>CM057347.1:69031561-69631561 GCA_030015575.1 Agapanthus africanus | reverse complement strand
AAGGTTATATGTGATATAGCCGGGTTACCGGATCAAGTGTTGATTCGATACATTGATACACTTGATACTAGTCGGTTATATGCGATATGACCGGATCATTAAATCAAGTGTTGATTTAATGATTTAATGCATAATTATATATTTGATATATTACTTTGCATTAGCTAGTACAGGTTCACTTAAGATGGATTTTCTTACTCGAATGTGCACATTGTATATATGATATAGTTTTGTGCACTTGTTTGTATCATATTTGATGATACATGCAAACTTGGGTTTGTGTAAAGACTTAAACCATGGTTATGTTAATGGTTAGGGTTTTGATTTACTCACTTATTCTTTTATCTATTTATTTTGGATTAAAAAATGAGAAAAGAAAACAAAATGGTTGTTTTCTTACATGAAGCTTCATGCAACTTTGACTAAAGCAACCATTCTTGTCTTCTTCTCCTAACCCTAACCATTCAACCTAACCTTAGTTAATTCTCTACATCTAACCATGGTTGATATTATGATAAGAATGATCTATTTTCTATTTTCTCATTAATCTTATCATAATCCTTTTCTTCTTCTTCTTCTTCTTCTTTAAGATGAAGAAGCTTGCTACCAACAATGGCAACTTGAGAAAAAGAGTGAGAAATCCAATTCTAAAGTGATCCCACTTCCTATTTCTTCATCCTCTACCTCTTTCCAAGTAGTATAGGGTGATTTCTTCACAAGTTTCATGACTTGGTGAAGTGGGAGCTTGATCTTGTGTTGCCTCGACGTAGATCATCTTCGGCATCGAAGTCGACGACCTAGCCCGCCCATTTTTCCGATGAAGCCGACGCTAGAGTCCGGGATCCGATGATCGCAGCGAGGGTACACCGTCACGGAGCTATGGAGGTGGAGGACCGGATCTACAAAGGTTGTATTTCCGTTCACTTCTTAGTAAAGTTGTTTACTAGTTATCGTTTTCGCCTAAAATTCTAGTTAACGATCCGTATTAGGGTTTCTCGGCACTTGTAAAATTTGAAATTAGCATGGTTGATGCCTTGTGAGACCTCATTAGTGTGCCTAGGAACCCTACAACATGTATTTTCTTTTTGAAAGCAATGTACCATCTTATTGAGATCTTTTGTTTATATAATAAAGGGATCAATAGAGCATTGCAGAAAAGAATATGAATTTCATTCACTCAAAAGGTACTATAAGCTCCTCAGCCGTACACCAAAAAGGAAAATCTATTATTACAACAGCAGGGGAATGGGGTGCAGAGAGCACTGCTCGTGGTACTTTGAGCATATCTCCTCCAGCCGAGCCCTCGCAGCGTCTAACCCCTGCCTCCGATCCCCCTGCGAGCTTCGGCGTCGAGCCTCAACTGGTAGCACTCACGGACAAGCGCTTCCGAGCGGTTTAGCCGGCCCGCGGAGATCAGGCCGAAGCGCCTCATACACCTTAGCTTGCCTGTGGCCTTGTCGAACAACAATTCGGATAAGGGGTTGTAAAGCCCCGGCGATGCCCTCCGGATAGAGTACATCAGCAGCTGCAGGAGGGATGACCTCCGGGGCAGCAATCGGTCGAAGTGGTCCTCGATCCTGCCGATTACCAATTGCACCGTGTCCTCAGTGCAATACGGGTCGTAGAGGTAGACATCCTCGAAGCTTACGATGTCTCCGATGGTGAAGGGGAAGTCTTGCATTTTTTCGTTTCGGGGTGGGGAGGAAGCAAACAGTTACTCCCTCCGTTTTATAAATAACGACGCGTGGGAACCCAACAGTCGCCTGTTTCTCCCGCAACGCAGGCGCCACGCGGCAAGCGTCGCGCCTCCCCATGCGAAACCGAAACGACGGGACTCTGACTCTTCGCCTTCAACAGCACCCTCACGACACGTGTCTTCGATGCTCTCCCACTCCTCGGTGCTCACGTGGGAAGGTCGGACATAGCCTCGCCAAGAGACAATCGAGCAGCTTCACTGCTCGGTCCTTTCTCATGAAGCAAATCCTTTGCCAAGAGGCAGCCCTGCAGCTACCCTGCTCGGCTATCCATGGTCGGTAGCTTCCCTACCCCACGACGCCGGGGATCAAAGTCCTCGCCAAGAGGCACCGGGCAGCAACTCTGCTCGGCCATCCTTAAGGACCCAAAAGCCCTCGAAAGAGGCAACCGCTTAGCACCAACCGTGCTCGGTTATCCCTGGCATCCCACCAGGGATCAAAGCCCTCGCCAAGAGGCACCGGGCGGCAAACTCGTCCGGACATCCTTAGTAGGTCTCCTACGCCCCTCCCGCGCTAAGGATGAAAAGCCCTCGAAAGAGGCAACCGCTTAGCACCAACTGTGCTCGGTTGTCCCTGGCACACCACCAGGGATCAAAGCCCTCGCTAAGAGGCACCGGGCGGCAACCCCGCTCGGGCGTCCTTAAGGATCAAAGCCCTCACCAAGAGGCACCGATCAGCTACCCTGCTCGGCCATCCTTAGCCGGCCTCTTACGTCCCCTCCAAAGGTTAAGGATCAAAGCCCTTAATGGTTAAGGATCAAAGCCCTCGCCAAGAGGCACCGAGCAGCTACCCTGCTCGGCCATCCTTAGCCGGCCTTTTACGGCCCCTCCAACGGTTAAGGATCAAAGCCCTCGCCAAGAGGCACCGAGCAGCTACCCTGCTCGGCCATCCTTAGCCGGCCTCTTACGGCCCCTCCAACGGTTAAAGATCAAAGCCCTCGCCAAGAGGCACCGAGCAGCTACCCTGCTCGGCCATCCTTGGCCGGCCTCTTACGGACCCTCCAACGGTTAAGAATCAAAGCCCTCGCCAATAGGCACCGAGCAGCTACCCTGCTCGGACATCCTCAGTTGGCCAATTACGGCTACTCCGACATCTAAGGATAATAAACTCGACAAGAGGCATACAGTCTATCAACGTCTTAGTGATCTACACTTCGACTTCGGGGCCATGGAGATACCGTCTTACCGCCTGCCCTGGAACACTTGGCAAGAGAGCAGACTCAATTCGACGCGTAATCACCAGATAAAAAGACGACACAACAGAAAGGCAGTCCCACGCAGATACAAATGTTCAAACAACAAAGAAGAAAAATACGCGTGCAAACAGAACTGCAAGAAAAATACATTTATTTGCAAAAGTTAAAGTTTTTACAAGGTATTGTGGGCTCCCCAGCCTAATAAAGTGTCCGGAGGCCTACCAAACTCCCGAGGAAACAAATAAAAAAAAGAAGAAAAGCAAAAAAAGACGACGGGTCTTAGGCCTCAGGGCCAAGCGCATCCCCGGGAAGCTCAGCGACCGCCACAGGGGCCTCGGAGTGGTCCTTGCCGAGTATCTCCACCTCGGCCTCGGCCCCGAGGTCCTCCCCCCGCTCCTTGTCCCCGCGAGGATATTCGGCTCGGAGATCCTGGTCGGCGAACTCCAGTATCCGAGCCTTGACGGCGTTGAGGGCCTTATGCCAGATGGAGGTAGTGGCCGAGGCTAGGACGGTGTAAAATTTTTTCGATTTCTGGAAGTTCTTCACCGCCTTCGCCGCAAAGAGGTCGGCTCGTTTCACCGCCTTTACCGCTGCCCCCAGCTCCTTCCGGAGGGTGCTCACCAACTTCTTCATGGTACCGGCGAGCGCCATGGAGTCCTGAAGCTTGGCCTCGGTAGCCTGGGCGGCTTCGCGGAGCCTGGAAGCCTCCCGCTTCGCTGCCGCCACTTCCTCCTTCCCAGCCGCCGCCTCCTGCTTTGCGGCTACCAGCTCCTGCTTCCCGGCCACCACTTCGGCCTCGAGAGCGGCAACCCTTGCCGTCGCCGCTTCCAGCGCCCGCCTCGAGCTCTCCCTCTGCGAGGAGGACTCACTTGAGGCTCGGACCGCCGGGCCTATCTCCTCCTCCTCCATCAAGATAGCAAGAGCGACGTGTTGGAGGACCTAGAGAAACAAGAAAGGGGTCAGAAAGAAGAAGGATTACCGAGTCTCACAAAAGATGAAATGAGCAAAGTACGAGCACTAACCTGCACGGCCTCCTGGGCGATAGACGCCAGTTGCCCCTTCAGGCTTCCTCCGGGGACCCTGCCCCCGGCTGACCTCTCCATGTCGTGCAGAAGGCTGTCGGCGACAGAGAGCCCCGAGGTCACCTCAAAGCGGAGCTCCTCATCGTCCACCAAGATCGGGGAGGCCGGGTCCTGCGGGGCTGTGCGGGGGAACCTCTTGAGAGCCGCCGGCGGTGGACCGGTCTCCGCCTCTGAGTCCGGGGAAACCTGCCCTGAGCCTTTTTTCGGGTCGGCGCCCTGCTGGACCTCAGGGACCGATCCGGGCTCGAGCGCTGGTGCTGGACGGCCGCCGGAGAAGCCGGAGTCGGCGCCTGACGGGAAGAGCTGGCCCCTCCAGCCCTCGACACCTTCTTCGGCTTGCGCATAGCCGCTCGAAGGTAGCTTAAATCCATGGGTTCTGCACAAGACAAGATAAAATGGGGTCAGCAACACGAGCAAAAATCAAAATAAATACAAGCCTAACTTACCGACGAACTAGGCAGGGCTGAGCCCAGCTCAACTAAGGGCCCTCTCAAAAAGCAACACATCGGCCCGAGGAATGGGCTCCCGCGCCGCCACTCTCACCGCGTCGGGTGTAAGCCTATGTCGCTCACCCCGCAAGCTAGCGAGGAGGCGGAACAAGTAAAAATCAAAACTTTCTTATATAGCAATATAGACTAATGCTTAAGGATCTTTGCAAAACCATTACTAACAACTACTAAAGGTTTAATCTACTGTGATAGAAGATTATACCTCACGATTCTAGTCCTTCGGTTCTTTTCTCCGCTGTCCTCCTCGTCCATATGAGCTCCGAGGATCGATCCGAATCTTGGTCACCTTCGCGGCCTCCTAAAGTCGAAGACGATCCACCCGAGAGTCTATAATCCGAGCTCCACCTTAAGCCGAGGTAACTAGGGCAACAAGTTTGCTACTCTTGATGTTCTAGGTGATGTAGAGGAAGAAGATGGATTTGTTTGTCTATTTAGTTTCTATTTTTCTCAACACATGAGACCTATAGAAAAACTAGAGAGGAAGAAGAAGGAGGAACCATGGGAGCTTTCTTTTAGATGAGAGAGAAAGCACAAAAGATAATCATTCATATGAAATATATTTAGTAATCTTTTATCATGATAATTTTGATGGCTACCCTTGATTTGACCATTATCATCTCAAAGATAAATCCAAATGAATAAGAAGAGTCTAGTGCTTGTAAAATATCTAAGTCAACAATGGTCAACTAGGTCAAATTGTCAAGCAAGGTCAAAATTAGCCATAACACAATTATCATTAAAAATATTAGTAAATATTTTCCTCACCTCATAATGGTTTTGACCAAATCAATGGTCAAAACCCTAATGAGGCACCTCCTTCTTCGCTCCTCACAACCGTGCATACACACCCGCATTCGCATTCCGTAGAATACGAATGCACAGAAGACAAAACTAATCCATCTATACAATACTAGGATCCGGCTTAAACCAAAGCCTACTAGTATTGTCCGCCCGAACATCATACGCGTACAAGTGCACGTAAGTGATCGTAGCCCTGCCGTAAAACTATACGGCCTCTACACCTTTTGCTCAGTGCAATGGAAACTCTCTGTGTGGGACTCTAAAGACTCGACACTACGCTGGCAGTGGGTTTAACCACAGACCGCAAGCGGCACTAGCTGTACGTAACGGTCCCCAGGTAGATGTCGATAAGAAGGCCGATGAGGTAAACCCATCCGAACTCCTACTGAGCCTGAATGTGACAATCTCCATACAGTCCGGTCTGTTCGTATAAGAGTATCGCATGTCGGGCCTAGGGAGGCGGTAAACGTTAGACCCCTAATAGCAGTACAAGTCATGCCGGAGTGTAGCCCAGAACACCCTGAGAAACTACTGGAAACACTACCACTAAATCTCGCTTGTCCTGGTCAGGGACTTTGTGTAATGGCTCTCCTAGACACAGCGCGATATCAACTCCCAATACCGGGAGAGACGAATCCTGTCTAACCGCTACTGCCTCCAAGTGCTTCGGGACTGTACCCAACTACTACCTGTTTGCAGGACTCCTTTGAGCCGTGGTAGGGTAGTAATCAAAGTACAGTGGGAACACACTCGAGGCGAAGTAGCAGTGTCAAGTCGACGGACTAAGATGTACTCCTGTCACTTGGGAACTGTTATCTAACGATAGGTATAATACCGACCAACAGTTCCCGACGAGTCCTGTCCAGTGTACTCGTAATCTAACGAGCACCCGCATACTATCTCCAGTACGACGTACTAATGGCTGTGGGACAGACCATCTCCCCTGCTCGGATGAGAAGCGTATACGCTAGTCTACTCCGGAGTATCGATACTCCGTCTCGATAATCCTACGACTAGGGACCTGTATAAGGATGTGCTTGTAGATTACCCAGCCCGCACTAGTGTGACTGCCATCACAACGCTGGTAATCAAGCAAAGATCCTAAGGGCTCCACTAATATGTATAAGCGATATGCTAAAAGAAACACATGTACATATTGAAGTAGAAACAAACCAAGTAGCATACTACCATTTTGAGCAAGACTGTCTATACAACTGTGAATATCCCAAGCTTCCATTAAGTAATATACAAACTAGTATGATACAGTAATGGCCTCTAGGGCATATACACTAACAATATTACACTAGGGCCATGTACTGGCGTATCGAAGACCTATCATCTCGATCAACCGCTCGAACTGAGTCTGGGGTATGGCCTTCGTGAGAGGATCTGCAGTGTTATTCTCCGAATCTACTCTCCTCACCTCGATCTCCCGGCGATCTACGATCTCCCTGATCAAGTGGTACCGCCTCAGGATGTGCCTGGACTTCTGATGGGACCTAGGTTCCTTCGCTAAAGCTATAGCACCGTTGTTGTCGCAATACAGCGGTATTGGATCAACAATGGTAGGAACCACCTGAAGCTCCGTAAGGAACTTCTTCATCCAGACAGCCTCTTTTGCGGCATCGCAAGCAGCTATATACTCCGCTTCCATCGTTGAGTCAGCAACGGTTTCCTTCTTGAAGCTCTTCCAGCAAACCGCCCCTCCATTGAGGGTAAAGACATAACCCGACATGGACTTGGAGTCATCCTTGTCACTCTGGAAGCTGGAGTCAGCAAAGGCCTCGATCTGGAGGTCTTTTCTGCCATACACCAAGAACATCTCCTTAGTCCTTCTCAGGTACTTGAGAATGTTCTTTACTGCTATCCAGTGTTTCTCCCCTGGGTCCGACTGATACGGGCTTACAACGTTCAATGCGTATGCTACATCTGGTCTGGTACACTACATCGCATACATTATAGAGCCTACCGCAGATGCGTAGGGATAGATGACATGCGGGCCCTTTCCAAATCAGTCTTTGGAGACATCTCTTTGGAGAGGGTGATTCCGTGACAAGCCGGTAGATTACCGCGCTTGGAATCTTCTATACTGAATCGTTTCAGTATGGTGTCGATGTACCTGGACCGTGAAAGTCCCAACATCCTCTTAGATCTATCACGATAGATCTGGATCCCCAGAATATGGGAGGCATCTCCCAGGTCCTTCATGGAGAACCTATGTGACAAGAATCCTTTGACTGACTGTAGCATAGGAATGTCATTTCCTATTAGGAGAATGTCATCTACATATAAGACGAGAAATACAACAGTTCTCCCTACAATCTTACTATATATGCATGGTTCATCCGGATTTTTGATAAAGTCGAATTCTTTGACAGTATCATCAAAGCAGATATTCTAACTCCGCGATGCCTGCTTCAGTCCATAAATGGACTTAAGCAACTTGCACACTTTACCGCTACTCCCACTCTGAATGAAACCCTCCGGCTGTTCCATATAAACGCACTCTTCTAAATTTCCATTTAGAAAAGCCGTTTTTACGTCCATCTGCCAGATCTCATAATCGTGGAAGGCAGCAATGGCAAGAAGGATCCGAATGGATTTGAGTATAGCCACTGGAGAAAAGGTTTCATCATAGTCCAAACCAAGTCTTTGACGAAAACCCTTTGCAACAAGTCTAGCTTTATAGGTTTCAACCTGCCCATCTACACCGATCTTCTTTCTGAAGATCCATTTGCAGCCTACGGGTTTTACCCCTTCTGGAGCAATGTCCAAAGTCCAAACTTTTTTGGTGTACATGGACTCCATCTCGGTCCGCATTGCATCCAGCCATTTTACTGAGTCACCGCTCTGAATGGCTTGCTGGAAGATAGTAGGCTCATTATTTTCAATGATGCAATCCTCTCGATCCCCGTCTATGAGAAAACCATAGTATCTCTCGGGCGGATGAGGCTGCCTACTACTCCTGCGGAGTGGCGCTGGGATGTCCGATTCTCCTGAAACTTCTGGTTCTACCAAGGTTTCAGTAATAGCTTGTGGTTCTGGAATTTCTTCCAGTTCTATTGCGCTCCCACTTATCTGATTTTCTAAAAATTCAGTTTCCAAGAAGTGGGGATGCTGAGAAACAAAAACCTTTTGTTCCTCTGCGGAATAGAAAAGATACCCCCTGGAGTTCTTGGGGTATCCCACAAACTTACACAGTACTGAGCGTGTCTCGAGCTTGTCCACATGCTGCTTCTTTACAAAAGCTGGACATCCCCATGTCTTAAGATACTTAAGACAGGGTTTCTTCCCACTCCACATCTGATATGGTGTGGTAGGCACAGTCTTGGTTGGAACCTTATTCAAAAGATATGCAGCTGTTTCTAGTGCATAAACCCAGAAAGATCGCGGTAACTCAGCCTTACTCATCATGGAACGAACCATATCTAATAGGGTTCGATTCCGCCTTTCCAATAAACCATTATGTTGTGGTGTGTATGGAGGAGTAAGCTGAGAGAGAATTCCATTCTCTTTTAAGTAGTCCAGAAACTCGGTATTCAAGTATTCACCACCTCGATCAGATCTCAGTGTCTTGATACTTTTTCCTGTTTGTTTTTCCACTTCATTCTTGTATTCCCAGAATTTCTCAAAGGCCTCGGATTTATGCTTCATTAGGAAGACATGTCCATACCTAGAGAAATCATCCGTAAAAGTAATGAAGTATGAATAACCACTTCGCGCATGTATAGACATTGGACCACACACGTCACTGTGTATGAGTCCCAAGAGCTCGCTCGCTCTTACTCCGTGTCCAGTGAACGGAGTCTTTGTCATCTTTCCTATGAGACAAGATTCACAAGTAGCATAAGACTGATACTCGAACGGATTCAAATATCCCTCTTTATGTAACTTCGTTAACCGGGTCTCATTGATGTGACCCAGTCTACAATGCCATAAGAAAGCCCGATTTGTTTCCGGAGACTTTCTTTTAAGTGTGTTCTGAACACTGAAAATCTGAGCTTGATTTAATACGTATCTTCCGTTTTCTAATGTACCTGACCCAATCAGAACTTGATTTAGGTGGATGTGGACCACATCGCTTACAAAAGTAAAATCATATCCTTCCTTAGAAATTAAAGATACAGATATAATATTACAAGCTAGACTAGGTACATACAAACATGCTTCGAATCCTGGCTACTGGCTTTCAAAGCCCTGCAATCCTTCTGCCAATATCCTTTCCTATAACAATAGGGACGTCCCTCCTTCCCTATATCTAGTCCCAAAACTTTTGCCCTTCCCTTTCCTTCTACTTCCATGGTTTCCTTCAGTGTATAAGTAGAGGGCAGAGACTGTAGAATCAAGTCAGTATTTGACCTGTTCTTCAACGTGGTCTTCAGGTCCGTGAGCTCATCAAAATAGCTAGTCTCTGTAAGGACATTGTCCCCTACAGATGACCCGATAGCCAACCTCGCTTGAAGAAATTCGTTCGAGGACTCATATCTTGCGATACGAGATTGCTCTCCATATAAATCTTTGTTATGGAGGAAGACAGAAACTAAATCCATCTTCTCGTGCTGCCTCTGGTATGCACCATCAACTGAGGCCAACACGAGGCACTTGGCATTCGCACAGTCTTTTTCCAATGTTTTACGGATATCAGTATCGGTGGTGATGGAAACTGGTCCTGAGACGGCAGGGGTTTGATTAGTGAAGAGGTGTCCCAGTTTGTCATGGGTAATGGGCATCTGGACAGATCTTTGCCAGTCATTACAGTTAGATTCAGTCATTTTATTATCTAGATGTAACCTATGTCTGGTCACTGGGCCGCTGCAATTAATAGAGAGAGAAGAATACACTTAGCATGATGCTCTTGCAAGTTTAGATTGGTTTTTAGTTTATCTAAACAGGACGGCTCCCACTGTTTCTCGAATCCTTCCTCAAACTATAAAAGAAGAATTAGTCAGGATTAATCTCACCGTATAACACTTGCTTAACCGTTCAGCCAGGCTAGTGTCGGTACTTAGAGGGAGGTTTTACGACGCTTTCGCGAAGTTCCTTAATTAAATAACCTCTTTTCCTTGGAGGCGTAGCCCCGCTAACACTGTTCTAGACACCTACTTGGTTTATAGTATTGATCGTTAAGTGAAAAATCTTCCGAGAAGTAGCGGATACTCACAGTAAGATCGGGATCCAAATATCATTGTGTGATAATGCTGAAGGAATGCTGTCAACATTATCAAACTCCAAATGGTATGCAGCACTAGAAAGTTTCAATTTCCTTAGAAACTCCCGATGTGGATTTTTGCACCATGCTCTTATGACCTTGACGAAGGTCAACAAATCATAAGTCACTGTTCCCCGCCGGAAGACGCGACCGGGACGTTGGGACGTCGGGGCCTGAATTCTGAGGGCAGATGCTAATTGGTGCTATCCGTCCACCTCTCCGAAGATGCCAAGTTGATTTATGGTACCATGTATCGAAGGTTTAAACGGATGCAGCCGATGTAGCAGACTTCGTCAGATTCCTCCTTATTTGAGGGGTTTTTGATTGTGGGGACGCTTTTCCCTGCAGGCGCAAGCCCCTGCAGTTAATTACGCTACCGCATTGCGGTAACCACTTTCTCCTTCTCCAGATGGTCACTTCGTGTCGTGTGTGTTTGTTTTGTTTTTGGTTGCCCGTGGATTGTATATGGAGACTAATTTATGTTGTCGCCCGTAGGACGTGGATTAGTCCAAATCCGTATTTTCTTAGATTTGGGTTTGGGGGTTGGTTTAAGGATACGTTAGTCTAATTTGAGACTAAGATCAATTTAAACGTTTGTTAAGGATACGTTAGTCTCATTTCAGACTAAGATCAACTTAACGGGATCATTTAGATCCAACAAGAGAGTATTTGGGCTCTATTGTTTAGTTTGGGGACATTGCGGTCGATTACCAGTTTAAGGACATGATGGTCCAATGTAAGTTTAAAGACATTGCGGTCGAATGTTAGTTTAAAGACATCTCGGTCAAGATTAAGGACATCATAGTCCGTGAGTTTAAAGACCTCACAGTCAAGGTTAAGGACATCATAGTCCGTGAAATGTGTGGTTGTCGAGACCCATCACCTCTCTGAAGACGTTGAAGGATTACAACGAAAATACCAGAGGAGTGAAGAGATGTACCCTCGAACCAAAGTGGATTAAGTGATCTGTAGTCCAAGTTGGAACTAAGATCAATTAATTAGATTATGAGCACATTGGCTCAGTTAAGTCTGAATTGAGGACTTAGGGCCAACTTGGGCTAAGTCCAATTAAGTTTGAAATATTGGCCCTTTGTTGGACCATTACACATTTGTCTGGGTTCAAGCCCACATTATTTAGCAGTGCTAAACCAGAGTTTGAGGATTCTGATACATTTTTGTCTTTGACTGAGCATTAAACATTGTAGTTCTGAGTTTTACTCAACTTTGAGATTTAGTCAAAGGGGAGATTTTTGCCTCTGGAAACTTAACCAATTTGGCTAAAAATAGTGTTAAACACTAGAGGACAACAGTATTAACACTGGAAATGAAATGCTTAAAGTAGTGTTAAACACTAGAGGACAACAGTGTTAAACAGTGGAAATAAAACCCTCAAATTAGTGTTAACACTAGAGAGAGGAAGGGGTCACGTGGGGACATGTGAGGGCACCCAAAGGTGGGGCCAGCTCTCCTTTACTTTGTTCCGCAAATAAGTGTTAAACACTTTTGATCTTCTGGCCATCACGTGTTGACACGTGATGGATATTTTTGCATTGATTAGTAAAGCATTTATTAGGGGTCACGTGAAGGCACGTGAGAGCGCCCAAATCCAGCTTTGCCTTTGCTTTTGCTTTTGTTCCCTTTGTTTTGGAAGTCACGTAGGAGCACGTGAGGCATTTCCTTCAAGCTTTTTGTTCTCATTTTTGGGGAATCTGTTTAGGGGTCACGTGGGGACACGTGACCTAGTTTTTTACATGCATGGAGATCTTTCAAGTCTCTTTATTTTTTAAGAATTAAATTCTCTGTAGGGTTAAACCCTAATTATGGTTTTTAGAGGAATTAAATTCTTATGCATGTGGAAGAATTGAATTCTTATATAGGGTTAAACCCTAATTTCATTTAGAGGAATTGAATTCCTTATGAATTTGGGAGAATTGAATTCTCATATAGGGTTAAACACTAGTTCTGTCTGTCTTGGAGGAATTAAATTCCTATAATTTTAGGAGAATTAAATTCTCATATAGGGTTAAACCCTAGTTTATCTTGAAGGAATTAAATTCCTGTAAATTTGGGAGAATTAAATTCTCATATAGGGTTGAACCATAGTTTTATCTGGGAGGAATTAAATTCCTGTAAATTTGGGAGAATTAAATTCTCTAAACTCAATTCTCCTTCTAAGTTTTGGATCTGCATGGCAGAATCTCCCCGATGAGAATTAAATTCTCATATAGGGTTGAACCATAGTTTTATCTGGGAGGAATTAAATTCCTGTAAATTTGGGAGAATTAAATTCTCTAAACTCAATTCTCCTTCTAAGTTTTGGATCTGCATGGCAGAATCTCCCCGATGAGAATTAAATTATCAACCTGTGGGGAGATTTGCTTCTGCAGATCTTTAACCAGAGGAGGAACTAAGTTCTTTTGCAGAAGAGTTAAACTCTTAGATTGAGAATTAAATTCTCTTTTTGCTTTATGAAGTTTTGATCCTTTTTTCCTTTCTCACCTAAGGTTTCTTTTCTTGAGAATTAAATTCTACTTTCTTTTCTCTCTGTTCTTTTCTTTCAGAAAATTCCAAGATCCTAAATTCTATCCTTTTTCTCCTCTCCTTGGATCCTATTTATAGGAGAATGAAAAGAATCAATTTGTTTAGTAAATCTTTCATTGAAAGATTTTGTTTGTTTTTGTAACTAACAAGATCTCAGTGAATTTTATTCACCATTGGATTTTTAATCCAAAAGATATTCTGTTTGTTATTCTTGGTGAATTTTAGGGAAATCTTTCCTTGTAAAAAAACTTTCCATAAGTTGGTGATTTTTAATCACCATTGGATTTTTAATCCAACGGTGCTCCACTTTACAGAGCACAATCCTTCTGTTTGGAAAGATCTAGGAAAATATTAAGGTTTTTGATTTCCCTTAATTAGAATTTAATTTTATTAGTTCAGAAGGCATAAAAGCCTATCACGTGTTGGCACGTGATCCTATTGTTCAATCATTGAAATAGAATTTGATTCTATCAATTAAAGAGCTGAAGGACCTGTCACGTGTTGACACGTGACCCTCTTTTATTCAGAATTTGATTATGCTTTTTAGCAGTACTAAGGAATCATCACGTGTTAGCACGTGACCCTTGGTCACATGTGAGCACGTGATGCCCCATTGGGGTTTTTCCTTAGTGTTTCATTATACTTTATTAATCTGTTTCAGTGGGCTTAAAGGTCCATCACGTGTGGGCACGTGACTCCATTAATTGATTGTTTGATTAGAATTTATTTCTATCAATTTAGAGAGCTTAGAATCCCATCACGTGTTGACACGTGACCCCCCTTTGATTAACATTTTAAATAGAATTAAATTCTGCTTCTTTAAAGAGTTAAGGAATCATCACGTGTCAGCACGTGACCCTTGGTCACGTGCAGACACGTGATGCCTCGTCGGGATCTTTCTTTGCCGTTTTATCATGCCTTTTAATTCCTTCAGTAGTTTCTTTAAAGGTTCGTCACGTGTGGGCACGTGACTCCCCTAATTGTTTGCTTGATTAAAATTTTACATTTATAATAACAGAGTCCCAGGAAACCATCACGTGTCAGCATGTGACCCTTGGTCACGTGTGAGCACGTGATACCCTCTTGGGGTATTTCCTTATATTTTGTTATATTTTTGTTTGACCAGAATTTAATTCTATAAAGTAGAGATCGCAGGAACCTATCACGTGTCAACACGTGACCCTTGGTCACGTGTGAGCACGTGATACCCTACTGGGGTATTTCCTGACTGTTTTGTTATATTTTTGTGTGATTTAGAATTTAATTCTATAAAGTGGAGATCATAGGAAACTATCACTTGCCAACACGTGACCCTTGGTCACGTGTAAGCACGTGATACCTCATTGAGCTATTTCCTGATTTTTATCAGGAAACAAATGCCCCCACAGCGTTATTGTAATGTTTCAAAATAATAAAATATTATTTTTGGGAATTTTTATAATTTAATATTATTTTATTAAATATTTTAATATTCTGGTATAATTAAATGCAAATAAATGGAGAAAAATTTTGGAAAATTCTAAAATGGGGTATTTATTGGAATTATGCCATTTTTAAGTGTTTGTGATCAATTATATGCTAATTTAGCGCTAATCACGATTAAAAATCGCTAATCGTATTTTTATCAATTTTGTGCAAATCATGCGCGTATCTTTTTGTACACATGTGTTACATTTTCTTGCCATGGTTTTACTTTGGGGTTACTATTCTAGTGAGAAGGATTTTAAAAGGAAAAAGGAAAATAGAAAGTAATATAATATGAGGGTTGGTGAGAGAGAGAGAGGTATGGGTTATTTTGACCAAGACTTAGCCATTTCCTCTTCAATTTTCACTCATTTCTCTCCCTCTCCCTCTTGTTGCTGCTGCTGCTCCTGCTCCTCACCTCACCTCCCCTCTTCAAGCCCTAAATCATCTCACAAACATCACCAAAACACCACTCTCCTTTCATTAAAAGTGTGCACGAGCTCGAGATCTACACTTTGGACCAAGGAAGCTAGGATTTTAGCCACTAGAGGCAACTCAAGAATTTTTTTGAGTTGCAAATGAGGTAAATTTCTGGATCATTAGTTGAGTTTTAGCATTTCTTATACCCCCATGCAAGTTTAGAACCGATATTGTGTGTGATTGTGGACTTAAAGAAAACCTAGTTAGGGTTTGAGAGAATTGAGAGTTGTATTGTGAAATTGAGATCAGTAGAGGCCACCCCAGCACCCTAGTGCTTGAATTATGACCCAAAACAGAGACTTGAAACCCAAAATACGGATTTAGAAACCGATATCGGAAAAGTTATGAAATCTGGGAATGTATTTAGGAATCTGCTATCACCCTGAGACCCCTAAAATAAAATTGAGCTGACAGTGAGTCGTGCAGGCACCTAGGAAGCTACCACCAAGACCCGAGCCCCTAACTCAAGTCCCCGGCCGCAGATTTAATCATTCTGGCCACAATTTGCGGCCAGAGTAGAGGGGAATGGGTTCATTTTTGTTCTAGAGCTCATTTTGCACTAAATTATTCCCCTCCTATATGCAGTTTTGGCTAATTGTCACCTGGGGAAAATCTGGAAGCATTTTGGTGTGTTTTAGGCTATGTTTTCCGTATTTTAAAATGCACTTCTTGATATTTGGATTTGTATTTGGTTGTCGGGTGTTCGTACATCGACAACAGGGATTGTTTGATTGATTTGCACGTATAGGCCATAGGTTCCAACCTATGAGCACACTGTGCGCTGTATCGGTTTTCTGCCTCGATTTTAATACGTATTGCGACTGTTTATTATTCTAGGTACCCTCGCAAGAATTCCGAGGCGAAGGATCATGGCGTCATCGATTTCGGCAAGCGAAGACCAGGTGAGTAGATTATATCTACGGGGGAAATCGGGTGGATGGCGTATAGCATCCCCGCATTTCGATGTCTAGTATACTATATATACTATATATGATAGCTTATTGAGTGACATGGAGATCATAGATGTGTTAGGTGTACTATGGATATTTAGGGTTAGAAGTGAACTAATGTATTTTCCTAGTTGCGAACCCTAGCATAGATTTACACCTACACACACACCTTTGCATATTCATTTTACTTGCACTGTGTTTGATGATATTGGATGACTTTGGAGATGAGTCGATGATGTTGGGCTTTATACCGCGAGATCAGTGATTTGATATGATTCGTACGTGGGATACGGCATGTGATCTCTAGCGGGCCTTTGGACGTATGTTTACACACGCAGTCATATTGATGGTATCAGTTGTACTAGACATAGATTAGTACCCCAGATTATGTGATATGATGATGAGGATACCTGATAATTGATGAGCTGATTATGATATTGACCCGTACCCAGCTATTGGGATGCCGTACGACGATGTGCCGTACGAGCTTATATTGAGGATAGATCCGCACTCGTGACTCGAGGATGTCTTATGATATACTGTATAGTACACGATACTATGGAGGCGGGATCACCGACTATTATATCTATTTATATATCGACTTAGATTTAAGTGATTTCCATACCCCTCCCGACTGACTTGATACTTAGATCTGTAGTTTGCATAGTAGATTCGTCACTATTGCGCATATTCATACTATTTGCATCGCATTACTTGTGCTTATTGCTATATTATCATCATGCTGTTAGGACACCAGCACCATTATCGATGATGCGTATGTTCCACGTACACTATTTGCCGGCTCACACACTTCATCATCGATAATTGCCATGCCACTACACTATAGTACTGTTGCATTCATGATATGATTCTTGTATGGCATATTGTACACTTATACCTGTACACATACATAGATGATTCTGACTTGATTAGAGATTTGGGGACCGCAAGATATTCGTTAAAATTGATTCATTTTAAAAAGAGCGGTTTCCCTCGACATGTGCACATTACTATTCCATGTTGCATGACTTACTGATATGCTTACCTTTCTTTACATGTCGCATACATCATGTTTTGATTATACGCATTGAGATATGTTGTTTCCATGATATTTCTGGATTTAGGAATCGGGGGTATTTTAAAAAGCGAATATGTAATTGTTTTAAAAACCCGGTTACCCTTGATATGATATTTCAGTGCGTCCACCATGTGTTTTCTCGGTGCTGAGAGCGACATGTGAAACCCGATTCGAGAAGGCGGATGAGGCCGATTGCGGGTATATGGTGGACCCGGTATGGTACCCCGGGGCGAGAACGGTTTCGCTGTATAGTAGACGGTGAGCCTGGCAGAGGGACTACTACCTACCGGTGATTGATTGGACCTGGCGGTTATCCAGAGGATACTGACCAGAGTCGATAGATGGATATGGGCCTACTGCCGGGGCCGAGGGCCGATACCGCAGACAGAGCCGTGGGTTGGTCCGGACTGACGGAGCCCGTTATATGACGATTTACGTGCCGATGCTGGACACAGTTTTCATGATGTATTCGAGTGTCGATGCTGGACACTCCGGTTCCATGATTTGACGTGTCGCGAGGGACACAGGTGGTTTATATCCTCATATTTCCATGCATACGCTGATGATATTTACATTCACGAGGGTTGTTGTCATTGGGTGACGAGTGGACGGGATCCACGTACTTGCAGATTTGATTACATTGATCATACCTCATATATTATGATATGTTATTACCTGAGGCACTGGCACGAGCACTTGGTGTAGGGTTCCTAGGCACACTAATGGAGTCTCACAATGATCAAACATGCTCAATTCAAAAATTTCCTTGTGCCTACAAACCCTAATACGGATCGTTAACTAGAAAACAAGGCGATGCAAGCAAGTAAACGGAAATATAGCTAAAGGGAAGGGGATACAACCTTTGTAGATCCGGTCCTCCACCTCCTAGGCTCCGTGATGAAGTCCCCTCACTGTCCAAATCGTATCTTAGGCTCTAGCATCGGCTTCATCGAAGAAATGGGCGGGCTTCGTCGTCGGTTCGATGCCGAAGATGATCTACGTCGAGGCATCACAAGATCAAGCTCTCACTTCATCAAGTCATGAAAACTTGTGAAGGAAACACCCTATACTACTTGGCAACAGGTAGAGGATGAAGAAATAGGAAGTGGGTTCACTTTAGAATTGGATTTCTCACTTGTTTTCAACACTTGCCATTGATGTAGCAAGCTTTCTTCATGGAAGAAGAAGATGAAGAAGAAGAAGATGAAAAAATGATAAGTGTTGAATAATTAGATAAATAAATCAATACTTATCATATATTAACCCTTGGTTAATTGTAGAGAATGGACCATGGTTAAGTTGAATGGTTAGGGTTAAGTATAAGACAAGAATGGTGGACTAATTCAAAGCTTCAAGAATCTTCAACTAGCAAACAAAGAAAATCCACCATTCTCATTTTCTTCTTTTCTAAAAGAAAGAAAGAAATAAATAAATAGATAAAAGAGTAAATGAAAAAACAAAACCCTAATCATTAGTTTAACCATGGTTTAATTCTTTACACTTAACCAAGTAAGCATGTATCATCAAACATGATACAATCATGTGCACAAATGTATATCACATATACAACTTGCACAATTCAAGTGAGAAAATCCATTTAAAGTGAACCAATACTAGTTGATGCAAAGTAATATATCAAATATATATATAATTATACATTAAATCATTGAATCAACACTTGATTCAATGATCCGGTCATGTCACATATAACTGGCTAGTATCCAATGTATCGGCTTATCGAATCAATCCTTGATTCGATAACTAGGTCATATCGCATACAACCATTCGACACATTCATCGCGAGAATGAAATACGGTATCATATACACGCATTATTCTCGGTCCCGCACATATCTCATATGCGCTCCTATTTCGTTGCGCTTGAGCCAGGAAACCTCTGTGTAGGACTCTAAAGACTCGTCAATACGCCGGCAGCGGATGATGATCATATCAAACATCCACAAGCCG
This sequence comes from Agapanthus africanus, assembly GCA_030015575.1. NCBI lineage: Eukaryota > Viridiplantae > Streptophyta > Magnoliopsida > Asparagales > Amaryllidaceae > Agapanthus > Agapanthus africanus. Next base: position 69,612,531 of record CM057347.1, on the reverse strand, counting down.
CAAGCGGTATGCTAAACGTAACGGCCATCCGGGTATTGAGCGATCAGAAGATCGACGAGCAAGCCCGCTCACACTCCTGTGAATCCAACCAGTAACACTTACCGTACAGTCCGGTCATGTTCGTCTGATATGTCGCATATCTCGCCTAGGGGTGGTAAACGTCAGACCCCAGTAGCTCGATAAGTCATGCCGACGTGAAGTCCATGACATGTGTGAAACTACTGATAACACTTACCAGTAGGTCACTGCAACCCAGGCTAGGGATTTCCTGTTATGGCCAGTCGAGCATAGCGCAACATCAACCCCCAATACCAGGAGAGACGAATCCCCTCCTATCGCTCATTGCCTCCATGTGAATCGGGACTGTACCCAAAAATCACCTGTTTGCACGACTCAGTAGAGCCGTGGTAGGGTGGAAATCAAAGCACAGTGGGAGACACATAAGACTCTATGACGATCTCGGGTCAACAGACTAAGTTGTACCAGTGTCACCAGAGAACTGCCATCTGACGTGAGGTATAATACCATCTGGGAGTTCTCGGCGAGTCCGTTCAGTGTACCCAGTCTCCACTGAGCACCCGTATACCATCTCTGATGTCAAACACCAATGGATATGGGATCATCCATCGCCCATCACATGGGTCGAGAAGATATACGCTAGTCTATTCTGGAATATCGATGCCCCGTCTCGATATTCCCACGACTAGGAACAATGAAGGATGTACTCATTGACTACCCAGGCCCCACTAGTATGATCTGCATCATAGTCCTGGAAGTCGGGTACACATCCTAAGGGCTTTATCAACATGTAACAGAAAGACAGAAAGTATATATGTTAAGATAAAGAGCAACCAGATAGCGTACTATCATGTCGAGCAAGAAAGTCCTACCTATATATGTCCCAGCATCCACTACAATATACATCCAATGTACAGTAATGGCCTCTAGGGCATACATATAACTAACAATCTCCCACTTGCACTAGGGCCATCTGTAGCAGTAGTTGTAGTATCTAATACTCAACCATCCCCTAAAAGTCTCTCTTTGGGAAAAGGCCTTCGTGAGTGGATCCGCCGTGTTGTCCTCTGAGTCTACTCTCCTAACCTCGATCACCCTGGAGATCAACTATCTCCATGATCAGGTGATGCTGCCTCAGATTTTGTCTGGGTCACTGATGGGACCAGGGTTCCTAGGCCAAAGCCACAGTTCCATTGTCATACAATGGTAGGAACAGTTCCATTGTCATACAATGGTAGGAACCTAGTTCATCTTATGAACCAATATACACCCAAACTGCCTCTTTGGTAGTATCTTTAATAGCGATGTTACCAGCCTTTATCGTCTAGTTTTCCACGGTATCTAGCTTGGAACTCTTCCAACATACCGTCCCTTTACTGAGGGTAAAGACAATGCCTGTGACTGACATTCAGTCGTCTTTATCACTCTGGAACCCTTCCAGTGATTCTCCCCAGGATCGATTGATACCATCTCACTACAACTAGTGAGTATCCTAACATCCAATTAGATCTATCTCATAGATCCAAAGCTTAGGTATCACTTTGATCCTATATGGAAAATCATTGTGATAAGCGGAGATTGATCGAGCGTAGCATAGGAAACTCCTTCCCTAACAAGAGTATGTCATCCACGTACTCTACGAGGATCACCACCTTACTCTCTACTACCGTTTTGTATATACAAGGTTCATCTACCATTTTGATGATATCAAACTGTTTGACTATCACATCAAAGCAGATGTTCCAACTCCGCGATGCCTGCTTTATTATGTAAAGCAACTTGCACACGTTTCCGCTGCTCCCACTGTTTACGAAGCCCTCTGGCTGTATTCTTATAGACGTTCTCTTCTAAATCATTATTTAGAAAAGTAGTCATGGCACCCAACCACCAGATATCGTAGTCATGGTATGAAGCAATGAAAAGTAGGATCTGGATGGACTTAAGCATAGTCCCCTGAAAAGATTTCATCATTATCCACGCCTGGTCGATGACGAAAACCTTTAATAAGTCTAGCTTTGAAAGTCTCAACTTTTCCATCTACAACAAGTAATCTTCTCAAGATATACTTGCTCCTGATGGGGATTTAACCCTTCAGATATAGCAGCTAAAGTCCATACTTTGCTGGTGTATGTGGATTCCATCTCAGATCGCTAAGCATCCAGCCATTCTTACAGAGTCCCTACTCTCGATGGCCTGCTCGAAACTGGTTAGGTCATCATCTTATGATGCAATCCTCGCTCCCACTGTCATCGAGAAACCGAAGTATCTCTCAGGCGGATGAGGAATCCTACTAGATCGGCGGAGAGGCTGAGGTTCGTTGGATTCTATTGAATGCTTTGGTTCTACCAAATCATCAGCTTTTGATTGTATAGATGGAACCTTTCCAGTTCTACATAACTGACCTTGCCTCGAGCTTGTCCATATTTTTCTTTTTAGACATAGGCTGGACAACCCCAAATCTTAACTAACTTAAGATATGGGCTCTTCCCATACCATATCTCATATGGAATGGTAGGCAGTGATCTGATTCGAACCTAATTCAATAGGTATGCAGCTTCTCAAGCGCATAACACCCAAAAGGAAATAGGTAACTCAGTAATACTCATCATAGAGCACACCATATCTAATATTGTGTGATTGCTCCGCCCCGATACACCGTTGTGCTGTGGTGTATTCAGAGGAGTAATACTGAGAGAGAATCTCATTTTCCTTTAGAATAGTCCAAGGATTCCATGCACAAGTATTCTCCTCCCTGATCTCATCATAGGACATAATACTTATACCCGTATTTTGGTTCTCTACTTCCAACTTATATTCTGTGAATACCTCAAAAGCTTCGGACTTATGTTTCAACAGGAACATACGACTGAATCTTGAGAGATTATCAGAGAATATAATGAAGTATAAAGAACCAGTCCTGGCATGTGTAGACAGGAGACCTTACATACATCATAATGTATCAGTCCCAAGAGTTTACTAACTCTTTCTCTGTTTCCAATAAACAGAGCTGGTGTCATTATATCTTTGTGACATGACTGGCAAGTTTCACAAGATGTAAATTCAAACTGATTTAAATATGCATCTAAATGTAACTTCAGCTAGTTGGGTCACATTGATATGACCTAGTCTACAATACCTCAAGAAGAATTTGTTCATTTCTGAACTCTTCCTCTTGTGTGTGTTCAGTATACAAGGAACTGTTGTTTGATTTAGAACGTCAATGCTTTTAGATAACGTGCCTGAACCGATCAACTTTTGATATAGGAAATGTTCAAAACATTATCCATCAATACAAAATTTTATCATTTCTTTACTAATAAAGAGACTGATATGATTTTGTATATCAGGTTCGGTATCTAATAGCATTTGTTCAGAATTAATGTATTGGTAATACAGGGTGACAGTGACCAACAGACTTGGCTGTAACACTTGCCCCGTTTTCTGTCTCATGAAACTTATCACCCGTTCTCAGTTTTTCTACCTTTTTGTAGCCCTATGTAACAGATTACATATCTGGGATCCTGATCCGGTATCAAATACCCAGGATTCAGAGGATACTGAGAAACAGTTCTTTGCAATGAACACACCCGAAGGAGATGCATCATATGCACTTTCTTCGTTTGGGCGGCATAGGAATTCTGGTATTCCCTATTTCCTGCTCTGTCTTATAAGTTGGAGCGGGACCAACTTTCCCCAGCTCAGTATAACAAGCGGGTTCGGTCAATATATCCATATTATTATCTTGATTAAGGCATGATATGGTCGCTACCTGGAGAGAGAGAGAAGAAAACACTCAGCGTGCGCTCTTGTAAGAATAGATTGGTTATTATTTTATCTAATCAGGATGGCTCCCACTGTTTTTATCAAATCTTCCTCAAAACCCTAAAAGGAAAGACTAGCCGGGATTAATTACACTCTACAAGTTCGCCAATCTTTCAGCCAGGCCAGTGTCGGTACTTTGAGGGAGGTTCCCCGTGCTATCGCACGGACCTAATTACAGTAAACCTCGTTTTCCCAGAGGCGTAACCCCGTTGACACCTTTCTATACACCTACTTGATCGGCTAATTGTAAAGTGCAAAACTCTCCCAGGAGTAACAATTACTCGCAGTGGGTATCGGGATCCAACTATCATATAGAAGGTATGCAATCTCATTGCAAGTTTCAACACTTGAAACTCCCGATAATGGTTTTTACCCCTAGCACCTATGACCTTAACTATGGTCAACAAAACATAAGTACTAGTCAAGTTCTACCCGTCATTTCGTGATTAATTAGACCCACCCACATGACCCTTAACTAAGGTCAACAAAGTCACGCGACTGTCCTAACTAATCGCATCATATGCGGTGTAGGAAGACATCACTTAGCTACCGTACACTGTGCCATAGTCAACAAACACAGCACGAATACTAAGTACTCTACTTTCTAAAATGACGGAGGGTTGCGAATGGTTTTTATGAAAACCTTTAACGCTTTGAACTTGATCTCGTTGCGGAATCAAATGGTTTTTAAATGGAATGTTTTTGAGGCTTTTCTAGTTTTGCAAAAGGGGTCACTCCCGGTGAAGGGATCGTCGGCCCTTTCCTCGTCGAATGAGGTGCGGGATATATCATATATATCACTGTGCAAAGCAGAAACTATAGAAGCAATCAAAGGACAAACCGAGTGTGTAGCATCTGCCAATTATGGCTAAAGGAGTCACTCCCGGTGAAGGGATCTCGGTCCTTTTCTCATCGAATAAGGTGCAGGATGTTCTATAATGAACACCGCGATGCAAAGCAAGAACTGTAGCTACCTGTTTTTATTTTGAAATTCGATTCCACAACATCAATTAGGTTTATTTTCTTTCATTAATCTCATTAATGAATATCCCATCATTTAAGTCCACCTAAACATCACAGATAAATATAACGTACGCTTATGCCATCCGCATTCGCCTCGATGTCCCGTCTGCACCGTTAGGTTTGGTAACTAACGGCAGAGCGGGGCAGGGCTAGCACGGGTGTAAAACATAAGCAACGTCTATATAATATATCATATATACTATATATAATATCTGTCACAGAACATCACATGATCACATCACAGATAAATCACAGCAGAAGAAACATATGAAATATTGGATATACTAGGACGTCCGTGTTTTCAATACGAGCCAGTATAAAACACGGATTCCACGGTCGTGATGAATAGCCTATCCCACACCCCTAGACCCCTACGAGAGCGGCAAGCAACCCTACCAATTCTGGAGTTAGGAGACCCGGACTCGACTCCTCGAGTTGGTCTCCCGCTGGACTCTAGAACCCGGTTACTTGTGCTCCCCTCCTTGGGTCTATCCTAGTGCAGAAAAGTAAATAATATACATCAACGGTGACAACTTCCGCAACCTGGAAGTGCCTCAATAAAAGAATATTACATACAAGTTTTTACATGAATGAAAATGAAAAACACTCATCTCACATAAAAACCCCCCGGCTATTCAAACACGACGATCCAATATAACATATCCAGCAACACATAACATCACATGTCATCAACGTAAGTAAATATGCGCATCCCAATTGTCGTTGACATATAGCAACGAAACTGGCGATATCACATATTACACTTACGGTCACAGAAAAGAAAGTATAAAACTACAACAGTTGGAATCCGCAATCTCATTAGACATCGCATGCCTAACCAAATGAATTCTTTAGACATCGCATGCCTAACAATTATAAACCCCGCATTTTAGTCTCAAAATCGAAAACACTTTTCAATATCAAGTCGGGCAATTCAACAGGATTCCCGACATCCTGATCGAATGCTCGTCGCAAACTTCAGTAGACGGCCGCACCCCCGATGCCGTCGACGAAGTGCACCAAGGCGGAACACCGCTACCGCGAGCACCCGAACGGATGCTTTCGGCGACGGGGTTCTCCTACAGTCACTTGGTCGGGGCTATGGAGTGAGACTGTCTATTAAGTTTACCCGGCGAGTATCCACGTACACTACGTGATTGCGACGGACTTTTGATCACATCAAAATTCCGTGGCAACCGATCAAGTGAGACTAAAGTGCTATGTTTATAACATTCATTCCGTTATCTCATAACTACTTGTGAATTCCAATTATTGTATCACATTCCGGATAAACAGAAAATGTTAAACTTTCCGATCGAATATTCGAACACCCAAGTTTTCCCGATACGGCTCAACACATGAAATAAGTCTAACAACATTCAGTTCGTGCCTCAGTACCAACGGTCCAGCCGTAGAAGGGTCAAGCCAACGCCTCACATGTGGCACGCCGTACTGCCCCAAACCCGAAGGTTCAAAGGGCAGTTCAAGACGGTCACATAATCGAGTTAAGGTTTGTTGTCTTCTAGAGAGACCATCGCGTTACTTGCACTACTTAGAACGTCGTTAAACCACGGAAAGATCCAACACTTGGAAATTTCCCGACAGGGGAAAAAGTGGGTATTTATATCCGGTCGAACTTTTCAACATATTCTAAAAAATACCCGGAAAAGCACACAGACAGAATTAGACAATCCGATCGGTACACCGAGTCCCCAATACAACCCAGAAAATTCAACTCTTGAATAATTATTAAAAATTCCCAGAAAAACCAGAACCAGAAAGCATGAATTACTGTGCAAAGTTTGAAGGCCAATCAAGTCAAGTGACCGCGGAACCGCCGCAGAAGCCAGGCTTCTGCCGCGGTTCCGCCGCGCATTAGAGGTATCATGGAAAAATTTTTGCATCGTAATTCTTAGAATTACCTGCTGGGTTTTCTGCATATTTTTAATTCACAAAAATCCACGAATTTCAAAAATGTCCAGAGAGCATGTGAAAATCGGGGTTTCGGGTCGATCGGACTTCTAACTCTGTCTACGCATCGCCTAAGGCTCTAGCTAGGCTCTGATACCACTGTAAGGTTCCTAGGCACACTAATGGAGTCTCACAAGTGATCAAACATGCTCAATTCAAAAATTTCCTTATGCCTACAAACCCTAATACGGATCGTTAACTAGAAAACAAGGCGATGCAAGCAAGTAAACGGAAATATAGCTAAAGGGAAGGGGATACAACCTTTGTAGATCCGGTCCTCCACCTCCTAGGCACCGTGATGAAGTCCCCTCACTGTCCAAATCGTATCTTGGGCTCTAGCATCGGCTTCATCGAAGAAATGGACGGGCTTGGTTGTCGGTTCGATGCCGAAGATGATCTACGTCGAGGCATCACAAGATCAAGCTCTCACTTCATCAAGTCATGAAAACTTGTGAAGGAAACACCCTATACTACTTGGCAAGAGGTAGAGGATGAAGAAATAGGAAGTGGGTTCACTTTAGAATTGGATTTCTCACTTGTTTTCAACACTTACCATTGATGTAGCAAGCTTTCTTCATGGAAGAAGAAGATGAAGAAGAAGAAGATGAAAAAATGATAAGTGTTGAATAATTAGATAAATAAATCAATACTTATCATATATTAACCCTTGGTTAATTGTAGAGAATGGACCATGGTTAAGTTGAATGGTTAGGGTTAAGTATAAGACAAGAATGGTGGACTAATTCAAAGCTTCAAGAATCTTCAACTACCAAACAAAGAAAATCCACCATTCTCATTTTCTTCTTTTCTAAAAGAAAGAAAGAAATAAATAAATAGATAAAAGAGTAAATGAAAAAACAAAACCCTAATCATTAGTTTAACCATGGTTTAATTCTTTACACTTAACCAAGTAAGCATGTATCATCAAACATGATACAATCATGTGCACAAATGTATATCACATATACAACTTGTACAATTCAAGTGAGAAAATCCATTTAAAGTGAACCAATACTAGTTGATGAAAAGTAATATATCAAATATATATATAATTATACATTAAATCATTGAATCAACACTTGATTCAATGATCCGGTCATGTCACATATAACCGGCTAGTATCCAATGTATCGGCTTATCGAATCAATCCTTGATTCGATAACTAGGTCATATCGCATACAACCATTCGACACATTCATCGCGAGAATGAAATACGGTATCACATACACGCATTATTCTCGGTCCCGCACATATCTCATATGCGCTCCTATTTCGTTTCGCTTGAGCCAGGAAACCTCTGTGTAGGACTCTAAAGACTCGTCAATAGCCGGCAGCGGATGATGATCATATCAAACATCCACAAGCCGCAAGCGGTCTGCTAAACGTAACGGCCACCCGGGTATTGAGCGATCAGAAGATCGACGAGCAAGCCCGCTCACACTCCTGTGAATCCAACCAGTAACACTTACCGTACAGTCCGGTCATGTTCGTCTGATATGTCGCATATCTCGCCTAGGGGTGGTAAACGTCAGACCCCAGTAGCTCGATAAGTCATGCCGACATGAAGTCCATGACATGTGTGAAACTACTGATAACACTTACCAGTAGGTCACTACAACCCTGGCCAGGGATTTCCTGTTATGGCCAGTCGAGCATAGCGCAACATCAACCCCCAATACCGGGAGAGACGAATCCCCTCCTATCGCTCATTGCCTCCATGTGAATCGGGACTGTACCCAAAAATCACCTGTTTGCACGACTCAGTAGAGCCGTGGTAGGGTGGAAATCAAAGCACAGTGGGAGACACACAAGACTCTATGACGATCTCGGGTCAACAGACTAAGCTGTACCAGTGTCACCAGAGAACTGCCATCTAACGTGAGGTATAATACCATCTGGGAGTTCTCGGCGAGTCCGTTCAGTGTACCCAGTCTCCACTGAGCACCCGTATACCATCTCTGATGTCAAAAACCAATGGATATGGGATCATCCATCGCCCATCACATGGGTCGAGAAGATATACGCTAGTCTACTCTGGAATATCGATGCCCCGTCTCGATATTCCCACGACTAGGAACAATGAAGGATGTACTCATTGACTACCCAGGCCCCACTAGTATGATCTGCATCATAGTCCTGGAAGTCGGGTACACATCCTAAGGGCTTTATCAACATGTAACAGAGAGACAGAAAGTATACATGTTAAGATAAAGAGCAACCAGATAGCGTACTATCATGTCGAGCAAGAAAGTCCTACCTATATATGTCCCAGCATCCACTACAATATACATCCAATATACAGTAATGGCCTCTAGGGCATACATATAACTAACACTTGGCACTACACTCATGTATAGAGATTACATTGCCAGTTTAGCATGCTTCAGCTTTATTCATATTGAGGTTTATATATATATCTGATCGTATTGACCTAGGATGGGTCATACATTCGATATCTGCTTGTTGATATTTTCTATTCACGAGTTGGCAACTCACCCCCGTTGTGCCACAGTTCTTGCAGGTTTTGCCGTACAGATTTCATTGCGGCTTTTCTGGCACATTACTTCCTTTACGGGTGACTTGCTTTGGTAGGTGGGTTCTTTGTATCAGAACCTCTATTGTACATTATTTATTCATTGTATCTAGAAATTCCATCAACCAAAAACTTGTATATTGTTTCAGACTTAGAAATCAGTTATGTTTTATTTCGACCTTAGAGTCGCGCTTGTAGTATTATGGTTTTCTGGCTGTTTTGAGTTTTATTTTGAGTTTTGATCCTCGCCATTTGGCGTTGTATATTATATTGCTTGCGTGGTTGTGACCGTCGATTGACGAAGAGTTAGCTCCCGCTTGGGGATGCCTTTTTCATTTCATATATATTATTCTTGTTGTACCCCGTTCGGGGCCAGTTTTTACAAAGGAAACTCTGCCGAAATTTTCAGAAAAGACTACACTTTTAAAAATGCATGATCGGCTTGGTTATTTAAAAACTTTGATTTCAACACATGTTTTCTTTACTTCTAAAAAACCAGTTTTCTTTATTTACTCTTTAAAATGGTCTTAGATTTCTGGGCTTTTGGCTTACTTGGATCAGATGGAGTCCTATAGGCTTCATATGGTTCAAGGGCCAGTCACGGGCTAATTCGGGCCGTGACAAAGTTGGTATCAGAGCGCTAGGTTGACCTTGGTTCGAGTCTAAGTTTGACTATGTGGAGCCTAGGGCGTTATATATATACAGAACTTAGGCTTGACCTTACGGAACTTAGACTTAGTCGAGGGGGTATTACACCCGAACTTTCGTCGTATAGGATGACCCTTGGTTGATGGAGCAGGTAGCTTGAGTAGAGGGACGTACCGTACGTATGTTCCGCGGCATACTTACGACACGCCACTCCGCTTAAGAAACCTTAGGATGTACATTTCCTTGCACAGTATTATATTCATTCCTATGATCTATCCTCATCGATTCTGGTTATGATTTTGCTGCCACGATTGCACGGGCAGAGTGAGCTACGGCTCGAGTTGCGTCAGCATGAGCTCGTCGTGGACGAGGACTGACCAGGGTGTGATTCAAGAGACATACGATTGCATATAGAGGCTTCGTTTTATTGTGTTTTCGCGCCATGAGCGTTGGACTGATCGCTTTTACGAGTTTTCTCGGATGTCCTGATCGGTACCAGAGGATTGAGCCACCGATAGAGGCCAGTCAGGATGTGATGACCATTGATATATCGCTTATTCATGATGATTGAAGTGCTGTTCAGCATACAGACGAATGAGCCCGTTGTTGCTGCAAATGACGAGATATCACCCAGATGTTGGAGCTACTACAGCTTGAGCATATACTTAGAGATATGATGGTGAGTCGCTAGTCACCGAGGATGAATGACTAGGACATGTGATTCGTTCGCTTACCCCGATGCGAGGTCATCAGATAGATTGATTCCAGCTAGAGACGACTTCACGTAGATTCGTTGAAAGTCGATTGAGACGATCGAATGTCAGGAACCCATTTTTTAAGTTTAAAGTATTCGGAAAGACATGCAAGCGATTCTATGGACCCTCTAGAAGAATGAAACCCTAACTCGACATAATGACCGTGTGAAAGTCTTTGAACCTTAGGGTTTGCGGCAGTTCCTCGGCGCCATTAGTGAGGCTTGGGTTTGCCCTTCTACGCTGGACCACCGATGCTGTGGTATGTACTCGATACTATTAAACTGTACACAAGGTGTTGAGCTCTTGGGGGATTATGAGGTTCTGACGAGTCGATCGGACGAATCGACACCATTCAGATATCATGTGATGGGATACTGCTTGGGAGACTCCGGATACGAGCATAGCCGTTGGAGCGCAGTCCGTGCAGCCACGATGAGATGAGTCCGAATCAGTCGACCTTGGAGAAAGTGGAGTAAAGAGTTCGCACGAGATTTCGACGAGATGACGTTCCACTCCGCTGACATCATAGATGCGATATGCATGCTGAGGACGTGTTCGGATAGATATCTTCTACTGAGTGATGAAGATACCGAGTTCGTGAGTTCGAGTCCTTGTGAGGGACTTCGGATGGACCGTAGCCGAGGACATTGCAGTGCGCAGATAGAGACGCGACGTCGAAAAGGACGATGATACAGACAAGCGGGACAAGAAGTTCGTGCGAGATGCAGACGAGCTGTTACTACTCCCCGTTAAGATTAAAGGTCGGATATGCATACAGAGGCGCTGGGATGCGACCAGCTTCCGAGTAGATGTTATACTGAGGACGCAGATGTCCAGAGAGTGAGAAAAGATTACGCCAGAGTACCAGCCTTCGTACAGTTTGGCTTAGGCGAGATCAGAAGAGACCTTGAGCAGGATTCCTTCTAGTACACTGCTGCAATAAGATTTGCACCAGGAGCAGATGTGTGATGTGCATTCAGAGGACCAGAGGTCGGCGCCAGAGATGTGCGGCTTTACGAGCGGTCGTGAGGATTGACCGAGAGATGACCAGAGAACCGCCAGAGCGGAATCGTTTTCGTTAACACACCTGACCGGGCCGATGAGCCGATGGATTGCGAGATTGGTAATCCACAGGGTAGATATCTTACGCCGCTAGATTGGATGTACCGGCACCTTCTCGACTTTGAAGGAGGATATACCGACGGCAGTATTTATGATTTGTGATTTTGTGATTTGACTATCACGTATCCGTCACTTGGGATTTCGGTATTTTGGGCGATCTATTCGCATGATTTAGTCTTGATGACTGAGTTCTATGATATTTGATTTTGTGTACCATGGTTGCACCTACTGGGTATTTATACCTTGCACATAGTTATTATTCTTGAGGTATTGATTGTGATTTCGTGCCTATTTTATGCCGGTGATTTGATTTACGCTTCCAGCATAGTTTTCATGCACTTTAGTGGTTGGATTTGATTTGTGCACGCTGATGTACACGGTTGTGAGATTTTCCACCGCGGTACACCTGATTTTGATTGAGCCGCATTATATCGTCGATTTTTGACCGTGATATTGATGATTGATTCTTGCACTCCGTGCATTTGATTGGACTTACGCATGTTCAGCTTTGCTATTGGATTTCGTGATTCCGTGCATGTTGAGCGCACAGGATTTAGCTTTTATTCGTGCATGATGGATGCACTGATTTGGACCTTCGCGCATGTTGGGCGCGTGTTTTGAAATACGATTTTGGTGCACACCAGATGCACTAAATCGAGATTCTTCGTGCATGTCAGATGCACCTGTTTTGGCTGTCAGGCACACCGGTTGCCTATGACAGATATTTCGTGCACACCCGTTGCACCTAGATGTTGTTTTGTGCACCTGTATGGCACATATATGGATTTTGATTTCCGTGCGCACCAGACGCACAGGGTGGAGTTATGTGCATTTTTGGGATTTATTCCTTTTGGAGCAGTACATTTTTATGATATTTGATATTCGTTTCGTACTGAGCAGGACTAGTCAGAGGACAGTAGCTGGATATATTTTGCATGCATTGGTAGTTATCGAAGGGATTTCCAAGGGCGAGCTATAGTCTCAGTATATACCTACGTGTCCGATATGACACGAAACGTTTCAAAAACAAGGAAACCCTTCTGAATTGTTTTCAAAACGGCGGAACGTACATAGTAAACAAAAGATATATACATATATGGTTATTTTTCTTATGAAAGACGTCCGCCACTGTGCAGTATTATGCGCATCGCACAGCGACTTACAAAGATTTGGCATGCATTTACATCAGTTATTCACATGTATAGATCTGATTTATATCCTATTGGTTTTGCATTGGATTTGACATTTGTGTCTTTACCATGACTCCGATGATTGCGGGATGCTTGACGGAGTTTGCTTTTGAGTTATCTGCTCAGTACTCATGCGCATGCATTGCGCTATGATGTTTTATGTATTGATAATTCGGAGCCCCGACGACTTGGAGTTTGTATCGAAATGTATTAGTATTTGGGGGTTTAAGTTTAAATTCGGGGACCGAATTTCTTTAAGGGGGGTAGATTGTAACGTTTCAAAATAATAAAATATTATTTTTGGGAATTTTTATAATTTAATATTATTTTATTGAATATTTTAATATTCTGGTATAATTAAATGCAAATAAATGGAGAAAATTTTTGGAAAATTATGGAAAATTCTAAAATGGGGTATTTATTGGAATTATACCATTTTTAAGTGTTTATGATCAATTATATGCTAATTTAGCGCTAATCGCGATTAAAAATCGCTAATCGTATTTTTATCAATTTTGTGCAAATCATGCGCGTATCTTTTTGTACACATGTGTTACATTTTCTTGCCATGCTTTTACTTTGGGGTTACTATTCTAGTGAGAAGGATTTTAAAAGGAAAAAGAAAAATAGAAAGTGATATAATATGAGGGTTGGTGAGAGAGAGAGAGGTATGGGTTATTTTGACCAAGACTTAGCCATTTCCTCTTCAATCTTCACTCATTTCTCTCCCTCTCCCTCTTGTTGCTGCTGCTGCTCCTGCTCCTCACCTCACCTCCCCTCTTCAAGCCCTAAATCATCTCACAAACATCACCAAAACACCACTCTCCTTTCATTAAAAGTGTGCACGAGCTCGAGATCTACACTTTGGACCAAGGGAGCTAGGATTTTGGCCACTAGAGGCAACTCAAGAATTTTTTTGAGTTGCAAATGAGGTAAATTTCTGGATCATTAGTTGAGTTTTAGCATTTCTTATACCCACATGCAAGTTTAGAACCGATATTGTGTGTGATTGTGGACTTAAAGAAAACCTAGTTAGGGTTTGAGGGAATTGAGAGTTGTATTGTGAAATTGAGATCAGTAGAGGCCACCCCAGCACCCTAGTGCTTGAATTATGACCCAAAACAGAGACTTGAAACCCAAAATACGGATTTAGAAACCGATATCGGAAAAGTTATGAAATCTGGGAGTGTATTTAGGAATCTGCTATCACCTTGAGACCCCTAAAATAAAATTGAGCTGACAGTGAGTCGTGCAGGCACCTAGGAAGCTACCACCAAGACCCGAGCCCCTAACTCAAGTTCCCGGCCGCAGATTTAATCATTCTGGCCGCAATTTGCGGCCAGAGTAGAGGGGAATGGGTTCATTTTTGTTCTAGAGCTCATTTTGCACTAAATTAGACCCCTCCTATATGCAGTTTTGGCTAATTGTCACCTGGGGAAAATCTGGAAGCATTTTGGTGTGTTTTAGGCTATGTTTTCCGTATTTTAAAATGCACTTCTTGATATTTGGATTTGTAATTGGTTGTCGGGTGTTCGTACATCGACAACATGGATTGTTTGATTGATTTGCACGTATAGGCCATAGGTTCCAACCTATGAGCACACTGTGCGCTGTATCGGTTTTCTGCCTCGATTTTAATACGTATTGCGACTGTTTATTATTCTAGGTACCCTCGCAAGGATTCCGAGGCGAAGGATCATGGCGTCATCGATTTCGGCAAGCGAAGACCAGGTGAGTAGATTATATCTACGGGGGAAATCGGGTGGATGGCGTATAGCACCCCCGCATTTCGATGTCTAGTATACTATATATACTATATATGATAGCTTATTGAGTGACATGGAGATCATAGATGTGTTAGGTGTACTATGAATATTTAGGGTTAGAAGTGAACTAATGTATTTTCCTAGTTGCGAACCCTAGCATAGATTTACACCTACACACACACCCTTGCATATTCATTTTACTTGCACTGTGTTTGATGATATTGGATGACTTTGGAGATGAGTCGATGATGTTGGGCTTTATACCGCGAGATCAGTGATTTGATATGATTCGTACGTGGGATACGACATGTGATCTCTAGCGGGCCTTTGGACGTGTGTTTACACACGCAGTCATATTGATGGTATCAGTTGTACTAGACATAGATCAGTACCCCAGATTATGTGATATGATGATGAGGATACCTGATAATTGATGAGCTGATTATGATATTGACCCGTACCCAGCTATTGGGATGCCGTACGACGATGTGCCGTACGAGCTTATATTGAGGATAGATCCGCACTCGTGACTCGAGGATGTCTTATGATATACTGTATAGTACGCGATACTATGGAGGCGGGATCACCGACTATTATATCTATTTATATATCGACTTAGATTTAAGTGATTTCCATACCCCTCCCGACTGACTTGATACTTAGATCTGTAGTTTGCATAGTAGATTCGCCACTATTGCGCATATTCATACTATTTGCATCGCATTACTTGTGCTTATTGCTATATTATCATCATGCTGTTAGGACACTAGCACCATTATCGATGATGCGTATGTTCCACGTACACTATTTGCCGGCTCAAACACTTCATCATCGATAATTGCCATGCCACTACACTGTAGTACTGTTGCATTCATGATATGATTCTTGTATGGCATATTGTACACTTATACCTGTACACATACATAGATGATTCTGACTTGATTAGAGATTTGGGGACCGCAAGATATTCGTTAAAACTGATTCATTTTAAAAAGAGCAGTTTCCCTCGACATGTGCACATTACTATTCCATGTTGCATGACTTACTGATATGCTTACCTTTCTTTACATGTCGCATACATCATGTTTTGATTATACGCAGTGAGATATATTGTTTCCATGATATTTCTGGATTTGGAAATCGGGGGTATTTTAAAAAGAGAATATGTAATTGTTTTATAAACCCGGTTACCCTTGATATAATATTTCAGTGCGTCCACCATGTGTTTTCTCGGTGCTAAGAGTGACATGTGAAACCCGATTCGAGGAGGCGGATGAGGCCGATTGCGGGTACATGGTAGACCCGGTATGGTACCCCGGGGCGAGAACGGTTTCTTTGTGTAGTAGACGGTGAGCCTGGCAGAGGGACTACTACCTACCGGTGATTGATTGGACCTGGCGGTTATCCAGAGGATACTGACCAGAGTCAATAGATGGATATGGGCCTACTGCCGGGGCCGAGGGCCGATACCGCAGACAGAGCCGTGGGCTGGTCCGGACTGACGGAGCCCGTTATATGAGGATTTACGTGCCGATGCTAGGCACAGTTTTCATGATGTTTTCGAGTGTCGATGCTGGACACTCCGGTTCCATGATTTGACGTGTCGCGAGGGACACAGGTGGTTTATATCCTTATATTTCCATGCATACGCTGATGATATTTACATGCATGAGGGTTGTTGTCATTGGGTGACGAGTGGACGGGATCCACGTACTTGCAAATTTGATTACATTGATCATACCTCACATATTATGATATGCTATTACCTGAGGCACTGGCACGAGCACTTGGCACTACACTCATGTATAGAGATTACATTGCCAGTTTAGCATGCTTCAGCTTTATTCATATTGAGGTTTATATATATCTGATCGTATTGACCTAGGATGGGTCATACATTCGATATCTGCTTGTTGATATTTTCTATTCACGAGTTGGCAACTCACCCCCGTTGTGCCACAGTTCTTGCAGGTTTTGCCGTACAGATTTCATTGCGGCTTTTCTGGCACATTACTTCCTTTACGGGTGACTTGATTTGGTAGGTGGGTTCTTTGTATCAGAACCACCATTGTACATTATTTATTCATTGTATCTAGAAATTCCATCAACCAAAAACTTGTATATTGTTTCAGACTTAGAAATCAGTTATGTTTTATTTCGACCTTAGAGTCGCGCTTGTAGTATTATGGTTTTCTGGCTGTTTTGAGTTTCTTTTTGAGTTTTGATCCTTGCCATTTGGCGTTGTATATTATATTGCTTGCGTGGTTGTGACCGTCGATTGACGAAGAGCTAGCTCCCGCTTGGGGATGCCTTTTTCATTTCATATATATTATTCTTGTTGTACCCCGTTCGGGGCCAGTTTTTACAAAGGAAACTCTGCCGAAATTTTCAGAAAAGACTACACTTTTAAAAATGCATGATCGGCTTGGTTATTTAAAAACTTTGATTTCAACACATGTTTTCTTTACTTCTAAAAAACCAGTTTTCTTTATTTACTCTTTAAAATGGTTTTAGATTTTTGGGCTTTTGGCTTACTTGGATCAGATGGAGTCCTATAGGCTTCATATGGTTCAAGGGCCAGTCACGGGCTAATTCGGGTCGTGACAGTTATTCTCACGTGTCTGCACGTGAGTGCAATGCTGTCACCTTTGTGACCATTGGATCTGTTTAGAGATTAGGGGAGATGAAACGTTTCCCATCACATCCTATAAATGCCAGCGTCCCTTCAGAAGCGCCTCCACTTTGCTCATCTTCTTCCTTGCTTATTTTTTCTCTTTGAGAATTTAATTCTCTTTTCTCAGAGCTTAGTTCTCTGTTTTGAAAATTTTCAGAGTTTAACTCTGTCAAAAGATTTCCTTTTCTCAGGTAATGATCTTGAACGGCTGAAGAACTTTTGCAGAAATCTTCATTGGATTTTAAATCCACATCAAGGGTTTTTCCCTTTAACAAGAACCCATTTTAAAGTTCTTTAAAAAGAAAACTATTCAATCTTTAAACAATAGACCTTTTTAGGGTTTCTCTGATCTTTATGGATCGATGCTTGTCTTTTCTCCAGAATTTAATTCCGTTTCCAAGAGCTTAGCTCTGCCAATTTTGGTAATTTAATTCCTTTACTCAAAAGGAATTTAATTCCTTCTTAAAGAACTCAGTTCTTCACAGAGAACTTCTTGGGGCTTTCTTGCCCTGAGTTGTTCTTTGCAATAAAAAGAAAAGATTTGCAGTATGTTTTTTCTGGGAATTTAATTCCCTTGTTCTGCTTGATTTTTGCAGAGTCCAAGATGGATTTCTTTTTGTTGAATGTGTAGGGTCATTTGAAATCCACTGTTCATTTATTGAGAATCTTCCCTTTTGTTCTCATAATAATTGCTTGGCCTCATTATTAGTGAGCCGCCATCTTGATTTTGTGGGACCCATATGTTGTTTTGTAAACAATGGTCCCATTAAATAAGTCCTGTGTCGCTTTCTCCCACTGTCTTTTTATGTATATACATTTATAAACATATATATATACCGTGTTGGCTTCGCTTTAACAGTTTCCCCTTCTTTTATTTCAGGCACAATGACTCTGTTCCATACTTCCCTTTCACCCACTCGGAGGCTGCCGTTCCTCAGTCACCATCTGACGAGGAGGTGATGGCGATGATCAGGGCTCATGACCCAAATCGCACCAATTTACTTTTATGGGGGACC
Source organism: Agapanthus africanus (assembly GCA_030015575.1). Lineage (NCBI taxonomy): Eukaryota > Viridiplantae > Streptophyta > Magnoliopsida > Asparagales > Amaryllidaceae > Agapanthus > Agapanthus africanus. The sequence continues at coordinate 69,593,993 of CM057347.1, read as the reverse complement.
TGGTACGGTCACATCATCCGCGGTCGCTGTAGTTTTCTTTGCGAGATACCGACGGAGCCTACCTGTCCATTTCTGCCGATGGATCTTCCATGGACCGCCTTTGCTGTAGTGATGCTGAATTGGACCCCTATGGGACGACTTGAGCCTTCAACAACTGGTATTCCGAACCATCCGGTACCGGATATAGACATTTTAGGGCACCACATTTGCCAGGGCGAAGCCCAGCCATGAGGACAGATTTACAAGATAGGGCTTACCCCTCAACATCCCACAGGCTACCTTCTCTGGGCCCGTTATATCCTGTCCGCCCATCGTGCGCGACTGCAGAGGGTAGGACTGTTGGATATAGTGCCCTCAGTATCAATTATTGGATCACAGGCACGTGATTGCAATAATTGAGGGAAGACCTATGTCGGTAAGACAGTCTTACTCAACATGATAGTATGCTATCTGGTTTATCTTTATCATCGTGTACTGCTTTAGGTGACCTTACAGGTCGCTATTACACATTGATAGAGCCCTTAGGATTCTTGCTTGAATGCCAGCAGTATGATGGCGATCATATACGTGGGAGCTGGGGTCTATAAGCACATCCTTAAAAGGTCCCTAGTCGTGGGAGTTTTCGAGACAGGGCATCGATACTCCGGAGTAGACTAGTGTATACAGTCGAGACCCCGATGAGGGGCGGTGGACGGTCTCACAAGCTATTGGTGTCAGTTGGTTCACCTAAGATGTATACAGGTGCTCATTGGGTTTTGAGTATACTGGACAGGACTCGCCGGGAACATGCTAGTTGGTATTATACCTGACGTCAGATAGCAGTTCCCTGGTGACATGTGTACAGGTTAGTTCATCGACCTGAGATCGTCATTTGTCTCGTGTGAGTTCCTACTGTGCTTTGATTACTATCCTACCACGGCTCAAAGGAGTCGTACAAACAGGTTTTAGTTGGGTACAGTCCCGAGCCACATGGAGGCAGTGAGCGGATCGGCAGGGGTTTCGTCTCTCCCGGTATTGGGGGTGAGATCGCGCTGTGTCTAGGAGAGCCATTACACGAAGTCCTTGGCCAAGGCAGGAGATTTACTGGTAGATATTCCAGTAGTATCTCAGGGTGTTCTGGGCTACACTCCGACACGACTTGTACCGCTTTTGGGGGTCTGACTTTTACCAACCTCTTAGGCCCGACATGCGATGCTCATAAACGAACGGATCGGACTGTACGGATATTGTCACTGACAGGCTCAGTAGGGTGTCAGGATGAGTTCGCTCATCGACCTCCCTTTTGGTCAGTATCTGGTAGCCCGTTACGTACAGCTAGTACCACTGACGTGCCAGTGGTTAAATCCACAACCAGTGTATTGACGAGTCTTAAGAGTCCCCCACAGACAGTTTTTCAAGTTTCGGGAGAAACGTTGTAGAGGCCGTATGGATTTATGGCAGGGTTCGAATATACGCGTGCACTTGTGCACGTGTCATGATTCGGACGGATAATACTAGCGGGTTTTGGTTTAAGCCGGATCCTAGTATTATACTGTGTAGATTTTGTCTCATTGCATTTGTATTCGGTCGGAATACAAATGCGGGTATGTATATACAGCTGCGGGGTTATCCCGTAATTTATTACGGGATCGCTTTTTGAAGTTTCCATTTCCATTTTCTTTTCTTGTCTTTAAACATTTGGTTTATTTGTGAGTCATCAATTGTTTTTTGGACAATTTCCTTTGTGCTGCCTATTCATCGTGGCTGCATGAAATTCGTGGGCTTTTTGGCTTGGGCACTTGGTGAGATGAGTGCATGATTTGGTGACACATGGGTCTTTGCATGGTGACATATGGCATTTCTTTGTGTGAGCATTGTGTTTTCTTTGCACAAGTGGCTGTTGCTTTTCTTGCATGGATTTTCGTGTCCCCCCCGAGTGTGCTGGCAATGCATGTGAGAGAGGGATTAATTTATTTGTTGGATGGATTTTGACACACTGAAGGACACTAAGGAGAATAACCCACAGCCACTTGAATTGGGAGAGCCACTTGATTTGTTTTTCAAGACTTCACCAAAAATCCACAGAGAGCATCTCTTGCTCATCCCAATTTTTGCATCCAAAATTTTGTTTTGGCCGAGCCAAATTTTTACAGCCAATTCATTTTTCTCAATTGCAAACTAGTGCTCTCATCTTCTTCATACATGACAACTTCAATTAACCATCATCCATGGTCTTAGATGACATGAGACAAGATGTTCTACATTTATTCTACAGCAACGTTGGACACGTCGGCTAGCGAACTTCGTGTCCGATTTGCCTCGGTTCTGAGGTGGGAGCCCGTAAAAAGACTCGTTGATGTAGTGCCCTTCCGACGAGGAGATCGGAGATCGGAGATGCCACAAGGAGCTAGAGACGGTGGCCAAAAACCGAAGGACACGGATCGATTGATATAGCCTTTTCTCCTTTTCTCTAGTTAGCTAGTTATGGTTAATGGTTCGATCCGGGATTAAAGTCTGCGATAGCGCCGGTTTCAAGTTAAGAAAAAGTTTTCGTTTCCGCATTTTGGTCTCGGACAGACGGCCGGGGCGCTACCGTAGAACTTACATGGTATCAGAGCCATGCCATTAACCTTTACTAGCTTGTTCTAACATATTTAAAATATCGATCGAGCAAAATTTCCGAAACCGCATTTCCAATACTAAGTTTCTGTCGAATTTATTTTGTCGTCGAAATTTTTTTTTGAGTGTTTCAGAAAATCAGGCAGACTTTTTAAAGACATCTGTGAAAATTTGGTAGCATGATGCTACAGTTACGCCGCGGAATCGCGGCCCTACCCATGTTTTGGCCGCCGTTCCACCGCCATTATCTGTCATCTCTGCACCAATTTTTCTACAGTGGTCTTAAATTTGGAATTGTGGTTTCTGGAATATTTTGTTTGGGCCCAGATTTGTTACAGTATTGGATTTGTGCTTGGGGCCCACTTCGGGAAATTTTGTCGATCAGAAATTTTAAATAAGTTAGTTCACAGTGCTTACTTTATATCTACGACCGTGAATGCCATTCGATTGGTAAATCTTGTCTAATCGCTATAGCCCTTTTAGACGGATTTACGAACGTGACATTCACGTTGATATTTTGTGTTGTGCTGTGATATTGCGGATTTGTCATGGTGGATAGCTTGGTGCAATATTAGTACAGTTTTGTTATATTTGTACATTTGATATTACAGGACGAGCGTCCGACATGTGGACTGCCGTCACTGCCTGTTTGTATATATTTTACTTTCTGTACTAGGATTACCCCGCGGTGGGGTGCACGGATAGCCGGGTTCTAGAGGGCAACGAGCCCGCATCTCATGGTTTTGAGATGGAGGGGGATTTACTCTAGAATTGGCGGGCTATTCGCCGCACTCGTAGGGGGGTATAGGTTGACCCAAAGAGGGTGTTCCCTTCCGAAAGATGGCACGATGTGAGAGACGTCTTGCCTGAGATTCGGGGCAGATACTATTTGGTTTTATCCGTCCACCTCTTCGAAAATGCCAAGTTGATTTATGCCACCGTGTATCGGAGGTTTAGACGGATGCGGTCGATTTAGCAGACTTCGTCAGATTCCCCCTCGTTCGAGGGGTTTTTGATTGTGGGGACGCTCTTCCCTGCAGGCGCAAGCCCCTGCAGTTAATTACGCTATCGCATCGCGGTAACAATTTTCTCCTTCTCCAGAATTTCACTTCGTGTCGTGGGTGTTTGTTTTGTTTGTGGTTGCCCGTGGATTGTATACGGAGACTAATTTATGTCGTCGCCCGTAGGACGTGGATTAGTCCAAATCCGTATTTTCTTAGATTTGGTTTTAGGGTTTTAGTTTAAGGATACGTTAGCCATTTTTGAGGCTAAGATCAACTTAAACGTTTGTTAAGAATACGTTAGTCCAATTTGAGACTAAGATCAACTTAACGGGATCGTTTAGATCCGACAAAAGAGCAGTTGAGCTCTATTGTTCCAGTTTAAGGACATAGTGGTCCGTTGAATATATGGCCGTCGGGACCCGTCACCTCTCTGACGACGTTGAAGGATTAAAACGACAGTTATCAGAGGAGTTTAGAGATGTTCCCTTGAACCATAGTTAGTTGGAGGATCTATAGTCCAATTTGGTTTAAGGACGCATTAGTCCATGAGTTTAAGGACCCCACAGTCCGTATTACCAGTTTAGGGACATAGTTGTCCAACATTCCTATTTTGGGGACGAATATTGGTTTAAGGACGCATTAGTCCATGAGTTTAAGGACCCCACAGTCCGTATTACCAGTTTAGGAACATAGTGGTCCAACATTCCCATTTTGGGGACGAATATTGGTTTAAGGACGTATTAGTCCATGAGTTTAAGGACCCCACAGTCCGTAGCAATGTGTGGTTGTCGGGACCCGTCACCTCTCTGACGATGTTGAAGGATTACAACGACAAATATCAGAGGAGTTCAGAGATATACTCTTGAACCGGATGTAAATTGATTTGAGAGAGCAGTCGTGCTCAGTTAATTTAATTTCAGGACTTACAGCCAGAATTGGGCTAAGTCCAGTTGAAAGTGTTCAACATTTTATTTGTATTTGGCATGTTAGGCCTTTACTAGGGCTCTGCCCCTGTTTAATAATGCATAGCATTTTTGTTTGGTCTATTAGACCTTTATTTGGGCTTTGCCCCTTTTTTTAAATGATGCACAGCATCTGTTTTGATCTGACAGACCTTTGTTTGGGCTCTGCCCCTTTTTTAATAATGCATTGAATTTTTATTAGGCCTGTTAGGCCCTTTTAATTGGGCTCTGCCCTTCTTTTTAATAATGCACCGCATTAATTAGTCTGACAGCGCGCCACGTGGCTTATCAGGCGCTTTGCGCCAATTAAAGAGCGCAAGGCACAAGCGCATGTGGAGGTGACACGTGTCATGCTCTAGTGAGCGCAAGTCTGTTAGCGCAGTGCGCTGCGCCAATGCGCTGCTGACACGTGGCGCATTCTGGTGACTTGCGCCAATCCGAGAGCGCAATGCTCAAATTAAGAGTGCGGGGCACTGTTCACTAGCGCAGAGCGCATCTTGATTCAATTTTGGATCAAAGAAAAGAATGTAAAGAGGGTTTTCCTCAAGATTCAAGAATCGAGGGTTCAACAAAAGGCAATGCCTTTATACAGATCAAAAAGATCTAATGAAGAAGTAAATTACTTCTTTTATTATTATTATTATTTTTTTTTATTCAAGATCTTGATCTTGTTCTTAGATCTTCGATCTTTTTAGAAGAACTTCTATTTTACAAAGGTTTATCTTTTTTTTTCTTCGAGCTCTTCTCAAAATTTTTAGAGGAGTTCTGTATCTCTATCTCTGTGTGTTTTAGACTTGGAGTCTAGGGGCCTTTATATAGTGCCAATTGATTTGTTAAATTAGTTAAAGAGATCTTTCTCTGATTGATTTAGGGATGTTTACCTACCGTTGGATCTTTGATCCAAGGGCTCTGTTTTACAGAAGAGAATCTTATTGTTTTAATAAGATTTAAAAAGATCTTTGCAGAATTTTTCTGTTTAAATGCTGGCATAACTGGCGCAAGTGCACTTGCGCTTGACACGTGTCGCGCAGCGCAACTGCGTTACCGCAACTGCGCTGACACGTGTCGCTCACGCAGAGCGCTAGTGCAACTGCGCTGACACGTGTTGCTCAGCACGGAGCGCAGCGCAATTGCGCTAGCGCAACTGCGCTGACACGTGTCGCGCAGCGCAGAGCGCAAGTCACCTGAAGCGTTGCTTCCTTTATTTTTATTTTAAATAGAGTCTTGCTCTGATAGGGTGCGCTGTCTCGGACGCAGCGTGTAGGGTTCCTAGGCACTCTTAAGAGGTCTCATAAGGCATCAACCATGCCAATTTCAAATTTTACGGGTGCCGAGAAACCCTAATACAGATCGTTAACTAGAAATTTAGGCGAAAGATGCAACTAGTTTACAACTAAACTAAAAGAACGGAAATACAACCTTTGTAGATCCGTTTCTCCACCTCCATAGCTCCATGATGAAGTCCTCTCCGCTGTCCAAATCGAACCATGACTCTTGCATCGGCTTCATCGGAGAAAAAGCGGGCTAGGTCATCGACGACGATGCCGAAGATGATCTACGTCGAGGCATCACTAGATCAAGCTCCACTTTCACCAAGCCATGAAAACTTGTGAAGGAAACACACTCTACTACTTGGAAAGAGGTAGAGGATGAAGAAATAGGAAGTGGGTTCACTTTAGAATTGGATTTCTCACTCATTTTCAAGAGTTGCCATTGAAGGAGGAAGGTTTCTTCTTCAAGAAGAAGAAGAGGAAGAAGAAGATAGAATTATGATAAGTTAATTAGAATTGAAAAGAAAAATGAATCCTTATCATAATTCCAACCATAGTTAGGTGTAGAGAATAGACTAGGGTTAGTGAATGGTTAGGTTAAGGAGATGAAGACAAAATGGTCAAAGTTGCATGAAGCTTCAAGAAACTTCATGAATCAAAGCAACCATTTTGTTTTCTTCTCTCTTTATTAATCCAAAATAAATAGATAAATGAATGGATAAATAAATAAAAACCTAACCATATACTTAACCAAGGTTTAATTCTTTACACTTAACCAAAGCAAACATGTATCATCAAATATGATACAATCAAGTGCACAAAAGTATATCACATATACAATGTGCACATCCGAGTGAGAATATCTATTTAAAGTGAACCGATACTAGTTAATGCAAAGTAATATATCAAATATATATAATTATACATTAAATCATTAAATCAACACTTGATTTAACGACCCGGTCATATCGCATATAACCGACTAATATCAATAGTAACAACTTATCGAATCAACACTTGATCCGATAACCCGGCTATAACGCATATAACCGATCAATGTTACATATCGCGAGAATCGAATACAGTATCACATACTGGTATCATTCTCGGTCCCGCACATATCTCATATGCGCTCCTATTTCGTTTCGCTTGAACCAGGAAACCTCTGTGCAGGACTCTAAAGACTCGTCAATACGCCGGCAGCAGGTGATGATCATATCAAGCACCCAAAAGCCGCAAGCGGTCTGCTAAACGTAACGGCCACCCGGGTATTGAGCGATCAGAAGATCGACGAGCAAGCCCGCTCACATTCCAGTGAATCCAACCAGTAACACTTACCGTACAGTCCGGTCTGATCGTCTGATATGTCGCATATCTCGCCTAGGGGTGGTAAACGTCAGACACCAATAGCTTGATAAGTCGTGTCGATATGAGGTCTATAACATTTCAAGAAACTACTGATAACACTTACCAGTAAATCTCAGCAACCCTGGCCAGGGATTTCCGGTTATAGCCAATCGAACACAGCGCAACATCAACTCCCTATACCGGGAGAGACGAATCCCCTCCTATCGCTCATTGCCTCCATGTGACTCGGGACTGTACCCAAAAACCACCGTTTTGCACGCCCTCTTGGACGTGGTAAGGTGGAAATCAAAGCACAGTGGGAACCACACAAGACTCTATGACGATCTCGGGTCAACAGACTACTCTGTACCAGTGTCACCAGAGAACTGCCATCTGACGCGAGGTATAATACCATCTGGGAGTTCTCGGCGAGTCCGTCCAGTGTACCCAGTCTCCACTGAGCACCCGTATATCATCTCTGATGTCAAAAGCCAATGGATATGGGATCATCCATCGCCCATCTGTATGGGTCGAGAAGGTATACACTAGTCTACTCTGGTATATCGATGCCCTGTCTCGATACACCCACGACTAGGGACCTTGAAGGATGTACTTATGGACTACCCTGTCCCCACTAGTATGATCTGCATCATAGTCCAGGTAGTCAAGTACACATCCTAAGGGCTTTACCAACATGTAACAGAGAGACAATCAATGTACACGTTAAGGTAAAGAGTAACCAGATAGCATACTATCATGTCGAGCAAGAAAGTCCTCCCTATATATGTCCCAGCATCCACTACAATATACATCCTATGTACAGTAATGGCCTTTAGGGCATACATATAACTAACAATCTCCCACTTGCACTAGGGCCATCTGATAGCAATGGTTGTAGTATCTCATACTCAACCATCCCATAAAAATCTCTCTCTGGGAATAGGCCTTCGCGAGTGGATCCGCCGTGTTGTCCTCTGAGTCTACTCTCCTTGCCTCGATCCCTTAGAGATCAACCATCTCCTTGATCAGGTGATACTGCCTTAGAATATGTCCGAATCACTGATGGGACCTGCGTTCCTTGGCATAAGCCACAACTCCATTGTCTCACAATGGTAGGAACGTAGTTCATCTCATGAACCAATATACACCCAAACAGCCTCTTTGGTAGCATCTTAAGTAGCGATGTATCCAGCCTTTATCGTCTAGTATGCCACGGTATGTAGCTTGGAACTCTTCCAACATACCGTCCCTTTACTGAGGGTAAAGACAATGCCTGTGACTGACATTCAGTCGTCTTTATCACCCTGGAACACTTCCAGTGATTTTCCCCAGGATCGATTGATACCATATCACTACAACTAGTGAGTATCCTAATATCCAATTAGATCTATCTCATAGATCCAAAATCCAGGATTTAGGAGGTATCATTTTGATCCTATATGGAGAATCCATATGATAAGCGGAGATCGACCGAGCGTAGCATAGGAAACTCCTTCCCTATCAAGAGTATGCCATCCACGTACTCTACGAGGATCGTCACCATACTCCCTACTACCTTTTTGTTTATACAAGGTTCATCTACCATTTTGATGATGTCAACTTCTTTGACTAATCCATCAAAACAGATGTTCCAACTCCGCGATACCTGCTTTATCCTATAAAGCATCTTGTACACGTTTCCGCTGCTCCCACTGTCTACGAAGCCCTCTGGCTGTGTACTTATAGACGTTCTCTTCTAAAACATCATTTAGAAAAGCAGTCATGGCACCCAACCGCCAGATATCGTAGTCATGGTACGTAGCCGTGGCAAGTAGGATCTGGATGGACTTAAGCATAGCTACTTGAAAAGGTTTCATCATTATCCACGCCTGGTCGATGACGAAAACCTTTAACAAGTCTAGCTTTGAAAGTCTCAACTTTTCCATCTACACCAAGTAATCTTCTCAAGATTTACTTGCTCCTGATGGGGATTTAACCCTTCAGATATAGCAGCCAAAGTCCATACTTTGCTGGTGTAGATGGATTCCATCTCAGATCACTAAGCATCCAGCCATTCTGACAGAGTCTTACTCCTGATGGCCAGCTCGAAACTAGTTGGGTCATCATCTCATGATGCACTCCTCGCTCCCACTGTCATAGAGGAACCGAAGTATCTCTCAGGTGGGTGAGGAACCCTACTAGATCGGCGGAGAGGCTGAGGTTCGTTGGAATCTACTGAATCCTTTGGTTCTATCAAATCATCAGCTGCAGTTTGTATGGCTGGAACATTTCCAGTTCTACATAACAGACCTTGCCTTGAGCTTGTCCGGATTTTGCTTTTTAGACATAGGCCGGTCAACCCCAAATCTTAACTAGCTTAAGACATGGGCTCTTCCCTTTCCATATCACATATGAAGTGGTAGGCAACTGATTTGATTCGAACCCTATTCAATAGGTATGCAACTTCATAAGTGCATAACTCCCAAAAAGGAAATAGGCAACTCAGTAGTACTCATCATAGAGCACACCTTATCATATAGGGTGTGATTGCTCCGCCCCGATATACCATCGTGCTATGGTGTATACGAAGGAGTAATGTTGAGAGAGAATCTCATTCTCCTTTAGAATTGTCCAGGAATTCCGTGCTCAAGTATTCTCCTCCCTGATCTCATCAAAGGACATAATACTTATATCCGTATTGGTTCTCTACTTCTAACTTATATTCTGTGAATATCTCAAAAGGTTCGGACTCATGTTTCAACAGGAACATATGACTGAATCTTGAGAGATTATCAGAGAACGTAATGAAGTATAAAAAACCAGTCCTGGTATGTGTAGACAGGGGACCAATATGTATCATCCCAAGAGTTCACTAACTCTTTCTCTGTTTCCAATAAACAGAGCTGGTGTCAATATATCTTTGTGACATGACTGGCAAGTTTCACAAGATGTAGATTCAAACTGATTTAAATATGCATCTACATGTAACTTCAGCTAGTCGGGTCGCATTGATATGACCTAGTCTACAATGCCTCAAGAAGGATTCGTTCATTTCTGAACTCTTCCTCTTATGTGTGTTCCGTATACTAAAGAACCGTTGTTTGATTTAGAACATCAATGCTTTTAGATAACGTGCCTGAACCGATCAACTATTGATATAGGAAATGTTCAAAACATTATCCAACAATACAAAATTTTATCGTTTCTTTACTAACAAAGAGACAGGTATGATTTTGTATATCAGGTTCGGTATCTAATAACATTCGTTCAGAATCAATGTATTGATAATACAGGGTGACAGTGACCAACAGACTTGGCTGCAACATTTGCCCCGTTTTCTGCCTCATGAAACTTATCACCCGTTCTCAGTTCTCTACCTTTCTGTAGCCCTATGTAACAGATTACATATCTGGGATCCTGATCTGGTATCACATACCCAGGACGTAAAGGATACTGAGAAACAGTTCTCTGTAATGAACACACTCGAAGATGATGCATCATCATGCACTCTCTTCGTTTGGGCGGCACGGGAATTCTGGCAATCCCCAAATTCCTGCTCTGTCTTATAACAATTATAAGTTGGAGCGGGACCAACGTTCCCCAGCTTTGTATAACAAGCGGGTTCGGTCAATAATCCGTATTATTATCTTGATTAAGGCGTGATATGGTCGCTACCAGGAGAGAGAGAGAGAGAAGAAAACACTCAGCGTGCGCTCTTGCAAGAATAGATTGGTTATTATTTTATCTAATCAGGATGGCTCCCACTGCTTTTTATCAAATCTTCCTTCAAACCCTAAAAGGAAAGACTAGCCGGGATTTATTACACACTACAAGTTCGCCAATCTTTCAGCCAGGCCAGTGTCGGTACTTTGAGAGAGGTCCCCCGTGCTTTCGCACGAACCTAATTAGTGTAAACCTCGTTTTCCCAGAGGCGTAACCTCGTTAACACCTTTCTAGACACCTACTTGATCAACTAATTGTAATGTGTAAAACTCTCCCAGGAATAACTCTTACTCGCAGCGGGTATCGGTATCCAACTATCTCATAGAAGGTATGCAATCTCATTGCAAATTTCAACACTTGAAATTCCCGATAATATTTTGCCTCTAATGTGCTATGACCTTGACGAAAGCCAACAAACCATAGCCCGCTAGTCAAGTTCAACCTGTACATTTCTTGATTGAATTAAACCCACCCGCACGACCCTTGATGAAAGCCAACAAAGCCGCACGACTACCCTAATCCAATCGCATCGTATGCTGGCAGATAAACAGCATATAGCTACCGCACACTGCACCTTGACGAAAGCCAACAAATGCAGCACGAATACTATATACAACTTATCTGAAATGACGGAGGGCTACGACAGGTTTTTCTGAAAACCTATTGCGTAATGAACTTGATATCGTTGTAGAATCAAATGATTTTAAAAATGGAGTGCTTTTGAGGCTTTTCTAGTTTTGCTAAAGGAGTCACTCCCGGTGAAGGGATCGTCGGTCCTTTCCTCATCGAATAAGGTGCGGGATATATCATATATATCACTGTGCAAAGCAAAAAAACTCTTAAAAGCAATCAAAAGACAAACCGAGTGTGTAGCATCTGCCAGTTATTGCTAAAGGAGTCACTCCCGGTGAAGTGATCTCGGTCCTTTCCTCATCGAATAAGCTGCAGGATATATCACATATACCTCTGTGCAAAGCAAGAACTGTAGCTACCTGTTTTATTTTTGAAATTCGATTCTACAATATCTTAGGTTTCTTTTATTTCATTAATCACATTAATGAAGTCCCATCATTTAAGTACCTAAACATCACAGATAAATACGACGTACACTTATGCCATCCGCATTCGCCTCGATGTCCCCTCATGCACCGTTAGGTTAGGTAACTAACAGCAGAGCGGGGCAGGGCTAGCGCGGGTGTAAAATATAAGTAACGCCTATATAATATATCATATATACTATATACTGTATCTATCACAGAACATCACATGATCACATCACAGATATCGCAGCAGAAGAATCATATGAAATATTGGATATACTAGGACGTCCGTGTTTTCAATACGAGCCAGTATAAAACACGGATTCCACGGTCGCGATGAATAGCCAAACCCACACCCCTAGACCCCTACGAGAGCGGCAAGCAACCCTACCAATTCTAGAGTTAGGAGACCCGGACTCGACTCCTCGAGTTGGTCTCCCACTGGACTCCAGAACCCGGTTACTTATGCCCTCCTCCTTGGGTCTATCCTAGTGCGGAAAAGTAAATAATATACAAAAGGTGACAACTTCCGCAACCTGGAAGTGCCCCAATAAAAGAATATTACATACAAGTTTTTACATGAATGAAAATGAAAAACACTCATCTCACATAAAACCCCCCGGCTATTCAAACACGACGATCCAATATAACATATCCAGCAACACATAACATCACATGTCATCAACGTAAGTAAATATGTCCATCCCAATTGTCGTTGACATATAGCAACGAAACCGGCGATATCACATATTACACTTACGGTCACAGAAAAGAAAGTGTAAAACTACAACAGTTGGAATCCGCAACCACATCAGACATCGCATGCCTGACCAAATGAATTACTTAGACATCGCATGCCTAACAATTATAAACCCCGCATTTTAGTCTCAAAATCGAAAACTCTTTTCAACATCAAGTCGGGCAATTCAACAAGATTCCCGACATCCTGATCGAATGCTCGTCGCAAACTTTAGTAGGCGGCCGCACCCCCGACGCCGTCGACGAAGTGCACCAAGGCGGAACACCGCTACCGGGAGCACCCGAACGGATGCTTTCGGCGACGGGGTTCTCCTACAGTCACTTGGTCGGGGCTATGGAGTGAGGCTGTCTATTAAGTTTACACGGCGAGTATCCGCGTACGCTACGTGATTGCGACGGACTTTTGATCACATCAAAATTCCGTGGCAACCGATCAAGTGAGACTAAACCGCTAGATTTATAACATTCATTCAGTTATCTCATAACTATGTGTGAATTCCAATTGTTGTATCACATTCCGAATGAGATAGAAAATGTTAAACTTTCCGATCGAATAATCGAACACCCAAGTTTTCCCGAAACAGATCAACACATGAAACATGTCTAAAAACATTCAGTTCATGCCTCAGTACCAACGGTCCAGCCGTAAAAGGGTCAAGCCAACGCCTCACATGTGGCACGCCGTACTGCCCCAAACCCGAAGGTTCAAAGGGCAGTTCAAGACGGTCACATAATCGAGTTAAGGTTTGTTGTCTTCTAGAGGGTCCATCGCGTTACTTTCACTACTTAGAACGTTTTTAAACCACGGAAAAATCCAACAATTGGAAATTTTCCGGCAGGGGAAAAAGTGGGTATTTATATCCGGTCGAACTTTTTAACATATTCTAAAAATACCCGGAAAAACACACTGACAAAATTAGACAATCCGATCGATACACCGAGTCCCCAATACAACCCAGAAAATTCAACTCTTGAAAAAACATTAAAAATTCCCAGGAAAACCAGCACTGCAAACTAGGAATTACTGTGCAAAATTGATTGCAAGAAGAGACAAAAGGGCCGCGGAACCGCCGCATTAGCATGCTAATGCCGCGGTTCCGCCGCGCTTTTATGGATTCAGGGGCCCCATTTTATACAGTAATTCTTAGAATCTTCTACTGAGTTTTCTGCATATTTTTAATTCTCAAAAATCCACGATTTTCAAAAATGTACAGAGAGCAATATTAGGGTTACGGTTTCGGTTCGATCGGATTTCTAACTCCGTCTACGCATCGCCTAATGCTCTAGCTAGGCTCTGATACCACTGTAGGGTTCCTAGGCACTCTTAAGAGGTCTCATAAGGCATCAACCATGCCAATTTCAAATTTTACGGGTGCCGAGAAACCCTAATACGGATCGTTAACTAGAAATTTAGGCGAAAGATGCAACTAGTTTACAACTAAACTAAAAGAACGGAAATACAACCTTTGTAGATCCTTTTCTCCACCTCCATAGCTCCATGATGAAGTCCTCTCCGCTGTCCAAATCGACCATGACTCTTGCATCGGCTTCATCGGATAAAAAGCGGGCTAGGTCATCGACGACGATGCCGAAGATGATCTACGTCGAGGCATCACTAGATCAAGCTCCACCTTCACCAAGCCATGAAAACTTGTGAAGGAAACACACTCTACTACTTGGCAAGAGGTAGAGGATGAAGAAATAGGAAGTGGGTTCACTTTAGAATTGGATTTCTCACTCATTTTCAAGAGTTGCCATTGATGGAGGAAGGTTTCTTCTTCAAGAAGAAGAAGACGAAGAAGAAGATTGAATTATGATAAGTTAATTAGAATTGAAAATAAAAATGAATCCTTATCATAATTCCAACCATAGTTAGGTGTAGAGAATAGACTAGGGTTAGTGAATGGTTAGGTTAAGGAGATGAAGACAAAATGGTCAAAGTAGCATGAAGCTTCAAGAAACTTCATGAATCAAAGCAACCATTTTGTTTTCTTCTCTCTTTATTAATCCAAAATAAATAGATAAATGAATGGATAAATAAATAAAAACCTAACCATATACTTAACCAAGGTTTAATTCTTTACACTTAACCAAAGCAAACATGTATCATTAAACATGATACAATCAAGTGCACAAAAGTATATCACATATACAATGTGCACATCCGAGTGAGAATATCCATTTAAAGTGAACCGATACTAGTTAATGCAAAGTAATATATCAAATATATATAATTATACATTAAATCATTAAATCAACACTTGATTTAACGACCCGGTCATATCGCATATAACCGACTAATATCAATAGTAACAACTTATCGAATCAACACTTGATCCGATAACCCGGCTATAACGCATATAACCGATCAATGTTACATATCGCGAGAATCGAATACAGTATCACATACTGGTATCATTCTCGGTCCCTCACATATCTCATATGCGCTCCTATTTCGTTTCGCTTGAGCCAGGAAACCTCTGTGTAGGACTCTAAAGACTCGTCAATACGCCGGCAGCAGGTGATGATCATATCAAGCACCCAAAAGCCGCAAGCGGTCTGCTAAACGTAACGGCCACCCGGGTATTGAGCGATCAGAAGATCGACGAGCAAGCCCGCTCACACTCCAGTGAATCCAACCAGTAACACTTACCGTACAGTCCGGTCTGATCGTCTGATATGTCGCATATCTCGCCTAGGGGTGGTAAACGTCAGACCCCAATAGCTTGATAAGTCGTGTCGATATGAGGTCTATAACATTTCGAGAAACTACTGGTAACACTTACCAGTAAATCTCAGCAACCCTGGCCAGGGATTTCCGGTTATAGCCAATCGAACACAGCGCAACATCAACTCCCTATACCGGGAGAGACGAATCCCCTCCTATCGCTCATTGCCTCCATGTGACTCGGGACTGTACCCAAAAACCACCGTTTTGCACGCCCTCTTGGACGTGGTAAGGTGGAAATCAAAGCACAGTGGGAACCACACAAGACTCTATGACGATCTCGGGTCAACAGACTACTCTGTACCAGTGTCACCAGAGAACTGCCATCTGACGTGAGGTATAATATCATCTGGGAGTTCTCGGCGAGTCCGTCCAGTGTACCCAGTCTCCACTGAGCACCCGTATATCATCTCTGATGTCAAACACCAATGGATATGGGATCATCCATCGCCCATCTGTATGGGTCGAGAAGGTATACACTAGTCTACTCTGGTATATCGATGCCCTGTCTCGATACACCCACGACTAGGGACCTTGAAGGATGTACTTATGGACTACCCTGTCCCCACTAGTATGATCCGCATCATAGTCCAGGTAGTCAAGTACACATCCTAAGGGCTTTACCAACATGTAACAGAGAGACAATCAATGTACACGTTAAGGTAAAGAGTAACCGGATAGCATACTATCATGTCGAGCAAGAAAGTCCTCCCTATATATGTCCCAGCATCCACTACAATATACATCCTATGTACAGTAATGGCCTCTAGGGCATACATATAACTAACACAGCGCTGGCGTGTCAGCTTTTGACACGTGGCGCGCTGCGCGCAGCGTAAGGAATCTGAAGCGTTGCTTCAATTTTTGAATTTTTGAAATTCAAACAGAGCTTTGCTCTGATTGGGGGAAACAGAGGGGTGCTCAGGTTTCCGGATTCTGTGAAGTGCTGGGTGGTCCATTCACTTTGTTGCAGGGAGTTGCCTCACTTCAGGTTTTGGCAGGTAACTTTCCGCACCCGTAGGGGTCTAGGATTTCATTGCACAAGCTATCCACTCGACCAGGGGAACGTCGGGTTTCAGTTGCGGCTCTATGAAACCCTGTAGGGTTGCTAGGCACGCGCACAAGGGTCTACGAGGCATCAACCATGCCCGATTAAAAATTTAGCCGTGCCGAACAACCCGAATACGGAACTTTAAACTAGAGATTAGGCGAAAACAAGTATGCTAAACACTTTAACACTAAGTGAGAGGGATTACAACCTTTGTAGATCCGGTCCTTCACTTCATATGCTCCGTGTTGTGGTCCCTTCGCTGCGATCATCGGGATCCGGACTCTCGAGAGGTTCCACGAAGAGAAAGATGCAACCTTTGCTTCCGATCTTCGATACTAAGATGATCTACCTTGAAGTTCCGTTAACACAAGCTAACACTCATGAAATGATGTGAACACCCTCATCTAAATGGCAAGGGAAGATGAGGATGATGAAGTAGGATTTTTGCTCTCTTTATTTATCTTTTTCTCATATTTATCCATCACAAAAATCAAAGCAAGAAACCATTTCAAGCAAAGAAGAAGAAGGAAGAAGATGACGAACAATGTTAGAAAATCCTTTTGTGATGAATAGGAAAAGAAATGATATGATAAATAATGTAACCATGATCAAACTAACCCTTGTAGAGATTTGACTAAGGTTAAAGGTTTGGTTAGGTTAAGGAAATATCTAGCATAATATCTTAACAAAGACAAAGAAAGAAAGCTTCTAGAAACTTCTAGAAAACCTTAACCGTAATCAAACCCTAACCATATTTAATCTCTACTAAACAAGTTGCATTAGTTATCATATCATGTTACAATATTATATATCACATATATAATATTTATCGTAACAAAATAAAATAATACAATTAACATATATCGCATATATATCAATGTATTATCCGAGTGAGAAAAAGAATCTTTTAGTGAGCAAATATTAGTTAATGCAATTTAATATATTATATATATTATTATACATTAAATTATCGAATCAACACTTGATCCGACAATCCGGCTATATCGCATATAACCGACTAATATTTATCCGTACCGATTCATCGAATCAACACTTGATCCGATGACCCGGCTGATATCAAATATCGCGAGAATACAATACGGTATCACATATCGCATTATCCTCGGTCCCGCACATATCACATATGTGCTCCTACTTCGTTTTGCCTGAGTCAAGAAAGCTCTGTGTAGGACTCTAAAGAATCGTTAATACGCCGGCAGTAGGTGATGATCATATCAAACACCCACAAGCTGCAAGCGGTCAGCTAAACGTAACAGCTACCCAGGTATTGAGCGCTCAGAAGATCAACAAGCAAGCCTGTACATTCTCCTGCGAATCCAAACAGTAACACTCCCGTACAGTCCGGTCTCGTCGTCTGATATGTCGCATATCTCGCCTAGGGGTGGTAAACGTCAGACCCCAGTAGCTCGATAAGTCGTGTCGATACGAGGTCTATAACAGTTCGAGAAACTACTGATAACACTTACCAGTAAATCTCAGCAACCCTGGCCAGGGATTTCCGGTTATAGCCAATCGAACACAGCACAACATCAACTCCCTATACCGGGAGAGACGAATCCCCTCCTATCGCTCATTGCCTCCATGTGATTCGGGACTGTACCCAAAAGCCACCTTTTTGCACGCCCTCTTGGACGTGGTATGATGGAAATCAAAGCACAGTGGGAATCACACAAGACTCTATGACGATCTCGGGTCGACAGACTACTCTGTACTAGTGTCACCGGAGAACTGCCATCTGACGTATGGTATAATACCATCTGGGAGTTCTCGGCGAGTCCGTCCAGTGTACCCAGTCTCCACTGAGCACCCGTACACCATCCTTGATGTCAAACACCGATGGATATGGGATCATCCATCGCCCATCATATGGGTCAAGATGCATATACGCTAGTCTACTCTGGTGTATCGATGCCCTGTCTCGATACACCCTCGACTAGGAACAGTTATACGATGTACTCGTCGACTACCGTGGCCCCACTAGTATGATCTCATCACAGTCCCAGTAGTCGAGTACATATCCTAAGGGCTTTATCAACATGTAATATAGAGACAATCAGAATACATGTTAAGATAAAGTACAACCAGATAGCATACTATCATGTCGAGCAAGAAAGTCCTCCCTATATATGTCCTAGCATCCACTACAATATACATCGTATGTACAGTAATGGCCTCTAGGGCATACATATAACTAACAATCTCCCACTTGCACTAGGGCCATCTGTTTTGGTATCGCATACCCAACAATTAGCTGCGGTTGAAATATCTCATACTCAACCATCCCATAAAAGTCTCTACTGGGAAAAAAGGCCTTTGTGAATGGATCCGCGCTGTCGTCCTCTGTGTCTGCTCTCCTAACCTCGATTTCCCTGGAGATCATCCATCTCCATGATCAGGTGATACTGCCTAAGAATTATATCTGGATTTCTGATGGGACGGTAGTTCCTTGGCTAAAGCCACAACTCCATTGTCACACAATGGTAGGAACGAAGTTCATCTTATGAACTTATATATATCCAGACTGCCTCTTTGGTAGCATCCTTGGTAACGATGTATCTTGCCTTTAATCGTCTAGTAAGTCAAGGTATCTAGCTTGGAACTCTTCCAACATACCTTCCCTCCACTGAGGGTAAAGACAATGCCTGCGACTGACATTCAGTCGTCCTTATCACCCTGGAACCTTTCCAGTGATTCTCCCCTGGATCGATTGATACCATCTCACTACAACTAGTGAGTATCCTAACATCCAATTAGATCTATCTCATAGATCCAAAAACCCAGGATTTAGGAGGTATCATTTTGATCCTATATGGAGAATCCTTGTGATAAGCGGAGATTGACCGAGCGTAGCATAGGAAACTCCTTCCCTATCAAGAGTATGTCATCCACGTACTCTACGAGGATCACCACCATACTCTCTACTACCTTTTCGTATATACAAGGTTTATCTACCATTTTGATGAAGTCAAACTCTTTGACTACCACATCAAAACAGATGTTCCAACTCCGCGATGCCTGTTTTATCATATAAAACATCTTGCACACGTTTCCGCTGCTCCCACTGTCTACGAATCCCTCTGGCTGTGTACTTATAGACGTTCTCTTCTAAAACATCACTTAGAAAAGTAGTCATGACACCCAACCACCAGATATCGTAGTCATGGTATGTAGCCGTGGCAAGTAGGATCTGGATGGACTTAAGCATAGCTTTGAAAGTCTCAACTTTTCCATGTACACCAAGTAATCTTCTCAAGATATACTTGCTTCTGATGGGAATTTAACCCTTCAGATAAAGCAACCAAAGTCCATACTTTGTTGGTGTATAAGGATTCCATCTCAGATCGATAAGCATCCAGCCATTCTTACAGAGTCCCACTCCTGATGGCCAGCTCGAAACTAGTTGGGTCATCATCTCATGATGCAATCCTCGCTCCCACTGTCATGGAGAAACCGAAGTATCTCTCAGGTGGGTGAGGAACCCTACTAGATCGGCGGAGAGGCTGAGGTTCGTTGGAAACTATTGAATCCTTTGGTTCTACCAAATCATCTGTTGCATTTTGTATAGCTGGAATATTTCCAGTTCTACATAACAGACCTTGCCTCGAGCTTGTCCAGATTTTGCTTTTAGATATAGGCCGGACAACCCCAAATCTTAACAAGCTTAAGATATGGGCTCTTCCCTTTCCATATCACATATGAAGTGGTAGGCAACTGATTTGATTTGAACCCTATTCAATAGGTATGCAGCTTCTCAAGTGCATAACTCCCCAAAGGAAATAGGAAACTCAGTAGTACTCATCATAGAGCACACCATATCAAATAGGGTGCTAATGCTCCTCCCTGATACACCGACGTGCTGTGGTGTATACGGAGGAGTAATGCCGAGAGAGAATCTCATTCTCCTTTAGAATAGTCCAGGAATTCCGTTCTAAAGTATTCTCCTCCTTGATCTCATCAAAGGACATAATACTTATACCCGTATTTTGGTTCTCTACTTCTAACTTATATTCTGTGAATACCTCAAAAGGTTCGGACGTGTGTTTCAACAGGAACATATGTCTGAATCTTGAGAGATCATCAGAGAATGTAATGAAGTACAAAGAACCGGTCTTTGCATGTGTAGACAGGGGACCTTTCATACATCAACATGTATCAATCC
This sequence comes from Agapanthus africanus, assembly GCA_030015575.1. NCBI lineage: Eukaryota > Viridiplantae > Streptophyta > Magnoliopsida > Asparagales > Amaryllidaceae > Agapanthus > Agapanthus africanus. The sequence goes on along the minus strand of CM057347.1, from coordinate 69,573,351 downwards.
CAAGAGTTCACTAACTCTTTCTCTGTTTCCAATAAACAGAGCTGTGATCATCTTATCTTTGTGACATGACCGGCAAGTTTCACAAGATGTAAATTCAAACTAATTTTAAATATGCATCTATATGTAACTTAGCTAGTCGGGTCGCATTGATATGACCTAGTCTACAATACCTCAAGATGGATTCGTTCATTTCTGAACTCTTCCTCTTGTGTATGTTCCTTATACTAAGAACTGTAGTTTGATTTAGAACGTCAATGCTTTTAGATAACGTGCCTGAACCGATCAACTCTTGATATAGGAAATGTTCAAAACATTATCCAACAATACAAAATTATATCCTTTCTTTACTAATAAAGAGACTGATATGATTTTGTATATCAGGTTCGGTATCTAATAACATTTGTTCAGAATCAATGTATTCCGGTAATACAGGGTGATAGTGACCAACAGACTTGGCTGCAACACTTGCACCGTTTTCTGTCTCATGAAACTTATCACACGTTCTTAGTTCTCTACCTATCTGTAGCCCATGTAACAGATTACATATACGGGATCCTGATCCGGTATCACATACCCAGGACGTAAAGGATACTGAGAAACAGTTCTCTGTAATGAACACACCCGAAGATGATGCATCAACATGCACTTTCTTCGTTTGGGCGGCACGGGAAATCTGGTATTCCCCAATTTCCTGTTCTGTCTTATAACAATTATAAGTTGGAGCGGGACCAACGTTCCCCAGCTCAGTATAACAAGCGGGTTCGGTCAATATATCCGTATTATTATCTTGATTAAGGCGTGATATGGTCGCTACCTGGAGAGAGAGAGAAGAAAACACTCAGCGTATGCTCTTGCAAGATTAGATTGGTTATCTAATATATCTAATCAGGATGTCTCTCACTGTTTTAATCAAATCTTCCTTCAAACCCTAAAAGGAAAGACTAGCCGGGATTTATTACACGCTACAAGTTCGCCAATCTTTCAGCTAGGCCAGTGTCGGTACTTTGAGGGAGGTCCCCCGTGCTTTCACACGAACCTAATTAAAGTAAACCTCGTTTTCCCAGAGGCGTAACCCCGTTAACACCTTTCTAGACACCTACTTGATCGGCTAATTGTAATGTGTAAAACTCTCCCAGGAGTAACTCTTACTCGCAGCGGGTATCGGGATCCAACTATCTTATAGAAGGTATGCAATCTCATTGCAAATTTCAACACTTGAAATTCACAATAATATTTTGCCCCTAGCGATCTATGACCTTAACTAAGTCAACAAACCATAAATCGCAGGTCAAGTTCAACCCGTACATTTCCCGATTGAATTAAACCCACCCGTACGACCCTTAACTGAGTCAACAAAGCCGTACGAATACCCTAATCCAATCACATCTCATGTTTTAGCAGATAAACATTACTTAGCTACCGTACACTATGCCTTAACTAAGTCAACAAACATAGCACGAATACTAAATAATATCTATCTGAAATGACGGAGGGCTACGCAGGTTTTTCAGAAAACCCTGAGCGTAATGAACTTGATATCGTCGCAGAATCGAGTGATTTTAAATGGAGTGTTTTTGAGGCTTTTCTAGTTTTGCTAAAGGGGTCACTCCCGGTGAAGGGATCGTCGGCCCTTTCCTCATCGAATAAGGTGCAGGATATTTCACAAATATCACTATGCAAAGCAAGAACTATAGAAGCAATCAAAAGACAAACCGAGTTTGTAGCATCTGCCAGTTATTGCTAAAGGAGTCACTCCCGGTGAAGGGATCTCGGTCCTTTCCTTATCGAATAAGGCGCTGGATGTTCTATAAGTAACACCGCTATGCAAAGCAACAAATAGAGCTACCAGTTTTTATAAACAAGTTTCTACAACATCTTAGGTTTCTTTTATTTCATTAATCTCATTAATGAAGTCCCATTTTAATATGCTTCATAAGCATCTCTTTTGAAACGAAATCTGCAATATAACATATATCTCATATATATAAAATATAAACATTCGTCTCAGGCAGTAATATGATCTCATCACAGAACATTGCAGCAGAAGAACATATATGAAATATTGGATATACTAGAACGTCCGTGTTTTCAATACGAGCCTGTATAAAACACGGATTCCACGGTCGCGATGAATAGCCAAACCCACATCCCTAGACCCCTACGAGAGAGGCAAGTAACACTGCCAATTCTAGGGTTAGGAGACCCGGTCTCGACTCCTCGAGATGGTCTCCCACTGGACCCTAGAACCCGGTTACTTGTGCTCCCCGCCTTGGGTCTACCTAATGCGGAAAAGTAAATAATATACAACCGTGACATCTTCCGCTACCTGGAAGTGCCCCAATAAAAGAATATTACATACAAATGAATTTTACATGAATGAAAAAGAAAAAACTCTCATCTCACATAAAACCCCCGGCTATTCAAACGCGACGATCCAATACAACATATCACAGCAACACATAATATCTCATATCATCAACGTAAACAAGTATGCGTATCCCGATTGTCGTTGATGTATAGCAACGAAGCCGGGGATACACCACATACTACGCTTACGGTCACAGAAAAGAAAGTGTAAAACTACAACAGTTGGAATCCGCAACTTCCTTAGACATCGCATGCCTAACCAAATGAATTCCTTAGACATCACATGCCTAACAATTATAAACCCCGCATTTTAGTTTCATTTATCGAAAACTCTTTTCAATATCAAGTCGGGCAATTCAACAAGATTCCCGACGTCCTGATCGAATGCTCGTCGCAAACTTTAGTAGACGGCCGCACCCCCAGATGCCGTCGATGAAGTGCACTAAGGCGGAACACCGCTGCCGCGAGCACCCGAACGGATGCTTTCGGCGACGGGGTTCTCCTACAGTCACTTGGTCGGGGCTAAGAGGTGTAGCTGTCTATTAAGTTTTCCCGGTGAGTATCCGCGTACGCTACGTGATTGCGACGGACTTTTGATCACATCAAAATTCCGTGGCAACCGATCATCTGAGACTAAACTGCTATGTTTATAATATTCAAATTAGTTATCTCATAACTACCTGTGAATTCCAAATATTGTATCACATTCCAGATAAATAGAAAAAGTTAAACTTTTCGATCGAATCATCAAACACCCAAGATTTCCCTAATATATCTCAACACTTGAAATCAGTTTAAAAACATCCATTACATGCCACAGTAGCAATGGTCCAGCCGTAGAAGGGTCAAGCCAACGCCTCACATGTGGCACGCCGTACTGCCCCAAACCCTAAGGTTCAAAAGGCAGTTCAAGACGGTCACATAATCGAGTTAAGATTTGTTGTCTTCTAGAGGGTCCACCGCGTTACTTGCACGACTTAGAACGTTCTTAAACACGAGGAAAAATCCAACTTTTGAAAAATTTTCCGACAGGGGAAAAAGTGAGTTATTGATATCCGTTCGAACTTTTTAACAGTTTCTAAAAATTATCCGGACAAAACTAAACAAAGTTAAAATATCCGATCGAATCTTTATGTCCTCAATACAACCCTGATGATTCAACAGTTGAATAAAAAAATAAAAATTTCCAGAAGACTCAGCACTTGAAGACAAGAATTACTGTGCAAGCCACATGGTGTAACTCACCAAAGTGGCCGCGGAACCGCCGCGAAACCCAGGGTTGGGCCGCGGTTCCGTGCCTCCTTTGTCGAGTTAGCATCACGTGCTTCACAGTAACTCATAGAATTCCCTGCTGAATTTTTTGGCAATTTTTAATTCACAAAAATCCAAAGTTTCACAAAATTTCCAGAGAAGGGGTTATATCGGGTTTTCCGGGTTCGATCGGACTTTAAACTTCGTCTAGACTTCGCCTAAAGCTCTAGCTTGGCTCTGATACCACTGTAGGGTTGCTAGGCACGCGCACAAGGGTCTACGAGGCATCAACCATGCCCGATTAAAAATTTAGCCGTGCCGAACAACCCGAATACGGAACTTTAAACTAGAGATTAGGCGAAAACAAGTATGCTAAACACTTTAACACTAAGTGAGAGGGATTACAACCTTTGTAGATCCGGTCCTTCACTTCATATGCTCCGTGTTGTGGTCCCTTCGCTGCGATCATCGGGATCCGGACTCTCGAGAGGTTCCACGAAGAGAAAGATGCAACCTTTGCTTCCGATCTTCGATACTAAGATGATCTACCTTGAAGTTCCGTTAACACAAGCTAACACTCATGAAATGATGTGAACACCCTCATCTAAATGGCAAGGTTAGATGAGGATGATGAAGTAGGATTTTTGCTCTCTTTATTTATCTTTTTCTCATATTTATCCATCACAAAAATCAAAGCAAGAAACCATTTCAAGCAAAGAAGAAGAAGGAAGAAGATGACGAACAATGTTAGAAAATCCTTTTGTGATGAATAGGAAAAGAAATGATATGATGAATAATGTAACCATGGTCAAACTAACCCTTGTAGAGATTTGACTAAGGTTAAAGGTTTGGTTAGGTTAAGGAAATATCTAGCATAATATCTTAACAAAGACAAAGAAAGAAAGCTTCTAGAAACTTCTAGAAAACCTTAACCCTAATCAAACCCTAACCATGTTTAATCTCTACTAAACAAGTTGCATTAGTTATCATATCATGTTACAATATTATATATCACATATATAATATATATCGTAACAAAATAAAATAATACAATTAACATATATCGCATATATATCAATGTATTATCCGAGTGAGAAAAAGAATCTTTTAGTGAGCAAATATTAGTTAATGCAATTTAATATATCATATATATTATTATACATTAAATTATCGAATCAACACTTGATCCGACAATCTGGCTATATCGCATATAACCGACTAATATTTATCCGTACCGATTCATCGAATCAACACTTGATCCGATGACCCGGCTGATATCAAATAACGCGAGAATACAATACGGTATCACATATCGCATTATCCTCGGTCCCGCACATATCACATATGTGCTCCTACTTCGTTTTGCCTGAGTCAAGAAAGCTCTGTGTAGGACTCTAAAGAATCGTCAATACGCCGGCAGTAGGTGATGATCATATCAAACACCCACAAGCTGCAAGCGGTCAGCTAAACGTAACAGCTACCCAGGTATTGAGCGCTCAGAAGATCAACAAGCAAGCCTGTACATTCTCCTGCGAATCCAAACAGTAACACTCCCGTACAGTCCGGTCTCGTCGTCTGATATGTCGCATATCTCGCCTAGGGGTGGTAAACGTCAGATCCCAGTAGCTCGATAAGTCGTGTCGATACGAGGTCTATAATAGTTCGAGAAACTACTGATAACACTTACCAGTAAATCTCAGCAACCCTGGCCAGGGATTTCCGGTTATAGCCAATCGAACACAGCACAACATCAACTCCCTATACCGGGAGAGACGAATCCCCTCCTATCGCTCATTGCCTCCATGTGATTCGGGACTGTACCCAAAAGCCACCTTTTTGCACGCCCTCTTGGACGTGGTATGATGGAAATCAAAGCACAGTGGGAATCACACAAGACTCTATGACGATCTCGGGTCGACAGACTACTCTGTACCAGTGTCACCGGAGAACTGCCATCTGACGTATGGTATAATACCATCTGGGAGTTCTCGGCGAGTCCGTCCAGTGTACCCAGTCTCCACTGAGCACCCGTACACCATCCTTGATGTCAAACACCGATGGATATGGGATCATCCATCGCCCATCATATGGGTCAAGATGCATATACGCTAGTCTACTCTGGTGTATCGATGCCCTGTCTTGATACACCCTCGACTAGGAACAGTTATAGGATGTACTCGTCGACTACCGTGGCCCCACTAGTATGATCTCATCACAGTCTCAGTAGTCGAGTACATATCCTAAGGGCTTTATCAACATGTAATATAGAGACAATCAGAATACATGTTAAGATAAAGTACAACCAGATATCATACTATCATGTCGAGCAAGAAAGTCCTCCCTATATATGTCCTAGCATCCACTACAATATACATCGTATGTACAGTAATGGCCTCTAGGGCATACATATAACTAACAAACCCGGGGCTTCCAGATTATCTGTATTGTTCTGTGATACTTATTACATTTCTGTGATGTTGCATTTTATCACGCCTTGAGCGATTATTATATATTGATATATATACTAGTAGATGTTGTATATGTTTTGCATCCGCGCTAATCCAGTCCCCGCTCTGTCGTTAGTTAAGTAACCTAACGGGTGATGACGGGACCCAGTGGCGAATGCGGATGGCATATACATACATCGTATTTTCGTTCTTTATTGGTGTGATCATTTGATGGGACAACATTGATTCGGATCAATGCAAGCTAAACAAACCTGTTTGATGTTGTTGGAACATTTTTCAAAAAGTTGTTATTGCAAGGACGTTCTCTTTTGTTTTGCACAGTGGTATTCGGTTATGAATATCCAACACCTCAGTTGACGAGGCAAGGGCCGAGATCCCTTCACCGGGAGTGACCCCTTGGACAGAAGTTTGCGTCAGAGTAATAATTTCACTATAGCCGATTGCCTTTTTGATTTGCATCGTAGTATTCAATTGGAATATCCTGCACCTCATTCTACGGGGAAAGAGCCGAGATCCCTTCACCGGGAGTGGCCTCTTTAGCAAAGGTTTTCGCCACTATATTTTTATAAAAAGCTATCCGGTTCCTTCAATGATATCAAGTTCATTACGTTAAAAGTTTTTCGCTAAAAGCCATTCGTAGCCCTCTAGTCATTTCAGACGGGTAGCACTTAGTATTCATGTTATATTTATTGGCCTTAGTCAAGGCATAGTGTATGGTAGCTATTTGTTACTTTTCTGCAGCATAGATAAATGCGTTGGTTTGGGACAGTCGTACAGCCTTGTTGGCCCTAGTCAAGGGCTTGTACGGGTGGGTTCAAATTAACCTGGACAATGACGGTTAGAACTTGATATGTGACTTCTGATTTGTTGGCCTTAGTCAAGGTCATAAGAGCATGGGGTAAAAATCACATCGGGAGTTTCTAAAGAAACTGAAACTTGCCAGATATGTGCATACCTTCTGGAGTGTGATAACGTGAGTGGATTCCATACATTATCATGCGATGATAGTTGGATCCCGATTCCCACTGATGAGTTGGTTTACTCCTCGGGTGATCCCGACTAATTCTTCTTTCAGGTTTGGAGGAGAATTTGAGGTTACAGTGGGAGGTTTCCTGATTAGATAAATTGGTAACCATTCTGATCTAGGTTAGAGTACACGCAGAGTGTTTCTTTTCTCTCTCTCTTTGGCAGCGACCATGGCCCGACCCTAGAATATGACTCAGAGACCAAGTTGACCGAACCTTCTTAAAGCACTGGCTTTTGGATTGTCTGAGTTGCATACCTCATTGTCACTCCTACTTTTACCCTTTTCTCCAGAATACCCCGTATTACTACGAACATCCACTTTCATTGGATAAAACCATCGTATGGTTATATACGAACTCGAAGGAACTTGTTCCAGATTCGAGGATGGTTTCCGGTTCTGGAGAAAATGAATAGGACTATTCAGTTGTCTTTTCTTTTTACTTTCTCTCAGGTTGCGAGTGCTCCTTAGATTAGGACGGTACACCTATTATGCTAATTGGATAGTCTTCTTCCAAACCATAGGCAGGTGCCGAACGGTGTGGAATGAAGAAAACCAATTAGCCTAATGATGGTGTACAGAAAGTAATAAGTTAAGACAAATAAAGGGATTAGAAAGAGGGCAAAGTAAACTGCGACTGCTATTCACGACCAAACCAAGTATTTCATCGCCACTCCTACTTCATCTTTGTATTTCTCCGGAACACCATGTATCACTACGAACATCCACAGTTTATTGGATACTCTATCGTATGGTTATATACGAACTCGAAGGGACTTGTTCTACTTCGGGGATGGATTCTGGTTCAGGAGAAATAGGAATAAGGATTATTCAGTTGTCTTTTATCTTTACCTTCTCTCGTGTTGCGAGTGCTCCTAGGATTAGGACAGTACACCTATTACGCTTATTGGATAGTCTTCTTCCAACCCATAGGCTGATGCCGAACGGTAGGGAAGGAAGAAAACCATTTGGCCTAAAGGTGGTGTGCAGAAGGTAATGACTAAAGACATATAAAGGTATTTGGAGAGATGGCAAAGAAATATACGGTTACAGTTGTGAATCTGATAATAGAAGAGGCAATACTAGGAATACCCGGATACCCCTTCGAAACATTTACATGTTTCAGTTTCACTGTGTATTGTTAATAGAAAACTGATTTTCCAATTGGTCCTTCCTCCAGGGTATGTATTTACCAGGTCTGATTCTCACATCTGTATGATTTTACAGATGATGAGTGGGAGTAAGTTATTGGGAATTAGGTGATCATCCTCATTATATCGGAATTCGTTATAATTGGTGATATTTGAGGAAATCGCCTGGGCTGTTTGCCGGACGACAAATATTTGGTTTTGAATATCCCTTGTTATGCACCAATTTCAAATTGATATATCTGTACGTTTATTTTTATAAAGTGAGATATAACTTTTTGAAATTATGTCTATGACATTTACCTATATCAGTTGATGGTTAGGTAAGAAGCATTAAACGGCGGTGTAATTCTTCATAACCATAGTTCAGTTTTCAACCTACGACGCACAACGTTTGAGTTATTCAACTTAGGGGACTTATATAGAGTATTATATGTTGTCCAGTGTCCATTAGGACAGAGCGGTTGGTCTTCGTACTATATTCTGTTTACTTATAACTTCTCTAGTTCTTAGACAAGTGTTTCGTAGAAACACAAGGTCCAAGTTTTGAGAAGTTATAGGTATAAAAGTAAAGTAGAGAACCAGATGTTGTAAGTATCGGGATTTTTCAAGGTGATCGAAAATGTAGATACTTGTGTATAGTATTCAGTTGATAGTAATGGTTTTGAGAAACTTGTTTCTCTTTCAGATTACTCATATCTGGATGCATTCCTAAGTTGAGTAACGCTGATCGGCCTCCTTCCATTTAGTTGACATGCACTGGAGACAGCTGCATGATTTGAATCTGGTTCCAATTAAATCAGTGCCTCTGTTTTTATATTGGATATAGAATGGTTCATATCTTAACGATGTTAAGGTACGGAGAGTTGTCCGGCTTATGCTTAAAACCATACTCTAGATAACTCAAGGCACGTTTCTGTAATGGCTGTTTGTGGGTTGACCCGGGCTATGACAAGGGTTAACTTTCTACCATCTGGAAGATCAATAGTAATATTGTTCTTGACTCGCCACAGTTTTAGTAAAATGGATTTTTTCAGAAAACAGTAGTGGGAGTATGGTAGAACTGGAAGTGATTCCAGAACCACAAACAATTACTTGAAATTTGACAAGGACCTAAAGATTCTATCTGGATTGACATTCCATTGGCCACTCCGCAGATATGGTGGGTAACCTCAGGCACTCGAGAGGTACTTCGGTATGCTTAAAGACGATGACAGGGAGGTTCTTGTTTACCCAGACTTGACACTACTGTTGTTCCAGGCTATGAGACCCGGCAGGAGGATGAGTATAGCGTCGTTCTGAACTGGCTTTAGAAGTGCACGTGTATATTATCCTGCCAGAGGGTTGTCTTAGTCAGTAAGAGCAGTGGAAGTATAGTGGACAAGTAGCTTATGTCTATTTATAGACTGAAGCAGATATAGCAGAGATAGATCATCTAATTTTGATGTGACAGTCATAGGTTTGACTTCATCAGAATAGGGGATGGATCTGTTAAGAAGGTAGTAGGGTGTGATGTCCTGGTTTTTGGATGACATACACAGAGTAGGAAGTGAAATTCCTATACTACGATCGGTTATACTTTGGTTGTCACACAGTGGTTTCTCCACATGCAATAAGTTGATATTAATCCAATCCTGGAGAAATGATCGGAAGGAGTTTTAGAACATTAGTAGATGTTCTAGGGATCTGATAACGGCAGCCTCCTTCGGGAGACGGTTATCATTCCAGGCTTCCAAGGTGACCTGGATAACAGAATGACTGTCAGAGTTATAGTTTTCCCTCTGACGAGGGGAAGTAGTTTGGACAGAAGGTCTAAACGGATACTGAGGGAGGCATGGCGCAGGATACTGATTAAGTTCAGTTGACGATACAGTCTAAGAAGTTTGGATTGGAGTTCATTTATGAACTAGGTCCCATCAGATATTCAGACATATTCTAAGGCAGGTATTGCTCATTTCGGGAGATGGCTTTCTCCGCGAACTTGAGATAAAGAGAGACATAGAAAGAAACATCAGGGCGGATCCACTCACTGAGGCTATTCCTCGAACGCATTAGTTTCACAACCGGGCTTTATGAGACTGATTAGTAGAGGAGTTGGGTGTTCGGTATCACACGGGCTGTGAGTATGCGGCATCGCAATAATTAGCCTTGAGTGCAAGTGGGGGATTGTTTGATATAGTGCCCTCAGCATCAATTATTTGATCACAGGCACGTGATTGCAATGATTGAGGGAGGACCTATGCCGGCAAGACAGTCTTACTCAAGGTGATAGTATGCTATCTGGTTTATCTTTATCATCGTGTATTGCTTTAGGTGACCTTACAGGTCGCTATTACATGTTGATAGAGTCCTTAGGATTCTTGCTTGACTGCCAGCAGTATGATGGCGATCATATACGTGGGAGCTAGGGTCTATAAGCACATCCTTAAAAGGTTCCTAGTCGTGGGAGTTTTCGAGACATGACATCGATACTCCGGAGTAGACTAGTGTATACAGTCGAGACCCCGACGAGGGGCGGTGGCCGGTCTTACAAGTCATTGGTGTCAGTTGGTTCACCTAAGATGTATACAGGTTCTCATTGGGTTATGAGTACACCAGACAGGACTCGCCGGGAACATGCTAGTTGGTATTATACCTGACGTCAGATAGCAGTTCCTTGGTGACATGTGTACAGGTTAGTTCATCGACCTGAGATCGTCATTTGTCTCGTGTGAGTTCCCACTGTACTTTGATTACTACCCTACCACGGCTCAAAGGAGTCGTGCAAACAGGTTTTAGTTGGGTACAGTCCCGAGCCACATGGAGGCAGTGAGCGGATCGGCAGGGGTCTCGTCTCTCCCGGTATTGGGGGTGAGATCGCGCTGTGTCTAGGAGAGCCATTACACGAAGTTCTTGGCCAAGGCAGGAGATTTACTGGTAGGTATTCCAGTAGTATCTTAGGGTGTTCTGGGCTACACTCCGACACGACTTGTACCGCTTTTGTGGGTCTGACTCCCAACCCTTAGGCCTGACATGCGATGCTCATAGACGAACGGACCGGACTGTACGGATATTGTCACTGATAGGCTCAGTAGGGTTTCAGGATGAGTTCGCTCATCGACCTCCCTTTTGGTCAGTACCTGGTAGCCCGTTACGTACAGCTAGTACCACTGACGTGTCAGTGGTTAAATCCACAACCAGTGTATTGACAAGTCTTTAGAGTCCCCCACAGACAGTTTCTCAAGTTTCGGGCGAAACGTTGTAGAGACCGTATGGATTTATGGCAGGGTTCGAACATACACGTGCACTTGTGCACGTGTCATGGTTCGGACGGATAATACTAGCGGACTTTGGTTTAAGCCGGATCCTAATATTATACTGTGTAGATTTTGTCTCACTGCATTTGTATTCGGTCGGAATATAAATGCGGATATGTATATACAGTTGCGGGGTTATCCCGTAATTTATTACGGGATCGCTTTTTGAAGTTTCCATTTCCATTTTCTTTTCTTGTCTTTAAACATTTGGTTTATTGATGAGTCATCAATTGTTTTTCGGACAATTTCCTTTGTGCTTCCTATTCATTGTGGCTGCATGAAACTCGTGGGCTTTTGCATGGCTTGGGCACCTGGTGAGATGAGTGCATGATTTGGTGACACATGGGTCTTTGCATGGTGACACATGGCATTTCTTTGTATGAGCATTGTGTTTTCTTTTGCACAAGTGGCTGTTGCTTTTCTTGCATGGATTTTCGTGGCCCCCCGAGTGTGCTGGCAATGCATGTGAGAGAGGGATTAATTTATTTGTTGGATGGATTTTGACACACTGAAGGACACTAAGGAGAACAACCCACAGCCACTTGAATTGGGAGAGCCACTTGATTTGTTTTTCAAGACTTCACCAAAAATCTACAGAGAGCATTCTCTTGCTCAGCCCAATTTTTGCATCCAAAATTTTGTTTCGGCCGAGCCAAATTTTTACGGCCAATTCATTTTTCTCAATTGCAAACTAGTGCTCACATCTTCTTCATACATGGCAACTTCAATTAACCATCATCCATGGTCTTGGATGACATGAGATAAGGTGTTCTACATTTATTCTACAGCAACCTTGGACATGTCGGCTAGCGAACTTCGTGTCCGAGTTGCCTCGGTTCTGAGGTGGGAGCCCTTAAAAAGACTCGTTGATGTGGTACCCTTCCAACGAGGAGACCGGAGATCGGAGATGCCGCAAGGAGCTAGAGACGGTGGCCAAAGACCGAAGGACAAGGATCGATCGGTGTAGCCTTTCCCCCTTTTCTCTAGTTAGCTAGTTATAGGTTAATGGTTCGATCCGGGATTAAAATCTGCGATAGCGCCGGTTTCAAGTTAAGAAAAGTTTTCGTTTCCGCATTTTGGCCTCGGGCAGACGGCTGGGGCGCTACCGTAGAATTACAAGGACTCTATCAGGCGATATATGCGTCTCTTTTCTACTATCAGTCTCCACATGTCTGGTGGGTTAAGGCCTTCTTAAACCAATGGAATCTTCCCACTAACACCTTCTTTCTAGGGGATCGCGAAGTCTCAATTTCTCTGGAAGAGTTTCGCGAAATTTCGTGGTTGCCGATCAGGGGGACACTTTATGAAGAATTACTGCCTCCCGATGAGTATGTCTTCGAAACCGAGCCTGCCGTGCTTGACGGCTTGTCGACCGAGAATGCCGTCCGCCATAAGCGCTCAAGTCTAATCAGGGCTCTGGGCATCTTTGAAAAGCTGTTCACAGAATCAGATGAGCAGGGCGTCATTTTCAAAAGCTTTATCGCTTGCTTCCTTCACGAAGACGTTCTATCGAAGACGACTTCGAAGTTCGCAAACATCAACGACCCCTTTGGGTTCGGTTTGAATAAGCGGCCGACTAAAGAAGAGGACCTGCCGCAGTATTACATTCCCATCATGTCAGCGGTGTCTTTTGAGTCGATCGCAGCTCCTGGTATAGATGAAGAGACTTTCTTCGTGGGCTTCATCAGTGTTTGGCTCAGTTGGTTCGCTATTCCCATGCACTTCCGTTTCATGAGAGCCTCAATTATTTACCCTGCTCATCGCATTGCTGAGGGAACGCGACTAGCTGTGGGCATTGCAGGGCTAGCGCATCCATATCATGGGTTAAGCGCCGCGGCTAATACCTCAACCCCAGACGTAGATGTGGTAAACTTCTTTCTTCATTATTTTACGTCCTGGATTGAGATGCATGTGCTGGGGGCATTTGCTGCGCACCAAAGACCCAGCTTTTATGATGCCTACACTTTTCTGTGACTCATGCCGCTGGTGGATGCTTCTGCTCCTGACCCGACTCAGTCCGGGGCTATTCGTGTGCTGCTTAGTCCTTATGCTAATTGGGGTGGGATGGTATTTAACGATCGAGTCCTCTCTGCTCCTTCAGGACCGATTCACCAGCTCCTTGATTTGTCAAAAGAGGGAGCACCCTCCTTGAAGCCAAAGGATGCCACCTATTTATATTCAATCAGGTCGGGTTACCTGGTGTTTCGCCAAAACGGTGTGGCCCTTTTTATGCGGTACAACCCACAACGCTTTTCTCGGCAACTCGGGTATGACCAGGGCGTCCCTTTCGAGGCATTTACGGTGGAGCCTAGCCCGTCACCAGAAGTTGTTCATGACGCCGCTCATCACTTTATGCGGCTGAACACTGGCTCCCGCCTCATGATTCCCGAAGCTGACCACATTCCTCGATGTGTGGGGTCATTCACGGGCTGGTATCTACACCGAGTCAGCCCAATCATTGGCGAGGAGAGAAGGATACTCCTTGGATATAGGGCTCCTGCTCCGATTCAAGCCACGGGAGTTCCGCTGCAACCGCGTGCAACGGCTCGCCCTCCTTTGAGGGATACCAGTGTCGTGCTTATTCCGGAGGCGGCGGAAGTGGATTTAACTCCCACAGCTAGTATGCCTTTGCGTACTAGGGCTCAATCGAGGGCTAATAGGGCGCCAATAGCAGTGTCATCGGCCGCAGCGTCAACAATGGCCGTGTCGTCATCGGTAGTACCACCGAGCGAGGACATTGAAGGCGAAGTGGGTCAACGCCGTACCAAAGCTCCACGGGGAAGGAAACGATCGTCTTCGGAGGTTAGTTCTGTGCCCAAGTGGCGGAAGAAGACAGTCACCCGTCTGCTCGATCTTTTAGTAGAATTCGAGCCTATCATTCAAGACGAACCAATATCCATAATAAGGCCGGATGATGGTCTTCTTTTCCCAGGTTCATTTGCCGAGAATGCCGCACAATTGGCTGAAGCTATAAGACGCTCACAGCTTGAAATTGAGAAGGTAAGGATCCCAAAGAGGCCTTATCCTGCCGTCATCTTCTACGAAGATCCTCTATCGATACGGCGGATATTCATAGGTCCTTTGGAAGAAGGAGGCGAGATAGCCCTCAAGCAACCTATCTCGGCCGATGCCGAAGACGCGCTTTCATTGTGGACTGGTGGTCACGAGTCCACCCTCGAGCCCTGGCGAGCACGACTTCTTGAGAAGGAGCGCCGGCTTGAAAAAGCCATACTAGAAGCTCCTTTGCTTATCGGTATGCTTATATATCTCTTTATAATATTTTGTATTGCTCGTATGCATATATATATCCTTATCCTCGTACAAACTTTGCAGGGACTTCGGCGATGGCGGAGGGTCTGAATTCGAGTCACGTTCTGACTGTAGACTCCGCTAATATCCCCGATGAAGCATTAATCAGTGTGGAGGGGGTCAATGTAACCGTTGCTCTTGCGATGGAGTCTCCCTTGGTGATTCCCGCTCCCCAAGCGCTTGCTCCCCTGGGAGAGGCATCTTTGTTGGTCGCTGATCCGATGGATCTTTCTGGGGGCGGCCCGGAGATTAAGGGACAGGTAGTCGAGGCTACTGTCCTTCCGCTGGAGCCTGCAGTGGCGGCCACTGCTCCTTGCTCGGAAGTTGTTATACCGGTCCACGTCCCCGATGATGTGCCTGGGGTACGGAGGAGGCTGCCGAGGCTGCTATCCCTCCAGCCCAGAACGGGATAAGTATCGAAGGTAGACTTCTATATTTTATATTAATAATCTCTCCATTATCTGAACCCTTCTGTCTTTTTCAGAATTGCACGGATTGGCGGCGTCTATTGCTGATCTAACTCCTAAGAAGTCCTTTCAGCGCTTGTTGGAGATGGCCGCTCCGCAGGCGATATCTCCTCAACGCATCGTTCTCTCTTCCGGGCAAGGTTAGTGTCGTTTGCCCTTTCCTTACGGCATTATTGTTATTCTATATAATGCCATTGATGTTTTTTGCAGTTCTGGAAGCTGATGACGAGGTTGAGATTCTTGACGGGCCTGGGGAGCCTTCAGACCCCTCTTGCATGACCGTGGGTAAGTAAAGTCTCAGCGTTGTTCCATTTGTTCTTTGCTTACAAGTCTCGCTGACTGTTTATAAATCTGAACAGCTTTGCCAGTGCTTACCGCGCCGGAGTCTCGCATCGTCATGCCACCCGGCCCCTATGCTCTACGTGCCTCGGAACGGATGGCAAAGCTAAGCCTCCACTCCCTGTCAGCCCTAAGTGAGGATCTTCGCGCTGGTAGTCTGATCACGGCCGAAGCGTTTGCTGCTGAAGCTAACAACTTTCTTCCTTTTCTTGCCACCTATCATAGTGAAACATTGGTGCAAGTCTGGGTTGAGTTTTGTCGGCAAGTGGAGGCTTGCTTACATGTTCTTGAATGTATACGCCTTCCTTCGGAGGTTGTGGCTGCAAAAGCGAGCTTTCGAGGTTTAATTGAGCGGTGTGCTGCGAACATGATATCATGTGAGAAAAGGCTCAGCCGCAAGTTTTCGGAGAGGGAGCTGGCTTCCAAAGCGCTGGGGGAGCTTCAAGCTAGCCTTACGGCCAAAACCACTAAAGCATATGAACTTTGGCGAGTGCTTCAAGAGGCTATTAAGGAGGTGGTAGCCATTGATAAGGCCGCTGTGTTTACTCGGGAAATGGTCGAAGCCCATAAGGTTAATGAAAAAGAACTTGAAGGCCGGCTTGCCTCATACCAGGCCCAAAAGGCTCAGGCGGAGGCCCGTCTTTTGACGATAATGAATCATGAAGCTGAGGCCCAGCGGAAAAGGGGTGATATGGAAAATCTACTAAATCATCTGCCGACTTGAAGAATTGTATATACACATTTTTATTCTTCTCTTGTACATACTCCTGAATGAGCGTATATTTTTTTCTTTTCGTAAATTGTACTTTGTATTCATTTTGATTCATGAATAAAAGACATATTTTTCTTCATGATGGTGTGTCCCTTTTAGCAAGTGTATTCTGCAGATAATCTCTTTCTATTTCTTTGCAGGACAATGATGGCTTAGGATTCAGGGTTAAGATCTGCCTCCTAAGACTTTTCAACTTTATAAGCCGTGAGGGTCTCATAAAGAATTTTCTCCCTACAGGTCGAGAGGATCCTGTAGGTGTAATTTCTCCTTAAGAATCGTGAGGATTCCTAAGCGTGTTTTCTCTTGAAAGTCGTAAGGATCTCATAAGAGAGTTTGCTCCCTTACGAGTCGTGAGGACCCATAAGTGATGGGTGAGGTTACCATTATCCGCATTTCACGGAGTCAGGAGTTGTTCTGGCCATTTCCCACGGGGTCAAGATTGACTTTAACCGTATTTTATGGGACCAGGATTTGCTCTGGATGCTTCCTACGGGGTCAGGATTGACATAGCCGTGTTCTGCGAGGACCAGACTCCGCTTTAGACGTTTCCCACGGGGTCAAGATTGACATAAGCCGCGTTCCACGTAGCCAGGAATTTGCTCTGGATGCTTCCCACGGGGTCATAGCCGTGTTCTGCGAGGACCAGGCTCCGCTCTGGATGCTTCCCACGGGTTCATTGCCGTGTTCTGCGAGGACCAGGATCTGCTCTGGACGTTTCCTACGGTGTCAGGATTGACATAAGCCACGTTCAACGTAACCAAGAATTTGCTCTAGATGCTTCCCACGGGGTCATAGTCGTGTTCTGCGAGGACCAGAATCCGCTCTGGAAGTTTCCCACGGGGTCAGGATTGACATAAGCCGTGTTCCACGTAATCAGGAATTTGCTCTGGATGCTTCCACGGGGTAATAGCCGTGTTCTGCGAGGACCAGGCTCCACTCTGGATGCTTCCCATGGGTTCATTGCCGTATTCTGTGAGGACCAGGATCCGCTCTGGATGTTTCCCACGGGGTTTGGATTGATATAAGCCACGTTCTACGTAACCAGGAATTTGCTATGGATGCTTCCCACGGGGTCATAGTTGTGTTCTGCGAGGACCAGGCTCCGCTCTGGATGCTTCCCATGGGTTCATTGCCGTGCTCTGCGAGGACCAGGATCCGCTTTGGACGTTTCCCACGGGGTCAGGATTGACATAAGCCGCGTTCAATGTGTAGGGTTCCTAGGCACACCCATGAGGTTTCACAACAGATTAAACATGGCCAATTCAAAATTTTCTATGTGCCGAGAAACCCTAATACGGATCGTTGACTAGAGGTAAGGCGATAAAGATGCTAGTTAACAACTTAACTAAGAGTGAACCGAAAATACAACCTTTGTAGATCCGGTCCTCCACTTCCTTAGCTCCGTGTTGACGTCCCTCCGCTGCGATCATCGGATCCCAGACTCTAGCGATGGTTTCGTCAAAGAAATGATCGGGCTAGGTCGTCGACTTCGATGCCGAAGATGATCTACGTCGAGGCAACTCAAGCTCAAGCTCCACCTTCACCAAGTCATGAAACTTGTGAAGAAAACACCCTATACTACATGGCAAGTGGTAGAGAATGAAGAAATAGGAAGTGGATTCACTTTGGATTTGGATTTCTCACTTGGAATCATCACTTAGAATTTTCTAGCCATGGTTTCTTCTCTTCATGAAGAAGATGAAGATGAAGAATGAAAAGAGAAATATTAATAATAGAAAAACAAGTGATGGTTATCATAATGCAACCATGGTTAAGTGTAGAGAATAAACTAGGGTTAGGTGAATGGTTAGGTTAAGCAAAAGAAACAAAAATGGTTGAACTTTTCAAAGCTTCATGAAGCTTCAAAGTAAATCCAAAAGAAACAACCATTTCTTTTCTTGCTATAAAGAATAAATAAATAAATAAATAAATAATCCAAACCCTAACCATTAACCTAATCATAGTTTAAAGCAAACATACACCCAAGTTTGCATGTATCATCAAACATGATACAAACAAGTGCACAAAACTATATCATATATACAATGTGCACATCAAGTGAGAAAATCCATCATAAGTGAAAAATACTAGTTAATGTAAAGTGATATATCAAATATATAATTATACATTAAATCATTAAATCAACACTTGATTTAATGATCCGGTCATATCACATATGACCGACTAATATCCAATGTATCGACTTATCGAATCAATTCTCGATTCGATAACTAGGTTATATCGTATACAACCAATCGATACATTTATCGCGAGAATAGAATACGGTATCACATACACGCATTATTCTCGGTCCCGCACATATCTCATATGCGCTCCTATTTTGTTTCGCTTGAGCCAGAAAACCTCTGTGTAGGACTCTAAAAACTCGTCAATACGCCGGCAGCAGGTGATGATCATATCAAACACCCACAAGCCGCAAGCGGTCTGCTAAACGTAACGGCCACCCGGGTATTGAGCAATCAGAAGATCGACGAGCAAGCCCGCTCACACTCCTGTGAATCCAACCAGTAACACTTACCGTACAGTCCGGTCTCGTCGTCTGATATGTCGCATATCTTGCCTAGGGGTGGTAAACGTCAGACCCCAATAGCTCAATAAGTCGTGTCGATATGAGGTCTATAACAGTTCGAGAAACTACTGGTAACACTTACCAGTAAATCTCAGCAACCCTGGCCAGGGATTTCCGGTTATAGCCAATCGAACACAGCGCAATATCAACTCCCTATACCGGGAGAGACGAATCCCCTCCTATCGCTCATTGCCTCTATGTGAATCGGGACTGTACCCAAAAACCACCGTTTTGCACGCCCTCTTGGACGTGGTAAGGAGGAAATCAAAGCACAGTGGGAATCACACAAGACTCTATGACGATCTCGGGTCTACAGACTAACCTGTACCAGTGTCACCAGAGAACTGCCATCTGACGTAAGGTATAATACCATCTGGGAGTTCTCGGCGAGTTCGTCCAGTGTACCCAGTCTCTACTGAGAACCCGTATATCATCTCTGATGTCAAACACCAATGGATATGGGATCATCCATCGCCCATCTGTATGGGTCGAGAAGGTATACGCTAGTCTACTTTGGTATATCGATGCCCCGTCTCGATACACCCACGACTAGGGACCTTGAAGGATGTACTTATGGACTACCATGTCCCCACTCGTATGATCTGCATCATAGTCCAGGTAGTCAAGTACACAACCTAAGGGCTTTACCAACATGTAACAGAGAGACAATCAGTGTACACGTTAAGGTAAAGAGCAACCAGATAGCATACTATCATGTCGAGCAAGAAAGTCCTCCCTATATATGTCCAAGCATCCAGTACAATATACATCCTATGTATAGTAATGGCCTCTAGGGCATACATATAACTAACAATCTCCCACTTGAACTTGGGCCATCTGATAGCAGTGGTTGTAGCATCTCATACTCAACCATCCCATAAAAGTCTTTCTCTGGGAAAAGGCCTTTGTGAGTGGATCCGCTGTGTTGTCCTCTGAGTCTACTCTCCTTACCTCGATCACCCTGGAGATCAACCATCTCCATGATCAGGTGACACTGCCTTAGAATATGTCTGGATCACTGATAGGACGGACGTTCCTTGGCATAAGCCACAACTCCATTGTCACACAATGGGAGGAACTAAGTTCATTTCATGAACTAATATACACCCATACAGCCTCTTTGGTAGCATCTTAAGTAGCGATGTATCCATCCTTTATCGTCTAGTATGCCACGGTATCTAGTTTGGAACTCTTCCAACATACCGTCCCTTTACTGAGGGTAAAGACAATGCCTGTGACTGACATTCAGTCGTCCTTATCACTCTGGAACCTTTCCAGTGATTCTCCCTAGGATCAACTGATACCATCTCACTGCAACTAGTGAGTATCCTAACATCCAATTAGATCTATCTCATAGATTCAAAACCCAGGATTTAGTAGGTATCATTTTGATCCTATACGGAGAATCCTTGTGATAAGCGGAGATTGACCGAGCGTAGCATAGGAAACTCCTTCCCCATCAAGAGTATGTCATCCATGTACTCTACGAGGATCACCACCATACTCCCTACTACCTTTTTGTATATACAAGGTTCATCTACCATTTTGATGATGTCAAACTCTTTGACTATCTCATCAAAACAGATGTTCCAACTCCGCGATGCCTGCTTTATCCTATAAAGCATCTTGTACACGTTTCCGCTGCTCCCACTGTCTACGAAGCCCTCTGACTGTGTACTTATAGACTCTCTCTTCTAAAACATTATTTAGAAAAGCTGTCATGACACCCAACCACCAGATATCGTAGTCATGGTATGTAGCCGTGGCAAGTAAGATCTGGATGGACTTAAGCATAGCTCCTTAGAAAATGTTTCATCATAATCCATACCTGGTCAATGATGCAAACCTTTAACAAGTCTAGCTTTGAAAGTCTCAACTTTTCCATGTACACCAAGTAATCTTCTCAAGATATACTTGCTCCTGATGGGGATTTAACCCTTCAGATATAGCAACCAAAGTCCATACTTTGTTGGTATATAAGGATTCCATCTCAGATCGCTAAGCATCCAGCCATTCTTACAGAGTCCCACTCCTGATGGCCAGCTCGAAACTAGTTGGGTCATCATCTCATGATGCAATCCTCGCTCCCACTGTCATAGAGAAACCGTAGTAACTCTCAGGTGGGTGAGGAACCCTACTAGATCGGCGGAGAGACTGAGGTTCGTTGGAAACAATTGAATCCTTTGGTTCTACCAAATCATCATTTGCAGTTTGTATAGCTGGAACCTTTCCAGTTCTACAGAACAGATCTTGCCTCGAGGTTGTCCGGATTTTGCTTTTAGACATAGCCCGGACAACCCCAAATCTTAACCAACTTAAGATATGGGCTCTTCCCTTATCATATCAAATATGAAGTGGTAGGCAACTGATTTGATTTGAACCCTATTCAATAGGTATGCAGCTTCTCAAGTGCATAACCCCCTTAAAAGAAACAGGTAACTCAGTAATACTCATCATAGAGCACACCATATCATATAGGGTGCTATTGCTCCGCCCTGATACACCGTTGTGCTGTGGTATATTCAGAGGAGTAATACGGAGAGAGAATCTCATTCTCCTTTAGAATAATCCAGGAATTCTATGCACAAGTATTCTCCTCCTTGATCACATCAAAGGACATAATACTTATACCCGTATTGGTTCCCTACTTCTAGCTTATATTCTGTGAATATCTCAAAAGGTTCGGACTTGTGTTTCAACAGGAACATATGTCTGAATCTTGAGAGATCATCAGAGAACGTAATGAAGTATAAAGAACCAGTCCTGGCATGTGTAGACATGAGACCTTACATACATCATCATGTATCAGTCCCAAGAGTTCACTAACTCTTTCTCTGTTTCCAATAAACAGTGCTATGGTCATCTTATCTTTGTGACATGAATGGAAAGTTTCACAAGATGTAAATTCAAACTGATTTAAATATGCATCTAAAATGTAACTTAAGCTAGTCGGGTCACATTGATATGACCTAGTCTACAATACCTCAAGAAGGAATCGTTCATATCTGAACTCTTCCTCTTGTGTGTGTTCTATATATTAGGAACTGTAGTTTGATTTAGAACATCAATGCTTTTAGATAACGTGCCTGAACCGATCAACTTTTGATATAGGAAATATTCAAAACATTATCCAACAATACAAAATTTTATCATTTCTTTAATAAATAAAGAGATTGATATGATTTTGTATATCAGGTTCGGTATCTAATAGCATTTGTTCAGAATCAATGTATTGGTAATACAGGGTGACAGTGACCAACAGACTTGGCTGCAACACTTGCCCCGTTTTTTGTCTCATGAAACTTATCACCCGTTCTCAGTTTTCTACCTTTCTGTAGCCCTATGTAACAGATTACATATCTGGGATCCTGATCCGGTATCAAATACCCAGGATGCAGAGGATACTGAGAAACAGTTCTTTGTAATGAACACACCCGAAGGAGATGCATCATATGCACTTTCTTTGTTCGGGCGGCATAGGAATTCGGGTATTCCCCTATTTCCTGCTCTGTCTTATAACAATTATAAGTTGGAGCGGGACCAACGTTCCCCAGCTCAGTAAAACAAGCGGGTTCGGTCAATAATCCGTATTATTATCTTGATTAAGGCGTGATATGGTCGCTACCTGGAGAGAGAAAGAAGAAAACACTCAGCGTGCGCTCTTGCAAGAATAGATTGGTTATAATTTTATCTAATCAGGATGGCTCCCACTGTTTTTATCAAATCTTCCTTCAAACCCTAAAAGGAAAGACTAGCTGGGATTAATTACACGCTACAAGTTCGCCAATCTTTCAGCCAGGCCAGTGTCGGTACTTTGAGGGAGGTCCCCCGTGCTTTCGCACGAACCTAATTAATGTAAACCTCGTTTTCCTAGAGGCGTAACCTCGTTAACACCTTTCTAGACACCTACTTGATCGGCTAATAGTAATGTGTAAAACTCTCCCAGGAGTAACTCTTACTCGCAGTGGGTATCGGGATCCAACTATATCATAGAAGGTATGCAATCTTATTGCAAATTCCAACACTTGAAATTCCCGATAATATTTTGCCCCAAACGATCTATGACCTTGACAAGGTCAACAAACCATAGACCGTAAGTCAAGTTCAACCCGTCATTTATTGATTGAATCAAACCCACCCGCACGACCCTTGACAAGGTCAACAAGGCCGTACGACTACCCTAACCCAATCTGCATCATATGCATAAGCAGATAAATACTGGTTAGCTACCGCACACTGCGCCTTGACAAGGTCAACAAACGCAGCACGAATACTAAGCAGGACTTATCTGAAATGACGGAGGGCTACGACAGGTTTTTCTGAAAACCTATTGCGTAATGAACTTGATATCGTTGTAGGATCGAATGAATTTTGAAATGGAGTGTTTTTGAGGCTTTTCTAGTTTTGCTAAAGGGGTCACTCCCGGTGAAGGGATCGTCGGCCCTTTCCTCGTCGAATGAGGTGCGGGATATATCATATATATCGCTGTGCAAAGAAGAAACTATAGAAGCAATCAAAAGACAAACCGAGGGGTGTAGCATCTGCCAGTTATTGCTAAAGGGGTCACTCCCGGTGAAGGGATCGTCGGCCCTTTCCTCATCGAATAAGGTGCAGGATATATCATATATACCGCTGTGCAAAACAAGAACTGTAGCTACCTGTTTTAATTTTGAAATTCGATTCCACAACATCTTTAGGTTTCTTTTATTTCATTAATCTCATTATGAAGTCCCATCATTCTAGT
This sequence comes from Agapanthus africanus, assembly GCA_030015575.1. Classification (NCBI taxonomy): domain Eukaryota; kingdom Viridiplantae; phylum Streptophyta; class Magnoliopsida; order Asparagales; family Amaryllidaceae; genus Agapanthus; species Agapanthus africanus. The sequence continues at coordinate 69,549,576 of CM057347.1, read as the reverse complement.
ACCTAAACATCACAGATAAATACGACGTACACTTATGCCATCCGCATTCGCCTCGATGTCCTCTCGTGCACCGTTAGGTTAGGTAACTAACGGCAGAGCAGGGCAGGGCTAGCGCGGGTGTAAAACATAAGTAACATCTATATAATATATCATATATACTATATACTGTATCTATCACAGAACATCACATGATCACATCACAGATAACGCAGCAGAAAATACCATATGAAATATTGGATATACTAGGACGTCCGTGTTTTTAATACGAGCCAGTATAAAACACGGATTCCACGGTCGCGATGAATAGCCAAACCCACACCCCTAGACCCCTACGAGAGCGGCAAGCAACCCTACCAATTCTAGGGTTAGGAGACCCGAACTTGACTCCTCGAGTAGGTCTCCCACTGGACCCTAGAACCCGGTCACTTGTGCTCCCCTCCTTGGGTCTATCCTAGTGCGGAAAAGTAAATAATATACATCAACGGTGACATCTTCCGCAACCTGGAAGTGCCCCAATAAAAGAATATTACATACAAGTTTTTTACATGAATGAAAATGAAAAACACTCATCTCACAGAAAAACCCCCGGCTATTCAAACACGACGATCCAATATAACATATCCAGCAACACATAACATCACATGTCATCAACGTAAGTAAATATGCGCATCCCAATTGTCGTTGACATATAGCAACGAAACCGGTGATAACACATATTACACTTACGGTCACAGAAAAGAAAGTGTAAAACTACAACAGTTGGAATCCGCAACCTCCTTAGACATCGCATACCTAACCATCTGAATTCCTTAGACATCACATGCCTAACAATTATAAACCCCGCATTTTAGTCTCATTATCGAAAACACTATTCAATATCAAGTCGGGCAATTCAACAAGATTCCCGACATCCTGATCGAATGCTCGTCGCAAACTTTAGTAGACGGCCGCACCCCCGACACCGTCGACGAAGTGCACCAAGGCGGAACACCGCTGCCGCGAGCACCCGAACGGATGCTTTCGGCGACGGGGTTCTCCTATAGTCACTTGGTCGGGGCTATGGGGTGTAGTTGTCTATTAAGTTTACCCGGCGAGTATCCGCGTACACTACATGATTGCGACGGACTTTTGATCGCATCAAAATTCCGTGGCAACCGATCAGGTGAGACTAAACTGCTATGTTTATAACATTCATATTAGTTATCTTATAACTACTTGTGAATTCCAAATATTGTATCACATTCCAGATAAATAGAAAATGTTAAACTTTCCGATCGAACAATCAAACAACCAAGTTTTCCCGGAACAGCTCAACACATGAAATAAGTTTAAAAACATTCACTTCATGCCTCAGTACCAACGGTCCAGCCGTAGAAGGGTCAAACCAACGCCTCACATGTGGCATGCCGTACTGCCCCAAACCCTAAGGTTCAAAGGGCAGTTCAAGACGGTCACATAATCGAGTTAAGGTTTGTTGTCTTCTAGAGGGACCATCACGTTACTTGCACTACTTAGAACGTCATTAAACCACGGAAGAATCCAATAATTGGAAATTTCTCGGCAGGGAAAAAATGGGTATTTATATCCGGTCGAACTTTTTAACATATTTTAAAATTACCCGGAAGACAAAGTAAACAAAGTTAAATAATCCGATGGAATCATCGAGTCCCAATACAACCCCAGAACACTCAACTCTTGAGTCATAATAAAAGTACCTAAAAATATAAATCACAGAAATAGGAATTATGGTGCAAAAATTATAACCTAACTCCTCTGTACGGCCGCGGAACCGCGGCCCAAGCAGGCTATTGCCGCGGTTCCACGGTGGAATGTACGATTTAGGGGGTCGTTTTTCACCACAATTCTTATATTTCCCTGCTGAATTTTTCAGGTATTTTTAATTCAGAAAAATCCACAATTACAGAAAATGTACAGAAAGGGTTGAAAATTAGGGTTTCGGGTTCGATCGGGTTTCTAACTTCGTCTACGCATCGCCTAAGGCTCTAGCTAGGCTCTGATACCACTGTAGGGTTCCTAGGCACACCCATGAGGTTTCACAACAGATCAAATATGGCCAATTCAAAATTTTCTATGTGTCGAGAAACCCTAATACGGATCGTTGACTAGAGGTAAGGCGATAAAGATGCTAGTTAACAACTTAACTAAGAGTGAACCGAAAATACAACCTTTGTAGATCCGGTCCTCCACTTCCTTAGCTCCGTGTTGACGTCCCTCCGCTGCGATCATCGGATCCCGGACTCTAGCGATGGTTTCGTCGAAGAAATGATCGGGCTAGGTCGTCGACTTCGATGCCGAAGATGATCTACGTTGAGGCAACTCAAGCTCAAGCTCCACCTTCACCAAGTCATGAAACTTGTGAAGAGAACACCCTATACTATATGGCAAGTGGTAGAGAATGAAGAAATAGGAAGTGGGTTCACTTTGGAATTGGATTTCTCAGTTGGAATCATCACTTAGAATTTTCTAGCCATGGTTTCTTCTCTTCATGAAGAAGATGAAGATGAAGAATGAAAAGATAAATATTAATAATAGAAAAACAAGTGATGGTTATCATAATGCAACCATGGTTAAGTGTAGAGAATAAACTAGGGTTAGGTGAATGGTTAGGTTAAGCAAAAGAAACAAAAATAGTTGAACTTTTCAAAGCTTCATGAAGCTTCAAAGTAAATCCAAAAGAAACAACCATTTCTTTTCTTGCTATAAAGAATAAATAAATAAATAAATAATCCAAACCCTAACCATTAACCTAATCATAGTTTAAAGCAAACATACACCCAAGTTTGCATGTATCATCAAACATGATACAAATAAGTGCACAAAACTATATCATATATACAATGTGCACATCAAGTGAGAAAATCCATCATAAGTGAACAAATACTAGTTAATGTAAAGTGATATATCAAATATATAATTATACATTAAATCATTAAATCAACACTTGATTTAACGATCCAGTCATATCACATATGACCGACTAATATCCAATGTATCGACTTATCGAATCAATCCTCGATTCGATAACTAGGTTATATCGCATACAACCAATCGATACATTCATCGCGAGAATAGAATACGGTATCACATACACGCATTATTCGCGGTCCCGCACATATCTCATATGCGCTCCTATTTCGTTTCGCTTGAGCCAGGAAACCTCTGTGTAGGACTCTAAAGACTCGTCAATACGCCGGCAGCAGGTGATGATCATATCAAACACCCACAAGCCGCAAGCGGTCTGCTAAACGTAATGGCCACCCGGGTATTGAGCGATCAGAAGATCGACGAGCAAGCCCACTCACACTCCTGTGAATCCATCCAGTAACACTTACCGTACAGTCCGGTCTCGTCGTCTGATATGTCGCATATCTTGCCTAGGGGTGGTAAAAGTCAGACCCCAATAGCTCGATAAGTCGTGTCGATATGAGGTCTATAACAGTTCGAGAAACTACTGGTAACACTTACCAGTAAATCTCAGCAACCCTGGCCAGGGATTTCCGGTTATAGCCAATCGAACACAGCGCAACATCAACTCCCTATACCGGGAGAGACGAATCCCCTCCTATCGCTCATTGCCTCCATGTGAATCGGGACTGTACCCAAAAACCACTGTTTTGCACACCCTCTTGGACGTGGTAAGGTGGAAATCAAAGTACAGTGGGAATCACACAAGACTCTATGACGATCTCGGGTCTACAGACTAACCTGTACCAGTGTCACCAGAGAACTGCCATCTGACGTAAGGTATAATACCATCTGGGAGTTCTCGGCGAGTCCGTCCAGTGTACCCAGTCTCTACTGAGCACCCGTATATCATCTCTGATGTCAAACACCAATGGATATGGGATCATCCATCGCCCATCTGTATGGGTCGAGAAGGTATACGCTAGTCTACTCTGGTATATCGATGCCCCGTCTCGATACACCCACGACTAGGGACCTTGAAGGATGTACTTATGGACTACCATGTCCCCACTAGTATGATCTGCATCATAGTCCAGGTAGTCAAGTACACAACCTAAGGGCTTTACCAACATGTAACAGAGAGACAATTAGTGTACACGTTAAGGTAAAGAGCAACCAGATAGCATACTATCATGTCGAGCAAGAAAGTCCTCCCTATATATGTCCAAGCATCCAGTACAATATACATCCTATGTATAGTAATAGCCTTTAGGGCATACATATAACTAACACAACGTAACCAGGAATTTGCTCTGGATGCTTCCGCTTCCCACGGGGTCATAGTCGTGTTCTGCGAGGACCAGGCTCCGCTCTGGATGCTTTCCACGGGTTCATTGCCGTGTTCTGCGAGGACCAGGATCCGCTCTGGACGTATCCCACGGGTCAGGATTGACATAAGCCGCGTTCCACATAACCAGGAAGGGTTGACTTTATTCGCATTCCACGGAGTCGGGGTTTTGAATTTCGGTCATCTGTGCACCGCCGAGTCATGGAACTGGGAATTGCCGCGGTTTCGCTTTGCTTGACGTTTCGTCTGTTGTAATAAGACGGATATTGAGATGATCTCCAGGCTATCTGTGCACCATTGAGATTTGGCTTCTTCTTCTGATGTAGCCTGAGGAGGGAAGGTATGGTTCCCTCATTGTTTGTGCCCCTGGATAGTATACAGGGATCGATGTGATCTCACCTGTAGGGCAAAAAGTTTCGTTTTATATATTTTTCTTTCCGCGATGCTCTATCATTTCAGCTTTTATATCGCGAAAGTCGCGATTGCCCAATCATTTCAGCTATTTGTTTTATTTTTACTCGCTGCTTTTTATTGCGAGTTGCCCAATCATTTCGGCTATTTTGCATCCATACGTTTCTACTTGCTGATTTTGTTGCAAGTTGTCCCATCATTTCGGCTATTTCGTATATATGTGTGGCTCGCTGGCTTTTCGCGGCAAGCTTGGAATTAGACACCGATTTAGTCATCAGCATCGCTACAACTGGGATATTGCCAGGAACGAATCATCATTTGCCTCTGTCGATGTCGAACAAAGGTGGCTTAGCAAACAGGGTTAAGATCCTGTCGACTATGGCTTTTAACTTCATGAGCCGTAAGGGTCTCATAAAAATATTTCTCCCTACAAGTCGTGAGGATCTCGTAGGTGCGTTTTCTCCTTAGGAATCGTGAGGATTCCTAAGTGTATGGTCTCTTATAAGTCGTAAGGATCTTACAAGATTATTTTCTCCTTATAAGTCGAGAGGACTTACAAGTGTCTTTTGCCATATGAGCATATCCCCAGTCTCTGATGGGACTTTGTTAGGGAAATGTTTATTCGCGTCCATGGATTGTATACAAGGGTCAATACTGAACCACTTGTAGGGCAGAAAGGAGGTTGTGACGGCTGCTTAAGAACAGGTTTAGATCCCTGTTGCTTAAGACTTTTGAATCCTATGAGCCGTGAGGGTCTCAAAGGAGGGTTCTCCTTACGAGTCGTGAGGATCTCGCAAGTGTAATTTCTCCTTAGGAATCGTAGGGATTCCTAAGTGTGTTGTTCCCTTGTGAGTCGTAAGGATCTTACGCAAGTGATTTCTCCTTACAGGGCCAAGAGGACCTTGCAAGTGTCTTTTTAACGAGATTGTGCCCTTTCGGGTTTTCACAAAACTCGCCGGTAGCCCTGCTGTTTTACTCACGGAGCCCTTTCGGGTTTTCGTCCGTGCCCATTTTGCTTATGGACATACCATTTCCTTTATATATATATATATATATATATATATATTTTGTGTCGGCCTTAGGAGGCTGCAATCCGTAGTAGTTTATCGACGTCTCGGTCAACAGCTAGTTTTAGGACATAGTGGGCCATTGTTAGTTTAAGGACGTTTCGGTCCGAGAAAAGGGAGCCGGTTACTACTTATAGAGTTTAGGCTTAGGAAGATAGCGAGCGGATATAGGCGTCGTCATCTATCGTTGACCTAGGCCGTGACTCGTCAGGCGTAGTATTTCTTTAGGAAGCGACCATTTATTGGCCTAAAAGGTCTTTCACCATGCATGTCCATAAGTAGATATGCTCCACCGTGGTAAACTTTGTCTATGATATACGGGCCTTCGTAGTTCGGCTTGAATTTCCCCCGTTTTGCGCGATTGGGGATCATAGGTCTTTTGACCACTAGCACGAGTTCGCCTTGGTGGAATGTTCTCGGCTTAGTCAATCTCTCATATGAGCGCGTCATCTTTGCTTTATAAGCTTCCAGATTTTGTTGCGCCACGAGCCGGGTTTCATCAAGGGCATCGAGCTCCTCAAGCCGAAGGTGAGCATTTTCTTCGTCTGTTAGCTCGTAATGAACCACCATTCGTAGAGATAGTAGCTCTATCTCGAGGGGGAGCACCGCTTCTGTGCTGAACATCAATGCGTACGGCGTTGTGTTCGTGGCCGTTTTGAACGTAGTTCGATACGCCCAGAGAGCTTCATGCAGTCTCTCGTGCCGGTCTTTCTTATTTCAAGACACCGTCCTTTTTACGATCTTCGTCAAGGTCTTGTTAAAAGCCTCAGCTAGACCGTTAGCTCGAGGATTATAGACTGAAGAGTATCTCCAGTCTATGTTATGCTGTTGTGCGAAGCGGCTGATCTTGTGGCTTCTATAGGCTGGCCCGTTATCGGAGATAATCCGTCGCGGAGTGACGAACCGGTAAATGACGTGTGTCTTGAAGAAATGGAGGATATTCTCCGTCTTCACTTCCCTTAGCGGTACTGCTTCTGCCCATTCGGAGAAATAATCAGTTGTCGCCAAAATGAATCGATGTCCTCTGGACGATGCCGGTTCGATGGGGCCGATTATGTCAGTCCCCCACATTTCGAACGGCCAGCTAGCCATCGTTGGATGTAGTGGATTTGGATGTTGATGGATAAAATCTCCGTGAATCTGGCACGAGTGGCATTGCTTTGCGTATTCTAAGTAGTCTTGGATCATCGTGGGCCAATAATAACCCATCCGTTTGATCTTCAGCTTCATCTTCGGCCCGGCTTGGTGAGAACCGCAGAGTCCGTTGTGAGTTTCTTGGACGACTCTCCTTACTTCTTCAGGTCCCAGGCATCTTAGCCACAGAGAATCAAATGATCTCTTATCCAAAGTATCATTGACGAAGGTGAAAGACGGAGCTCGTTTCATGAGCTGATGTCTTGAGAACGCGTCTTCAGGTGTTCGACGGGATTTGAAGTAGTCTATAAAGACTTCTCTCCAATCCTTAGCGTCTTCCTGGTCCTTTATTTGTAGGGTCGCTTGCTCAGTCGCTCCCTTTTCTTCGGAGGATTCCGGAGATATTTCTGCCGGTGCAAGAATCCGACGGCTCTGCACGACGATCCTCACGTCATCGAGGTTTTCGTCGGCTAATTCTTTAGCAAGCTTGGCTAATGCATCCGCTTTACTATTTTCCGCACGCGGTATGCTTTCCAGAATGTAGGAAGGGATTTGAGTCAGTAATTTTTGTACCCTCTCACCGTACTTCACCAACTCTGGCTTGCATGTTTGATAGTCGCCGTTTACTTGGCTAACGACCAATTGGGAGTCTCCGTATATGAAGTGCTTTTCGATTCCCATGTCGACAACGATCTCAAGACCTGCTATCAAAGCTTTATACTTGGCTTCATTGTTTGTCATCGGCTCTGTTAAAGAGAAGACGAAGAGCATTATCCCCCTTTGTGGAGTTATGAAGATGAGGCCTACCCCAGATTTGATTATGGGGGTGCTTTATTTGCGCTTTTTCATGGAAGATGCCCCATCGAAGTAGAGTTCCCATCAGGTGCCACTCTCTCTTCTATCACCGTCGATTGTGTCAAACGCGTGCTCGTGTGGCAATTCGCAGTTCAAAGGAGAATCGACACGTATCGGATGCTCAGCGAGGAAGTCGGCGATGGCCTGACCTTTTACTGCCTTGAGGGGTCTGTATGTTATCGAGAACTCCATCAAGAGCAGGGCCCATTTAGCGAGCTGCCCTGTTAATGTTAGTTATATGTATGCCCTAGAGGCCATTACTGTACATACGATATATATTGTAGTGGATGCTTGGACATATATAGGGAGGACTTTCTTGCTCGACGTGATAGTACGCTATCTGGTTGTACATTATCTTAACATGTACTCTGATTGTCTCTATGTTACATGTTGATAAAGCCCTTAGGATATGTACTCGACTACTGGGACTGTGATGAGATCATACTAGTGGGGCCACGGTAGTCGACGGGTACATCCTATAACTGTTCCTAGTCGAAGGTGTATCGAGACAGGGCATCGATACACCGGAGTAGACTAGCGTATACGCATCTTGACCCATATGATGGGCGATGGATGATCCTATATCCATCGGTGTTTGACATCAGGGATGGTGTACGGGTGCTCAGTAGAGACTGAATACACTGGACGGACTCGTCGAGAACTCCCAGATGGTATTATACCTCACGTCAGATGGCAGTTCTTTGGTGACACTGGTACAGAGTAGTCTTTTGACCCGAGATCATCATAGAGTCTTGTGTGATTCCCACTGTGCTTTGATTTCCATCATACCACGTCCAAGGGGGCGTGCAAAAAGGTGGCTTTTGGGTACAGTCCCGAATCACATGGAGGCAATGAGCGATAGGAGGGGATTCGTCTCTCTCGGTGTAGGGAGTTGATGTTGCGGTGTGTTCGATTGGCTATAACTGGAAATCCCTGGCCAGGGTTGCTGAGATTTACTGATAAGTGTTATCAGTAGTTTCTCGAACTGTTATAGACCTCATATCGACACGACTTATCAAGCTACTACGGTCTGACGTTTACCACCCCTAGGCGAGATATGCGACATATCAGACGAAGAGCGGACTGTACAGGAGTGTTAATGATTGGATTCGCAGGAGAATGTACAGGCTTGCTTGTTGATGTTTTGATCGCTCAATACCTGGGTGGCTGTTACGTTTAGCTGACCGCTTGTAGCTTGTGGGTGTTTGATATGATCATCACCTACTGCCGGCGTATTGACGATTCTTTAGAGTCCTACACAGAGGTTTCTTGGCTCAGGCAAAACGGAGTAGGAGCACATATTGATATGTGCGGGACTGAGAACAATACTTGTATGTGATACCATATTAGATTCTCGCGATATGAGATATCGGCCGGGTATATGTGATATATCCGGGTCATCGGATCAAATGTTGATTCGATGAACTAATACAGATTATATTTGTCGGTTATTTGAGAAATAGTCGGATTATCGGATCAAGTGTTGATTCGATAATTTAATATATAATTATATATTTGATATATTAAATTACATTAAGTGATATAAGCTCACTAAAAGATTCTTTTTCTCACTCGGGTAATACATTGATATATATGCGATATATGCTAATTGTATTATTTTATTTTGTTACAATAAATATTATATATGTGATATATAATATTGTAACATGTTATGGTTATTAATGCAAAATGTTTAGTGGAGATTAAACATGGTTAGGGTTTGATTTGGGTTAAGCTTTTCTAGAAGCTTTGCTTTTTGTTTTTGCAAAGATATTTTGTAAAGATATTTGTTATGATATTTGTTAACCCAACCCAACCCATGACCATGGTTAAGTCTCTACATGTGTTAAGTTATCATACTTAACCCATGGTTGCAATTCTAACCACACACTACAATTCATTATTCATCACAAAGAGAATTGTTCTTCTTCTTCCTTCTCTTTTTCAATGGAAAAGCTTACTAGCTTTTTCATTAGTGATGATTTTGAGCGAGATTAAGAAAACAGATGAGAGCTAAAATCCTACTTCATCATCCTAATCTACCCTAGCCATCTAGATTAGGGTGTTCATCTCATTTATAAGTGAGAGCTTGTGTTAATGAAACTTCAAGATAGATCATCTTTGTTATCGAAGATCGGAAGCAAGCATGCATCTTTCTCTTCGTGGAACCTCTCTAGAGTCCGGATTCTTGATGATTGCAGCGAAGGGACCTCAACACGGAGCTTATGAATTGAAGGACCGGACTACAAAGGTTGTAATCCCAAACTCTTAGATGTTAAAGTGTTTAACATGCTTTGTTTCGCCTAATCTCTAGTTTAAAAATCTTGGTTAGGGTTGTTCAGCACGTCTAAATTTTAAATCGGGCAAGATTGATGCCTAATAGACCCTTGTGAGAGTGCCTAGTAACCCTACAGTGGTATCAGAGCCAAGCTAGAGGTTTAGGGGATGTCTAGACGAAGTTTAAAGTCCGATCGAATTCCGAATACCCGTAAAACCCTGGTTTCTGGAAATTTTTCAAAAAGTTGATTTTTTTCATATTAAAAATGCTCAGAAAATTCAGCAAGTGATTTTATGGGTTACTGTAAAAAACTACCCCACGATACATTTATTGCGCCGCGGAACCACGATCGTACCCTTGCTTGCACGGCGGTTCTACGGCCAAACAGTAATATTATGGGATCGGTTTTCAATAGTAATATCCGTAGGTAATTATGCATGTTTCTGGGAAATTTTAATTCTACTCAAGTGTTGAGTTTTCTGGGTTGTATTGGGAACTCGTTGATTCAATCGGAAAGTATAACTTCGTTTAGTTTGTCCGGGTAATTTTTAGAACGTGTTAAAAAGTTCGAACGGATATCAATAACTCATTTTTTCCCCTGCCGGAAAATTTCTAAGTGTAGGATTTTTCCGTAGTTTAAGAACGTTCTTAGTCGTGCAAGTAACTCGGTTGACCCTCTAGAAGAACACAAACCTTAACTCGATTATGTGACCGTCTGAACCGCCTCTAAACCTTAGGATTTGTGGCAGTACGGCGTTGCCACATGTGAGGTGTTGACTTAACCCTTCTACGGCTGGACCATTGGTACTGTGGCATGTGATGGATGTTTTTAAAACAAATTTCAAGTGTTGAGAATTCTTTGGGACAACTTGGGTGTTTGATTATTCAATCGGAAAGTTTAACATTGTCTATTTATCTGGAATGTGATACAATATTTGGAATCCACAAGTAGTTATGAGATAACTAATTTGAATGTTATAAATCTAGCAGTTCAGTCTCAGATGATCGGTTGCCACGGAATTTTGATGTGATCAAAAGTCCGTCGCAATCACGTAGCGTACGCGGATACTAGAAGGGTAAACTTAATAGACAGCCACGCCCCATAGCCTCGACCAAGTGACTGTAGGAGAACCCCGTCGCCAAAAGCATCCGTTACCAAGTGACTGTAGGAGAACCCCGTCGCCAAAAGTATCCGTTTGGGTGCTCGCGGCAGCGGTGTTCCGCCTTAGTGCACTTCGTCGATGGCATCGGGGGTGCGGCCGTCTACTAAAGTTTGCGACGAGCATTCAATCTGGATGTCGGGAATCTTGTTGAATTGCCCGACTTGATATTGAAAAGAGTTTTCGATAATGAGACTAAAATGCGGGGTTTATAATTGTTAGGCATGCGATGTCTAAGGAATTCATTTGGTTAGGCATGCGATGTCTAAGGAGGTTGCGGATTCCAACTGCTGTAGTTTTACACTTTCTTTTCTTTGACCGTAAGTGTAGTATGTGGTTGTATCGCCGGTTTTCGTTGCTATACATCAACGAAAATCGGTGTATGCATACTTACGTACGTTGATGATATGAGATATTATGTGTTGCTGTGATATGTTATATTGGATCGTCGTGTTTGAATAGCCGGGGGTTTTATGTGAGATGAGGGTTTTTATTTTCATTCATGTAAAATTCATTTGTATATAATATTCTTTTATTGGGGCACTTCCGGGCTGAGGATGATGTCACCATTGTATATTATTTACTTTTCCGCATTAGGTAGACCCAAGGCGGGGAGCACAAGTAACCAGGTTCTAAGGTCCAGTGGGAGACCATCTCGAGAAGTCGAGACCGGGTCTCCTAACCCTAGAATTGGCAGTGTTGCTTGCCGCTCTCGTAGGGGTCTAGAGATGTGGGTTTGGCTATTCGTAGCGACCGTGGAATCCATGTTTTATACAGGCTCTTATTAAAACACGGACGTCGTAGTATATCCAATATTTCATATGTGTTCTTCTGCTGCAATGTTCTGTGATGAGATCATATTACTGCTTGAGACGAATGTTTATATTATATATATGAGATATATATTATATATTGTTGATTTCGTTTCAAATGTGATACTTGTGAAGCATATTAAAATGGGACTTCATTAATGAGATTAATGAAATAAAAGAAATCTAAAGATGTTGTAGAAACTTGTTTAAAAACTGGTAGCTCTAGTTCTCGCTTTGCATAGCGGTGTTCCTTGTAGAACATCCAGCACCTTATTCGATAAGGAAAGAGCCGAGATCCCTTTACCGGGAGTGACCTCTTTAGCGAAACTAGCAGATGCTGCATACTCGGTTTGTCTTTTGATTGCTTCTATAATTTTTGCTTTGCACAGCGGTATATATGATATACCCTGCACCTTATTCGATGAGGAAAGAGCCGACGATCCCTTCACCGGGAGTGACCTCTTTAGCGAAACTAGAAAAGCCTCAAAAACATTCCATTTAAAATCACTCGATTCTACAACGATATCAAGTTCATTACGCAAAGGGTTTTCTTAAAAACCTGTTGTATCCCTCCGTCATTTCAGATAAGTACTACTTAGTATTCGTGCTGCGGTAGTTTGACATTCGTCAAGGCGTAGTGTACGGTAGCTAACTAGTGCTTATCTGCTAGCATACGATGCGATTGGATTAGGGTATTCGTATAGCGTTGTTTGGCATTCGTCAAGGGTCGTACGGATGGGTTTAATTCAATCAAGAAATGTACGGGTTAAACTTGACTAGCGGACTATAGGTTGTTTGGCATTCGTCAAGGTCATAGAACGCTAGGGGTAAAATATTATTGGGAATTTAAAGTGTTGAAATTTGAAATGAGATTGCATACCTTCTATGAGATAGTTGGATCCCAATACCCGCTGCGAGTAAGAGTTACTCCTGAGAGAGTTTTACACATTACAATTAGCCGATCAAGTAGGTGTCTAGAAAGGTGTCAACGGGGTTACGCCCCTAGGAAAACGAGGTTTACTTTAATTAGGTCCGTGCGAAAGCACGGGGAACCTCCCTCAAAGTACCGGCACTGGCCTGGCTGAAAGATTGGCGAACTTGTAGGGTGTAATTAATCCCGGCTAGTCTTTCCTTTTAGGGTTTGAAGGAAGATTTGACTAAAACAGTGGGAGACATCCTGATTAGATATATTAATAACCAATCTAATCTTGTAAGAGCATATGCTGAGTGTTTTTCTCTCTCTCTCTCTCTAGGTAACGACCATATCACGCCTTAATCAAGATAATAATACGGATGTATTGACCGAACCCGCTTGTTATACTGAGCTGGGGAACGTTGGTCCCGCTCCAACTTATAATTGTTATAAGACAGAGCAGGAAATAAGGAATTACAAGAATTCCCGTGCCACCCAAACGAAGAAAGTACATGCTGATGCATCTTCTTCGGGTGTGTTCATTACAAAGAACCGTTTCTCAGTATCCTTTACGTCCTGGGTATGAGATACTAGATCAGGATCCCACAATATGTGATTTGTTACATGGGCTACAGATAGGTAGAGAACTGAGAACGGGTGATAAGTTTCATGAGATAGAAACGGTGTAAGTGTTGTAGCCAAGTCTGTTGGTAGTTATCACCCTCTATTAACAAATACATTGATTCTGAACGAATGTTATTAGATACCGAACCTGATATACAACATCATATCAGTCTCTTTATTAATAAAGAAGGATATAATTTTGTATTGTTGGATAATGTTTTGAACATTTCCTATATCAAGAGTTGATCGGTTCAGGCACGTTATCTAAAAGTATAGACGTTCTAAATCAAACTACAGTTCTTAGTATACAGAATACACACAAGAGGAAGAGTTCAGAAATGAACGAATCCTTCTTGAGATATTGTAGACTAGGTCATGTCAATGTGACCCGACTAGCTGAAGTTACATTTAGATGCATATTTAAATTAGTTTGAATTTACATCTTGTGAAACTTGCCGGTCATGTCACAAAGATAAGATGACCGTAGCTCTGTTTATTGGAAACAGAGAAAGAGTTAGTGAACTCTTGGGATTGATACACGCTGATGTATGAAGGTCCCCTGTTTACACATGCCAAGACCGGTTCTTTGTACTTTATTATATTCACTGATGATCTCTCAAGATTCAGGCATATGTTCCTGTTGAGACACAAGTCCGAAACTTTTGAGATATTCAATGAATATGAGTTAGAAGTAGAGAACCAAAAACGGGTATAAGTATTATATCCTTTGATGAGATCAAGGAGGAGAATACTTGAGCACGGAGATTCCTGGACTATTCTAAAGGAGAATGAGATTCTCTCTCATCATCACTCCTCCGTATACACCACAGCACGTCGGTGTGTCGGGGCGGAGCAATCACACCCTATTAGATATGGTGCGCTCTATGATGAGTACTATTGAGTTTCCTATTTCCTTTTGGGAGTTATTAACTTGAGAAGTTGCATACCTATTGAATAGGGTTCCAATCAAATCAGTTGTCTACCACTTCATATGTGATATGGAATGGGAAGAGCCCATATCTTAAGTTTGTTAAGATTTAGGGTTGTCTGGTCTATGTCTAAAAGCAAAATCCGGACAAGCTCGAGGCAAAGTCAGATCTGTGGAAGTTTGTTGGATATCCCAAGCATACACAAGGGAATATCTTCTACCTAACCGAGGAACAAAATATGTTTTGTTTCTCAACATGCCACCTTTGTGAAAAGGAATTTCTTGTGGAAAAATTAGTAGTCATGAGGTAGACTGGAAGGAGTTCCAGCTATACAAACTATAGCAGATGATTTGGTAGAACCAAAGGATTCAATAGATGCTAACGAACCTCAGCCTCTCCGCCGATCTAGTAGGGTTCCTTACCCACCTGAGAGATACTTCGGTTTTCTCTATGACAGTGGGAGCGAGGATTGCATCATGAGATGATGACCCAACTAGTTTCGAGCTGGCCATCAGGAGTGGGACTCTGTAAGAATGGCTGAATGCTTAGCGATCTTAGATGGACTTTGGTTGCTTTATCTGAAGGGTTAAATCCCCATCAGGAGCAAGTATATCTTGAGAAGATTACTTGGTGTACATGGAAAAGTAGAGACTTTCAAATCTATGCTTAAGTCCATCCAGATCCTACTTGCCACTGCTACATACCATGACTACGATATCTGGTGGTTGGGTGTCATGACTGCTTTTCTAAATGATGTTTTGGAAGTGAGCGTCTATAAGTACACAGCCAGAGGGCTTCGTAGACAGTGGGAGTAGTGGAAATGTGTGCAAGTTGTTTTATGCGATAAAACAGGCATCGCGGAGTTGGAATGTCTGTTTAGATGTGATAGTCAAAGAGTTTGACTTCATCAAAATGGTAGATGAACCTTGTATATACAAAAAGGTAGTTGAGAGTATGGTAGTGATCCTCGTAGAGTATGTGGATGACATACTCTTGATAGGAAAGGAGTTTCTTATGCTATGCTCGGTCAATCTCCGCTTATCACAAGGATTCTCCATATAGGATCAAAGTGATACCTCCTAAATCTTAGGTTTTGGATCTATGAGATAGATCTAATTGGATGTTAGGATTCTCACTAGGTGTAGTGAGATGGTATCAATCAATCCTGGGGAGAATCACTGGAAAAGGTTCCAGGGTGATAAGGACGACTGAATGTCAGTCGCAGGCATTGTCTTTACCCTCAGTGGAGGGACGGTATGTTGGAAGAGTTCCAAGCTAGATACCGTGACTTACTAGACAATTAAAGGCAAGATATATCGTCATTAAGGATGCTACCAAAGAGGCAGTCTGGATATATAAGTTCATGAGATGAACTTCGTTCCAACCATTGTGTGACAATGGAGTTGTGGCTTATGCCAAGGAACCCCCGTCCCATCAGAAATCCAGATATAATTCTTAGGCAGTATCACCTGATCATGGAGATGGTTGATCTCCAGGGAGATCGAGGTTAGGAGAGTAGACACAGAGGAAAACAGCGCGTATCCACTCACAAAGGCCTTTTTCCTAGTAGAGACTTTCATGGGATGGTTGAGTATGAGATACTTCAACCACAGCTAATTGTTGGGTATGTGATACAACAACAGATGACCCTAGTGCAAGTGGGAGATTGTTAGTTATACGTATGCCCTAGAGGCCATTACTGTACATACGATATATATTGTAGTGGATGCTTGGACATATATAGGGAGGACTTTTTTGCTCGACATGATAGTACGCTATCTGGTTGTACTTTATCTTAACATGTACTCTGATTATCTCTATGTTACATGTTGATAAAGCCCTTAGGATATGTACTCGACTACTAGGACTATGATGTGATCATACTAGTGGGGCCACGGTTGTCGACGAGTACATCCTATAACTGTTCCTAGTCGAGAGTGTATCGAGACAGGGCATCGATACACCAGAGTAGACTAGCGTATATGCATCTTGACCCATATGATGGGCGATGGATGATCCCATATCCATCGGTGTTTGACATTAGGGATGGTGTACGGGTGATCAGTAGAGACTGGGTACACTGGACGGACTCGCCGAGAACTCCCAGATGGTATTATACCTCACGTCAGATGTCAGTTCTCTGGTGACACTGGTACAGAGTAGTCTTTTGACCCGAGATCGTCTTAGAGTCTTATATGATTCCCACTGTGCTTTGATTTCCATCATACCACGTCCAAGGGGGCGTGCAAAAAGGTGGCTTTTGGGTACAGTCCAGAATCACATGGAGGCAATGAGCGATAGGAGGGGATTCGTCTCTCTCGGTATAGGGAGTTGATGTTGTGCTGTGTTCGATTAGCTATAACTGGAAATCCCTGGCCAGGGTTGCTGAGATTTACAGATAAGTGTTATCAGTGGTTTCTCGAACTGTTATAAACCTCATATCGACATGACTTATCAAGCTACTACGGTCTGACGTTTACCACCCCTAGGCGAGATATGCGACATATCAGACGAAGAGCGGACTGTACAGGAGTGTTAATGATTGGATTCGCAGGAGAATGTACAGGCTTGCTTGTTGATCTTCTGATCGCTCAATACCTGGGTGGCTGTTACGTTTAGCTGACCGCTTGTAGCTTGTGGGTGTTTGATATGATCATCACCTACTGCCGGCGTATTGACGATTCTTTAGAGTCCTACACAGAGGTTTCTTGGCTCAGGCAAAACGGAGTAGGAGCACATATTGATATGTGCGGGACTGAGAACAATACTTGTATGTGATACCATATTAGATTCTCGCGATATGAGATATCGGCCGGGTATATGTGATATATCCGGGTCATCGGATCAAATGTTGATTCGATGAACTGATACAGATTATATTTGTCGGTTATTTGAGAAATAGCCGGATTATCGGATCAAGTGTTGATTCGATAATTTAATATATAATTATATATTTGATATATTAAATTACATTAAGTGATATAAGCTCACTAAAAGATTCTTTTTCTCACTCGGGTAATACATTGATATATATGCGATATATGCTAATTGTATTATTTTATTTTGTTACAATAAATATTATATATGTGATATATAATATTGTAACATGTTATGGTTATTAATGCAAAATGTTTAGTGGAGATTAAACATGGTTAGGGTTTGATTTGGGTTAAGCTTTTCTAGAAGCTTTGCTTTTTGTTTTTGCAAAGATATTTTGTAAAGATATTTGTTATGATATTTGTTAACCCAACCCAACCCATGACCATGGTTAAGTCTCTACATGTGTTAAGTTATCATACTTAACCCATGGTTGCAATTCTAACCACACACTACAATTCATTATTCATCACAAAGAGAATTGTTCTTCTTCTTCCTTCTCTTTTTCAATGGAAAAGCTTACTAGCTTTTTCATTAGTGATGATTTTGAGCGAGATTAAGAAAACAGATGAGAGCTAAAATCCTACTTCATCATCCTAATCTATCCTAGCCATCTAGATTAGGGTGTTCACCTCATTTATAAGTGAGAGCTTGTGTTAATGAAACTTCAAGATAGATCATCTTTGTTATCGAAGATCGGAAGCAAGCATGCATCTTTCTCTTCGTGGAACCTTTCTAGAGTCCGGATTCTTGATGATTGCAGCGAAGGGACCTCAACACGGAGCTTATGAATTGAAGGACCGGATTACAAAGGTTGTAATCCCAAACTCTTAGATGTTAAAGTGTTTAACATGCTTTGTTTCGCCTAATCTCTAGTTTAAAAATCTTGGTTAGGGTTGTTCAGCACGTCTAAATTTTAAATCGGGCAAGATTGATGCCTAATAGACACTTGTGAGAGTGCCTAGTAACCCTACAGTTAATATAGCCTTTGACATTAAATATTTGAGAGGATCTATTTTCGATATGAGATGGAACTCATGTGCCAACGCGTAGTGTCTGAGCTTCATTATCGCGAAGATCAATGCCAAGAAATGTTTCTCAATAGGGGAGTAGTTGCTTTCTGCCCCCAGTAGAACTCGACTCAAATAGTAGAGGGCTCTCTCATTCCCTTGGTCATTCTCTTGTGCCCATAGTGCGCCTAAAGAATCTTCGAGGGCTGTTGTTAACAGGACGGGAGGCTTTCCTTTAACGGGAGCGGCCAGTACTGGCGGATTCTGTAGTTATTGCTTGATTTCGTCCTGTGGGCTTTGTGTTGGATATAGTGCCCTCAGAGTCAATTATTAGATCACAGGCACGTGATTGCAATGATTGAGGGAGGACCTATACTGGTAGGACAGTCTTACTCAAGATGATAGTATGCTATCTGGTTTATCTTTATCATCGTGTATTGCTTTAGGTGACCTTACAGGTCGCTATTACACGTTGATAGAGCCCTTAGGATTCTTGCTTGACGGCCAGCAGTATGATGGAGATCATATACGTGGGAGCTGGGGTCTATAAGCACATCCTTAAAAGGTCTCTAGTCGTGGGAGTTTTCGAGACAGGGCATCGATATTCCAGAGTAGACTAGTGTATACAGTCGAGACCCCGAAAAGGGGCAGTGGCCGGTCTCACAAGTCACTGGTGTCAGTTGGTTCACCTAAGATGTATGCAGGTGCTCATTGGGTTATGAGTTCACCGGACATGACTCGCCGGGAACATGCTAGTTGGTATTATACCTGACGTCAGATAGCAGTTCCCTGGTGACATTTGTACAGGTTAGTTCATCGACCTGAGATCGTCATTTGTCTCGTGTGAGTTCCCACTGTACTTTGATTACTACCCTACCACGGCTCAAAGGAGTCGTGCAAACAGGTTTTAGTTAGGTACAGTCCCGAGCCACATGGAGGCAGTGGGCGGATCGGCAGGGGTTTCGTCTTTCCCGGTATTGGGGGTGAGATCGCGCTGTGTCTAGGAGAGTCATTACATGAAGTCCTTGGCCAAGGCAGGAGATTTACTGGTAGGTATTCCAGTAGTATCTCAGGGTGTTCTGGGCTACACTCCGACACGACTTGTACCGCTTTTGAGGGTCTGACTTTTACCAACCCCTAGGCCCGCCATGCGATGCTCATAGACGAACGGACCGGACTGTACGGATATTGTCACTGACAGGCTTAGTAGGGTGTCAGGATGAGTTCGCTCATCGACTTCCCTTTTGGTCAATACTTGGTAGCCTGTTACGTACGACTAATACCTCTGATGTGCTAGTGGTTAAATCCACACCCAAAATATTGTCGAGTCTTTAGAGTTCCCCACAGACAGTTTCTTAAGTTTCGGGCGAAACGTTGTAGAGGCCGTATGGATTTATGGCAGGGTTCGAACATATGCGTGCACTTGTGCACGTGTCATGGTTCGGACGGATAATACTAGCGGGCTTTGGTTTAAGCCGGATCCTAGTATTATATAGTGTAGATTTTGTCTCATTGCATTTGTATTCAGTCGGAATACAAATGCGGGTATGTATATACAGTCACGGGGTTTTCCTGTAATTTATTACGGGATCGCTTTTTGAAGTTGCCAGCTTGCTTTCTCTTTTCGACCATTTTTCCTTTGTTCCTTCATGGCTGAATTTTTGTGAGGAGAGGGGTTTTCTTGCAAAGTGGCATTTAGCAAAATGCAAGGGGTTTTTTGTGGTGGAGGGTTCATGATCTTTCTAGACGAGCTTGATTCTTTTTGCATCATTTCTTGCATTAAATGAGATTTGATTTGGAAAGGATATGAGGGTGACCCTTTTTCCTTGTTATCACACATTTTTCTTCTTGCTTATGATCACTTCCTTTTGCTCCTACACTTACCTCCCTCTTCACTAAAATATGGCTGGCCACTATATTTTGGGAAGCCACAATTTTGTGTGAGGATTTTGATTCATTTGCTTTGCAAAGAAAAATTCCAACAAGCTCATTTCCACCTTCACCTCCAAAATGGTAACTCCACTAACCCTTGAGACAAAGAGTTCTACACATTTTCTACAGCAATTTTGGACATGTCGGCTAGCAAACTTCGTGTCCGAGTTGCCTCGGTTCAGAGGTGGGAGCCCGTAAAAAGACTCGGTGATGTGGTGCCCTTTCCGACGAGGAGATCAAGACCGGAAATGCCGCGAGGAGCTTGGGATGGTGGCCAAAGACCGAAAGATACGGATCGATCGGTATAGCCTCTCTATCCCTTCTCTAGATAGCTAGTAGTAGGTTAATGGTTCGATCCGGAAAAAAGTATACGATAACGCCGGTTTCAAGTTAAGAAAAAGTTTTTATTTCCGCATTTTGGCCTCGGATAGACGGCCGGGGTGCTACCGTAGATTTACATGGTATCAGAGCCACGCCATTAACCTTTACGAGCTTGCTCTAACGTGTTTAGAACTTCGATGGAACGAAAATTCTGAAACCGCGATTTCAAGTCATGCAGTTTCTGTCGATTTTATTTTGTTGTCAAAGAAATATTTGGTATGTTGCAGAAATACGTGCAGGCTTTTCTAAGAATACTGTGAAAATTTGGTTGCATACGGTTACTGTTGCGCCGCGGAACCGCGGCCTTACCCATGCTTTGGCCGCGGTTCCGCCGCCGTTCTGTCTCTTCTGTGCACCAAATTTTGTACAGTGTTCTCTGTGTTGGAAAAGCGGTTTCTGGTAATTTTATTTTTGGCCCAGATTTATTTGAGTACTGGGTATTGTGCTTGGGGCCCACTTCGGAAAATTTTGTCGATCGAAAATTTTAAACATATTAGTTCACAGTATTTCCATTATATCTGCGACCGTGAATGTCATTTCATCGTTAAATCCTGTCTAATTGCTATAGCCCTTTTAGACGGATTTATGAACGTGACATTCACATTGATGTTCTGTGTTGTGCTGTGATGTTGCGGATTTGTCGTGGTGGATAGCCTGGATGCAATGGTAGTACAGTTTGGTTGTATTTGTATATTTGATATTGCGGGGCGAGCATTTGACATGTGGACTGTCATTACTGCCTGTTTGTATATTATTCTTTTGGAGCACGACCGGACTGAGGTCGATGTACCCGTTGTATATTTTACTTTCTGTACTAGGATTACCCCGCGGTGGGGTGCACGGATAGCCGGGTTCTAGAGGACAACGGGCCTGCATCTCATGGCTTTGAGACGGAGGGGGCTTTACTCTAGAATTGGCGGCCTATTCGCCGCACTCGTAGGGGGTATAGGTTGACCTAAGGAGGGGTGTCCAATTTACCGGATTCCGTGAAGTGCTGGGTGGTCCATTCACTTTGTTGAAGGGGGCCGCCTCGCTTCAGGTTTTGGCGGGTAACTTGCCGCGCCCGTAGGGGTCTAGGATTTCATTGCACAGGCTATCCACACGACCAGGGGAACGTCGGGTTTCAGTAGCGGCTCTATGAAACCCGGGGATCCCAGATATCTGTATTGTTCTGTGATGCTTATTACATTTCTGTAATGTTGCATTTTATCACGCCTTGAGAGATTATTATATATTGATATATATACTAGTAGATGTTGTATATGTTTTGCACCCGCGCTAGTCCAGTCCCCGCTTTGTCGTTAGTTAAGTAATCTAACGGGTGATGAAGGGACCCTATGGCGAATGCGGGTGGCATATACGTACATCGTATTTTCGTTCTTTATTGGTGTGATCAATTGATGAGATTGCGTTGATTCGGATCAATGCAAGCTAAACAAACCTATTCTGATGTTGTTGGAACAATTTTCAAAAAGCTATTATTGCAAGGACGTTCTCTTTTGTTTTGCACAGTGGTATTTGGTTATGAATATCCAGCACCTCAGTCGACGAGGCAAGGGCCGGGATCCCTTCACCGGGAGTGACCCTTTGGACAGTTTGCGTCAGGGTAATAACTTCACTATAGCCGATTGCCTTTTGCTTTGCATCATGGTATTCAGTTGGAATATCCTGCATCTCATTCTACGGGGAAAGAGCCGAGATCCCTTCACCGAGAGTGACCTCTTTAACAAAGGTTTTTGCCACTATATTTTTATAAAAAGCTATCCGGTTCCTTCAACGATATCAAGTTCATTACGTTAAAGGTTTTTCGCCAAAAACCATTCGTAGTCCTCCGTCATTTCAGACGGGTAGCACTTAGTATTCGTGTTATGTTTGTTGGCCTTCATCAAGGCATAGTGTATGGTAGCTATTTGTTACCTTTCTGCTGCATAGATAGATGCGTTGGTTTGGGACAGTCGTATAGCCTTGTTGGCCTTCGTCAAGGGCTTGTACGGGTGGGTTCAAATTAACCTGGACAATGACGGGTAGAACTTGACATGTGACTTATGATTTGTTGACCTTCATCAAGGTCATAAGAGCATGGGGTAAAAATCACATCGGGAGTTTCTAAATAAACTGAAACTTTCCAGATATGCGCATACCTTCTGGAGTGTGATAACGTGAGTGGATTCCATCACGTTATCATGCGATGATAGTTGGATCCTGATTCCCACTGATGAGTTGGTTTACTCCTCGGGTGATCCCGACTAATTCTTCTTTCAGGTTTGGAGGAGAATTTGAGGTTACAGTGGGAGGTTTCCTGATTAGATAAAGTGATAACCATTCTGATCTAGGTTAGAGTGCATGCTGAGTGTTTCTTTTCTCTCTCTTTAGCAGCGACCGTGGCCCGACCCTTGACTATGACTCAGTGACCAAGATTAAACGAACCTTCTTAAAACACTAGCTTTTGGATTGTCAGAGTTGCATACCTCATTGCCACTCCTACTTTTACCCTTTTCTCCAGAACACCCCGTATTACTACGAACGTCCACTTCCATTGGATAAAACCATCGTATGGTTATATACGAACTCGAAGAAACTTGTTCCAGATTCGAGGATGGTTTCCGGTTCTGGAGAAAATGAATAGGACTATTCAGTTGTCTTTTCCTTTTACCTTCTCTCAGGTTGCGAGTTCTCCTTGGATTAGGACGGTACACCTATTACGCTTATTGGATAGTCTTCTTCCAAACCATAGGCAGGTGCCGAACGGTGGGGAATGAAGAAAACCAATTAGCCTAACGATGGTGTACAGAAGGTATTAAGTAAAGACAAATAAAGGGATTAGAAAGAGGGCAAAGTAAATTGCGATTGCTATTCACGACCAAAACCAAGTATTTCATTGCCACTCCTACTTCACCTTTGTATTTCTCCAGGACACTCCGTATCACTATGAAGATCCACAGTTTATTGGATACTCCATCGTATGGTTATATACGAACTCGAAAGGAACTTGTTCCAGTTCGGGGATGGATTCTGGTTCAGGAGAAACAGGAATAAGGTTTTATTCAGTTGTCTTTTATCTTTACCTTCTCTCGCGTTACGAGTGCTCCGATTAGGACAGTACACCTATTACGCTTATTGGATAGTCTTCTGCCAAACCATAGGTTGGTGCCGAACGGTAGGGAAGGAAGAAAACCATTTAGCCTAACAAAGGTGTACAAAGGTAACGACTAAAGACAAATAAAGGGATTTGGAGAGATGGCAAAGAAATATACGGTTATAGTCATGAATCTGAATAATGGAAGAGGCATTATTAGGAATACCGAGATACCCCTACGAAACATTTTCATGTTTCAATTTCACTGTGTATTGTTAATAGAAAACTGATTTCCTAATTAGACACTTGCTCCAGGGTATGTATTTACCAGGTATGATTTGCACATCTGTATGGTTTTACAGATGATGAGTAGGAGTAAGTTATTGGGAATTAGGTGATCATCCTCATTATATCAGAATTCGTTGTAATTGGTGATATTTGAGGAAATCGTCTAGATTGTTTGCCGGACGACAATTATTTAGTTTTGAATATCCGTTGTAATGCACCAATTTCAAATTGATATATCTGTACGTTTATTTTTATAAAGTGAGATATAACTTTTTGAAATTATGTCCATGACATTTACCTATATCAGTTGATGGTTAGGTAAGGAGAATTAAACAGCAGTGTAATTCTTCATAACTATAGTACAGTTTTCAACCTACAACGCACAGGATTTGAGTTATTCAACTTAGGGGACTTATACAGAGTATTGTACGTTGTCCAGTGTCCATTAGGACAGAGGGGTTGGTACTCGTACTATATTCTGTTTACTTGTGACTTCTCTGTAAGTGCACGGCGGCGCCCCGGCCGTCAATCCGACGGCCAAATGCGGAAACGGTGATAAACTTTAATTTTGCGAACTTAGCAAACCGGCACCACCGCGCACTAAATCCCGGATCGGGCCATTAAACTAGATCTAGCTAACAAAAAGACGGGTTAGAGATATACCGAGTGATCCGAGTCCTCCGGTCTTCTCGTCGTCGTCCCGATCTCCTGCGGAAACTCCGGTCGTCGCCTCCTTGCCGGAAGGGCACCACATCGCCTGCATCTTTTACGGGCTCCCACCTCAATACCGAGGCAACTCGGGCACGAAGCTGGCAAGTCGACGTGCCCAAGACGTGCTGTAGAATGTAGTGTAGAAAGCGCTTTGTCTCAATGGGGTTTGTAGTTGCCTTGATGGAGGAATCAACAAGATATGAACTTGGGATTTTTGGTAGCAATGGAAAATGAGATGGATGATTAATTTCCCACACCAA
This sequence comes from Agapanthus africanus, assembly GCA_030015575.1. Taxonomy (NCBI): domain Eukaryota; kingdom Viridiplantae; phylum Streptophyta; class Magnoliopsida; order Asparagales; family Amaryllidaceae; genus Agapanthus; species Agapanthus africanus. The sequence continues at coordinate 69,524,585 of CM057347.1, read as the reverse complement.
AAGAAGCCTCTCATTTTCTCCCCTCTCCAAAATTGTGGCCGGCCTTCCTTGATGAGGAATGGTGGTGGAGGGCAAAACAAATACAAGAGGGAGGTAAGTGTAGGAGTTAGAAAAGGTGACCATAAACAAACATCAACCATAACAAAAGCACATCAAACCCATACCCTTTCTTATCTTAATTAATGCAAGTGATGGTGCAACAAAAGAAAAGATGGAAAGGGAATCTAAAGATGCTATCATAATCAATACAATTGCAAGAAACCCCCTCCACAAAAGTTATTTGCAGAATTGCAAATAACCCCCTCCATCGGAAAAGTCCGGCCGGGAAAGAACAAAGGAAAACCAGCCGGAACGGAATGCAAACTGGCAACTCCAGAAAACTGGTCCCGTAATAAATTACAGGAAAACCCCGATACTGTGCATACACACCCGCATCTGTATTCCGTCCGGATACAAATGCAAAGAGACAAAATCTATACTGTACTATACTAGAATCCGGCTTAAACCAAAGCCGGCTAGTAATATCCGTCCGATCCTGATCCGTGCAATACCGCACGTATCTGATCGAATCCTGCCATATATCTATACGGCCTCTAGTACAAACCGTCCGATCCTGACCCGTGCAATACCGCACGTATCTGATCGGACCCTGTCATATCTCCATACGGCCTCTACAGCGTTTCGCCCGAAAGCCTGAGTAACTGAAAGTGTGGTGGACTCTAAAGACTCGTCAATACAATGGCTATGGATTTAACCACTAGCACGTCAGAGGTATAAGCCAATACGTAACGGGCCACCAGCTATTGACCAAAAGGGACGTCGATGAGCGAACTCATCCTGACACCCTACTGAGCCTGTCAGTGACAATATCCGCACAGTCCGGTCCGTTCGTCTATGAGCATCGCATGGCGGGCCTAGGGGGGTGGTAAAAGTCAGACCCCCAAAAGCGGTACAAGTCGTGTCGGAGTGTAGCCCAGAACACCCTGAGATACTACTGGAATACCTACCAGTAAATCTCCTGCCTTGGCCAAGGACTTCGTGTAATGGCTCTCCTAAACACAGCGCGACCTCACCCCCAATACCGGGAGAGACGAACCCCCGAAGATCCGCTCACTGCCTCCATGTGGCTCGGGACTGTACCCAACTAAAACCTGTTTGCACGACTCCTTTGAGCCGTGGTAGGGTAGTAATCAAAGTACAGTGGGAACTCACACGAGACAAATGACGATCCCCAGGTCGATGAACTAACCTGTACACATGTCACCTGGGAACTGCTATCTGACGTCAGGTATAAGACCAACTAGCATGTTCCCGGCGAGTCCTGTCCGGTGTACTCATAACCCAATGAGCACCTGTATACATCTTAGGTGATCCAACTGACACCAGTGGCTTGTGAGACCGGCCACCGCCCCTCGTCGGGGTCTCGACTGTATACACTAGTCTACTCTGGAGAATCGATGCCCTGTCTCGAAACTCCCACGACTATGGACCATTTAAGGATGTGCTTGTAGACCCCAGCTCTCACGTATATGATCGCCCTCATACTGCTGGTCGTCAAGCAAGAATCCTAGGGGCTCTATCAACGTGTAATAGCGACCTGTAAGGTCACCTGAAGCAGTACACGATGATAAAGGTAAACCAGATAGCATACTATCAACTCGAGTAAGACTGTCATACCGGGATAGGTCCTCCCTCAATCATTGCAATCACGTGCCTGTGATCCAATAATTGACTCTGAGGGCACTATCTCCAACAATCTCCCACTTGCACTCAAGGCTAATTATTGCGATGTCGCATACTCACAGCCCGTGTGATACCGAACACCCAACTCCTCTACTAGTCAGTCTCATAAAGCCTGTTTGCGAAACTCTTGCGTTCGAGGAAAAGCCTCAGTGAGTGGATCCGCCTAGATGTTTCTTTCTATGTCTCTCTATATCTCAAGTTCGCAGAGAAAGCCATCTCCCGAAATGAGCAATACCTGTCTTAGAATGTCTGGATGTCTGATGGGACCTGGTTCATAAATGAACTCCAAATCCAAACTTCTTAGACTGTATCGTCAACTGAACTTAATCAGTATCCTGCGCCATGCCTCCTTCAGTATCTGCCTGGATCATCTGTCCAAAATACTGCCCCTCGTCAGAGGGAAAACTATAACTCTGACAACCTTCTTGTCGTCCAGGTCACCTTGGAAGCCTGGAATGATAACTGTCCCCGAATGAGGCTGTCGTTATCATATCCCTAGAACATCCACTTATGTTCTAAAACTGCTTCCGACTGTTTCTCCAGGATTGGATCAATGTCAACTTATTGCATCTAGTGCAAGAACAACATCTGGTGTGGTACTTGACATCTCATGATTGACTCAATTGCCTAAGCAAGGGATCTGCCAATCATGCACATCCCTCTCTACTTTAGTCTATAAGACACCTTTAGGGAGGGTGACTCCATCACCTGCAGGTACACTACCGTGCCAGGAGTCGTCCATTCTAAATACTCTTAGAATGCTGTCAAAGTACCCTGATTGAGAAACCACCCAAATCTAGATCTAAAACCATAGATCTAGTAACCAGTATGTCTTATATAATGTCCAAGTCCTTTGTGGAGAAACCACTGTGTGACGACCAAAGTATAACCGATCGTAGTATAGGAATATCACTTCCTACTTTGTGTATGTCATCCATAACCCGGACATCACACCCTACTACCTTTTCAACAGATCCATCCCCTATTCTGATGACGTCAAACCCATGACTGTCACATCAGAAATAGATGATCTATCTCCGCTATATCTGCTTTAGTCTATAAATAGACATAAGCCTGATGTCCACCAATGCTTCCGCTGCTCCCACTGACTACGACAACCCTCTGGCAGAGTCATATAGACGTGCACTTCTAAAGCTAGTTTAGAACGACGCTATACTCATCCTCCTGCCGGGTCTCGCAGCCTGGAACAACAACAATGGCAAGTGTGGGTAAATAAGAACTTCCCTGTCACCGTCCTTGAGGGTACCGGACTACCTCTCGGGTGCCTGAAGTTACCCACCTTATCTGCGGAGTGGCCAATGGAATGTCAAACCAGATTGAATCTTTAGGTTCCTTATCAAATCTTCAGTAATCGTTTGCGGTTCTGGAATCACTTCCAGTTCTACCATACTCCCACTACTGTTTTTGAAAAAAATCCATTTTTAATAAAACTGTGGCGAGTCTAGAACAATATTTCTATTGATCTGACAGATGGTAGAAAGTCAACCCTCGTCATAGCCTGGGTCAACCCACAAACAGCCATTACAGAAACGTGCCTTGAGTTATCCAGAGTCTGGTTTTAATCATAAGCCGGACAACTCCCCGTACCTTAACAATGTTAAGATATGAACTGTACTATATCCAATATAGAACCAGAGGCACTGATTTAATTGAACCAGATTCAAATCATGCAGCTGTCTCCAGTGCATGTCAACTAAATGGAAATAGGCCGATCAGCGTTACTCAACTTAGGAATGCTTCCAATTATAAGTAACCTGAAAGAGAAGCTCGACTTTTGAATCGAAACCATAAAACTCACAGGTCGACTGACTCATAGTAGACTCTAATGAATAGACGTTTTATCATTCCCTTATCTTTGTAAATCTCAGCTTCAGCCATTTCTCTTTATCATTACTATCAACTGAATACCATACACAAGTATCTATATCTTCGATCACTTTGAAGAATCCCGATACTTGCTACACCTGGTTCTCTACTCTATTCAAATACCTATAACTCCTCAAAACTTAGACCCTGTGTTTCTACGAAACACATGTCTAAGAACTAGAGAAGTTAAAAGTAAACAGAATATAGTATGAGGACCAACCCCTCTGTCCTAATGGACACTGGACAACATACAATACTCTGTATAAGTCCGCCGAGTCTAACAACTCTTTCACTGTGTCGTAGGTTGAAAACTGTACTTATGGTTAAGAAGAATTACACCGCTGTTTAATGCTCCTTACCTAACCATCCACTGATATAGGTAAATGTCATCGACATAATATCAAAAGGTATATCTCACTCTATGAAAATAGACGTACAGATATATCAATTTGAAATTGGTGCACAACAGCGGATATTCAAAACCAAATATTCGCCGACCGGCAAACAGCCTAGGTGATTTCCTCAAATATCACCGATTACAACGAATCCCGATATAATGAGGATGATCACCCTATTCCCAATAACTTACTCCCACTCATCATCTGTAAAACCATACAGATGTGAGAATCAAACCTGGTAAATACATACCCTGGAGCAAGTGTCTAATCGGGAAATCAGTTTTCTTTTAACAATACACAGTTGAACTGAAGCATTGAAATGTTTCGATGGGGTATTCTGGTATTCCTAGTAATGCCTCTACCATTATCCAGATTCACAACTATAACCGCATAATTCTTTGCCACCTCTCCAAATTCCTTTATATGTCTTTAGTCGTTACCTTCTGCACACCCCTTAGGCCAAATGGTTTTCTTCCTTCCCTACCGTTCGGCACCAGCCTATGGTTTGGAAGAAGACTATCCAGTAAGCATAATGGGTGTACTGTCCTAATCCTAGGAGCACTCGCAATGCGAGAGAAGGTGAAGATAAAGGACAACCGAATAAACCTTATTCCTATTTCTCCTGGACCAGAATCCATCCCCGAACTGGAACAAGTTCCTTTCGAGTTCGTATATAACCATACGATGGAGTATCCAATAAACTGTGGATCTTCGTAGTGATACGGAGTGTCCTGGAGAAATTCAAAGGTGATTTAGGATTGGCGAAGAAATACTTGGTTTGGTCGTGAATATCAGTCGCAATTTACTTTGCCCTCTTACTAATCCTTTGCTTTGTCTTAATCTTAATACCTTCTGCACACCGTTTAGGCTAATTGGTTTTCTTCATTCCCCACTGTTCGGCACCAGCCTAAAGTTTGGAAGAAGACTATCCAATTTGCGTAATAAGTGTACTATCTCCTAAACCAAGGAGTACTCACAACTTGAGAGAAGGTAAAAGGGAAAAGACAACTGAATAATCCTATCCGTTTTCTCCAGAACCGGAAACCATCCTCGAATTCCTTCGAGTTCGTATCTAACCATACGATGGTTTTGTCCAATGGAAGTGGACGTTCGTAGTAATAAGGGGTGTCCTGGAGAAAAGGGTAAAAGTAGGAGTGGCAATGAGGTCTGCAACTCTGACAATCCAAAAGCCAGTGTTTAAGAAGGTCCGGTCAACTGAGTCACTGAGTCATAGTCTTAGGGTCGGGTCAATGGTCGCTGCCAGAGAGAGAGAGAGAAAAGAAACACTCAGCGTGCACTCTATCCTAGATCAGAATGGTTACCAATTTATCCAATCAGGAAACCTCCCACTGTACCTCAAATTCTCCTCCAAACCTGAAAGAAGAATTAGTCGGGGTCACCCGAGGAGTAAACTAACTCATCAGTGGGAATCGGGATCCAACTATCATAGCATGATAACGTGACGGAATCCGCTCACCCTATCACACTCCAGAAGGTATGCGCATATCTGGCAAGTTTCAGTACTTTTGAAACTCCCGATGTGATTTTTACCCCATGCTCTTATGACCTTGACTTTGGCCAACAAATCATAAGTCACATGTCAAGTTCTACCCGTCATTCTCCAGGTTGTTTTGAATCCACCCGTACCTACCCTTGACTTTGGCCAACAAGGCAGTACGACTGTTCCAAACCAACGCATCTATCTATGCTGCATATGAATAACCAACAGCTACCAAATACTGTGCCTTGACTTTGGCCAACAAACACAGCTTGAATACTATTGACTACCCATATGAAATGACGGAGGGCTACGAATGGTTTCTGGCGAAAACCTTTAACGTAAAGAACTTGATATCGTTGAAGGAACGGATAGCTTTTTAGAAAATATAGTGACGAAAACCTTTACTAAAGAGGTCACTCCCGGTGAAGGGATCTCGGCTCTTTCCCCGTAGAATGGGGTGCAGGATATTCCAAATGAATACCACGATGCAAAGCAAAAGTAATCGGCTATAGTGAAGTTAATGCCCTGACGCAAACTTCTGTCTAAGGGGTCACTCCCGGTGAAGGGATCTCGGCCCTTGCCTCGTCGACTGAGGAGCAGGATATTCCAAATGAATACCACGATGCAAAACAAAAGTGAACGTCCTTGCAATAACAGCTTTTTGAAAAGTGTTCCAACAACATCAGATTAGGTTTGTTTATCTTGCATTGATCCGAATCAATGCAGTCCCATCAATTGATCACACCATAAAGAACGAAAATATACTGACGTACGTATATGCCATCCGCATTCGCCACTGGGTCCCGTCATCACCCGTTAGGTTAGCTAACTAACGGCAGAGCGGGGACTGGACTAGCGCGGATGAAAAACATATACAACATCTACTAATATATATACCAATATATTATATTTCGCTCAAGGCGTGAATAAAATGCAACATCACAGAAATGTACAGCATCACAGAACAATACAGATATCTGGGATCCCCGGGTTTCACAGAGCCACTACTGAAACCCGACGTTCCCCTGGTCGTGTGGATAGCCTGTGCAATGAAATCCTGGACCCCTACGGGCGCGGCAAGTCACCCGCCAAAACCTGAAGCGAGGCAGCCCCCTTCATCACCGTGAATGGACCACCCAGCACTTCACGGAATCCGGTAACTTGGGCACCCCTCCTGGGTCAACCTGTACCCCCTACGAGTGCGGCGAATAGCCCGCCAATTCCATACTGAAGCCCCCTCCGTCTCAATGCCCTGAGATGCGGGCTTGTTGCCCTCCAGAACCCGGCTATCCGTGCACCCCACCGCGGGGCAATCCTAGTACAGAAAGTAAAATATACATATAACGGGTACATCGACCGCAACCAGGTCGTGCCCCAAAAGAATAATACAAATAGGCAGTGATGGCAGTCCACATGTCGGACGCTCGCCCCGCAATATCAAATGTACATAATACAACAGAAACTGTACTAGCATTGCATCCAGGCTATCCCCCACGACCGATCCGCAACATCACAGCAAAAACACAGAACATCAACGTGAAAGTCACGTTTGCAAATCCGTCTAACCGGGCTATAGCAGTTAGACCGGATTTACCGATCGAGTGACATTCACGGTCGCAGATATAATGTAAATACTGTGAAATAATGTGTTTAAATATATCCGATCGATCAAAAATTAACAAGTGGGCCCCCAAGCAATACTGTAGCACTCACAGAAAATCTGGGCCCAATTTTAATATTCCAAAACCCCTATTTTTAGCCCACAAGCCCACTGCAAAAAAATGATGACATGATCCCTCATTCATGCGGCGGATCCGCGGCCTCCAGAGTGGTAATGGCCGCGGATCCGCGGTCGTACGGAGGGATCGTGTTGTCGAATTTTTCCAGTGTTCTTAGAACTCCCTGCACATCATTCTGAGGCAACCTGAAAAATTTTTCGAGACCAAAAAATTTCAACAGAAAACTGATGTGAACAAAAAATGCAAGTTTTGGAATTTTGGTCGATCGGAAATGTAAAACACATCAAACGAAGCTAGACGAAGTTAATGGCGAGGCTCTGATACCACTGTAAGTGCACGGCGGCGCCCCGGCTGTCAATCCGACGGCCAAATGCGGAAACGGTGATAAACTTTAATTTTGCGAACTTAGCAAACCGGCACCACCGCGCACTAAACCCCGGATCGGGGCCATTAAACTAGATCTAGCTAACAAAAAGACGGGTTAGAGATATACCGAGTGATCCGAGTCCTCCGGTCTTCTCGTCGTCGTCCCGATCTCCTGCGGAAACTCCGGTCGTCGCCTCCTTGCCGGAAGGGCACCACATCGCTTGCATCTTTTACGGGCTCCCACCTCAATACCGAGGCAACTCGGGCACGAAGCTGGCAAGTCGACGTGCCCAAGACGTGCTGTAGAATGTAGTGTAGAAAGCGCTTTGTCTCAATGGGGTTTGTAGTTGCCTTGATGGAGGAATCAACAAGATATGAACTTGGGATTTTTGGTAGCAATGGAAAATGAGATGGATGATTAATTTCCCACACCAAAAGAAGCCTCTCATTTTCTCCCCTCTCCAAAATTGTGGCCGGCCTTCCTTGATGAGGAATGGTGGTGGAGGGCAAAACAAATACAAGAGGGAGGTAAGTGTAGGAGTTAGAAAAGGTGACCATAAACAAACATCAACCATAACAAAAGCACATCAAACCCATACCCTTTCTTATCTTAATTAATGCAAGTGATGGTGCAACAAAAGAAAAGATGGAAAGGGAATCTAAAGATGCTATCATAATCAATACAATTGCAAGAAACCCCCTCCACAAAAGTTATTTGCAGAATTGCAAATAACCCCCTCCATCGGAAAAGTCCGGCCGGGAAAGAACAAAGGAAAACCAGCCGGAACGGAATGCAAACTGGCAACTCCAGAAAACTGGTCCCGTAATAAATTACAGGAAAACCCCGATACTGTGCATACACACCCGCATCTGTATTCCGTCCGGATACAAATGCAAAGAGACAAAATCTATACTGTACTATACTAGAATCCGGCTTAAACCAAAGCCGGCTAGTAATATCCGTCCGATCCTGATCCGTGCAATACCGCACGTATCTGATCGAATCCTGCCATATATCTATACGGCCTCTAGTACAAACCGTCCGATCCTGACCCGTGCAATACCGCACGTATCTGATCGGACCCTGTCATATCTCCATACGGCCTCTACAGCGTTTCGCCCGAAAGCCTGAGTAACTGAAAGTGTGGTGGACTCTAAAGACTCGTCAATACAATGGCTATGGATTTAACCACTAGCACGTCAGAGGTATAAGCCAATACGTAACGGGCCACCAGCTATTGACCAAAAGGGACGTCGATGAGCGAACTCATCCTGACACCCTACTGAGCCTGTCAGTGACAATATCCGCACAGTCCGGTCCGTTCGTCTATGAGCATCGCATGGCGGGCCTAGGGGGGTGGTAAAAGTCAGACCCCCAAAAGCGGTACAAGTCGTGTCGGAGTGTAGCCCAGAACACCCTGAGATACTACTGGAATACCTACTAGTAAATCTCCTGCCTTGGCCAAGGACTTCGTGTAATGGCTCTCCTAAACACAGCGCGACCTCACCCCCAATACCGGGAGAGACGAACCCCCGAAGATCCGCTCACTGCCTCCATGTGGCTCGGGACTGTACCCAACTAAAACCTGTTTGCACGACTCCTTTGAGCCGTGGTAGGGTAGTAATCAAAGTACAGTGGGAACTCACACGAGACAAATGACGATCCCCAGGTCGATGAACTAACCTGTACACATGTCACCTGGGAACTGCTATCTGACGTCAGGTATAAGACCAACTAGCATGTTCCCGGCGAGTCCTGTCCGGTGTACTCATAACCCAATGAGCACCTGTATACATCTTAGGTGTCCAACTGACACCAGTGGCTTGTGAGACCGGCCACCGCCCCTCGTCGGGGTCTCGACTGTATACACTAGTCTACTCTGGAGAATCGATGCCCTGTCTCGAAACTCCCACGACTAGGGACCATTTAAGGATGTGCTTGTAGACCCCAGCTCTCACGTATATGATCGCCCTCATACTGCTGGTCGTCAAGCAAGAATCCTAGGGGCTCTATCAACGTGTAATAGCGACCTGTAAGGTCACCTGAAGCAGTACACGATGATAAAGGTAAACCAGATAGCATACTATCAACTCGAGTAAGACTGTCATACCGGGATAGGTCCTCCCTCAATCATTGCAATCACGTGCCTGTGATCCAATAATTGACTCTGAGGGCACTATCTCCAACATTCTCTAATTCTTAGACAAGTGTTTCGTAGAAACACAAGGTCTAAGTTTTGAGAAGTTATAGGTATAAGAGTAAAGTAGAGAACCAGATGTTGCAAGTATCGGGATTCTTCAAGGTGATCGAAGATGTAGATACTTGTATATAGTATTCAGTTGATAGTAATGGTTTTAAGAGAACTTGCTTCTCTTTCAGGTTACTTATAATTGGAAGCACTCCTAAGTTGAGTAATGCTGATCGGCCTCTCTCCATTTAGTTGACATGCACTGGAGACAGCTGCATGATTTGAATCTAGTTCCAATTAAATCAGTGCCTCTGTTTCTATATTGGATATAGAACGGTTCATATCTTAACGATGTTAAGGTATGGGAAGTTGTCCGGTTTATGCTTAAAACCAGACTCTGGATAACTTAAGGCACGTTTCCGTAATGGCTGCTTGTGGGTTGACCCGGGCTATGACGAGGGTTAACTTTTTACCATCTGGAAGATCAATAGTGATATTGTTCTTGACTCACCACAGTTTTAGTAAAATGGATTTTTTCAGAAAACAGTAGTGGGAGTATGGTAGAACTGGTAGTGATTCCAGAACCGCAAACGATTACTGAAAATTTGATAAGAACCTAAAGATTCAATCTGGTTTGACATTCCATTGGCCACTCCGAAGATATGGTGGGTAACCTCAGGCACCCGAGAGGTACTCCGGTAGCCTCAAGGACGGTGACAGGAAGGTTCTTGTTTACCCGGACTTGCCATTGCTGTTGTTCCAGACTGTAAGACCCGGCAGGAGGATGAGTATAGTGTCGTTCTAAATTAGCTTTAGAAGTGTACGTCTATATGACTCTGCCAGAGGGTTGTCGTGGTCAGTGGGAGCAGCGGAAGCTAAGTGGGGACTTAACACTACTGTTGTTCCAGGCTATGAGACCCGGCAGGAGGATAAGTATAGCGTCGTTCTGAACTGTCTTTAGAAGTGCACGTGTATATGACTCTGCGAGGATTGTCGTAGTCAGTGGGAGTAGCGGAAGCATAGTGGACAAGTAGCTTGTGTCTATTTATAGACTAAAGCAGATATAGCGGAGATATATCATCTATTTCTGATGTGGCAGTCATAGGTTTGACTTTATCAAAATAGGGGATGGATCTGTTAAGAAGGTAGTAGGGTGTGATGTCCTGGTATTTGGATGACATACACAGACCAGGAAGTAAAATTCCTATACTACAATAAGTTATACTTTGGTTGTCACACAGTGGTTTCTCCATATACGATATAGATATAATATCAGACATTCTGGTTACTAGATCTATGGTTTTAGATCTAGATTTGGGAAGTGTCCCAATTTGGGTACTTAGACAGTATTCTAAAGGTGTTTTAGAATGGACGACTCCTGGCACGGTAGTATACCTGCAGGTGATGGAGTCACCCTCTCTAAAAGTGTCTTACAGACTAAAGGGGAGAGGGATGTGCATGATCGGCAGATCACTTGTTTAGGCAATTGAGTTGATCATGAATGTCAAGTACCACACCAGATGTTTTTTTTGCACGAGATGCAATAAGTTTATATTAATCCAATCCTAGAGAAACATTCAGAAGTAGTTTAGAACATAAGTTGATGTTCTGGGGATATGATAACGACATCTTCCTTCGGGAGACAGTTATCATTCCAGGCTTCCAAGGTGACCTGGATGACAGAGTGACTGTCAGAGTTATAGTTTTCCCTCTGACGAGGGGTAGTATTTTGGACAGGTGGTCCAAGCAGATACTGGGGGAGGTATGGCGCAAGATACTGATTAAGTTCAGTTGACGATACAGTCTAAGAAGTTTGGATTTGGAGTTCTTTTATGAGCTAGGTCCCATCAGATATCCAGACATATTCTAAGACAGGTATTGCTCATTTCGGGAGATGGCTTTCTCCGCGAACTTGAGATAAAGAGAGACATAGAAAGAAACATTAGAGCGGATCCACTCACTGAGGCTATTCCTCAAACGCAATAGTTTCGCATACGGGTTTTGTGAGACTGATTAGTAGAGGAGTTGGGTGTTCGATATCACACGAGCTGTGAGTATGCGACATCGCAATAATTAGCCTTGAGTGCAAGTAGGAGATTGCTGGATATAGTGCCCTCAGAGTCAATTATTGGATCACAGGCACGTGATTGCAATGATTGAGGGAGGACCTATACTGGTAGGACAGTCTTACTCAAGATGATAGTATGCTATCTGGTTTATCTTTATCATCGTGTACTGCTTTAGGTGACCTTACAGGTCGCTATTACACGTTGATAGAGCCCTTAGGATTCTTGCTTGACGGCCAGCAGTATGATGGCGATCATATACGTGGGAGCTGGGGTCTATAAGCACATCCTTAAAAAGTCCCTTGTCGTGGGAGTTTTCGAGACAGGGCATCAATACTCCAGAGTAGACTAGTGTATACAGTCAAAACCCCGACGAGGGGAAGTGGCCGGTCTCACAAGCCACTGGTGTCAGTTGGTTCACCTAAGATGTATACAGGTGCTCATTGGGTTATGAGTACACCGGACATGACTCGCCGGGAACATACTAGTTGGTATTATACCTGACGTCAGATAGCAGTTCCCTGGTGACATGTGTACAGGTTAGTTCATCGACCTGAGATCGTCATTTGTCTCGTGTGAGTTCCCACTGTACTTTGATTACTACCCTACCACGGCTCAAAGGAGTCGTGCAAACATGTTTTAGTTGGGTACAGTCCCGAGCCACATGGAGGCAGTGAGCGGATCGGCAGGGGTTCGTCTCTCCCGGTATTGGGGGTGAGATCGCGCTGTGTCTAGGAGAGCCATTACACGAAGTCCTTGGCCAAGGCAGGAGATTTACTGGTAGGTATTCCAATAGTATCTCAGGGTGTTCTGGGCTACACTCCGATACGACTTGTACCGCTTTTGGGGGTTTGACTTTTACCAACCCCCTAGGCCCGCCATGCGATGCTCATAGACGAACAGACCGGACTGTACGGATATTGTCACTGACAGGCTCAGTAGGGTGTCAGGATGAGTTTGCTCACCGACTTCCCTTTCGGTCAATACTTGGTAGCCCGTTACGTACGACTAATACCTCTGACGTGCTAGTGGTTAAATCCACAGCCAAAATATTGTCGAGTCTTTAGAGTCCTCCACAGACAGTTTCTCAAGTTTCGGGCGAAACGTTGTAGAGGCTGTATGGATTTATGGCAGGGTTCGAACATACGCGTGCACTTGTGCATGTGTCATGGTTCGGACGGATAATACTAGCGGGCTTTGGTTTAAGCCGAATCCTAGTAATATACAGTGTAGATTTTGTCTCATTGCATTTGTATTCAGTCGGAATACAAATGCGGGTATGTATATACAGTCACGGGGTTTTCCTGTAATTTATTACGAGATCGCTTTTTGAAGTTGCCAGCTTACTTTCTCTTTTCGGCCATTTTTCCTTTGTTCCTTCATGGCTTAATTTTTGTGAGGAGAGGGGTTTTCTTGCAAAGTGGCATTTAACAAGATGCAAGGGTTTTTTGTGGTGGAGGGTTCATGATCTTTCTAGATGAGCTTGATTCTTTTTGCATCATTTCTTGCATTAAATGAGATTGGATTTGGAAAGGATATGAGGGTGACCGTTTTTCCTTGTTATCACACATTTTTCCTCTTGCTTATGATCACCTCCTTTTGCTCCTACACTTACCTCCCTCTTCTCTAAAATATGGCCGGCCACTACATTTTGGGAAGCCACAATTTTGTGTGAGGATTTTGATTCATTTGCTTTGCAAAGAAAAATTCCAACAAGCTCATTTCCACCTTCACCTCCAAAATGGCAACTTCACTAACCCTTGAGACAAAGAGTTCTGCACATTTTCTACCGAAATCTTGGACACATCGGCTAGCAAACTTCGTGTCCGAGTTGCCTCGGTTCAGAGGTGGGAGCCCGTAAAAAGACTCGGTGATGTGGTGCCCTTTCCGACGAGGAGATCAAGACCGGAGATGCCGCGAGGAGCTTGGGATGGTGGCCAAAGACCGAAAGACACGGATCGATCGGTATAGCCTCTCTATCCCTTCTCTAGATAGCTAGTAGTAGGTTAATGGTTCGATCTGGGAAAAAGTATACGATAGCGCCAGTTTCAAGTTAAGAAAAAGTTTTTGTTTCCGCATTTTGGCCTCGGATAGACGGCCGGGGCGCTACCGTAGACTTACACTTTGGCATTTGTGATCCTAAACGAAAGGAATCCCTTTCTTCATTAGGTGACTGTAAGGACGACACTTGCCAGAAAGATTAGCTATAAATCACCGGATATACGCGAGCTTTTCTTGGAGAGACCGCAGCTGTTTGAGGGTCTTTGGTGGAGGCATTTTCGTGATCGCCTTGATCTTCGACGGGTCTATCTCGATGCTTCGGTGTCGGACGACGAATCCTAGGAACTTGCCCGAGGAAACTTCGAACGCGCATTTGAGAGGGTTCATCTTCAAGTTGTATTGCCGAAGGCGTTGAAATACGATCTTCAGATGCTCTAGATGCTCCTCGTATGATTTGCTTTTAACCACGAGGTCGTCAATATAACATTCGACGATTTCATGTATGAGGTCATCGAAGATCTTCGTCATGGCCCTCTGATAGGTGGCACCGTCGTTCTCTAGACCGAAGGGCATCACTTTGTAGCAGAATATGCCCAAAGGGGTCCGGGAAGCGGTATGCTTCTGGTCCTCGGGGTGCATCTTTATCTGATTGTATCTTGACGAGCCGTCCATGAAGGAGAAAACTTCGTGAGTGGACGTGTTATCTATCATCAGCTTAGTGACTGGTACTGGGAAGTCGTCTTTTGGACAAGCTTTGTTGAGATCCCGGAAGTTCACACATATGCGCACCATCCCATTCTTCTTCATGACCAGGATGATGTTGGCGACCTAATCAGGATACTGAACCTCTTGGATGAAGACGGAGTCGATTAGCTTCTTGACTTCGGCATTGATACTCATCTCAAGCTCGAGCCGCATTCTTCTCGGTGCTTGTTTAATCGGCTTGATGTCCGGAGATATTGCCAATTTGTGGACAGCTATCTCGGTATCCAATCCGGGTATCTCGGAATAGTTCCATGCGAAACAATCTTTATACTGCATGAGCACGTCTTTGAGCGTAGCCACCTTTTCTTCAGACAACAGCTCACTGACGAATGTCGGCCGTGGGTCGTTTGCCGTTCCCAAGTAGATTTTTCTGAGGTCATCCGCAGTAGTATGTATTCCATCTTCCAGCTCTTTTGGCGCCGATGGAAATTCTGAGATTAACTCATCATCATTGTTTTCGAAGCACCAGGGGAGGTCATCCATATTCTCAGGCTCTTCTTCCGACAGCGTTATCACGTGGCAGGTACGAGATCGCTTCCAGGACCAGTGTTGATCTAGTTCTACTTTCGCTGCATACGTGGCTTTGGGTTCATGCTTCTGCGGCGGGGTTTGTAAGTCTACGGTAGCGCCCCGGCCGTCTTTCAGACGCCAAAATGCGGAACAAAAACTTTTACAACTGGCGCTATCGCATACTATAACCCGGATCTGCCATTAACGCTAAACTAACAATCTACAAAGAGGGAAGAAAGGTTATACCGAACGATTCGAGTCCTTCGTTCTTTAACCATCATCCCACGCTCCGTTGCGGCTGCTCCGATCTCGTCGATCTCCGATCTCCTCGTCCAGGTGGCACCACATCATCGGATCTTTAAACGGGCTCCCGCCTCTGACTCGAGGCAACTCGGTCGTCAAGTTTGCTAAAAGAGACGACCAAGATTGATGTAGAGAATGAGTGGAATACTTTTTCTCGCTTCGTCCAAAACCATGGACGAACGGTTAATGAAGCTGCCGTGGAAATCGGGTGATGGAATGAAATGAGCTGTGAAATTCCATACACCCCAAAATCTATCATAAACTTTTTACCAGATAAAACATCAAGTGTGAGAGTGTGAGAGAGGGGGAAGGGGCCGGCCACATATATAGAGGTGGGGGGGTGAGTGTAGGAGAGGGGGAGGTGACAATAAGAAAATATCTTAAGTGTGAACACAAAGTGTGAACACACTTAATGAAATGATGAATCATTAAGCTAGTCATCAAGCATTAATGGAATCATTAAATGCAACCATGACTCACTAAACAACTCACCACTTCTTGAACCTTCTAGAAGCTCCCACACTCATCTCAAGAAAAGATAAAATCCGTATTTAACCAAATGTTAAATACGGCTGATAGAAAACTGGAAACTGGCAACTTCCAAAAGTGATCCTGAAACGAATTTCAGGATAACCCCGTAACTGTATAAATATACCCGCATTTGTATTACGACCGAATACAAATGCAACTGAGACAAAGATATTATATCTACTCTATATAATACATGGATCCGGCTTAAACCAAAGCCGACCAGTATCATCTGCCCGAAAAATAACACGTGCGTAAATGCACGTGCATTTTCCGAACCCTGCCATAAAACCATACAGCCTCTACAACGTTTCGCCCGAACTTAGGAAACTGTCTGTGGGGGACTTTAATGACTCGTCAGTACCCTGGCAGTGGGTTTAACCACAAACCGTCAGCGGCACTAGCTATGCATAACGGCTGCCCATGGACTGACCTCAAGGGAGGCCGATGAGCGAACTCATCTGGAAACCCTACTGAGCCTAACAGTGACAATGTATATACAGTCCGGTCCGTTCGTCTATGAGTATCGCATATCCGGCCTAGGGGGCTAGTAACGTCAGACCCCCAATAGCTGTATAAGTCGTGTCGGAGACAAGCCCTGAACACCCTGAGATACTACTGGAGTACCTACCAGTAAATCTCACCTGCCTTGGCCAAGGACTTGGTGTAATGGCTTTCCTAGACACAGCGCGACCTCCACCCCCAATACCGGGAGAGACGAATCCCCTGCCGATCCGCTCACGTGCCTCCATGTGGCTCGGGACTGTACCCAAAAACTACCTGTTTGCACGACTCCTTTGAGCCGTGGTAGGGTAGAAATCAAAGCACAGTGGGAACTCACACGAGACAAATGACGATCTCAGGTCGATGAACTAACCTGTACACATGTCACCAGGGAACTGCTATCTGACGATATGTATAATACCAACTAGCAGATTCCCGGCGAGTCCTGTCCGGTGTACTCATAACCCAATGAGCACCTGTATACATCTTAGGTGATCCAACTGACACCAGTGGCTTGTGAGACCGGCCACCGCCCCTCGTCGGGGTCTCGACTGTATACACTAGTCTACTCCGGAGTATCGATGCCCTGTCTCGAAACTCCCACGACTAGGGACCACTATTAAGGATATGCTTATAGACCACCCAACTCTCACTTATATGATCGCCCTCATACTGTTGGTAGTCAAGCAAGATCCTAAGGGCTCTATCAAAGTGTAATCGTGATCAGTCACCTGAACCTATACACGACTGATAAAGGTAAACCAGATAGCATACTATCATCTCGAGTAAGACTGTCCTACCGGTATAGGTCCTCCGCAATCATTGCAATCACGTACCTGCGATCCAATAATTGACTTTGAGGGCACTATATCCAACAATCTCCCACTTGCACTTAAGGCTAATTATTGCGATGTTGCGTACTCACAGCCCGTGTGAAACCAACACCCAACTCCTCTACTAATCCGTTTCACAAAGCCCGTTTGTAAAACTATTGTGTTCGAAAAATAGCCTTAGTGAGTGGATCCGCCAGGAAGTTTCTTTCTTTGTCTCTCTTAATCTCAAGTTCGCGGAGAAAGCCATCTCCCGAATTGAGTAATACCTGTCTTAGAATATGTCTGGATATCTGATGGGACCTTAGTTCATAAATGAACTCCAAATCCAAACTTCTTAGACTGTATCGAAAACTGAACCTAAACAGTATCCGGCACCAGGCCTCCCACAGTATCCTCTTGGACCACCTGTCCATAATACTGTCCCTCTTTGTCAGAGGGAAAACTATAACTCTGACAATCTCTCTGTCATCCATGTCACCTTCGAAGCCTGGAATGATAACCGTCTCCCGAAAGAGGCCGCCGTCATCAAATCCGTAGAACATCCACTTATGTTCTAAAACTGCTTCCTTATGTTTCTCCAGGATTGGATTAATACAAACTTATTGCATCTAGTGCAAAAACAACATCTGGTGTGGTACTTGACATCTCACGATTGACTCAATTGCCTAAGCAAGTGATATGCCAATCATGCACATCCCTCTCCCCTTTAGTCTGTAAGACACCTTTAGAGAGGGTGACTCCAACACTTGCAGGTACACCACCATGCCAGGAGTCATCTATTCTAAAAACCATTAGAATACTGTCAATGTACCCACATTGGGAAACTACCCAAATCCAGATCTAAAACCATAGATCAAGAAACTAGAATGTCAAATATTATATCCATATCCTTTTTGGAGAAACAACTGTGTGACGACCAAAGTCCAACCGATCGTAGTATAGGAATTTTACTTCCTACTCTGTGTATGTCATCCAAATACCAGGACATCACACCCTACTACCTTCTTAACAGATCCATCCCCTATTCTGATGAAGTCAAACCCATGACTGTCACATCAAAATTAGATGATCAATCTCCGCTATAACTGCTCTAGTCTATAAATAGACATAAGCTACTTGCCCACTATGCTTCTGCTGCTCCCACTGACCACAACAACCCTCCTACCGGGTCTCACAGCCTGTAACAACAGTAGTGTCAAGTCTGGGTAGATGAAAACCTCCCTGTCACCGTCCTTGAGGCTACCGGAGTATCTCTCGGGTGTCTGAGGTTACCCACCAAATCTGCGGAGTGGCTAATGGAATGTCAAACCTGATTGAATCTTTAGGTCCTATTAAATTTTCCGTAATCGTTTGCGGTTCTGGAATCACTTCCAGTTCTACCATACTCCCACAACTGTTTTCTGAAAAAATCCATTTTACTAAAACTGTCGCGAGTCAAGAACAACATCACTATTGATCTTCCAGATGGTAGAAAGTCAACCCTCGTCATAACCTGGGCCAACCCACAAACTGCCATTACAGAAACGTGCCCTGAGTTATCCAGAGTCTGGTTTTAAGCATAAGCCGGACAACTCCCCATACCTTAACTTCGTTAAGATACGAACCATTCTATATCCAATATAGAAACTTTGGCACTTATTTAATTGGAACCAGATTCAAATCATGCACCTGTCTCCAGTGCAAATCAACTTTAATGGAGAAAGGCTATTCAGCATTACTCAACTTAGGAATCCATCCAATTATGAGTAACCTGAAAGAGAAACAAGTTTCTCAAAACTTTTACTATCATCTGAATACCAATCACAAGTTTCTACATCTTCGATCTCTTTGAAGAATCCCGATACTTGCGACATCTGGTTCTCTACTTTATTCTTATACCCACAACTTCTCAAAACTTAGACCTTGCATTTCTACGAAACACTTGTCTAAATACCAGAGAAGTCATAAGTAGACAGAACAAAGTACGAGGACCTACCCCTTTGTCCTGATGGACACTGGACAACATACAATACTCTGTATAAGTCCCCTGAGTTGAATAACTCAAAACCTGTGCGTCGTAGGTTGAAAACTGCACCCAGGAGATTTCCTCAAATATCACCAATTACAACGAATTCCGATATAATGAGGATGATCACCTAATTCCCAATAACTTCCTCCCACTCATCATCTGTAAAACCATACAGATATGAGAATGAAACCTGGTGAATACACACCCTGGAGTAAGTATCTAATCGGGAAAACAGTTTTCCATTAACAATGCACTGAAACATGAAAATGTTTCGTAGGGGTATCCTGGTATTCATAGTAATGCCTCTTCCATAATCCAATTCATGACTTTAACCGTATATTTCTTTGCCATCTCTCCAAATCCCTTTATTTGTCTTTAGTCATTACCTTCTGTACACCATCGTTAGGCTAAATGGTTTTCTTCCTTCCCTACCGTTCGGCACCAGCCTATGGTTTGGAAGAAGACTATCCAGTAAGCATAACAGGTGTACCCTCCTAAACCAAGGAGTACTCGCAACTGAGAGAAGGTGATGATAAAAGACAACTGAATAATACCTTATTCTTTTAAAGGCGTAATAGGAGTGGCGATGAAGTACGCGGTTTGGTCGTGAATGATAACAGTCGCAACTTACTTTGCCCTCTTTCTAATCCCTTTATTTTGTCTTTACATATTACCTTCTGTACACCCTACTTAGGCTAATTGGTTTTCTTCATTCCCTACCTTTCGGCACCTGCCTATGGTTTGGAATAAGACTATCCAATAAGCGTAATAGGTGTACTCTCCTAAACCAAGGAGCCCTCGCAACCTGAGAGAAGGTGATAATAAAAGAAAACTGAATAAACCAATTCTATTTCTCCTGAACCTTGATCCATCCTCGAAGGAATCCCTTAGAGTTCGTATATAACCATACGATGGATCTATCCAATGGAAGTGGATGTCCGTAGTAATACGGGTGTTCTGAGAAATACAAAGGGTAGAAGAAGGAGTGGCAATGACTTATGCAACTCAGACAATCCAAAAGCCAGTATATTTAAGAAGGTTCGGTCAACTTGGTCCCTGAGTCATAGTCTAGGGTCGGTCAAAGGTCGCTGCCAAAGAGAGAGAGAAAAGAAACACTCTGCGTGCACTCTAACCTAGATCAGAATGGTTATTTCTTTATCTAATCCGGAAACCTCCCACTGTACTGTCAAATTCTCCTCCAAACCTAAAAGAAGAATCAATCGGGATCACCCGAAGAGTAAACCAACTCATCAGTGGGAATCGGGATCCAACTCTCATCGCATGATAATGTGACGGAATCCACTCGTGTTATCACACTTCAGAAGGTATGCGCATGCCTGGCAAGTTTCAGTTTCTTTAGAAACTCCCGATATGATTTTTACCCCATGTTCTTATGACCTTGACGAAAGCCAACAAATCATAAATCACATGTCAAGTTCTGCCCGTCATTATCTTGTTAATTCGAATCCACCCGTACATACCCTTGACGAAAGCCAACAAGGTAATACGACTGTCCCAAACCAACTCATCTATCTATGCAACAAATGAATACCCCAGCAACTACCAAACACTATGCCTTGACGAAAGCCAACAAACATAGCTTGAATATTACTGACCATCCATAAGAAATGAAGGAGGGCTACGGCTGGTTTTTGGCGAAAAACCTTTAACGTAATGAACTTGATCTCGTTGAAGGAACCTGATAGCTTTTTATAAAAATATAGTGGCGAAAACCTTTGCTAAAGAGGTCACTCCCGGTGAAGGGATCTCGGCTCTTTCCTCGTGGAATGAGGTGCAGGATATTTCACTGAATACCGCGATGCAAAGCAACATGTAATTGACTATAGTGAAGTTATTACCCTAACGCAAACTTCTGCCCAAGGGGTCAGTCCCGGTGAAGGGATATCGGCCCTTGTCCCGTCGAATGAGGTGCTGGATATTCCAACCGAATATCACTGTGCAAAACAAAAGGAAACGTCTTTGTAATAACACTTTTTAAATTGTTCCAACAACATCCAAAACAGGTTTGTTTTACTTTGCATTGATCAGAATCAACGCAGTCCCATCAATTAATCACACCAGAAAAGAACGAAAATAAAATGTACGTATATGCCATCCGCATTCGTCACTGGGTCCCGTCATCACCCGTTAGGTTACTTAACTAACGACAGAGCGGGGACTGGACTAGCGCGGGTGTAAAACATATACAACATCTAATAGTATATAAACCAATATACAATAATCGCTCCAGACGTGATAATATGCAACATTACAGAAAAGTAATAAGCATCACAGAACAATACAGATAATCTGGGATCCCCGAGTTTCACAGAGCCGCTGCTGAAACCCGACGTTCCCCTGTCGTGTGGATAGCCTGTGCAATGAAACCTAGACCCCTACGGGTGCGGCAAGTTACCCGCCAAAACCTGAAGCGAGGCAGCCCCCTTACAGCATAGTGAATGGACCACCCAACACTTCACGGAATCCGGTAGCTTGAGCACCCCTCCTTGGGTCAACCTGTACCCCCTACGAGTGCGGGGAATAGTCTGCCAATTCTAGAGTGGGGCCCCTCTGCCTCTCAAAGCCATGAGATGCGGACCCGTTGCCCCTTAGAACCCGGCTATCCGTGCACTCCGTCACGGGGTAAAACCTAGTACAGTAATGAAAAATAGTACAACAGGTACATTGACCGCAACCTGGTCGTGCCCCAAAAGAATATTATACAAGAGGCAGTGACAGCAGTCCACAAGTTGGACGCTCGCCCCGCAATATCAAATGTACAAATAAATCCAAACTGCACTACCATTGCATACTGCTATCCACCACGACAAATCCGCAACATCACAGCACAACACAGAACATCAACGCGAATGTCACGTTCGCAAACCCATCTAAAAGAACTATAACAATCAGACGCGGTTTACCGATCAAATGACATTCCCGGTCGGAGATATAATGTAAGCACTGTAAACTAACACATTTAAATTTCGATCGACTAAATTTCCCGAAGTGGGCCCCACGCAAATCTGCTGCACAGTAAAAAACACTGGGCCCAAATAAACAGTACCAGAAACCACAATTTCCAACATAGAATCCACTGTAGAAAAATTGGCTAAGTGATGTCACTTTCCTGCGGCGGATTCGCGGCCAAAACCATGCTTGGGCCGCGGATCCGCGGCGGAACAGTCGAATCACTTGGTCGAATTTCTCCAGTATTCCTCAAAAACCCTGCTTGATTTTCTGGTATGGTCAAAATGACATTTGGACCAGTTTGAAAATTAACAGAAACTTTAATACTAGAAATTGCGATTTTCGAAAAATCCGTTCGATCGATCTTTTAAACGCGTTAGCAAAAGTTAGTAAAGCTTAATGGTGTGGCTCTGATACCATGTAAGTCTACGGTAGCGCCCCGGCCGTCTTTCAGACGCCAAAATGCGGAACAAAAACTTTTACAACTGGCGCTATCGCATACTATAACCCGGATCTGCCATTAACGCTAAACTAACGATCTACAAAGAGGGAAGAAAGGTTATACCGAACGATTCGAGTCCTTCGTTCTTTAACCATCATCCCACGCTTCGTTGCGGCTGCTCCGATCTCGTCGATCTCCGATCTCCTCGTCCAGGTGGCACCACATCATCGGATCTTTAAACGGGCTCCCGCCTCTGACTCGAGGCAACTCGGTCGTCAAGTTTGCTAAAAGAGACGACCAAGATTGATGTAGAGAATGAGTGGAATACTTTTTCTCGCTTCGTCCAAAACCATGGATGAACGGTTAATGAAGCTGCCGTGGAAATCGGGTGATGGAATGAAATGAGCTGTGAAATTCCATACACCCCAAAATCTATCATAATCTTTTTACCAGATAAAACATCAAGTGTGAGAGTGTGAGAGAGGGGGAAGGGGCCGGCCACATATATAGAGGTGGGGGGGTGAGTGTAGGAGAGGGGGAGGTGACAATAAGAAAATATCTTAAGTGTGAACACAAAGTGTGAACACACTTAATGAAATGATGAATCATTAAGCTAGTCATCAAGCATTAATGGAATCATTAAATGCAACCATGACTCACTAAACACCTCACCACTTCTAGAACCTTCTAGAAGCTCCCACACTCATCTCAAGAAAAGATAAAATCCGTATTTAACCAAATGTTAAATACGGCTGATAGAAAACTGGAAACTGGCAACTTCCAGAAGTGATCCTGAAACGAATTTCAGGATAACCCCGTAACTGTATAAATATACCCGCATTTGTATTACGACCGAATACAAATGCAACTGAGACAAAGATATTATATTTACTCTATATAATACATGGATCCGGCTTAAACCAAAGCCGATCAGTATCATCTGCCCGAAAAATAACACGTGCGTAAATGCACGTGCATTTTCCGAACCCTGCCATAAAACCATACGGCCTCTACAACGTTTCGCCCGAACTTGGGAAACTGTCTGTGGGGGACTCTAATGACTCGTCAGTACCCTGGCAGTGGGTTTAACCACAAACCGTCAGCGGCACTAGCTATGCATAACGGCTGCCCATGGACTGACCTCAAGGGAGGCCGATGAGCGAACTCATCTGGAAACCCTACTGAGCCTAACAGTGACAATGTATATACAGTCCGGTCCGTTCGTCTATGAGTATCGCATATCCGGCCTAGGGGGCTAGTAACGTCAGACCCCCAATAGCTGTATAAGTCGTGTCGGAGACAAGCCCTGAACACCCTGAGATACTACTGGAGTACCTACCAGTAAATCTCACCTGCCTTGGCCAGGACTTGGTGTAATGGCTTTCCTAGACACAGCGCGACCTCCACCCCCAATACCGGGAGAGACGAATCCCCTGCCGATCCGCTCACGTGCCTCCATGTGGCTCGGGACTGTACCCAAAAACTACCTGTTTGCACGACTCCTTTGAGCCGTGGTATGGTAGAAATCAAAGCACAGTAGGAACTCACACGAGACAAATGACGACCTCAGGTCGATGAACTAACCTGTACACATGTCACCAGGGAACTGCTATCTGACGATATGTATAATACCAACTAGCAGATTCCCGGCGAGTCCTGTCCGGTGTACTCATAACCCAATGAGCACCTGTATACATCTTAGGTGATCCAACTGACACCAGTGGCTTGTGAGACCGGCCACCGCCCCTCGTCGGGGTCTCGACTGTATACACTAGTCTACTCCGGAGTATCGATGCCCTGTCTCGAAACTCCCACGACTAGGGACCACTATTAAGGATATGCTTATAGACCACCCAACTCTCACTTATATGATCGCCCTCATACTGTTGGTAGTCAAGCAAGATCCTAAGGGCTCTATCAAAGTGTAATCGTGATCAGTCACCTGAACCTATACACGACTGATAAAGGTAAACCAGATAGCATACTATCATCTCGAG
This sequence comes from Agapanthus africanus, assembly GCA_030015575.1. Classification (NCBI taxonomy): domain Eukaryota; kingdom Viridiplantae; phylum Streptophyta; class Magnoliopsida; order Asparagales; family Amaryllidaceae; genus Agapanthus; species Agapanthus africanus. Next base: position 69,499,835 of record CM057347.1, on the reverse strand, counting down.
TAAGACTGTCCTACCGGTATAGGTCCTCCGCAATCATTGCAATCACGTACCTGCGATCCAATAATTGACTTTGAGGGCACTATATCCAACAGGGTTACCCTCCAGCTGCTGGATAAGGAGAATTTGCCGAGTTGGTATTGATCTTCGACCCAGTTCTTGAAGGTGAAGCTGTCTTCGAGAGGATATCCTACTGCTCGGTGGTACGAGCAGTAGTCTGGATGGGAGATCTTATTCGCTTGCTCGGGATGCTTGGACTCCGGGAGTGTCATCATCCGATGCTTTACGATGAGATCGAATATCTTTCTTGTCTTGTCCCGGGTAAAAGAATACGCTTGACCCATCTTCTTTATAAGGGAAGGATCCCGGCTGCTCGACTCTTTTTCGCGTGGCTTTTTAAACCTTCTTGGCTGCTGTCGAACGTTTTTTTCCGTTCTTTGGTTTATTTTTGCCTCTGCGCCGGGTCTTTTGTATGACGGGCTGGGGACGAGGAGCATTGTCATTCTCTGCGGCCTGTCGAAGGAAGCGCTGCGTCCTGGCTTTCTCGTAGATGGCCATTTCGCGATTATGGTCGTCTCGAACCTTTTGACCTGCTTCCCTTATCAGCTTGTCCATCTGTTCTTCAAACGACGGACTTGGCATTTTCATAGCAGGACTTTGTTTTGGTTCAGAGTCGCGTCTTTCAACGGAACGTCTTCTTCTTCATCGAAGTCATGTACGACGTAACTGCCATGGACTCGCTCTCATTTGTTTGATCGAATATATCCAAGCCCGATCGTTTCCATTTTTCCGTTGGGCAGTTTTCGCTGAGTTCCGGGAACGTTCCAGATCCTGTTGTAAAATTGAGCCTGTCGAGTAGTCTGTTTGAGGGGTACGCCTTGGCTCCTCAATAGCCTTCTCAAGCCTTCTGTGTAGTATCTGGGCAAACGGATGGGCTGGAGCCTGTCAAGTGTAGAATCTGCACCATGCCAAATCTCTTTCTCCACTTTGGTTTTCGTGGATTGATAAAAGAGGATCGCCTTTTCATCTCTTCGTCTGGAAGGGACGTAGAATGTTTGCAGTTCCTGCACACTATAGGTACCAAGTGCGTCAAGCTCTTTGTAATGCTCTTGTGGAACCATGGCGATTTGCAAACTCTGATCATTGTCAGCAAAGGCTTGTATTGATGGTCGAGCATAGAACACGGTATTGATTTCATCTTCCGAGTCGCTGCCGAAGATCAACATAGGGGTAGACGGTCCCGGCTTGTTGTATTGGGGCGGCCCCGAACAAACTATTTCTTCTTCCTCCTCGGTATCACTCCCGAAGACCGGAATAGTGGTGATAGCTTTGTCTTTGGTTTGTGACATCTTTCCATATCTTCAAAATCTGGTAAGAAGTATTTTGCATCTTCATACTTTCGGACTTCATTCACAGAGAATGGATTTAATTCCCCTGTCACAGTATACTCGAGACCATCTTTAAAGTACTTCATACACTGATGTTGTGTAGAAGGGATGATGTTGTACTCGTGCAACCAAGGCCGGCCGAGCAAAGCATTATAGCGAGTCTTAGCATCAATGACGTGAAACTTGATGTCAGTGACTAGCAGCCCAAAGCGCAGCGTCAGTATCACAGACCCGAGCGTCCTTGATGATTGAGAATCAAACCCGGAAATAGTGATTTTATCGCGAGCGAGTTGCTGAACGCTCATGCAGATTTCCTTCAATACTTTTACATTGAGGAGATTGACTGAGGACCTATTGTCGACCAGGATCTTACCGATCTTAATATCATGGCAGTATCTGGAGACATAAAGGGGACGGTTATGTTCGCACGTCCCGAGAAGGAGGTCTTCATCGCCAAAGGTGATATCAGCTGTGTATACTTCTTCCAGCTCATCTTTCATCTTTTCTTCGGCGAGAAAAGCTTGGAATTGTTCGGGTTCTTGTAGTGCCTTGATTAAAGAGTCTCTCGCCTCTTTGGATAGCATAAGGGCGTCGAGAATACTTAGCTGTGAGGGGATCTTCCTCAGGTGTTCCAGAACATTATAGTCCACCTTATTTTTCTTGGGCGGGTCCTTGGCTATCAGATCTTCGACGGCTTGATCATCGAGGGCGATATTCTCAGGGTCCTTTTCTTTCCCTTTATCCTTTTTATTGGATCCTTTATTTGTAGGTCCGAGATTCTTTTCAGGTAGCGTGCGATTGTGCAGCTGAATGTTCTTACAACTCTTCGGTTCTTCCTCTTTTCTTGAGGTGGATTCTTTGAAGAGAGGGCCAAGAGTCATTTCTTCGTCAGAATCGCTCCTGAATGTGAGAACTTGAGATCCCCTAGCGTCGACCATGTGACAGCTGTTGGTCGTTCTTTTGCGCTCTTCGGTCGTATTCCTTCGCTCCCGACGAGTTTTGCATTTCATTCGCTTGAACTGTTGTCGGTGAGCAACATATCCTTGCCACCATCTTTTTAAAGCGTTGCACTCTTCAGTGGGGTGCGCGCTCTTTCGATAGCAGTAGCTAGGACGCATATCCGCTTCATCAGGAGTGTTTCCATCGGAGGGTGGCAGCTTCATTCCCATCGATATGGCTTTGGCGAACCTTTTTCTCGTCTTGAACCTGCTTTTATTTGCGGCAGCTGTACTCTGACCTGGTGGGAGTGTTTCAACCCTTTCGTCCAGTCGCCGGCGTTCGGTCTTCTCAAATATGGCTATCTCCCGCTCTCGATCATCTTTGCTTTTCAAAAGAGCTTCGTTTAAGAATGTATCAATTTCTTCGTCCGATGGTCCTAGAAGTTCAGGCTCAAGATTTGCCCCCGGTTCTTCTGCATCTAGGTCTTTTTCATTGTTTATTAATGAGTGGGAGATCACATGGCAACTTGCCACATAATCTTCAGATTCATCCGACAAGTCTTCTCCATTGTCATCATCTCCGTCCCCGAGGACGTGGCTGAGAAATTCTTGGAGTGTGACTGGAGTCCACGCCTTCTGGTTATATTCTTCCAGCGCGTCAATCTATTTTTGTAGGTCCGTGCGCTTGTCACCATGCTTCACGGACTTTTTTGTCTTCTTCTTTTTCTTTGAAGACTTTGACGGCTGGACATGAGCGCTTTGGTTATCACTGCCAATCTTTGGAGTTGGGCGCGGCTTCAGCATTCCCTCGGTGATCTCGAGTTCCAGTGGATTTTTCCACTTAATCGCCGGACATGTTTGGAGCTCCTTCAACATTCTTTTAGTCTTGGCTGAAAGAACGACCTCCCATGGGGCTTCTTCAACAAAAGAGCATGATGCCCCCGGTGTGTCCGTCTTCTTAGGAGTGTGCGGTTGTGATGGGCTTACTTTCTACTTCTCAGACAGCGCAAACTTGCCTTGTTGGTATTGGTCCTCGATCCATCCTTTAAAGACGAAGCAATCTTCAATTGGATGGCTCACCGTTTGATGGTAAGGGCAATAATTAGGACTATTAGCTTTGCCGGGTTGCAACGGTCGTTTTGGATTCGGCAGATTGATGAGCCTGTTGCGCACCGCTAGCTCGAACAATCTTTTCGTTTTGTCCTGAGGGAATGAATAAGGACGCTTCATTTTCTCATTATAGTATCGCCGTCTCTCTTCTAGTTAATCTGTTAGTTTCGGGGCGCTGGGCTGCTGTTGAGTATTCACAACGAAGGTTGCCTTCCTTTTACCCTTTTCGTTCTGCGGCTCCGGCTTTGGAGGAGACGGTCTATGACCCATCTGGTCCATTTGGGCTAGCTTGTCAATCAAGGCTTAGAATGTGGTCGGCTTGAAGAACATCATGAATTGAGAGATGGTTGCCTGAGGGTCAAGAGTTCCCACGAACATGCCCACCGCCGGCGCTTCTTCGATGCGCTGCTCGCATTTTGACCATAAATTTCACCACCGTATTGCATATTGCACCCATGTTTCTCTTGGCTTTACCCTGGTGTTAATTAGTGCGGTAATCGGAGTACGCTTGCTAGCGCTTGCGAATCTCTGTGTAAACAGCAGTTCCATCTCTGTAAAAGTCTTGACTGAGTCGTTTGGAAGTTCAGAATACCACTCGAATGTCGTCTCCGACAAGCTGCCAACGAACTGGCGAAGTAGCAATTTATCATCGCCTCCGGTGTTACAACATAGAGCCCTGAACTGGGCGACATGCTGGTGGGGATTGCCCGTCCCTTTATATACATGAAATTTAGGGATCGTATATCCTGGCGGGTATTTTATTTGGTCATACCAGCCTGGATAGGGTCGCCCAGTTTTAACAATTTGGCCGGCCACTTCATTTTCCTGGTGAGCTCGTATTTGCTGAGAAATGTAATCATCCAGAGTGGCCTTAGAGATGGTCTCCTCCTTGGCTGTTGAAAGAGCCGGAGGAGGGTTTGATGTCTCCCCTCTGTCGTCTTCAACAATGATCGGGGGGTCTTCAACTAGAGGTTTCGGTTGTAACATCATGCCAGCCATGTCTTGGAACAAGAGAGCCATTCGTTTGATGTTGGCCGCCTGTTCCGTAGCCTCTTTTTCTTTCCTCTCGAGCATTCTTCGGAGGAATTCAGTATCAGTTTCTTGTTCCCGACACTGCTCTGAGGTCCCTGGACTTTCTTTCGGCCCAGTGAGTGCGGCCATTGCAGTCAGCATCTCCTGAAGTTTCTGCTGCTGTTGCTCCTGAGCCTTCGTTATCGATCAGGTAAGCGGTCGATGACCCGTAGAAGCGCGGATTTCTTCTTTTCCGGAAGCCATATAAATAGTGTGGACCATCATGCCCCCAGACTTGGGGCGTTTAGATTTAGCGCTTTTACGGTTTGCCACGTTCAGAGGGGCTTTCTCTGGCCTCCTTCTCTTTTGAGCAGTTGAAGTCGAGGGGGCCGTTGCAGCGGGCACCCAAGTAGCTATAGTCTTTCGTGGTTTGAGAAGACGGTTCTCTTCCTGCTGAACCTTCGCCTTTTTCTGTCGGCGAGAGTAATCTTGATCAATTACTGAGTCCTAAACCTGTAGCTATACTTTGTAAATTTTGGAGGACAGCCGTTGAGGGGACTGCTCCGGCTTCGTTTCTGTAATATTCTCCATGAGTGGGGGTAATCTTTTCAGTACGGCGGTGGGTGAATTCCTGCGCACCCTATTAAGCAGCTCGAAGCTGTTCCCAGTTGGAACAGCAGCATTGACTTCCACCGTTGGGGCTGGTGGAGTTAGCCCAGAGAGGGAGTTGCCCCCAGCCTTCCTTATTCGGCGCCAGTGGTGACGTCGAGCTTGTCGAGCCGTTGGGATTGTTTCAGCTTTAGGGATGACTTCGTCATGCCCCCTGTTCTGGTGAGGCGCTGCTGGTATCAGCCTCTTGAAGACCGACGTCCGTTGAGCAGTAGTATCCAGTTTGTCAAAGATAGACCTTTGAGCAGGAACGGGAGCCGGAGTGGCCAGCCACGTAAAGACTGATCCCTTGACGGGAGAGGCTTCTTTAGTGACCTCGAGAGCAGGAATGGCTATCCGTTTCGAGATGGCCGCTTCAGGTATCGTGGGCTTCTTGACTGGCCCATTGGAGTTCAGGCTCAGCCTATCGAAGACTGATGCTGCTGGCTTGACATTGGACGACCCATTGAGAGGGGCCGTGGTGGTAGTGAGCCGATCAAAGACCGACTTCTTTTGCGCTTCTTGCGGTAGCAGGATGTTAATGCTAACTGGTGGGAGCATGGTCCCGAAGAACAATCCGGTGGTAGCCTGTGTCACCTGCTCTATCGGCATTGTGAACAGGGAGGCCGCCTGAGGCCCGTAAGCTATACCTCCAGATGAGGCGGAACGTGAGTTGCAGTTGCAGCCGGAACACTTCGTGCAAGTAGACGCCATTGATCTTTCGTTTTTTGCACGGAGCAAGGCACCAAATCTTAGAACCTCGAACCCAAGGGCAACCATATTAAAACCGCGATTCGTTCGCGAACGCAACACACGAAGTATGGAGTCGAAAGAGAAAAAGGTCCTACCGGGCGTGCCAGAATCTTTTCCCCGTCAGAAGACGCGATCGGGACGTTGGGACATCGGGGCCTGAATTCTAAGGTCAGATGCTAATTGGTGATATCCGTCCACCTCTCCGAAGGTGCCAAGTTGATTTATGGCACCATGTATTGAAAGTTTAAACGGATGCGGCCGATGTAGTAGACTTCGTCAGATTCCCCTCATTTGAGGGGTTTTGATTGTGGGGACGCTCTTCCCTGCAGGCGCAAGCCCCTGCAGTTAATTATGCTACCGCATCACGGTGACCACTTTCTCCTTCTCCAAATGGTCACTTCGTGTCGTGTGTGTTTGTTTTGTTTTTGGTTGCCCATGGATTGTATACGGAGACTAATTTATGTTTTCGCCCGTAGGACGTGAATTAGTCCAAATCCGTATTTTCTTAGATTTTGGTTTGGGGGTTGGTTTAAGGATACGTTAGTCTAATTTGAAACTAAGATCAACTTAAACGTTTGTTAAGGATACGTTAGTCTCATTTCAGACTAAGATCAACTTAACGGGATCATTTAGATCCAACAAGGGAGCATTTGGGCTCTATTGTTTAGTTTAGGGATATTGCGGTCGATTACCAATTTAAGGACATGATGGTCCAATTTTAGTTTAAAGACATCGCGGTCGAATGTTAGTTTAAAGACATCTCGGTCAAGGTTAAGGACATCATAGTCCGTGAGTTTAAAGACCTCACGGTCAAGGTTAAGGACATCATAGTCCGTGAGTTTAAAGACCTCACGGTCAAGGTTAAGGACATCATAGTCCGTGAGTTTAAAGACCTCACAGTCAAGGTTAAGGACATCATAGTCTGTGAAATGTGTGGTTGTCGGGACCCGTCACTTCTCTGAAAACGTTGAAGGATTACAACGAAAAATATCAGAGGAGTGAAGAGATGTACCCTCGAACCAAAGTGGATTAAGTGATCTGTAGTACAATTTGGAACTAAGATCAATTAATTAGATTATGAGCACATTGGCTCAGTTAAGTCTGAATTGAGGACTTAGGGCCAACTTGGGCTAAGTCCAATTAAGTTTGAAATATTGGCCCTTTGCTGGACCATTACACATTTGTCTGGATTCAAGCCCACATTATTTAGCAGTGCTAAACCAGAGTTTGAGGGCTCTGATACATTTTTGTCTTTGACTGAGCATTAAACATTGTAGTTCTGAGTTTTACTCAACTTTGAGATTTAGTCAAAGGGGAGATTTTTGCCTCTGGAAACTTAACCAATTTGGCTAAAAATAGTGTTAAACACTAGAGGACAACAGTGTTAACACTGAAAATGAAATGCTTAAAGTAGTGTTAAACACTAGAGGACAACAGTGTTAAACACTGGAAATAAAACCCTCAAATTAGTGTTAAACACTAGAGAGAGGAAGGGGTCACGTGAGGACACGTAAGGGCACCCAAAGGTGGGGCTAGCTCTCCTTTACTTTGTTCCGCAAATAAGTGTTAAACACTTTTGATCTTCTGGCCATCACGTGTTGACCATGTGATGGATATTTTTGCATTGATTAGTAAAGCATTTATTAGGGGTCACGTGAAGGCACGTGAGAGCGCCCAAATCCAGCTCTGCCTTTGCTTTTGTTCCCTTTGTTTTGGAAGTCACGTAGGAGCACGTGAGGCATTGCCTCTAAGTTTTTTGTTCTCATTTTTGGGGAATCTGTTTAGGGGTCACGTGGGGGCACGTGACCTAGTTCTGTACATGCATGGAGATCTTTCAAGTCTCTTTATTTTTTAAGAATTAAATTCTATGTAGGGTTAAACCCTAATTATGGTTTTTAGAGGAATTAAATTCCTATGCATGTGGAAGAATTGAATTCTTATGTAAACCCTAATTTCATTTAGAGGAATTGAATTCCTTATTGAATTTGGGAGAATTGAATTCTCGTATAGGGTTAAACCCTAGTTCTGTCTGTCTTGGAGGAATTAAATTCCTATAATTTTAGGAGAATTAAATTCTCATATAGGGTTAAACCCTAGTTTATCTTGAAGGAATTAAATTCCTATAAATTTTGGAGAATTAAATTCTCATATAGGGTTGAACCTTAGATTTATCTGGGAAGAATTAAATTCCTGTAAATTTGGGAGAATTAAATTCTCTAAACTCAATTCTCCCTCTAAGTTTTGGATCTGCATGGCAGAATCTCCCCTATGAGAATTAAATTCTCAACCTGTGGGGAGATTTGCTTCTGCAGATCTTTAACCAGAGGAGGAACTAAGTTCTTTTGCAGAAGAGTTAAACTCTTAGATTGAGAATTAAATTCTGTTTTTGCTTTATGAAGTTTTGATCCTTTTTTCCTTTCTCACCTAGGGTTTCTTTTCTTGAGAATTAAATTCTCCTTTCTTTTCTCTCTGTTCTTTTCTTTCAGAAAATTCCAAGATCCAAAATTCTATCCACTTTCTCCTCTCCTTGGCTTCTATTTATAGGAGAAGGAAAAGAATCAACTTGTTTAGTAAATCTTTCATTGAAAGATTTTGTTTGTTTTTGTAACTAACATGATCTCAGTGAATTTTATTCACCATTGGATTTTTAATCCAAAAGATATTCTGTTCTTTATTCTTGGTGAATTTTAGGGAAATCTTTCCTTGTAAAAAAAACTTTCCATAAATTGGTGATTTTTAATCACCATTGGATTTTTAATCCAACGGTGCTCCACTTTACAGAGCACAATCCTTCTGTTTGGAAAGATCTAGGAAAATATTAAGCTTTTTGATTTCCCTTAATTAGAATTTAATTTTATTAGTTCAGAAGGCATAAAAGCCTATCACGTGTTGGCACGTGATCCTATTGTTCAATCATTGAAATAGAATTTGATTCTATCAATTAAAGAGCTGAGGGACCTGTCACGTGTTGACACGTGACCCTCTTTTATTCAGAATTTGATTCTGCCTTTTAGCAGTACTAAGGAATCATCACGTGTCAGCACGTGACCCTTGGTCACGTGTGAGCACGTGATGCCCCATTGGGGTTTTTCCTTAGTGTTTTATTATACTTTATTAATCCTTTTCAGTGGGCTTAAAGGTCCATCACGTGTGGGCACATGACTCCATTAATTGATTGTTTGATTAGAATTTAATTCTATCAATTTAGAGAGCTTAGGATTCCATCACGTGTTGACACGTGACCCCCCCTTGATTAACATTTTAAATAGAATTAAATTCTGCTTCTTTAAAGAGTTAAGGAATCATCAGTGTCAGCACGTGACCCTTGGTCACGTGCAGACACGTGATGCCTCGTCGGGATCTTTCTTTGCCATTTTATCATGCCTTTTAATTCCTTCAGTGGTTTCTTTAAAGGTTCGTCACGTGTGGGCACGTGACTCCCCTAATTGTTTGCTTGATTAGAATTTTACTTTTATAATAACAGAGTCCCAGGAAACCATCACGTGTCAGCACGCGACCCTTGGTCACGTGTGAGCACGTGATACCCCATTGGGGTATTTCCTTATATTTTGTTATATTTTTGTTTGACCAGAATTTAATTCTATAAAGCAGAGATCGCAGGAACCTATCACGTGTTAACACGTGACCCTTGGTCACGTGTGAGCACGTGATACCACACTGGGGTATTTCCTGACTGTTTTGTTATATTTTTGTTTGATTTAGAATTTAATTCTATAAAGTGGAGATCATAGGAAACTATCACGTGCCAATACGTGACCCTTGGTCACGTGTAAGCACGTGATACCTCATTGAGATATTTCCTGATTTTTATCAGGGAACAGTCACATGTCAAGTTCTATCCATCATTGTCCAGGTTAATTTGAACCCACCAGTATATACCCTTGACGAAGGTCAATAAGGTAATACGACTGTTCCAAACCAACGCATCTATCTATACTACATATGAACACCCAGCAGCTACCAATCACTATGCCTTGACGAAAGTCAACAAACATAGCTTGAATACTATTGAATATTCATATGAAATGACGGAGCGCTACGAATGGTTTTGGCGAAACCATGAACGTAGTGAACTTGATATAATTGAAGGAACCTTGATAGCTTTTAAAAGGAGTGGTTTAAGCTCCGCGTTTTTAAAAGTTTTGCTGTTTTGAAAAAACCGAGTGGTTTTTGAAATTGTTCCAACGATCCAGCTTTGGTTTGTTTTCTTTGCATTAATATAATGCGTCCCATCAATTTAATCCTACCATTGCAGAAAACAACGAAAATATGACGTACGCTTATGCCATCCATATTCGCCACTGGGCCCCGTCATCACCCGTTAGGTTACTTAACTAATGACAGAGCGGGGGCTGGACTAGCGCGGATGCAAAATATAAGTAACGCCTACTAGATATCATATATAGATATATACATTCGTCAGATGCAATGATAGCCATTCCAGATCACAGATGAACACATTGGATATACTAGGAATCCGCACTTCGTTCGAGCCTGCAACGAAAGACGGATTACATGGTCGTGATGAATAGCCAAACCCCACCCTAGACCCCTACGGGTGCGGCAAACTACCCGCCAAATACCCGAAGTGAAGCAGCCTCCCTCAACAAAGTGAGTAGGCCACTCGGCACTTCAAAGTACCCGGTAGTTTGTGCACCCTACCTTGGGTCTATCCTAGGAGCAGAAAACAGTAAAAGAAATAATATACAATGGCGGCTACAACCTCAACCCGAATGTGCGACCATAAAATAATATTACATGAAATTACAAATATTACATTGAATGAAAAATGAATACCCTCATCTCACATCCCCGGCTATTCATCACGACGATCCAACAAGTTCATATCCATAAACCAACATCACAGATCACAGATATGCACAACCCCCACTAATCGACGTATAGCGATTAGTAGACGTTCAGTACATATATCATTTCACAAACACCGAACATTAAACGACGTTAAAGTTACGACTTCGAAACACCCGCAGTGCTACAGTGAATAACTTTCAGTAAAATCAAAATCGGCCAAAGCAAACAACTCCGGAAACCCAAGATTTAATTCAAAAAGCCAAATACAAAAATTGAACCAATTCCACCATAGAAAAACTGGCCTCGCCGGAATTCGAGGCTATGTGGTCGCCCCCCCAGTGTGAAATTGCTCTAATTTTGTTCTGTGGCCTTTTTACTGTAAAAATGACACTCTGTACTTTTTTTAAAATTTTTTCAGAGGTTAATAAAATTTCGACAGAAACTTGAATCTTGGGGTTCGTTGTTTTTGGTGGTTTTGGTTCCGTAGTTTTAACTGTCGTTTAAACTTATAGTGATGGTTTAGCTAGGCTCTGATACCACTGTAAGTCTATGTCGCTCACCCCGCAAGCTAGCGAGGAGGCGGAACAAGTAAAAATCAAAACTTTCTTACATAGCAACATAGACTAATGCTTAAGGATCTTTGCCAAACCATTACTAACGAACTACTAGAGGTTTAATCTACTATGATAGAAGATTATACCTCATGATTCTAGTCCTTCGGTTCTTTTCTCCGCTGTCCTCCTCGTCCATGTGAGCTTCGAGGATCGATCCGGATCTTGGTCACCTCCGCGGCCTCCTAGAGTCCAAGACGATCCACCCAAGAGTCTATAGTCCGAGCTCCACCTCAAGCCGAGGTAACTAGGGCAACAAGTTTGCTACTCTTGATGTCCTAGGTGATGTAGAGGAAGAAGATGGATTTGTTTGTCTATTTAGTTTCTATTTTTCTCAACACATGAGAGCTATAGAAAAAACTAGAGAGGAAGAAGAAGGAGGAACCATGGGAGCTTTCTTTTGGATGAGAAAGAAAGCACAAAAGATAATCATTCATATGAAATATATTTACTAATCTTTTATCATGATAATTTTGATGGCTACCCTTGATTTGACCATTATCATCTCAAAGATAAATCCAAATGAATAAGAAGAATCTAGTGCTTGCAAAATATCTAAGTCAACAATGGTCAACTAGGTCAAATTGTCAAGCAAGGTCAAATGGTGAAACTAATTAGCCATAACACAATTATCATTAAAAAGATTAGTAAATATTTTCCTCACCTCATAATGGTTTTGACCAAATCAATGGTCAAAACCCTAATGAGGCACCTCCTCCTTCGCTCCTCACAACAGTGCATACACACTCGCATCCGCATTCCGTAGAATACGAATACACAGAAGACAAAACTAATCCATCTATACAATAATAGGATCCGGTTTAAACCAAAGCCCACTAGTATTGTCCGCCCGAACATCATACGCGCACAAGTGCACGTAAGTGATTGTAGCCCTGCCGTAAAACCATACGGCCTCTACATCTTTTGCTCAGTGTAGGGAAACTCTCTGTGTGGGACTTTAAAGACTCGACACTACACTGGCAGTGGGTTTAACCATAGACCGCAAGCGGTACTAGCTGTACGTAACGGTCCCCAGGTAGATGTCGATAAGAAGACCGATGAGGTAAACCCATCCGAACTCTTACTGAGACCGAATGTGACAATCTCCGTACAGTCCGGTCCGTTCGTCTGAGAGTATCGCATGTCGGGCCTAGGGGGCGGTAAACGTCAGACCCCTAATAGCGGTACAAGTTGTGCCAGAGTGTAGCCCAGAACACCCTGAGAGACTACTGGAAACACTACCAGTAAATCTCGCTTGCCCTGGCCAGGGACTTTGTGTAATGGCTCTTCTAGACACAACGCGATATCAACTCCCAATACCGGGAGAGACGAATCCTGTCTAACCCATACTGCCTCCAAGTGCTTCGGGACTGTACCCAACTACTACCTGTTTACATGACTCCTTTGAGCCGTGGTAGGGTTGTAATCAAAGTACAGTGGGAACACACTCGACGAGAAGTAGCAGTGTCAAGTCGATGGACTAAGCTGTACACCTGTCACCTGGGAACTGTTATCTGACGATAGGTATAATACCAACCAACAGTTCCCAACGAGTCCTGTCCAGTGTACTCGTAACCTAACGAGCACCCGCATACTATCTCCAGTACGGCGTACTAATGGCTGTGGGATAGACCATCTCCCCTGCTGGGATGAGAAGCGTATACGCTAGTCTACTCCGGAGTATCGATGCCCCATCTCGATAATCCTACGACTAGGGACCTGCATAAGGATATGCTTGTAGATTACCCAGCCCCCACTAGTGTGACTGCCATCACAACGCTGGTAATCAAGCAAAGATCCTAAAGGCTCCACTAATATGTATAAGCGATATGCTAAAAGAAACACATGCACATATTGAAGTAGAAACAAACCAAGTAGCATACTACCATTTTAAGCAAGACTGTCTATACAACCGTGAATATCCCAAGCTTCCATTAAGTAATATACAAACTAGTATGATACAGTAATGGCCTCTAGGGCATATACACTAACATCAAGGTCATTGGACGGGTTTCCCTGCCAGCACTTATCCCTAGACCACTGGACGGGTACGAGCCAGTCCTCACCTTCTGGCGGCCCGACGAAGAAAAACTTCTTCTTCCAGTTGTCGATGGAAGAAGGCAGGACGACGACTCCCGATCCGGGCGCACTTCCCCGACGTTTCCTAAAGGAGAGATAGACCCACCTCGGGTCGCCCGCACGAGAGCCGGGATGACTTTTGTAGATGAGAGTGGAGGAAAGGATGGAAAGACCGAAAGGACCATCTGCAATTTTAAGCGGACCAGAAACCCAAGAAGAATCTTCCAGGAGTTCGGCACTAACTGGCCCGGGGCTAACCCGAGGTAAGACAGCGCTGCAGTGACCTCGGAAGAGAAGGGCAAGCGCATTCCGGCCCAAAAGGATTCCACGTACAGGGCAATCTCTTTACCCCGCACCTGATCCGCCCTCTCTCCTTCCTCGGCCAAACGCAGAGTATAGCCAGAAGGGATATGAAAGCGGGCCCGTGCGGTGGCAAGACCCCCCTCGTACCTCAACAGGGAAGGCACACCAGGGGCATCCGCCACCTCTACTTGGGGATCCGCCCCTGACACAAAACCACGGGGAGAGGATCTGACCCCCGCTCCCCGGGGAGACTCCGACTCGGCAGGAGAATCCCTAGATTCTACTCCTACGACATCTACAAACTCCCCAGAAGAAGACATCTAACCTGATTGAGAAGCCCTCGGGAAAGCAGAAGATCCGACCTAAAACGAGAGCGTCGAGCTTACAAGATCAGGGACAAGAAAATATAAAGAGAGATGGGCCCTGAAGAGGGGCCCACCTCTATCTATAGACTTTGGCGCAACCATTCAATGACGACCGTCGACTCTCGCCAAAAACAACCCTTCGCATTCGACGACCCAGATCGCTCCACCTGGTGCACGCGCATTGAGCAGCATCCCATCAGATGCCAGAGGTCTGCGGCCTGTCGCGTCAGCCAACCAACACTCGACACGTGGGCCGCCGCTTCGTCAGAAGCGCGGACGATTCGGCGCCCTTCTTTAATGCAGAAGATCTCGCCCTGATTCGCCTGCGTCATCCAGAAAAAGACGCCGGATTGCCCGGGGACACGCCCGGCGATATCTTCGGAAGAGGACTCACCTCGGGTGACCCGGCAGACCACTCTCGACCCGACCCGTCAGCTGGTTGGGACGAGAGTGGGGGGCTAATGATGGGGCTTGATATCAGTGATCTTCCAGATCATGACACGTGGCAGATGACGTGTCCTAGAGCATGCAAGAAAGGACCTACAGGGGCCGATCAGACTGCTCCTATGCCCGTCCTACCGACGAGACTGGCTCTCCTTCGAGCCCTAGCACAATTGGCCTCCTCGGCCTCACTGCTCATGCCCGAGCTTTCGCAGAAACAAGACGCCTCGGCTCCCTCGCTCGTCCGCGAGCTCTGCCGCCGAGGTCATCTTCCCCGGCCCACTGGCCGATCAACAACACCGCTTGCACGCATAAACGCCATCCCGCGAATCTCGCCATGCGCGAGATCTCCGCCGGCCACATCCCACATTCCACGCCACCACGATCCCCCATTAACGAGCCTGTTTCACCATTAATGGGAGGTCCTGCTCATCACGCGGGCGTGACGTCGGGAATGTAACGGACGGCGTGATTTTCGCTCCTACTGCACCTGCTGCTACCACTATTTAAACCCACCTTTCAGACGGTCAAGGTAAGCCAATTCTAATCCACTAAGCCGTTACTCTTCTCGGATCACCCCACTAACTTGACCGTCGGAGGGTTCTCGGTGGTCCAACCATCCCATGACTTCCTTGCAGGTAGCTCGGCTCAACAACTCCAAACCCATTAAGATCCACACGCTTCAGGAGTCTGTCTCCAGATCAAATCCCAGCCACTCATCGCCGACATCAGCAGATCAACGGGAAGCAATATCTGAAGGAGATTCCACCCTCCATCACAAGGTATTCCGTTTATGTATTTCTTAAGATAATATGGTATAATTAATGGTAAGTTCTTACGCTTATAGGAAGTCTCGAACCCCAGGAACTTCTGATCAAACTTTAAAACTTCTAAAGTTTGTCTTATTTAAACCCTACCTTTATTTTAACATTCGATCGTTAGAGATCTTAAAGAGAGTAAACAATACCTAGACAGGATACCTTGTTAGGTTGTTCCAAATCAAATCGTTTAAAGAAGAAGATTACATCACATATGTTTATACTTGCAAAGGAAATAAGATATAAAAGAATTATCAACAAAGATTTCATTACATTGATTTATACACAACTTTGATACAATATATTCCATTACGTCTCAAATTCATACAAGAAGAAAGAAATAAAAATATGCTTTTGAAAAGTAAGAGAGAGGGTTTAATATCAAAGTTGATATTATTTTCAAAGTCTAAGTGGTTACTTCTATTTGTAGGACCAAAACTTAGCCAATTTGAATAAGCGCGGGATCCTTAGAGTAGGACCCACAATATCATTTCATTTTAAAATAGGTGGATGACTCCAAGTGTGATCTAACCTATATTTAAAAGTTGTTGCAGTTATCTTTAGAGAAGTTATCCGACCAAGTGACATGTTTGTGGGTACCTTTTTTGACATTTGCGGGTATCGTTTTAGATACCCGATTCGATTTGCGGGTATCGTCTTAGATACCCGATTCGATTTGCAGGTATCTTTCAAGATACCCAATTTGCGGTATCTAATATCACTTGCAGATATCTTTCAAAATACCTGATTTGTTTATGTTGGTAGGATTTGTCCACGTCTAAATTGTGTGAACATAATTATATGCGTTATGTAGAAATTTGTTTTGAAAAGAATATAAAATTTTACTTTATGTTCAAAGTTCATTCAAGAACATAAGTTTTAAACTTTTCATGTCTATATACGATATTGTTTCAAAGGTTAATGAGTTATCTTTTCATATGTTTCGAACGGTTCGCAATTTGATGTTTTTCGATGAGAGTTATGCTCGTTTTTCTTAGATGTGTCTAAGCTGGCTTATTCAATCCGAAAATGCGGGTACCTTTTAAGATATTTGAAAATCTATTATTTTAAAACTATTTATCTTCATGTATGGTCTCGTTTTGAAGGTTAATGAGTTAGTTTTCATATGCTTCGAACGCTTAGCGATTTGGGCTCTCAGATGAGAGTTATGGCCATTTTGTTCAGATGTGTCTGAGCAGGAAGACTTAACCCGAGAATGCAGATATTTTTTTGAGATATCCGAAAATCTATTATTTTAAAACTATTTACCTTTATGTATTGTCTTGTTTCGAAGCTTGATGAGTTAGCTTTCATATGCTTCAAATGGTTTGCGATTTGGTGCTCTCGGATGAAAGTTATGACCATTTTGCTCAGATGTGTCTAAGTTGGCAGACTTAACCCAAAAATCTGTTAGTATTTTCATATTAAATTTGGGCAGAGTTTTTCCTTATATTTTTAAGTTTTTATGAAGAAAATAGACTTTTAGTGTCTATGTATGCAAAAGATAGGGTTTCCCCTATAATCTAAATAGAATATTTTTATAATCTCTGTTTGTTAAAGAATGTGGATTTAACCATATTCTTAAGTCCGTCGGGAAGTTTTCTTGATTGTAGGAATTGATTGGAAATTACTTCAAGTTCTCGACCCTAAATATCTTATTTAAAAAAAGGATAAGAAAAGATTATAAAGAGAAAGTTTTCATCAAGTCTCCACATTCTCTTTTCTTCTTCTTCTTAAATTGAAAGCGAGAGAATTTTCAAGTCCTTGAAACCTGTATTGTTGAAAATTCTCTCTATGTTGAATAAACGAGGGATTTTTTTCTTCTTCTATCTTCTTTAAGGTACATATATGATTGGAGTAGTTATAAAACTACTCTCATTTTGAGGGGAGTGAGGGAGAGTAGCTACTCATTTTATTTTATTACTATTTTTGGGTAGCGATATTGCAAAACCTTTATTTGATAAATCCACATCAAAACTTGTATATGGACAAAATTAATCTTAACTACATCAGCCTTTAAATTTTGTCTTTTTATGTTGTCCTTCTGATTTTGATCCGGATCCCGTTCACGGCATCGATGTAGCACTGTCCCATGTAGATCACAGGATAGTCGTCGTCAACTAGATCATGAAGATCCGCAGCCTCGCATGAAGATCCGCTGCCTCGCGGACTTGTCGGCAATGAGATCGAGCTCCTCCATCATATTGCCGAGATCCTCTTGTGACGAAATCGAGTTGAGGGCGTCGAGGTCTTCGTTGGGAAGGTGGTACTAGACGGCGCCGATTTTGACCAATAGATCTGCTAGGGTCGAGGAACAAATGTAACAACCGCAAATTCCATATACCTTTCTTTTAATTTCCTTTACTTTAATAAATGACTTTTCTTTGAATTACCTTAATATTACTTTATTTTTTTTCTAAATCCATACATAGTCCACTTTTGTATCTTTTTGTTAACACCTTACTTTGCTATCCTATAAGTCTCGAGTTCAAACCAAAACTTCTTCAAATTATTTATTTCTTTATTTTAATTATTTTGCATTATAAAATCTTGTTTAGAGGTTTTTAAAGAATCCATTAGATTTTGTTGTTTTGTTTTTGAAAAAAAAAGATAAATTGTTTTAAATCGAATTATGATATTTAAGATTTGATTTGAAAAGAATATTATTTATTTTTGAAAGAATAGAAGTGACCTATTAAAGATTTTATTACATTTTAGAAAAAATAATTTTTGTATTAGAAAATAATTTTAAATACTTATTTATTTGGTTGTCGTTTTAAATTGTTCGTTCGTTAGTTCGTTTAAATACTTTATTTATTTGTTTTGATATTTTTAATTTTATTTTGAGAGATTTTAATAAAAAAATAAATATTTTTGAAATAAAAACTATAGAAGTTGTTAACTGTATATTTAATTGGAATTTTTCTAAAAGTTTTCATATTTTTTTGATGATTAAAAGAATTTTAAAATAATTTTTAGAAATTAACTTAAAAATTAATTTCCGAAATTATTTTATAAAAAAAAGAATTTTTTTTATCTAATATCTTTCTAGAATTTATTTAGATTTTTCAATATTTAAAATCTATTTTAAAATATTTTTTTAGCCGTTAGATCTACTGTTGTTTTAATCCTAGCACTTCATCTAAAAACCCTAATTTCTACTCCTATAAATAAACTCTAGTCCTCTCGTCTCTTCTCTTCTCTTTTTTCTTCCTCTCATCTCTTTAATATTTTTATTTCCTATTTTCAAAATCCTAGCCTAAGGATTCAAGCAAGAAGGAACGAAAAATCCTAGAGAAAAAGACTCTAGATCCACCTTGTTGTAAGTTCCTCCCTCTTCTTTTTTAATTTTTGAACATATGAAAATCTAGATTTTAAGAAAAATAACTATTTTGCTAAAGTTATAATTTTGAAGTAAGGGAGTTTCCATAAAAAACAAACCCTAACCTCGATAAAAAAGATCTTTTTGAAAACTCTAATTTTGAAAGAAAAGAGTTCAATTGTTTTTACAATTTCATAGTTTACATAATTGAGTATTATATATGGTTTTTATCGTAATTTGTTCAAGTCATTAGTAGTGGTTTATAGTTATGTTTTATGTGCAAATGCTATTGTGTTGTTTAAGGCAACATGTTTATCAAATATAATTTATTTGTCAGTAATGTTTGGTTTACAAATTTTTGTACCCTCATCATGTTACTGTGTGTCGGTAATCTTATATTGATTTGTGGTATCAATGTTGCTGTGATTCATATGTTGCAGTATATAGTTATAACATATGTTAATAAATTGTTGTGTGTGTGAAATGTAATTTAGTGGGTTTTTTTTATAGTTTCATGTTAGGATAATAAATAATTTTTAACTATACTCTTGTGTCATCATTATTTAGTTTAATTTCTTTGTGGATCGTGCATTAATCATTGATAAGTGATGCTCATTATATTCATGCCAATTTAGGTTCGGGGCAATGTGTAAATTATTAGCAAAAATTAAGAAATTAACAGTTAAGAAATTGGTTTATTGTTATCATATTGAACATGAATATGTTTATAAGTTCTGTTGATTTTCTGTGAATATTATTGTGCGATATCATCCATCTTATGTCACGGATGCGATGATATCTATGTTGATTTTTGTGGTTCCTTTTTATTAATATGTTTACACCTTAGGTCACGGGTATACCCTGTACTTTTGTGTAGGGAAAACCATAACTGTGGTCTCGTAATTGTCCAGCAACCACTCTGTTGTACTTATCTAACCTACAAGTGATGACGTTTTCCCGTGGTCAATACAAAATTCATAATTCAAGTTTAGTCGGGTTTTTACATTGTTTTTCTTTTATGAATGAAATCTGTTTTTTTTGTATGCTGAAACTGATTTACACCTGTCTTAGAATACGCATAACTTCTAGCTCTGATATCCAAATTGAACAAAATCAATTTTCTGGAACATTTACAAAGAAATAGGTACAGTTTTCTCCTAGGTCAATTTTCCTGAAAACCGACGGAAACTATCTTAAAACATATTTTAATAAAATGTGTCAAATCTGGACAGCAGTAGAAACTATCTGCGCAGCTGTCGTAATCTGGACAACACTCTGGATGAGGAAGTTCATTTATGAACTTTAGATGGTTCCATCTATTGCTGATCCAATGACTTTGTATTGTGATAACAATGGAGCAATGGTTTTGGCAAAGGATCCATGATCCCATCAGAAATCCAAACATATCTTGAGGCGGTATTACTTGATTAGGAAGATCGTTGATCGCCGGAAGATCGAGGTGCGGAGAGTAGATACAAAGGACAATACGGCAGATCCATTTACCAAGGCTACCCCTTAAGTCCGGATCGAGAGACTATTCGAGATGTTGGGTATGCGATACGCCAGCAACTGACCATAGTGCAGACGTTGGGTACACGATAGCCAATAACGGGCCTTAGTGAAAGTGGGAGATTGTTGGATATGTATGCCATAAAGGCCTTTATTATATAGCATGCTAGGGGTATATATGTACAGAACAATCTGTTAGGAATATATATGCCCTAAAGGCCATTATTGATGATATAGTGGATACTTGGACATATATATAGAGGACTTTCTTGCTCAACATGATAGTATGTTATCTGATTACCTTTATCTTAACATGTAGACTGGTATTATTATACTGTCTGTCTCTTACATATTGATAAAGCCCTTAGAATATGTACTTGACTACCAGGATTATGATAAGATCATACTAGTGGGGCCAGGATGGTCCAAAAGTACATCCTTTAAATGTTCCTAGTCGAGGGGATATCGAGAAAGGACATCGATATTCCAGAGTAGACTAGTGTGTATGTTTCTTGTCCCTTAGAGGGCGATGGTTGATCCTACAGCCATTGGTGTGTGAAATCAATGATTGTACACAGGTGCTCATTAGAGAATGGGTACACCGAACGGACTCGTCGAGGACTCCTAGTTGGTAGTATACCTATCATCAGATGGCAGTCCTCTAGTGACACCGGTACAGGTTAGTCTGTACACCCGAGATCGTCATAAAGTCTTGTGTGGCTCCCACTGTGCTTTGATTTCCTTCCTAACACGCTCAAGAGGAGTTGTGCAAACAGGCAGATTTTTGGTACAGTCCCGAGTTACATGGAGGCAATGAGCGATAGGAGGGGTTTTGTCTCTCTCGGTATTGGAGATTGATGTTGCGCTATGCTCGACTGGTTATAACTGGAAGTCCCTGGCCAGGGCTGCTTCTGAGATTTACTGATAAGAGTTATTAGTAGTTTCTCGAACCGTTATAGGACATACATCGGCATGACTTATCACGTTACTGGGGTCTCGTTTACCACCCCTAAACATGATATGAGACATATCAGACGAAAAGACCGGACTGTACGGTAGTATTACTGATAGGCTTCATGGAGAGTATGGACAAGGTTGCTTGTTGATCTTCATATCGCTCAATACCCGGGTAGTTGTTACGTCCAGCTAATACCGCTGACGGCTTATAGGTGACTGATGTGATCATCACCTACTGCTGGCGTAGTGACGAGTCTTTAGAGTCCCATACAGAAGTTTCCTGGTTCAAGTGAAGCGAAGTAGGGCACATATGTGATATGTGCGTGAGCCTGATTAGATACGTGTATGTGATACCGTATTGTAATATGGCAATTATCTGTTATCAAGTTAGGTCATATGTGATATAACCAGATTATCGAATCAAATGTTGATTTGATAATGTGATATACAAATAAATGATATTAGTCGGTCATATGTGATATAACCGGATTATTAAATCAAGTGTTGATCTAATAATATGATATATATTATATTTGATATAATTATATCTTAACTAATATCATTAGCTCACAAATTATTCTTCATAATATATATTAATATATATATATATATATATATATATATATAATGAATCATGACATGAAATTCTATTTTTGGAAAATGGAATAAAAGGTGGAAAATGGGAGCATGGTGTGAAGCATAGACTTTATCATTTTTATATTAGTCTTGACTCACTATTCAAGCATGGTTGCAATTTATTATTGCAAAGAAATCCATGCTTGAATGAGTGAGCCATGTATGAGCCATACACTTCACTTGGTCAATTATTCATTCTTGCTCTCTTGAGTTGAGATTACACTCTCTCTAGCTTCCATCTTCATCTTCCTTATGCTTCAAAACTCCAACCCCTCACATGTGATGTGAACCATGGAGTTTTGAACATACTAGTGAGCCTCAAATCCCCTACTTCACCATCCCACACCAAACTAGCATTTTAATGTGGCGTGTTTCCTTCACTAATAGGAGATTAGTGAAGAGGTAGCTTGAGCTAGTGGGTTTCACGTGGATCATCTTCGGCGCGAAGGTCATCAGAGGAAGCTCGTCCAAACTCTTAAGTGGAGCCTAGTGGAGTCGCGTGGACTACTACATGGAGCTTGTGAAGAGAAGGACTCGATCTACGAGGGTATAGCCATCTTCTCTTCTTTAGTTTAGTTCATATCATCATAGCAAACCCTAAATATTCTAGTTATGATCTTGGTTAGTCTAACTTAGCACCTAAAAATTTAAAATTTGGCATGCTTGATACTACTAAAACCTTGTTGTGGTGCTAGGGTAGACTTTCATGGTATCAGAGCCAAGCTAGAACATTTGGGTAGGTCTTTACGATGTTAAAATGTTCGGATTAGTTTTCGAAAAACCCAATTTGTGTACTTTTTGTCGAAGTTTTCAAATGTTTAAATTTTCCTGATTAAAAATATCCAAAAAATCGTGCAGGATTTTTTATGGAGCCCCATAAAATTTGAGCCCCTAACTCACTCAAACGACCGCGGAACCGCGGCGCAAACCCCTGTTTGGCCGCGGTTCCACCGCACTTTTGAGGAGTTGTGTGCTCCTTTTCTCTGTGCTGCTCCATTTGTATATTTTGCACTCTCTAGGTATTTTTAATGATTCTCAAGTTATTGAGGTCTCTGGATTATGTGGGTGTTTGCTAAATCGATCGAAAAATTTAACGTTGTATAGATCTTGATGATATGTGATACAATATTTAGAATCCAAATAATTAGTTTTGTGAAAACTACTTAGTATATTATAAACCTAGTGTATTAGTCTCGGTTAATCGGTTGCCACGGAGTTTTGATGAATCAAAACTCCATCGCAATCGTGTATTGTACGCGAACACTCGCCGGGTAACTCTAGTAGACAGCCATGCCCCATAGCCGCGACCAAGTGACTATAGGAGAACCCCATTGCCAAAAGCACCCACTCGGGTGCTTGCGGCCACGGTGTTCCGCCTTAGTACACTTCGTCGACGGTATTGGGGGTGCAGCCATCTGCTAAAGTTTCCGACGAGTATTCGATAATGTAGTCGGGAATCCTGTTGAATTACCCGACTAAAGTAATTGAAAAGTGTTTTCAATTTGAGACTAAAATATAAGGTTTATAGGTTAGGCATGAAATCCGGAATGAGATATTCCGGGTTTGTGATGTCTAAGGATATACGGATTCTAATTATTATAGTTTTTCATTTCTTTTCTGTGACCGTAAGTGTAATATGTGGGGTATCCCGATCTCGTTGCTATATGTCAATGAAATTTGGGATACGCATATTTACTTACGTTAATGACATGAGATGTTATGTGTTTCTGGTGATATGATTTATTGGATCGTCGTAAATGAATAGCTGGAGGTTTTATGTGAGATGAGAATTTTTATTTTCATTCATGTAAAATCTGTATTTAATATTCTTTTATTGGGGCACTTCCGGGTTGAGGATGATGTCACCATTGATGTATATTATTTACTTTTCCGCAATAGGATAGACCCAAGACGGGGAGCACAAGTAACCGGGTTCTGGAGTCCAGTGGGAAACCATCTTGAGGAGTCGAGACTGGATCTCCTAACTCTAGAATTGGCAGGGTTACTTGCCGCTCTCGTAGGGGTCTATGTGATGTGGATTTGGCTATTCATCACGACCGTGGAATCCGTGTTTTACATTACTGGCTAAATTTAAAACACGGACATCCTAGTATATCCAATATTTCATATATTGCTTCTGCTGCTTGGTTCTGTGATATGATCATATAACTGCGTGAGACGAATGTTATATTATATATATGATATATAATAAACGTTGCTTATGTTTTACACCCGCGATAGTCCAGCCCCTGCTCTGCCGTTAGTTAAGTAACCTAACAGTGCATGACGGGGCCCAGTGGCGAATATGGATGACATAATCGTACGTTCTATTTTCGTTTCATTTTTCTGTAATATTTAGGAAACATTAAATGATGGGACTTCATTAATGAGATTAATGAAAAGAAAGAAACCTAAAGATCTTGTAGAATCAAATTTTTAAACAAGGTAGCTCCAGTTCTTGCTTTGCATAGTGGTATTCCTTGATGAATATCCAGCACATCATTCGATGAGGAAAGAGCCCAGATCCCTTCACCGGGAGTGACCTCTTTAGCGAAACTAGCAAATTCTACAACTCACTCGTTTAGTTTTGCAAGCTGCACTAGTTCTTGTTTTGCATAGTGGTATTCCTTGCAGAATATCCAGCACCTCATTCGATGAGGAAAGAGCCGAGATCCCTTCACCGGGAGTGACCTCTTTAGCAAAACTAGCAAACGCTACAAAACTATTCGATTTTAAAACGGAGCTTAAAACACTCTAAATCACTAGATTCTACAACGATATCAAGTTTATTACGCTCATAGTTTTTTTTAAAACCTGCGTAGCCCTCCGTCATTTCAGATAAGTACTATTTAGTATTCGTGCTGCGTTTGTTGACCTTCGTCAAGGCGTAGTGTGCGGTAGCTAATTAGTGCTTATTTGCCACATGTGATGCGATTGGATTAGGGTAGTCATACGGACTTGTTGACCTCCGTCAAGGGTCGTGCTGGTGGGTTTAATTCAATCAAGAAATGAACGGGTTGAACTTGACTAGCGGCCTATGGTTTGTTGACCTCCGTCAAGGTCATAGGAAGCTAGGGTTAAAAACAATATTGGGAATTTCAAGTGTTGGAATTTGCAATGAGATTGCATACCTTCTATATGATAGTTGGATCCCGATACCTACTGCGAGTAAGAGTTACTCATGGGAGAGTTTTGCACTTTACAATTAGCTAATCCAGTAGGTGTCTAGAAATGTATCAACGGGGTTATGCCTATAGGGAAACGGGGTTTATTTTAATTAGGTTCATGCGAAAGCACGGGGAACCTCCTTCGGAGTACCGACACTTACCTGGCTGACCAGTTAGCGAACTTGTAGAATGTAATTAATCTCGGCTAATCTTACCTTTTAGGGTTTGAAGGAAGATTTGATAAAAACAGTGGGAGCAATCCTGATTAGATAAAATAATAACCAATCTAATCTTGCAAAGAGCGCACACAAAGTGATTATCCTTCTCTCTCTCCTGGTAGCGACCAATGACATGCTTTAATCAAGATAATAGTATGGATGTATTGACCGAACCTACTTATTATACTGGGCTAGGTTCCGCTCTATCTTATGATTGTCATAAGTCTGAGCAAGAAATAGGGCAATATCCTGATTCCCACGCCACGCAAACGAAGAATAAAGAATGTTGATGTATCGTCTTCGGGTGTGTTCGTAACCGAGAGCTGTTTCTCAGTTAACTCTACGTCCTACGTATTTGATACCGGATCAAGATCCCACGTATGTGTTGGAGATAGTGCCCTCAGAGTCAATTATTGGATCACAGGCACGTGATTGCAATGATTGAGGGAGGACCTATCCCGGGACGACAGTCTTACTCGAGATGATAGTATGCTATCTGGTTTACCTTTATCATCGTGTACTGCTTTAGGTGACCTGACAGGTCACTATTGCACGTTGATAGAGCCCCTAGGATTCTTGCTTGGCTGCCAGCAGTATGAGGGCGATCATATAAGTGAGAGCTGGAGTCTATAAGCACATCCTTAAAAGGTCCCTAGTCGTAGGAGATTCGAGACAGGGCATCGATTCTCCAGAGTAGACTAGTGTATACAGTCGAGACCCCGACGAGGGGCGGTGGCCGGTCTCACAAGCCACTGGTGTCAGTTGGTTCACCTAAGATGTATACAGGTGCTCGTTGGGTTATGAGTACACCGGACAGGACTCGCCGGGAACATGCTAGTTGGTCTTATACCTGACGTCAGATAGCAGTTCCCAGGTGACATGTGTACAGGTTAGTTCATCGACCTGGGGATTGTCATTTGTCTCGTGTGAGTTCCCACTGTACTTTGATTACTACCCTACCACGGCTCAAAGGAGTCGTGCAAACAGGTTTTAGTTGGATACAGTCCCGAGCCACATGGAGGCAGTGAGCGGATCTTCAGGGGTTCGTCTCTCCCGGTATTGGGGGTGAGGTCGCGCTGTGTCTAGGAGAGCCATTACACGAAGTCCTTGGCTAAGGCAGGAGATTTACTGGTAGGTATTCCAGTAGTATCTCAGGGTGTTCTGGGCTGCACTCCGACACGACTTGTACCGCTTTTGGGGGTCTGACTTTTACCAACCCCCTAGGCCCGACATGCGATGCTCATAGACGAACGGACCGGACTGTACGGATATTGTCACTGATAGGCTCAGTAGGGTGTCAGGATGAGTTCGCTCATCGACGTCCCTTTTGGTCAATAGCTGGTGGCCCGTTACGTATTGGCTTATACCTCTGACGTGCTAGTGGTTAAATCCACAGCCATAGTATTGATGAGTCTTTAGAGTCCACCACACTTTCAGTTACTCAAGCTTTCGGGCGAAACGCCGTAGAGGCCGTATGGAGATATGGCAGGGTCCGATCAGATACGTGCGGTATTGCACGGGTCAGGATCGGACGGTTTTGTACTAGTGGCCGTATGGATATATGGCAGGGTTCGATCAGATACGTGCGGTATTGCATGGATCAGGATCGGACGGATAATACTAGCCGGCTTTGGTTTAAGCCGGATCCTAGTATAGTACAGTGTAGATTTTGTCTCTTTGCATTTGTATCCGGACGGAATACAGATGCGGGTGTGTATGCACAGTATCGGGGTTTTCCTGTAATTTATTACGGGACCAGTTTTCTGGAGTTGCCAGTTTGCATTCCGTTCCGGCCGGTTTTCGTTTGTTCTTTCCCGGCCGGACTTTTCCGATGGAGGGGGTTATTTGCAATTATGCAAATAACATTTGTGGAGGGGGTTTCTTGCAATTGTATTGATTATGATATCTTTCTTCCATCACTTGCATTGATTGTGATTTGAATGGGTATGGGTTGATTAAACTGATAAGCATGGTTGATGTTTGTTTGTGGTCACCTCTTTTCTTCTCCTACACTCACCTCTCTTCATGCTACTTATTCTTTGCTCCACCATTCTCACAAATGCTTGGCCGGCCACAATTTTGGAAGGGGGAGGAAAAATGAGAGTGTTTTCATTTGAGTGTGGCATTCATTCTTGATCTCATTTCATGCTAGAAAAATGCAAGCACCATTTTTCTTATCTTGATTCCTCCATCTATCAAATGGCAACATCCACTACCCCAAAGAGACAAAGCACTACACTTCCTACATCACATCTTGGGCATGTCGACTTGCCGGCTTCATGCCCGAGTTGCCTCGGTATAGAGGCGGGAGCCCGTAAAAGATGCAGGCGATGTGGTGCCCTTCCGGCGAGGAGGCGACGACCGAACATTCCGCAGGAGATCGGGACGACGACGAGAAGACCGGAGGACTCGGATCACTCGGTATATCTCTAACCCGTCTTGTTGTTAGCTAGATCTAGTTTAATGGCCCGATCCGGGGTTTAGTGCGCGGTGGTGCCGGTTTGCTAAGTTCGCAAAATTAAAGTTTATCACCGTTTCCGCATTTGGCCGTCGGATTGACGACCGGGGCGCCGCCGTGCACTTACAGTGGTATCAGAGCCTCGCCATTAACTTCGTCTAGATTCGTTTGATTTGTTTTGCATTTCCGATCGACCAAAATTCCAAAATCTATATTTTTTGTTAGCATCAGTTTCTGTTGAAAATTTTTGGTCTCGAAAATTTTTTCAGGTTGTCTCAGAATGATGTGCAGGGAGTTCTAAGAACACTGAAGAAATTCGACAACATGATCCCTTATTAAGAGCGCGGATCCGCGGCCATTAACCTTTATTAGGCCGCGGATCCGCCGCAGTAATCAGGGCTCATGTCATCATTTTTTGTCAGTGGGCTTTTGGGCTAAAATTAGGGGTTTTGGAATATTAATAGTGGGCCCAGATTTTCTATGAGTGCTACAGTATTGCTTTGGGGCCCACTTGTTAATTTTTGATCGATCGGATATTTTAAACACATTATTTCACAGCATTTACATTATATCTGCGACCGTGAATGTCACTTGATCGGTAGATCCAGTCTAACTGCTATAGCCCGGTTAGACGGATTTGCGAACGTGACTTTCACGTTGATGTTCTATGTATTTGCTGTGATGTTGCGGATCGGTCGTGGGGGATAGCCTGGATGCAATGCTAGTACAGTGTTGTTGTATTATGTACATTTGTTATTGCGGGGCGAGCGTCCGACATGTGGACTGCCGTCACTGCCTGTTTGTATTATTATTTTGGGGCACGGCCAGGTTGCGGTCGATGTACCCGTTGTATGTATATTTCACTTTCTGTACTAGGGTTACCCCGCGGAGGGGTGCACGGATAGCCGGGTTCTAGAAGGCAACAAGCCCGCATCTCATGGCATTGGGACTAAAGGGGCTTCACTCCAAGATTGGCTGGCTATTCGCCGCACTCGTAGGGGGTATAGGATTTCATTGCACAGGCTATCCACACGACCAGGGGAACGTCGGGTTTCAGTAGTGGCTCTGTGAAACCCGGGGATCCCAGATATCTGTATTGTTCTGTGATGCTGTACATTTCTGTGATGTTGCATTTTATTCACGTCTTGAGCGAAATACTATATATTGGTATATATATTAGTAGATGTTGTATATGTTTTTCATCCGCGCTAGTCCAGTCCCCGCTCTGCCGTTAGTTAGCTAACCTAACGGGTGATGACGGGACCCAGTGGCGAATGCGGATGGCATATACGTACGTCGGTATATTTTCGTTCTTTGTGGTGTGATCAATTGATGGGACTGCATTGATTCGGATCAATGCAAGTTAAAACAAACCTATTCTGATGTTGTTGGAACACTTTTTCAAAAAGCTGTTATTGCAAGGACGTTCACTTTTGTTTTGCATCGTGGTATTCATTTAGAATATCCTGCTCCTCAGTCGACGAGGCAAGGGCCGAGATCCCTTCACCGGGAGTGACCCCTTGGACAGAAGTTTGCGTCAGGGCATTAACTTCACTATAGCCGATTGCTTTTGCTTTGCATCGTGGTATTCAGTTGGAATATCCTGCACCCCATCCTACGGGGAAAGAGCCGAGATCCCTTCACCGGGAGTGACCTCTTTAGCGAAGGTTTTTCATAACTATATTTTCAAAAGCTATTCGTTCCTTCAACGATATCAAGTTCATTACGTTAAAGGTTTTCGCCAGAAACCATTCGTAGCCCTCCGTCATTTCATATGGATAGTCAATAGTATTCAAGCTGTGTTTGTTGGCCATAGTCAAGGCACAGTGTTTGGTAGCTATTGGGTGTTCATATGTAGCATAGATAGATGCGTTGGTTTGGGACAGTCGTATAGCCTTGTTGGCCCTAGTCAAGGGCTTGTACGGGTGGGTTCAAATTAACCTGGACAATGACGGGTAGAACTTGACATGTGACTTATGATTTGTTGGCCTTAGTCAAGGTCATAAGAGCATGGGGTAAAAATCTCATCGGGAGTTTCAAAAGAACTGAAACTTGCCAGATATGCGCATACCTTCTGGAATGTGATACCGTGAGCGGATTCCGTCATGTTATCATGCGATGAGAGTTGGATCCCGATTCCCACTGATGAGTTGGTTTACTCCTCAGGTGACCCCGACTAATTCTTCTTTCAGGTTTGGAGGAGAATTTGAGGTACAGTGGGAGGTTTCCAGATTAGATAAATTGGTAACCATTCTGATCTTGGTTAGAGTGCACGCTGAGTGTTTCTTTTCTCTCTCTCTTTGGCAGCGACCATTGACCCGACCCTAAGACTATGACTCAGTGACCAAGTTGACCGAACCTTCTTAACACTGGCTTTTGGATTGTCAGAGTTGCAGACCTCATTGCCACTCCTACTTTTACCCTTTTCTCCAGGACGCCCCGTATTACTGCGAACGTCCACTTCCATTGGACAAAACCATCGTATGGTTAGATACGAACTCGAAGGAATTCGAGGATGGTTTCCGGTTCTGGAGAAAACGGATAGGATTATTCAGTTGTCTTTTCCTTTTTGCCTTCTCTCAAGTTACGAGTACTCCTTAGTTTAGGAGATAGTACACCTATTACGCAAATTGGATAGTCTTCTTCCAAACCTTAGGCTGGTGCCGACCGGTAGGGAATGAAGAAAACCAATTAGCATAACGATGGTGTGCAGAAGGTATTAAGATTAAGACAAAGCAAGGGATTAGTAAGAGGGCAAAGTAAATTGCGACTGATATTCACGACCAAACCAAGTTTTTCTTCGCCAATCCTAAATCACCTTTGTATTTCTCCAGGACACTCCGTATCACTACGAAGATCCACAGTTTATTGGATACTCCATCGTATGGTTATATACGAACTCGAAAGGAACTTGTTCCAGTTCGGGGATGGATTCTGGTCCAGGAGAAATAGGAATAAAGTTTATTCAGGTGTCTTTTATCCTCACCTTCTCTCGCATTGCGAGTGCTCCTAGGATTAGGACAGTACACCCATTATGCTTACTGGATAGTCTTCTTCCAAACCATAGGCTGGTGCCGAACGATAGGGAAGGAAGAAAACCAATTGGCCTAAAGGGGTGTGCAGAAGGTAATGACTAAAGACATATAAAAGGATTTGGAGAGGTAGCAAAGAATTATACGGTTATAGTTGTGAATCTGGATAATGGTAGAGGCATTACTAGGAATACCAGGATACCCCATCGAAACATTTCAATGTTTCAGTTCACTGTGTACTGTTAAAAGAAAACTGATTTCCCGATTAGATACTCACTCCAGGGTATGTATTTACCAGGTATGATTCTCACATCTGTATGGCTTTACAGATGATGAGTGGGAGTAAGTTATTTGGAATTGGGTGATCATCCTCATTATATCGGGATTCGTTGTAATCGGTGATATTTGAGGAGATCACCTGGGCTGTTTGCCGGTCGGCAAATGTTTGGTTTTGAATATCCGCTGTTGTGCACCAATTTCAAATTGATATATCTGTACGTCTATTTTCATAGAGTGAGATATACCTTTTGATATTATGTCGATGACATTTACCTATATCAGTGGATGGTTAGGTAAGGAGCATCAAACAGCGGTGTAATTCTTCTTAACCATAAGTACAGTTTTCAACCTACGACACACAGTGAAAGAGTTGTTAGACTCGGCGGACTTATACAGAGTATTGTATGTTGTCCAGTGTCCATTAGGACAGAGGGGTTGGTCCTCATACTATATTCTGTTTACTTTTAACTTCTCTAGTTCTTAGACATGTATTTCGTAGAAATACAGGGTCTAAGTTTTTGAGGAGTTATAGGTATTTGAATAGAGTATAGAACCAGGTGTAGCAAGTATCGGGATTCTTCAAGGTGATCGAAGATGTAGATACTTGTGTATGGTATTCAGTTGATAGTAATGATAAAGAGAAATTGCTTCTCTTTCAGGTTACTCATAATTGGAAGCATTCATAAGTTGAGTAACGCTGATCGGCCTCTCTCCATTTAGTTGACATGCACTGGAGACAGCTGCATGATTTGAATCTGGTTCAATTAAATCAGTGCCTCTGGTTCTATATTGGATATAATACAGTTCATATCTTAACATTGTTAAGGTACGGGGAGTTGTCCGGCTTATGATTAAAACCAGACACTGGACAACTCAAGGCACGTTTCTGTAATGGCTGTTTGTGGGTTGACCCAGGCTATGACGAGGGTTGACTTTCTACCATCTGGCAGATCAATAGAAATATTGTTCTAGACTCGCCACAGTTTTATTAAAAATGGATCTTTTCAAAAACAGTAGTGGGAGTATGGTAGAACTGAAAGTGATTCCAGAACCGCAAACGATTACTGAAGATTTGATAAGGAACCTAAAGATTCAATCTGGTTTGACATTCCATTGGCCACTCCGCAGATAAGGTGGGTAACTTCAGGCACCCGAGAGGTACTCCGGTAGCCTCAAGGACGGTGACAGGGAAGTTCTTGTTTACCCACACTTGCCATTGTTGTTGTTCCAGGCTGCGAGACCCGGCAGGAGGATGAATATAGCGTCGTTCTAAACTAGCTTTAGAAGTGCACGTCTATATGACTCTGCCAGAGGGTTGTCGTAGTCAGTGGGAGCAGCGGAAGCATTGGTGGATATCAGGCTTATGTCTATTTATAGACTAAAGCAGATATAGAGGAGATAGATCATCTATTTCTGATGTGACAGTCATGGGTTTGACGTTATCAGAATAAGGGATGGATCTGTTGAGAAGGTAGTAGGGTGTGATATCCGGGTTTTGGATGACATACACAAAGTAGGAAGTGACATTCCTATACTACGATCGGTTATACTTTGGTCGTCACACAGTGTTTTCTCCACATGGGACTTGGACATTATATCAGACATACTGGTTACTAGATCTATGGTTTTAGATCTAGATTTGGGTGGTTTCCCAATCAGGGTACTTTGACAGCATTCTAAGAGTATTTAGAATGGACGACTCTTGGCACGGTAGTATACCTGCAGGTGATGGAGTCACCCTCCCTAAAGGTGTCTTATAGACTAAAGTAGGGAGGGATGTGCATGATTGGCAGATCACTTGCTTAGGCAATTGAGTCAATCATGAAATGTCAAGTACCACACCAGATGTTGTTCTTGCACTAGATGCAATAAGTTGATATTGATCCAATCCTGGAGGAACAGTCGGAAGCAGTTTTAGAACATAAGTGGATATTCTAAGGATATGATAACGACAACCTCATTAGGGAGACAGTTATCATTCCAGGCTTCCAAGGTGACATGGACGACAAGCAGGTTGTCAGAGTTATAGTTTTCCCTCTGACGAGGGGCAGTATTTTGGGCAGGTAGTCCAAGGCAATACTGAGGGAGGCATGGCGCAGGATACTGATTAAGTTCAGTTGACAATACAGTCTAAAAAGTTTGGATTTGGAGTTCATTTATGAGCTAGGTCCCATCAGACATCCAGGCATTCTAAGACAAGTATTGCTCATTTCGGGAGATGGCATTCTCCGCGAACTTGAGATTTAGAGAGACATAAAAAGAAACATCAGAGCGGATCCACTCGCTGAGGCTATTCCTCGAACGCAAGAGTTTCGCAAACAGGCTTTATGAGACTGACTAGTAGAGGAGTTGGGTGTTCGGTATCACACGGGCTGTGAGTATGCGACATCGCAATAATTAGCCTTGAGTTCAAGTGGGAGATTGTTGGAGATAGTGCCCTCAGAGTCAATTATTGGATCACAGGCACGTGATTGCAATGATTGAGGGAGGACCTATCCCGGGACGACAGTCTTACTCGAGATGATAGTATGCTATCTGGTTTACCTTTATCATCGTGTACTGCTTTAGGTGACCTGACAGGTCACTATTGCACGTTGATAGAGCCCCTAGGATTCTTGCTTGGCTGCCAGCAGTATGAGGGCGATCATATAAGTGAGAGCTGGAGTCTATAAGCACATCCTTAAAAGGTCCCTAGTCGTAGGAGATTCGAGACAGGGCATCGATTCTCCAGAGTAGACTAGTGTATACAGTCGAGACCCCGACGAGGGGCGGTGGCCGGTCTCACAAGCCACTGGTGTCAGTTGGTTCACCTAAGATGTATACAGGTGCTCGTTGGGTTATGAGTACACCGGACAGGACTCGCCGGGAACATGCTAGTTGGTCTTATACCTGACGTCAGATAGCAGTTCCCAGGTGACATGTGTACAGGTTAGTTCATCGACCTGGGGATCGTCATTTGTCTCGTGTGAGTTCCCACTATACTTTGATTACTACCCTACCACGGCTCAAAGGAGTCGTGCAAACAGGTTTTAGTTGGGTACTGTCCCGAGCCACATGGAGGCAGTGAGCGGATCTTCAGGGGTTCGTCTCTCCCGGTATTGGGGGTGAGGTCGCGCTGTGTCTAGGAGAGCCATTACACGAAGTCCTTGGCCAAGGCAGGAGATTTACTGGTAGGTATTCCAGTAGTATCTCAGGGGGTTCTGGGCTGCACTCCGACACGACTTGTACCGCTTTTGGGGGTCTGACTTTTACCAACCCCCTAGGCCCGACATGCGATGCTCATAGACGAACGGACCGGACTGTACGGATATTGTCACTGACAGGCTCAGTAGGGTGTCAGGATGAGTTCGCTCATCGACGTCCCTTTTGGTCAATAGCTGGTGGCCCGTTACGTATTGGCTTATACCTCTGACGTGCTAGTGGTTAAATCCACAGCCATAGTATTGACGAGTCTTTAGAGTCCACCACACTTTCAGTTACTCAAGCTTTCGGGCGAAACGCTGTAGAGGCCGTATGGAGATATGGCAGGGTCCGATCAGATACGTGCGGTATTGCACGGGTCAGGATCGGACGGTTTTGTACTAGTGGCCGTATGGATATATGGCAGGGTTCGATCAGATACGTGCGGTATTGCACGGATCAGGATCGGACGGATAATACTAGCCGGCTTTGGTTTAAGCCGGATCCTAGTATAGTACAGTGTAGATTTTGTCTCTTTGCATTTGTATCCGGACGGAATACAGATGCGGGTGTGTATGCATAGTATCGGGGTTTTCCTGTAATTTATTACGGGACCAGTTTTCTGGAGTTGCCAGTTTGCATTCCGTTCCGGCCGGTTTTCGTTTGTTCTTTCCCGGCCGGACTTTTCCGATGGAGGGGGTTATTTGCAATTATGCAAATAACATTTGTGGAGGGGGTTTCTTGCAATTGTATTGATTATGATATCTTTCTTCCATCACTTGCATTGATTGTGATTTGAATGGGTATGGGTTGATTAAAGTGATAAGCATGGTTGATGTTTGTTTGTGGTCACCTCTTTTCTTCTCCTACACTCACCTCCCTTCATGCTACTTATTCTTTGCTCCACCATTCTCACAAATGCTTGGCCGGCCACAATTTTGGAAGGGGGAGGAAAAATGAGAGTATTTTCATTTGAGTGTGGCATTCATTCTTGATCTCATTTCATGCTAGAAAAATGCAAGCACCATTTTTCTTATCTTGATTCCTCCATCTATCAAATGGCAACATCCACTACCCCAAAGAGACAAAGCACTACACTTCCTACAGCACATCTTGGGCATGTCGACTTGCCGGCTTCATGCCCGAGTTGCCTCGGTATAGAGGCGGGAGCCCGTAAAAGATGCAGGCGATGTGGTGCCCTTCCGGCGAGGAGGCGACGACCGAACATTCCGCAGGAGATCGGGACGACGACGAGAAGACCGGAGGACTCGGATCACTCGGTATATCTCTAACCCGTCTTGTTGTTAGCTAGATCTAGTTTAATGGCCCGATCCGGGGTTTAGTGCGCGGTGGTGCCGGTTTGCTAAGTTTGCAAAATTAAATTTTATCACCGTTTCCGCATTTGGCCGTCGGATTGACGACCGGGGCGCCGCCGTGCACTTACAGTATGTAATTTGTTACATGGGCTATAGAGAGGTAGAGAACTGGGAAATGGTGATATGTCTCTACTAGTAGGGAATGGTGCAATTGTTGCAGCCAAGGCAGTTGGCGAATATCACCTTGTACTACCAACTGGTAATACAATGATTCTGAGCGACTGTTATTTCGTACCAAAAATATTGTGAATGTTTTCCTAAATCAAGTGTTGATTGGGTATGGTACATTACATAAAGGTATATACGTTCTAAATCACAATACAGTTCTAAACGTACATAACACACACAAAAGGAACAATTCAGAAATGAACGAAGTTTTCTTGTGGCATTGTAGGTTAGGTCATATCAATGCGACAAGACTAGCTAAAGTTGCATATGGATGCATATTTTAATCCGTTCGAATTTACATCTTATGTAACTTGCCAGTCATGTTTCAAAAGTAAGATGATCAAATCTCCGTTTACTGGATAAAGAGAAAGAGCTACAGAACTACTGGATAGATACATAGTGATGTATACGGTACTATGTGTACACATGCCAGGAATGGTTCTTCGTACTTTACTACATTCACCGATGATCTCTCAAGATACGAACATGTATTCTTGTTGAAACACAAATCTGAATCTTTTGAGAAATTCAAGGAATATAAGTACGAAGTTGAGAACCAAACAGATAAAAGTATTAAAGTCCTTCGATCTGATCGGGGAGGAGAATACTTAAGCACGGAGTTCCGAAACTATTTAAAAGAGAATGAGATCCTCTCTCAGCTTACTCCTCCGTATACACTACAACACAACGGTATATCGGGACGGAGGAATCGCACCATATTAGATATGGTGCGCTCTATGATGAGTACTGCTGAGTTGCCTATTCCTTTTTGGGGTTATGCACTTGAGATAGATGCATACCTATTGAATAGAGTTCCGACCAAATTCGTTGCCTACTGTTCATCACTAAAAACTGCATTTTAATACCCTCATTCAGGATCTATTTAGTTATTTATCAGTACTTTTAACTAGTGTCTACTCAGTAATTACAGATTACAGGTGTTCGTGATAAAATACTGGAAACAGACTCAAAATCACGGATATAACGTTTGGGAGCTGAAACTGAAAACGGAACAGAAAAACGACCGATGTCCAAAGAGTTCTTTTGCAAATAAACATGTGTACACATTTTTGGTCCAACACAATGCAAGTGTACACACAACTCTTAGGCATGGACCATGGTGTGGCTGCCCATGGCACACACAAATGATGGCTTGTACAAATAGGAGGACATGGGTAATAAATGCTAAAAGTTTTGATGTGATGTATGGCATCATGTTCCCTCTAAATGTCTGAATACAAACTAGGCTTAAACAGAGAAAACAAACAGCACCAGGATGATGTTGGAGTTGACACGAGGCCACCACATCAATACGAGCCCATTATCTCAGATTTTGGCCGGCCACACACCCAATAAAACCGAGCTCGCCGGCCCCCCTTGTCCCATTTGTCCCCATCTTTTCTCTGTCCCTTCCTTACAGTCACATCACCTTATTTTTATTACTTGTTTATGTTGGCTATAGTGCCCTCAAGGCAATTGTCATAGTCGCAGGTAGATGATTATGATGATTGAGAGAGGACCTATACCGATAAAACAATCTTACTCGAGATAATAGTATGCTATCTGGTTTGTCTTTATCATCATGTACATATTGATAGAGCCCATAGGATTCTTGCTTGACTACCAGCATTGTGATGGAGATCACATACGTGGGAGCCGGGGGTCTATAAGCACATCCTTAAATGTCCCTGGTCATAGGAGTATCGAGACTGGGCATCGATACTCCAGTGTAGACTGGTGTATAGTTATCTAGACCCCGACGAGGGGCGGTGGCCGGTCTCACAAGCCACTGGTGTCAGTTGGTTCACCTAAGATGTATACAGGTGCTCATTGGGTTATGAGTACACCGGACAGGACTCGCCGGGAACCTGCTAGATGGGATTATACCTCATGTCAGATAGCAGTTCCCTGGTGACATGTGTACAGGTTAGTTCATCGACCTGAGATCGTCATTTGTCTCATGTAAGTTCCCACTGTGCTTTGATTACTACCCTACCACGGCTCAAAGGAGTCGTGCAAACAGGTTTTAGTTGGGTACAGTCCCGAGCCACATGGAGGCAGTGAGCGGATCTGCAGGGGTTCGTCTCTCCCGGTATTGGGGGTGAGGTCGTGCTGTGTCTAAGAGAGCCAGAACATGAAAATTCCTTGGCCAAGGCAGGAGATTTGCTGGTAGGTATTCCAGTAGTATCTCAGGGAGTTCTGGGCTACACTCCGACACGACTTGTACCGCTTTTGGGGGTCTGACTTTTACCAACCCCCTAAGCCCGCCATGCGATGCTCATAGGCAAACGGACCGGACTGTACGGATATTGTCACTGACAGGCTCAGTAGGGTGTCAGGATGAGTTCGCTCATCGACGTCCCTTTTGGTCAATACCTGGTAGCCCGTCACGTATTGGCTTATACCTCTGACGTGCTAGTGGTTAAATCCACAGCCAAAATATTGACGAGTCTTTAGAGTCCACCACACACTCAGTTACTCAGGTTTCGGGCGAAACGCTGTAGAGGCCGTATGGAGATATGGCAGGGTTCGATCAGATGCGTGCGGTATTGCATTTGTGTAGTTTTGTCTCTTTGCATTTGTGTTCAGTGGGAATACAAATGCGGGCATGTATTTGCAGTAGTGGGTTTTTCCTGTAATTTATTACGGGATCAGTTTTCTAAAGTTGCCAGTTTGCATTCCGTTCCGGCCGTTTTTTCTTTGTTCCTTCTCGGCCGGACTTTTCGTTGGAGGGGGGTTAATTGCAAGTTTGCAATTAACTTAGTTGTGAGGGGCTTTCTTGCATTTGTGGCTTTATGATGAGACTAGCATCATGATGATATTCTATTATGGTCATTTCCATTGCTTATCTTGTGATGGTTGGTGAAAAGATTTAGATGAGAAAGAAGTGTGACCATTTTATCATTATCACTTCTTTTTCCCTCATATATCTTTATGACTTTTCTTTTCCTCCACCACCCATTCTCATGCTTGAGGGGGGCCGGCCACTTCATGAGTGAGGAAGAGAGAAGTTCATTTTTGCATGTGTGGCATTATTTCTTCATCTCAAATCTAGCTAGGAAAAATGAAAGCATCATTTTTCTTAACTTCATTCCTCCACAACTTCATCCAAGGCAACTTCTAAAACCCTAAAGAGACAACCCACTACACTATATCTATAGCACTCCTTGGACGCGTCGGCTAGCCAACTTCGCGTCCGAGTTGCCTCGGTCAAGAGGTGGGAGCCCGTAAAAGATTCCGGCTACGTGGTGCCCTTTCCGACGAGGAGGTGATGGACGGATTTTCCGCGAGTGATTCGAGTGGAGACGAAGACCGAAGGACACGGATCGCTTGGTATACTTCTCTACTCGTATTTTACTTTGCTAGTTGCTAGGTTAATGGCCCGATCCGGGTGAAAAGTGCGCGGTGGTGCCGGTTTTGCTAGTTTGCAAAGTTTTTGTTTCCGCGTTTCCGGCGTCGGATCGACGGCCGGGGCGCCGCCGCGGACTTACAATGGTATCAGAGCCATGCCATTAACCTACCTAGCTCGCTCTAGTATCTTTAAAGACTCGATCGAAAAAAATCCCAAAAACCGTATTTTTCGTGCTTGTGTTCTCTGTCGAATTTTTTTCAGCTCGAAAAATTTTTCAGGTCATTTCAGAAACATGTGTA
The DNA here is from genome assembly GCA_030015575.1 of Agapanthus africanus. Classification (NCBI taxonomy): domain Eukaryota; kingdom Viridiplantae; phylum Streptophyta; class Magnoliopsida; order Asparagales; family Amaryllidaceae; genus Agapanthus; species Agapanthus africanus. The sequence continues at coordinate 69,460,587 of CM057347.1, read as the reverse complement.
GACAATTCTAAGAATTCTGGTAAAATTTGGAGCAGTGATTCGTTAGTAAGACCGCGGAAACACGGCCAAATCCCTAGTTTGGCCGTGGTTCCGCGGTGGTAAGGTGTCCTCACTGCACCAAAATTTCCCAGTAGGCTTTAGACTTGGAAATAGGGGTTTTGGGATATTTTTTTGGGCCCAGATTTTCTGTAAGTGCTACAGTACTCCTTGGGGCCCTCTTCGATAAATTTGTTCGATCGGATATTTTAATCATGCTAGTTCACAGTATTTACATTATATCTGCGACCGTGAATGTCACTCGATCGGTAAATCCAGTCTAACTGCTATAGCCCGGTTAGACAGATTTGCGAACGTGACATTCACGTTGATGTTCTGTGTTGTGCTGTGATGTTGCGGATCGGTCGTGGGGGATAGCCTGGTTGCAGTGATAGTACAGTTCTGTTTTATATGTACATTTTGATATTGCGGGGCGAGCGTCCGATATGTGGACTGCCGTCACTGCCTATTTGTATTATTCTTTTGGGGCACGACCAGGTTGCGGTCGATGTACCCGTTGTATGTATATTTTACTTTCTGTACTAGGATTGCCCCGCGGAGGGGTGCACGGGTAGCTGGGTTCTAGAGGGCAACAAGCCCGCATCTCATGGCATTGAGACGGAGGGGGCTGTACTCTAGAATTGGCGGGCTATTCGCCGCACTCGTAGGGGGTATAGGTTGACCCAGGAGGGGTGCCCAAGTTACCGGATTCTGTGAAGTGCTGGGTGGTCCATTCACGTTGTTGAAGGGGGCTGCCTCGCTTCAGGTTTTGGCGGGTAACTTGCCGCGCCCGTAGGGGTCTAGATTTTCATTGCACAGGCTATCCACACGACCAGGGGAACGTCGGGTTTCAGCGGCTCTGTGAAACCCAGGGATCCCAGATATCTGTATTGTTCTGTGATGCTGTACTTTTCTGTGCTGCTGCATTTTTATCACGCCTTGAGCGAAAATTATATATTATATATATATATACTAGTAGATGTATATGTTTCGCATCCGCGCTAGTCCAGTCCCCGCTCTGTCGTTAGTTAGCTAACCTAACGGGTGATGACGGGACCCAGTGGCGAATGTGGATGGCATATACGTACGTCAGTATATTTTCGTTCTTTGTGGTGTGATCAATTGATGGGACTGCGTTGATTCGGATCAATGCAAGATAAACAAACCTATTCTGATGTTGTTGGAACACTTTTCAAAAAGCTGTTGTTGCAAGGGCGTTCTCTTTTGTTTTACACAGTGGTATTCAGTTGGAATATCCTGCTCCTCAGTCGACGAGGCAAGGGCCGAGATCCCTTCACCGGGAGTGACCCCTTGGACAGAAGTTTGCGTCAGGGCAATAACTTCACTATAGCCGATTACTTTTGCTTTGCATCGTGGTATTCAGTTGGAATATCCTGCACCTCATTCTACGGGGAAAGAGCCGAGATCTCTTGACCGGGAGTGACCTCTTTAGCAAAGGTTTTCGTAACTATATTTTTAAAAGCTATCCGTTCCTTCAACGATATCAAGTTCATTACGTTAAAGGTTTTCGCCAGAAACCATTCGTAGCCCTCCGTCGTTTCAGACGGGTAGCACGTAGTATTTATTCTATGTTTGTTGGCCTTCGTCAAGGCATAGTGTATGGTAGCTGCTTGTTGCCTTTCTGCTGCATAGATAGATGCGTTGGTTTGGGACTGTCGTATAGCCTTGTTGGCCTTCATCAAGGGCTTGTACGGGTGGGTTCAAATCAACCTGGATAATGACGGGTAGAACTTGACATGTGACTTATGATTTGTTGGCCTTCGTCAAGGTCATAAGAACATGGGGCAAAAATCCACATCGGGAGTTTCAAAAGAACTGAAACTTGCCAGATATGCGCATACCTTCTGGAGTGTGGTGACGTGAGCAGATTCCGTCACGTTATCATGCGATGATAGTTGGATCCTGATTCCCACTGATGAGTTGGTTTACTCCTCGGGTGATCCCGGCTAATTCTTCTTTCAGGTTTTGGGAAGAATTTGACGTTACAGTAGGAGGTTTCCAGATTAGATAAAGTGATAACCATTCTGATCTAAGTTAGAGTGCACGCTGAGTGTTTCTTTTCTCTCTCTATTTGGCAGAGACCATTGACCTGACCCTAGACTATGACTCAGTGACCAAGTTGACCGAACCTTCTTAATACTGGCTTTTGGATTGTCAGAGTTGCAAACCTCATTGCCACTCCTACTTTTACCCTTTTCTCCGGGACACCCCGTATTACTACGAACGTCCACTTCCATTGGACAAAACCATCGTATGGTTATATACGAACTCGAAGGACTTCGAGGATGGTTTCAGGTTCTGGAGAAAACGGATATGACTATTCAGTTGTCTTTTCCTTTTACCTTCTCTCAGGTTGCGAGTACTCCTTGGTTTAGGAGTAGTACACCTATTACGCAAATTGGATAGTCTTCTTCCAAACCTTAGGCTGGTGCCGACCGGTAGGGAATGAAGAAAGCCAATTAGCCTAAACGGTATACAGAAGGTATTAAGTTCAGACAAAGCAAGGGATTAGTAAGAGGGCAAAGTAAATTACGACTGATATTCACGACCAAACCAAGTATTTCTTCGCCAATCCTAAATCACCTTTGTATTTCTCCAGGACACTCCGTATTACTACGAAGATTCCAGTTTATTGGATAATCCATCGTATGGTTATATACGAACTCGAAAGGAACTTGTTCCAGTTCGGGGATGGATCCTGGTTCTGGAGAAATAGGAATTAAGTTCATTCGGTTGTCTTTTATCCTCACCTTCTCTCGCATTGCGAGTGCTCCTAGGATTAGGACAGTACACCCATTATGCTTATTGGATAGTCTTCTTCCAAACCATAGGCTGGTGCCGAACGGTAGGGAAGGAAGAAAACCATTTGGCCTAAAGGGGTGTACAGAAGGTAATGACTAAAGACATATAAAGGGATTTGGAGAGGTGGCAAAGAATTATATGGTTACAGTCGTGAATCTGGATAATGGAAAAGGCATTACTAGGAATACCCGGATACCCCATCGAAACATTTCAATGTTTCAGTATTACTGTGTACTGTTAAAAGAAAACTGATTTCCCAATTAGACATTTGCTCCAGGGTATATATTTACCATGTATGATTCTCAGATCTGTATGGTTTTACAGATGATGAGTGGGAGTAAGTTATTGGGAATTAGGTGACCATCCTCATTATATCGGGATTCGTTGTAATTGGTGATATTTGAGGAAGTCACCTGGGTTGTTTGCCGGTCGGCAAATATATGGTTTTGAATATCCGTTGTTATGCACCAATTTCAAATTGATATATCTGTACGTCTATTTTTATAGAGTGAGATATACCTTTTTGAAATTATGTCTATGACATTTATCTATATCAGTGGATGGTTAGGTAAGGAGCATTAAACAGCGGTGTAATTCTTCTTAACCATAAGTACAGTTTTCAACCTACGACACACAGTGAATGAGTTGTTAGACTCAGCGGACTTATACACAGTATTGTATGTTGTCCAGTGTCCATTAGGACAGAGGGGTTGGTCCTCATACTATATTCTGTTTACTTTTAACTTCTCTAGTTCTTAGACATGTGTTTCGTAGAAACACAGGGTCTAAGTTTTGAGGAGTTATAAGTATAAGAATAAAGTAGAGAACCAGGTATTGCAAGTATCGGGATTCTTCAAGGTGATCGAAGATGTAGATACTTGTATAAGGTATTCAGTTGATAGTAATGTTTAAGAGATCTTGCTTCTCTTTCAGGTTACTCATAATTGGAAGTATTCCTAAGTTGAGTAACGCTGATCGGCCTCTCTCCATTTACTTGACATGCACTGGAGACAGCTGTATGATTTGAATCTGGTTCAATTAAATCAGTGCCTCTATTTCTATATTGGATATAGAACAGTTCATATCTTGACATTGTTAAGATACGGGGAGTTGTCCGGCTTATGCTTAAAACCAGACTCCGGATAACTCAAGGCACGTTTCTGTAATGGCTGTTTGTGGGTTGACCCGGGCTATGACGAGGGTTGATTTTCTACCATCTGGAAGATCAATAGTGATATTGTTCTTGACTCGCCACAGTTTAATAAAAATGGATTTTTTCAGAAAACAGTAGTGGGAGTATGGTAGAACTGGAAGTGATTCCAGAACCGCAAACGATTACTGAAGTTTGATAAAAAACCTAAAGATTCAATCTGATTTGACATTCCATTGGCCACTTCGCAGATATGGTGGGTAACCTCAGGCGCTCGAGAGGTACTTCGGTATGCTCAAGGACGGTGGCAGGGAGGTTCTTGTTTACCCAGACTTGCCATTGCTGTTGTTCCAGACTGTGAGACCCGGCAGGAGGATGAGTATAGCGTCGTTCTAAACAAGCTTTAGAAGTGTACGCCTATATGACTCTGCCAGAGGGTTGTCATAGTCAGTGGGAGCAGCGGAAGCATTGGTGGACATCAGGCTTATGTCTATTTATAGACTAAAGAAGATATAGCGGAGATAGATCATCTATTTCTGATGTGACAGTCATAGGTTTGACTTCATCAGAATAGGGGATGGATCTGTTGAGAAGGTAGTAGGGTGTGATGTCCTGGTATTTGATGACATACACAGAGTAGGAAGTGATATTCCTATACTACAATCGGTTATACTTTGGTCGTCACACAGTGGTTTCTCCACATAGGACTTGGATATTATATCAGACATTCTGGTCACTAGATCTATGGTTTTAGATCTAGATTAGGTGGTTTCCCAATCAGGGTACTTTGACAGCATTCTAAGAGTATTTAGAATGGACGACTCCTGGCACGGTAGTGTACCTGCAGTTAATGGAGTCACCCTCTCTAAAGGTGTCTTACAGACTAAAGGGGAGAGGGATACGCGTGATTGACAGATCACTTGCTTAGGCAATTGAGTCAATCATGAGATGTCAAGTACCACACCAGATATTGTTCTTGCAGTAGATGCAATAAGTTGATATTGATCCAATCCTGGAGAAACAGTCGGAAGCAGTTTTAGAACATAAGTGCATGTTCTTGGGATTTGATAACGGCAGCCTCTTTTAAGAGACGGTTATCATTCCAGGCTTCCAAGGTGACCTGGACGGCAGAGTGGCCGTCAGAGTTTTAGTTTTCCCTCTAACGAGGGGCAGTATTATGGACAGATGGTCCAAGGCAATACTGAGGGAGGCATGGCGCAGGATACTGATTAAGTTCAGTTGACGATACAGTCTAAGAAGTTTGGATTTGGAGTTCATTTATGAGCTAGGTCCCATCAGACATCCAGACATTCTAAGACAGGTATTGCTCATTTCGGGAGATGGCTTTCTCCGCGAACATGGGATATAGAGAGACATAGAAAGAAACATCAGAGCGGATCCACTCACCGAGGCTATTCCTCGAACGCAATAGTTTCGCAAACGAGCTTTATGAGACTGACTAGTAGAGGAGTTGGGTGTTCGGTATCACACGGGCTGTGAGTATGCGACATCGCAATAATTAGCCTTGAGTGCAAGTGGGAGATTGTTGGAGATAGTGCCCTCAGAGTCAATTATTGGATCATAGGCACGTGATTGCAATGATTGAGGGGAGGACCTGTCCCAGTTGGACAGTCTTACTCGAGATGATAGTATGCTATCTGGTTTATCTTTATCATCGTGTACTGCTTTGTAAGTGCACGGCGGCGCCCCGGCCGTCAATCCGACGCCGGAATGCGGAAACGGTGAAAAACTTAAATTTTGCGGACTTTGCAAACCGGCACCACCGCGCACTTTAACCCGGATCGAACCATTAACTAGTCCTAGCTAACTATAAGATGGGTTAGAGATATACCGACGATCCAAGTCCTCCGGTCTTCTCGTCATGGTCCCGATCTCCTGCGGAAAAGTCCCGTCTCCTCCTCGTCGCCGGAAGTGCACCACATCGCCTACTTTGTTTACGGGCTCCCACCTCAATACCGAGGCAACTCGGGCGCGAAGCTGGCGAATCGACGCGTCCAAGATTTGCTGTAGGAAGTGTAGTGTAGAGGCTACTTGTCTCTTTGGGGTTTGTTGCCTTTGGATGGAGGAATCAAGAAGAACTTTGGAGAGGTGAGAAGGTTTTGTGTGCAAGATAAAAAATGAGATCATGAAATTTCCTCATACAAAAATGAACCATTCTCTCTCACTCTCACCAAAATGTGGCCGGCCCAATCAAGTAGGAAATTGGTGGGAAGGAAAAACAAAGGGAGGTGAGTGTAGGATCAAAAAAATGGTGACCACATCCAAGGTCAAAGAAACATACACCATACTTCATTTCAAATCACACCATACTCTTTCAAATCTCATCCTCATTCAATCAAATCATATTAAAACAAAAGCATGGTGCAAAAGAAAAGATTCTTATCATATCAAACCCTTTTGCAATAAAACCCCTCCACAAATGTAATTTGCAAAACTGCAAATTACCCCCTCCATCGGAAAAGTCCGGCCGGGAAAGAACAAAGGAAAACCGGCCGGAACAGAATGCAAACTGGCAACTCCAGAAAACTGGTCCCGTAATAAATTACAGGAAAACCCCGATACTGTGCATACACACCCGCATCTGTATTCCGTCCGGATACAAATGCAAAGAGACAAAATCTACACTGTACTAAACTAGGACCGGCTTAAACCAAAGCCGGCTAGTATTATCCGTTCGATCCTGATCCGTGCAATACCGCACGTATCTGATCGAACCCTGCCATAATCCTATACGGCTACTAGTACAAACCGTCCGATCCTGATCCGTGCAATACCGCACGTATCTGATCGGACCTTGCCATATCTCCATACGGCCTCTACAGCCTTTCGCCCGAAAGCTGAGTAACTGAATGTGGGGGACTCTAAAGACTCGTCGACACCTTGGTCGTGGATTTAACCACTAGCACGTTAGAGGTATAAGCCAATACGTAACGGGCTACCAGGTACTGACTAAAAGGGATGTCTGTGAGTGAACTCAGCCTGACAACCCTACTGAGCCTGTCAGTGACAATATCCGTGCAGTCCGGTCCGTTCGTCTATGAGTATCGCATGGCGGGCCTAGGGGGTTGGTAAAAGTCAGACCCCCAAAAGCGGTACAAGTCGTGTCGGAGTGTAGCCCAGAATACCCTGAGATACTACTGGAATACCTACCAGTAAATCTCCTTGCCTTGGCCAAGGACTTTGTGTAATGGCTCTCCTAGACACAGCACGACCTCACCCCCAATACCGGGAGAGACGAACCCCTGAAGATACGCTCACTGCCTCCATGTGGCTCGGGACTGTACCCAACTAAAACCTGTTTGCACGACTCCTTTGAGCCGTGGTAGGGTAGTAATCAAAGTACAGTGGGAACTCACACTGTACTAGCATTGCATCCAGGCTATCCCCCACGACCGATCCGCAACATCACAGCAAATACATAGAACATCAACGTGAAACTCACGTTCGCAAATCCGTCTAACCGGGCTATAGCAGTTAGACCGGATTTACCGATCGAGTGACATTCACGGTCGCAGATATAATGTAAATACTGTGAAAAATGTGTTTAAAAAATTTCCGATTGATCAAACAATTAACAAGTGGGCCCCAAAGAAAACTGTAGCACTCACAGAAACAATTGGCCCAACTTTAATATTCCAAAGCCCATATTTTAAGCCCAGAAGGCCTCTGTAAAAAAATGGTGAAGTGATGTGAATAGTGCGCGGCGGAAGGGCCGCACAAAGGTGGTTTTCGCGGTGCTGAAGGGGGCTGCCTCGCTTCAGGTTTTGGCGGGTGACTTGCCGCGCCCGTAGGGGTCTAGGTTTTCATTGCACAGGCTATCCACACGACCAGGGGAACGTCGGGTTTCAGCGGCTCTGTGAAACCCGGGGATCCCAGATATCTGTATTGTTTCTGTGATGCTGTTCATTCTCTGTGATGTTGCATTTTATTCACGCCTTGAGCGAATATAATATATTGGTATATATATTAGTAGATGTTGTATATGTTTTGCATCCGCGCTAGTCCAGTCCCCGCTCTGTCGTTAGTTAGCTAACCTAACGGGTAATGACGGGACCCAGTGGCGAATGCGGATGGCATATACGTACGTCAGTATATTTTCGTTCTTTGTGGTGTGATCAATTGATGGGACTGCGTTGATTCGGATCAATGCAAGTTAAAACAAACCTAATCTGATGTTGTTGGAACACTTTTCAAAAAGCTGTTATTGCAAGGACGTTCATTTCTGTTTTGCATCGTGGTATTCATTTGGAATATCCTGCTCCTCAGTCGACGAGGCAAGGGCCGAGATCCCTTCACCGGGAGTGACCCCTTGGACAGAAGTTTGCGTCAGGGCATTAACTTCACTATAGCCGATTACTTTTGCTTTGCACCGTGGTATTCAGTTGGAATATCCTGCACCTCATTCTACGGGGAAAGAGCCGAGATCCCTTCACCGGGAGTGACCTCTTTAGTAAAGGTTTTCGTCACTATATTTTCTAAAAAGCTATCAGTTCCTTCAACGATATCAAGTTCATTACGTTAAAGGTTTTCGCCAGAAACCATTCGTAGCCCTCCGTCGTTTCATATGGGTAGTCAATAGTATTCAAGCTGTGTTTGTTGGCCAAAGTCAAGGCACAGTGTTTGGTAGCTGTTGGTTATTCATATGCAGCATAGATAGATGCGTTGGTTTGGAACAGTCGTACTGCCTTGTTGGCCAAAGTCAAGGGTATGTACGGGTGGATTCAAATTAACCTGGAGAATGACGGGCAGAACTTGACATGTGACTTATGATTTGTTGGCCAAAGTCAAGGTCATAAGAGCATGGGGCAGAAATCACATCGGGAGTTTCAAAAGTACTGAAACTTGCCAGATATGCGCATACCTTCTGGAGTGTGATACCGTGAGCGGATTCCGTCACGTTGTCATGCGATTAGAGTTGGATCCCGATTCCCACTGATGAGTTAGTTTACTCCTCGGGTAACCCCGACTAATTCTTCTTTCAGGTTTGGAGGAGAATTTGAGGTACAGTGGGAGGATTCCAGATTAGATAAATTGGTAACCATTCTGATCTAGGTTAGAGTGCACGCTGAGTGTTTCTTCTCTCTCTCTCTCTGGCAGCGACCATTTGACCCGACCCTAAGACTTTGACTCAGTGACCAAGTTGACCGAACCTTCTTTAACACAGGCTTTTGGATTGTCAGAGTTGCAGACCTCATTGCCACTCCTACTTTTACCCTTTTCTCCCGGACACCCCGTTTTACTACGAACGTCCACTTCCATTGGACAAAACCATCGTATGGTTAGATACGAACTCGAAAGAATTTATTCGAGGATGGTTTCCGGTTCTGGAGAAAACGGATAGGATTATTCAGTTGTCTTTTCCTTTTACCCTCTCTCAGGTTACGAGTACTCCTTGGTTTAGGGGTAGTACACCTATTACGCAAATTGGATTGTCTTCTTCCAAACCTTAGGCTGGTGCCGACCGGTAGGGAATGAAGAAAACCAATTAGCATAACGATGGTGTGCAGAAGGTATTAAGTTCAGACAAAGCAAGGGATTAGTAGGAGGGCAAAATAAATTGCAACAGATATTTCACGACCAAACCAAATATTTCGTTACCACTCCCACATCACCTTTGTATTTCTCCAGGACACTCCGTATCACTACGAAGATCCACAGTTTATTTGGATATTCCATCGTATGGTTATATACGAACTCGAAAGGAACTTGTTCCAGTTCGGGGATGGATCCTGGTTCAGGAGAAATAGGAATAAAGTACAGTCAGGTGTCTTTTATCTTCACCTTCTCTCGTGTTGCGAGTGTTCCTAGGATTGGGACAGTACACCCATTATGCTTATTGGATAGTCTTCTTCCAAACCATAGGCTGGTGCCGAACGGTAGGGAAGGAAGAAAACCATTTGGCCTAAAAGGGTGTACAGAAGGTAATGACTAAAGACATATGAAGGGATTTGGAGAGGTGGCAAAGAATTATACGGTTATAGTTGTGAATCTGGATAATGGTAGAGGCATTACTAGGAATACCAGGATACCCCATCGAAACATTTCAATGTTTCAGGTTCAACTGTGTACTGTTAAAAGAAAACTGATTTCCCGATTGGACACTTGCTCCAGGGTATGTATTTACCAAGTTTGATTCTCACATCTGTATAGTTTTACAGATGATGAGTGGGAGTAAGTTATTGGGAATTGGGTGATCATCCTCATTATATCGGGATTCGTTGTAATCGGTGATATTTGAGGAAATCACCTGGGCTGTTTGCCGGTCGGCAAATATTTGGTTTTGAATATCCGCAGTTATGCACCAATTTCAAATTGATATATCTGTACGTCTATTTTCATAGAGTGAGATATTCCTTTCTGAAATTATGTCTACGACATTTACCTATATCAGTGGATGGTTAGGTAAGGAGCATTAAACAGCGGTGTAATTCTTCTTAACCATAAGTACAGTTTTCAACCTACGACACACAGTGAATGAGTTTTCAGACTCAAGGGACTTATACAGAGTATTGTATGTTGTCCAGGATCCATCAGGACAGAGGGGTTGGTCCTCGTACTATATTCGGTTTACTTATGACTTCTCTAGTTTTTAGGCAGGTGTTTCGTGGAAACACGGGGTCTGAATTTTGAGAAGTTATAGGTATTTGAATAGAGTAGAGAACCAGGTGTAGCAAGTATCGGGATTCTTCAAAGCGATCGAAGATATAGATACTTGTGAATGGTATTCAGTTGATAGTAATGATAAAGAGATCTTGCTTCTCTTTCAGGTTACTCATAATTGGAAGTATTCCTAAGTTGAGTAACGCTGATCGGCCTCCTTCCATTTAGTTGACATGCGCTGGGGACAGCTGCATGATTTGAATCTGGTTCAATTAAATCAGTGCCTCTGTTTCTATATTGGATATAGAACAGTTCATATCTTAACGATGTTGAGGTACGGGGAGTTGTCTGGTTTATGATTAAAACCAGACACTGGACAACTCAAGGCACGTTTCTGTAATGGCTGTTTGTGGGTTGACCCAGGCTATGACGCCGGTTGACTTTCTACCATCTGGATGAACAATAGCAATATTGTTCTAGACTCGCCACAGTTTTATTAAAAATGGATTTTTTCAGAAAACAGTAGTGGGAGTATGGTAGAACTGGAAGTAATTCCAGAACCACAAACGATTACTGAAGATTTGATAAGGAACCTAAAGATTCAATCTGGATTGACATTCCATTGGCCACTCCGCAGATAAGGTGGGTAACTTCAGGCACCCGAGAGGCACTACGGTGGCCTCAAGGACGGTGACAGGGAAGTTCTTATTTACCCACAATTGCCATTGCTGTTGTTCCAGGTTACGAGACCCGGCGGGAGGATGAGTATAGCGTCGTTCTAAAACTAGTTTTAGAAGTGTACGTGTATATGACTCTGCCAGAGGGTTGTCGTAGTCAGTGGGAGCAGCGGAAGCATTGGTGGACAAGTAGCTTATGTCTATTTATAGACTAAAGCAGATGTAGCGGAGATAGATCATCTATTTCTGACGTGACAGTCATGGGTTTGACTTCATCAGAATAGGGGATGGATCTGTTGAGAAGGTAGTAGGGTGTGATATCCTGGTATTTGGATGATATACACAGAGTAGGAAAAGAAACTCCTACACTACGATCGGTTATACTTTGGTCGTCACACAGTGGTTTCTCCACAAAGGACATGGATTTTATATCAGACATACTGGTTACTAGATCTATGGTTTTAGATCTAGATTTGGGTGGTTTCCCAATCAGGGTACTTGACAGCATTCTAAGAGTATTTAGGATGGACGACTCCTGGCACGGTAGTGTACCTGCAGGTAATGGAGTCACCCTCTCTAAAGGTGTCTTACAGACTAAAGGGGAGAGGGACGTGCATGATTGGCAGATCACTTGCTTAGGCAATTGAGTCAATCATGAGATGTCAAGTACCACACCAGATGTTGTTCTTGCACTAGATGCAATAAGTTGACATTAATCCAATCCTGGAGAAACAGTCGGAAGCAGTTTTAGAACATAAGTGGATGTTCTAGGGATATGATAACGACAGCCTCATTCAGGAGACAGTTATCATTCCAGGCTTCCAAGGTGACATGGACGACAAGGAGGTTGTCAGAGTTATAGTTTTCCCTCTGACGAGGGGCAGTATTTTGGACAGGTGATCCAAGGCAATACTGAGGGAGGCATGGCGCAGGATACTGATTAAGTTCAGTTGACGATACAGTCTAAGAAGTTTGGATTTGGAGTTCATTTATGAGCTATGTCCCATCAGACATCCAGACACATTCTAAGACAGGTATTGCTCATTTCGGGAGATGGGTTTCTCCGCGAACTTGAGATATAGAGAGACATAGAAAGAAACAACTAAGCGGATCCACTCACTGAGGCTATTCCTCGAACGCAATAGTTCCGCAAACGAGCTTTGTGAGACTGACTAGTAGAGGAGTTGGATGTTCGGTATCACACGGGCTGTGAGTATGCGACATCACAATAATTAGCCTTGAGTGCAAGTGGGAGATTGTTGGAGATAGTGCCCTCAGAGTCAATTATTAGGTCACAGGTACGTGATTGTAATGATTGAGGGAGGACCTATCCCGGTAGGACAGTCTTACTCGAGATGATAGTATGCTATCTGGTTTACCTTTATCATCGTGTACTGCTTTAGGTGACATGACACGTCACTATTACACGTTGATAGAGCCCCTAGGATTCTTGCTTGACCACCAGCAGTATGAGGGCGATCATATAAGTGGGAGCTGGGGGTCTACAAGCATATCCTTAAAAGGTCCCTAGTCGTGGGAGTTTCGAGACCGGGCATCGATACTCCATTAGTAGACTAGTGTATACAGTCGAGACCCCGACGAGGGGCGGTGGCCGGTCTCACAGCCACTGGTGTCAGTTGGATCACCTAAGATTTATACAGGTGCTCATTGGGTTATGAGTACACCGGACAGGACTCGCCGGGAACATGCTAGTTGGTCATATACCAGACGTCAGATGGCAGTTCCCTGGTGACATGTGTGCAGGTTAGTTCATCGACCTGGGGATCGTCATTTGTCTCGTGTGAGTTCCCACTGTACTTTGATATTGCGGGGCGAGCGTCCGACATGTGGACTGCCGTCACTGCCTGTTTGTATTATTCTTTTGGGGCACGACCTGGTTGCGGTCGATGTACCCGGTGTATGTATATTTTACTTTCTGTACTAGGATTGCCCCGCGGAGGGGTGCACGGATAGCCGGGTTCTGGAGGGCAACAAGCCCGCATCTCATGGCATTGGGACGGAGGGGGCTTCACTCCAGGATTGGCGGACTATTCGCCGCACTCGTAGGGGGTACAGGTTGACCCAGGAGGGGTGCCCAAGTGACCGGATTCCGTGAAGTGCTGGGTGGTCCATTCACGGTGCTGAAGGGGGCTGCCTCGCTTCAGGTTTTGGCGGGTGACTTGCCGCGCCCGTAGGGGTCTAGGCTGTATACACTAGTCTACTAATGGAGTATCGATGCCCGGTCTCGAAACTCCCACGACTAGGGACCTTTTAAGGATATGCTTGTAGACCCCCAGCTCCCACTTATATGATCGCCCTCATACTGCTGGTGGTCAAGCAAGAATCCTAGGGGCTCTATCAACGTGTAATAGTGACGTGTCATGTCACCTAAAGCAGTACACGATGATAAAGGTAAACCAGATAGCATACTATCATCTCGAGTAAGACTGTCCTACCGGGATAGGTCCTCCCTCAATCATTACAATCACGTACCTGTGACCTAATAATTGACTCTGAGGGCACTATCTCCAACATGCTTTAGGTGACCTTACGAGTCGCTATTGCACGTTGATAGAGCCCCTAGGGTTCTTGCTTGACTACCAGCAGTATGAGGGCGATCATATACGTGAGAGCTGGGGTCTATAAGCACATCCTTAAAAGGTCCCTAGTCGTGGGAGTTTCGAGACAGGGCATCGATACTCCGGAGTAGACTAGTGTATACAGTCGAGACCCCGACGAGGGGCGGTGGCCGGTCTCACAAGCCACTGGTGTCAGTTGGTTCACCTAAGATGTATACAGGTGCTCATTGGGTTATGAGTACACCGGACAGGACTCGCCGGGAACCTGCTAGTTGGGATTATACCTCATGTCAGATAGCAGTTCCCTGGTGACATGTGTACAGGTTAGTTCATCGACCTGAGATCGTCATTTGTCTCGTGTGAGTTCCCACTGTGCTTTGATTACTACCCTACCACGGCTCAAAGGAGTCGTGCAAACAAGTTTTAATTAGGTACAGTCCCGAGCCACATGGAGGCAGTGAGCGGATCTGCAGGGGTTCGTCTCTCCCGGTATTAGGGGTGAGGTCGTGCTGTGTCTAGGAGAGCCAGAACTTGAAAAGTCCTTGGCCAAGGCAGGAGATTTGCTGGTAGGTATTCCAGTAGTATCTTAGGGTGTTCTGGGCTACACTCCGACATGACTTGTACCGCTTTTGGGGGTCTGACTTTTACCAACCCCCTAGGCCCGCCATGCGATGCTCATAGACGAACGGACCGGACTGTACGGATATTGTCACTGACAGGCTCAGTAGGGTGTCAGGATGAGTTCGCTCATCGACGTCCCTTTTGGTCAATACCTGGTAGCCCGTCACGTATTGGCTTATACCTCTGACGTGCTAGTGGTTAAATCCACTGCCAAAGTATTGACGAGTCTTTAGAGTCCACCACACACTCAGTTACTCAGGTTTCGGGCGAAACGCTGTAGAGGCCGTATGGAGATATGGCAGGGTTCGATCAGATGCGTGCGGTCTTGCACGGATCGTGATCGGACGGTTTTTACTAGCCGGCTTTGGCTTAAGCCAGATCCTAGTATAAGATAGTGTAGTTTTGTCTCTTTGCATTTGTATTCCATTTGTATTCAGTGGGAATACAAATGCGGGCATGTATTTGCAGTAGTGGGGTTTTCCTGTAATTTATTACGGGATCAGTTTTCTGAAGTTGCCAGTTTGCATTCCGTTCCGGCCGGTTTTTCTTTGTTCCTTCTCGGCCGGACTTTTCGTTGGAGGGGGGTTAATTGCAAGTTTGCAATTAACTTAGTTGTGAGGGGCTTTCTTGCATTTGTGGTTTTATGATGAGACTAGCATCATGATGATATTCTATTATGGTCATTTCCATTGCTTATCTTGTGATGGTGAAAAGATTTAGATGAGAAAGAAGTGTGACCATTTTATCATTATCACTTCTTTTTCCCTCATATATCTTTGTGACTTTTCTTTTCCTCCACCACCCATTCTCATGCTTGAGGGGGGCCAGCCACTTCATGAGTGAGGAAGAGAGAAGTTCATTTTTGCCTGTGTGGCATTCTTTCTTCATCTCAAATCTTGCTAGGAAAAATGAAAGCATCATTTTTCTTAACTTCATTCCTCCACAACTTCATCCAAGGCAACTTCTAAAACCGTAAAGAGACAACCCACTACGCTATATCTATAGCACTCCTTGGAAGCGTCGGCTAGCCAACTTCGCGCCCGAGTTGCCTCGGTTAAGAGGTGGGAGCCCGTAAAAGATTCCGGCTACGTGGTGCCCTTTCCGACGAGGAGGTGATGGACGGATTTTCCGCGAGAGATTCGAGTGGAGACAAAGACCGATGGACACGGATCGCTTGGTATACTTCTCTACTCGTATTTTACTTTGCTAGTTGCTAGGTTAATGGCCCGATCCGGGTGAAAAGTGCGCGGTGGTGCCGGTTTTGCTAGTTTGCAAAGTTTTTGTTTCCGTGTTTCCGGCGTCGGATCGACGGCCGGGGCGGCGTCGGATCGACGGCCGGGGCGCCGCCGCGGACTTACAGTTACTTTGTAACCTCCTCATATACCATATTCACACCCTTTCTCCATTTCAATGTTTAAGTTAAAATCAAGTTAGTGTTAAGGTTGCTAAGTTTGGATGTGGTATTCTGTGATTAAGTGACTTGACAAATCTCTTGGTTTCATATACCATATACGATCACAAACACTTAGCAAACTCAACACTAAAATCATTTGCTCTCATTAACTAATTTGTGTTTTTGATGTTGTGGTAAGCTTGCTAACCCTCGTGGTTAGTGTTGATACCCCAACCTCGGACATACAAAACGGTAAGTGAACAAAACGGACTCGTTTCGTGTTTTGCGGCGAATATCGGAATTTGGTGATTTGTGTTTCGCAACCGCCTTGACAAATCATGCTTCATGCCATGATCGACGTAAGGACGAACAACTCATGATCAAGGGAGCGTCGAAGGAATCGTCGCGATTCGATCTTCCGAGCCAAAACCACAACCACTTCTTTCTTATCTTCTTTGCTTGCTTTTCTTGTTTTCGTATTCTTTTTATTTCTTTGTGACAAACCAACCGGTCGTTATTTGTTGAACCTTAAATCATAAGACCTAATACACAATTCCCTGCGGATCGTCCCGTACTTACCGGCTTGCTACAACGCGCCGTGCACTTGCGGTTTATAAATTTTAAAACGAGAACAATCTCGCGTGCGCATTCCATTTCTTTAAAATCATATCCTTGTCCAACACATACGCGTTTGCGCGCGCGGGTGAATTCCTAACAATTTTTTGGCGCCGTTGCCGGGGACTTGGTAGTATTGGGTATTGTTATTTCTGGTTCTTATTAACAAAACTAACTTTTAACTCAATTTTTTCAAAACTAACAATACGAAATTTTTTCTAACTTGTTCTCTGTCCTTCAGACCTGCTAACACCCTGATATTTATTTTAAAAATCAAGTTATACCATAAGAGCATTTAGCTAGCCTAGAGAACCCACACAAAATTCTAGCACAAACCAGCTTCATTCGGCCGGTGACATCAAAGAAATATCCAAGCTGGAGGGTGTTTTTGATTTTTCTTTTTATGTGATCTCCAGTGTGTTGTCAGAACTCTAGTGGCGTTGTTTGATTTTTGTAATTTTGAGTGTACAGGAATTGGGGCATATATATCGCTTTTTGACACTAAATATCGTATTTTTCCGACATTTCAGTTTTTACGAATTTACGACATTTCAAGACGTTGGTGAAGTATAGTGCCAAAGATCCGGGTAGTTTGACCCGCGCAAGCGAACAATCAAAGACTCGTATCATTTCAAAGGGGTTTTCTTAATCAAATCACATTGGTACGTATTTCCTAACACATTTCTCTTGAATCCGACGCATTCCACTATTTTATCTTCTGCAGGATTCTTCGCACAAGCTTTCCACCAATTGAACAAGAGAAGTAACCGTATTTTTTTGCAGCGCTTAAATTTAAACGAAAAAGAATTGCTTGATGTCTTGAATTCTTTTATTGATTGCGCATTTGCATCTTAATACGGATTTAAGGGCAAAAAGACCAAACAAGATACGGTAAAGGATTTCATCACCTTTTCTCTATAGCCCACAAATCACAAAACTGCATTCTTGCATACCCACAGTAATTTAAAATCAACTAGACTTTGACTTTAAGGACATCGCGCTCATCAGGAGAAGTTATTTGTGTTTAGAACACCGCTTAACGGTATATCGTTCACGGGGTGTCTAGGCAAGTGTTCAAGAGAAAGGGTTATCTAATTAAGGAACTTCGCGAAAGCGTTGGAAAACCCCCCCTTATCTCTTGCACTTACCTAGCTTCGTGATCCGTATATCTTGAGCCCGTTTCTCGACACAGTTTTACTTCGACAATCAGGTTCTTGAACAGGTCTAGTTAACATAGCATAACATAAACTGCCAGGGTTGTGATATTCTTTGTTTTTGTGATATTTGTGAATTCTTGTTAATATGGGTGATACACGATTTAATTCAATTTTTTACGATTCTTATTCTTTTGTTTATACTCAATCTCAATTCACTTGTTCAAATTGCTAAAATTCTTCCTACATTCATGACAGCTGTCCTTTCTTAGGGGGTGACCAACCGTCCCAGAGTTTTGATAATGGTCACCCACTTAACACTCTTGAACCCAGTCCCACTTCAACCATAGACCAAATGATTGAAGATTTAGAGAAAGAGGTCGACATATTGACTGCTTTAGCATCACCACCATCGCAACCCTCCTTACCTGAAACAACTGACACATCATTAGGGTATGATAGTGAGATGGATGCTAGGTTGACCACTTTAGAGAAGGGTATTGAAATAATGACTGCGGTTGAGAATCAATCAGCTTATATGCTATCCCTGTGCATACAGCAGTCTGAGCAATTGTTTCTTGCTCAAGCTCAATCATTGGCTAGAATAGAGGAACACGGGAAACATTTAGCTGTGAGGATTTTAGGGAGTGAACACTGTCAATTGGAACCCAATAGTGTTAATATCTGTCATCTAGGAAGTCACCCGAGTGAAATAAACGATTAATTGAATTTTGATGATTTCATAGATGACGATGCAATTGAATTGACTAAGTGTTATCAGGGCACACAAGAAAAACCTCCGACTGATTCTTGCATTCCAATTTTAGAGGAGGAATCTTGTGATTTTTACGGGTATGGTTTGGATAGATTGTCAGAAGAGATCAATGATCAGGAACCCACAATTTTTGTATCACCTAGTGATATTGTTTCGGATGAAACGTTAGTGTGGGAACCTACTTTTTTGGATGACATGCACATACCTATTTGTGAATGTGATGAGGGAGAACTCGTATTGGGAATTGTGAGTTTTAGCAATAAGAATAGAATTGTGGTAGATTATAAGGAGGAAGACAGCATTGAAAAGCATTCTTTCATGCAGAGTTTTGAGGAGATTTTTGCTGATGAACTTGATATTCTTGGTGAGTTTGAGTCAAGATCAATTTGGGAACATCCTAAGAACCTTTCTTTTGCTGAACTTTTTGAGGATGAACTCCAGTTTTTGAATGAACTTGAATTTGGAACTCAACACTTGCTTTTTGAACATTTAATACATCCAGGAAACAATTCTTTAACCTCTTCAAAACTTCATCTTCATCTTCAACGTCTTCTGATCCCTACTTTTACATGCCCATACCCTTCACTAACATCTAACATATACCTTTTCTTTTTCTTTTTTGTATACATATTCTTTTACCAGCCATTGCACTATATAGACAAAATCTTTAAATGGCTGGTATTAATTTCTGGACTAACCCAATCTTTTAACATGTATATGTTGTAATTAGTCTTAGCTTTTTTCTTTTTCTTTGAATAAAATTCTCACATTGATGTCTAAGTCCAGTTACCAGAGATGGGGGCAACGATAAGGACATCGTAAAACTCAGGTTTGGGGGTGAGCACTGCGTTTATTTTGCCGCATCATGTGTATAATCTGCATTACATACATATTAAAACACTCATAAAAATTGAAAAAAAATTCTTCAAAAAACATAAAAAAAATTCATGTTAGCTATTGGGGGAACTTAGATTCGAAGTCTGACGGTTCGGTTGATAAGTTAGAAATAACTAAATCCTTTTTGTGAGACCGACGACCCGAAAAATAACCCCCTTTGTGTTTAACCATAACTGATATATGTCTTTTATAACACTTTACACGTGTCGTATGTTTTTTTAGAATTTGATGAAAGTCTGACATGTCTGTAAACTTGTAAAATTGATAAACACCTTTAGGATCAAACAGCTTTATTCTGAGTTAAGTAATATCAAGAATAGTTCATAAAGTAAGGTGAATATGAAGGATATTATTGAGGTTTTAATAGAAGCTATAAGTCTGAAAAATAACTCATCTGGAATCTTGTTGGAGTGATTACACACCTTATCCATATGTAACGTCTTCGGATTTAAAAGAAATGCTGGCTATATCTCTGTTTTCACTGAGTTCAGAATATTTTAAAATAAAACGAGTCTTTTGTTTTGTGGTCTTGGTAACTTGGGTAATTACGTTCTTGGGGGTGTCTCCACACCTAATACCCTAAAACTATCTGGTTTGGGAGTCATTGACCCAAAGCTCGCTAAGTTTCTAAACGTCAAATAAAACAAGCTAAGCAAGTGTTCTCTCCGAGTTAAAAGTCCTTATTGTTCTTTGTAAGAGAATAATCTTGGCGGAGACAAGTTTTCTATTAAAACAGTTTTTTCACGGAGATGTGAAGGTATATTTATAAAAGACGTTTTGCACGACAACGAAAGGTGTGTATGAACAACAAAAGGTGAAATGTAGGAGTGAAAAATAAGACTTAGATTCTCTGTTAAAATCGATTGAAATTCTGACTTGAAACCTAACTTGAGAATAAAAACTTGAGAAAATCTTAACTCCTTTTAAACTCGTGTGATCCTTCAGAAGTTTATCCTGGTCTGTAATTATGACATGATGACCCTAATCAAAGTTCTTAAAACATTATGGACACTATCCGCACAATCACGTAAAGACGTATATAATCTTATGTTGAACAAATTGTGAGGAGAGAAAAATAGGGTTTAACATTTCTGACTTGGGTGATAGAACTTCTAGCTTTGATCTCTAACCTTAAGATTAGAATCAACAGTCTCTCCACGACGCTAACTTGACTGGATTTTGTGGGTGTAATCCGCTGAAAACACTCATGAGACAACACTCCTCCTACTAGGGACACCTAGAGCTTTAACGGCTTGTTGCACATGCTCAGTGCAATCGCGTTCCCTACGAAAGTGAGGCTAGGATTTTTTGTTTTTCTCGGGACGAGCAAAAGATAAGTTTGGGGGTATTTGTTCATCACTGAAAACTGCATTTTAATACCCTCATTAAGGATTTATTTGTTATTTATCGGTACTTTTAACCAGTGCCTGCTCAGTAATTACAGATTACAGGTGTTCGTAATAAAAGACTGGAAACACACTCAAAATCACGGATATAACGTTTAGGAGCTGACACTGAAAACGGAACAGAAAAACGACCGATGTCCAAAGAGTTCTTTTGCAAATAAACATGTGTACACATTTTTGGTCCAACACAATGCAAGTGTACACACAACTCTTTGGCATAGACCATGGTGGGGCTGCCCATCGTACACACAAACGATGGCTTGTGCAAATGGGGGCACATGGGTAATAAATGCTAAAAGTTTTGATGTGATGTATGGCATCATGTTCCCTCCAAATGTCTGAATACAAACTATGCTTAAACATAGAAAACAAACAGCACCAGGATGATTTTGGAGTTGACACGAGGCCACCACATCAATACGAGCCCATTATCTCGGATTTTGGCCGGCCACACACCCAATAAAATCGAGCTCGCCGGCCCCCTTGCCCCATTTGTCCCCATCTTTTCTCTATCCCTTCCTTGCAGTCACATCACCTTATTTTTATTACTTGTTTAATCTTTTTTGGTGACTATAAAAACCAGATCAGTGAGCAAGGGAAGGGGGACCATGTACCATATAGTATACTCCATTTTCCATTTTCTTTTGTTTTTGGTTTAGGCTTGAGAGTGAGTGGGCTTTAACTTGGTCTCTTCTTCTTCTTCCCTTTTGAAGCTTTCTCTTGAGAGCTTCATTATGGAGGTTGAATAAGTTACCAATATCTTGTACCTCTTCTTCAAGTGTTAATAATATTGTTGTTTCTTTTATTTCTTTCTTCTTGTTCTTGCTTTGCTTTTCTTTTTATCATGCTTAACTAATCTTCTTTGGTTGTGGTAATGGTAAGGAAGTGAGTTGAAAGGCTTTGCCTTCTCCTCCTCTTGTTAATGTTTAATGTGCTTATCTATATGATTCTAACTTAAAGATTGTTTATGTATTGACGTGATATGGTATTTTGAAACATGGTTACTTTGTAACCTCCTCATATACCATATTCACTCTCTTTCCCCATTTCAATGTTTAAGTTAAAATCAAATTAGTGTTAAGGTTGCTATGTTTGGATGTGGTATTTTGTGATTAAGTGACTTGACAAATCTCTTGGTTTCATATACCATATACGATCACAAACACTTAGCAAACTCAACACTAAAATCATTTGCTCTCATTAACTAATTTGTGTTTTGATGTTGTGGTAAGCTTGCTAACCCTCGTGTTTAGTGTTGATACCCCAAGCTCGGACATACAAAACGGTAAGTGAACAAAACGGACTCGTTTCGTGTTTTGCGACGAATATCGGAATTTGATGATTTGTGCTTCGCAACCGCCTTTACAAATCATGCTTCATGCCGGGATCGATGTAAGGACGGACAACTCATGATCAAGGGAGCGTCGAAGGAATCGTCGCGAATCGATCTTCTGAGCCAAAGCCACAACTACTTCTTTCTTATCTTCTTTTCTTGCTTTTCATGTTTTCGTATTCTTTCTATTTCTTTGTGACAAACCAACCAATCGTTATTTGTTGAAATTTAAATCACAAGACCTAATACACAATTCCATGCGGATCGACCCGTACTTGCCGGCTTGCTACAACACGCCGTGCACTTGCGGTTTATAAATTTTAAAACGAGAACAATCTCGTGTGCGCATTCCATTTCTTTAAAATCATATCCGTTTCCAAAACATACGCGTTTACGCGCGCGGGTGAATTCCCAACACCTACCACTCCATATGAGATATGGAATGGGAAGAGACCATCTCTTAAACGAGTTAAGATATGGGGTTCTCTGGCCTATGTTGAAAAGCAAAATTCGGACAAGCTTGATGCAAGGTCAGTTTTGTGCATGTTTGTAGGATATCCTAAACATTCTCGAGGGTATATCTTCTACCACACCGAGGAACAAAAGGTGTTTGTTTCTCGACATGCCACCTTTTTAGAAAAGGAATTTCTTGTGAAAGAAATTAGTGGCAATGAGGTAAAACTGGAAGAATTTCCAGCAACGCAAACTATAATTGACGATTTGGTGGAACTGGAGGATTCAATAGTCCCCGACGAACCACAGCCACTCCGCAGATCTAGTAGGGTTCCTCATCCACTTGAGAGATACTACGGTTTTCTCATAGATGGTGGGAACGAGGATTGCATCATGGAAGATGATGACCCAACTAGTTACGAGCAGGCCATCACGAGTGGTGACTCTGTGAAATGGCTGGATGCTATGCGATCTGAGATGCAATCCATGTACACCAAAAAAATATTGACTTTGGATGTTGCTCCTGAAGGGGTAAAACCCATCGGGAATAAGTGGATCTTCGAGAAAGATAATTTGGTGTAGATGGAAAGTTTGAAACTTTCAAAGCTATACTTGTAGCAAATGGTTTTCGTCAACGACCTGCTGTCGACTATGATGAAACCTTTTCTCCAGTGACTATGTTTAAGTCCATCAGGATCCTACTTGCCGTTGATGCATACCATAACTACGAAATCTGGCAGATTGCATGTCAAGACCGCTTTTCTAAATGGTGATTTAGAAGAGATCGTGTACATGACACAGCCAGAGGGCTTCGTAGACAGTGGGAGCGGTGGAAGAGTATGCAAGCTGCTTAAATCTATCTAAGGATTAAAGCAGGCATCGTGGAGATGGAACATCTGTTTTGATGAAACTGTCAAAGAGTTTGACTTCATCAAAAATGTAGATAAACCATGTATATATAAGAAGATTGTAGAGAGTAAGGTTGTCTTCCTCGTATTGTACGTGGATTACATACTCTTGATAGGAAACGATATTCCTATGCTACACTCGGTCAATCTCTTCTTATCACACAAGTTCTCCATGAAAGATCTAACTGATGCCTCCTACATTCTGGAGATATAGATCAATAGAGATAGATCTAAACGGATGTTTGGATTGTCCCAATTCAGGTACATAGATACCATACTAAAGAGATTTAGTATGGAAGATTCTAAGCGTGGTAATGTACCCACTTGTTCAGGAATCACTCTCTCCAAAGAGATGTCTCCCAAGACTGATTTGGAGAGGGCTCGCATACAAGAGATACCCTGTGCTTCAGCATTCAGGTCAATCATGTATGCGATGTTATGTACGAGACCGGATGTAGTTTACTCACTAGGTGTAGTGAGTATGTATCAACCAGATCTTGGGGAAAAGCACTGGACAGCTGTGAAGAACAATCTTAAGTACTTGAGAAGCACTAAAGAGATGTTCTTGGTGTATGGTAACAGTGAACTCCAGGTGGAGTCCTTTACCGATTCGAGCTTCCAGAGTGATAAGGACGACTGAAAGTCAGTCTCGAGTTTTGTCTTTACCCTAAGTAGAGGGAAGGTATGTTGGAAGGGTTCCAAGCTATATACCGTAGCAGACTTGTTGATAGAGGCTGATTACATCGTTACCAATGATTCTGCCAAAGAGACTGTCTGGATGAATAAGTTCATAAGATGAACTTGGTTCCTACCATTGAGCATCCAATACCTGAGTATTGTGATAACAATGGAGCTGTGACTTTGACCTAGGAACCCTGGTCCCATCAGCGATCCAGACATATTCTTACGCGGTATCACCTGATCAGGGAGATAGTTGATCTCCAGGAGATCGAGGTCAGGAGAGTTGACACAGAGGATAATACAGCGGATCCACCCATAATGGCCCACCCCCCAAATGAGATTCGAGAGATTTTTGGGATGTTGGGTATGAGATACTACAACAACTGGCCTTAGTGTTAGTGATATATGCCCTAGATGCCATTATTGTATCATATTGGTTTGTATATTACTTAATGGAAGCTTGGGATATTCACAGTTGTATTGACAGTGTTGGGTTACGGCGGTGCCCCGGCCATCAAACCGTGGCCAAATGCGGAACAAAAATTTACTAAACTGGCGCTACCATTACCCGATGCCCGGATCTACCCTATACCCTAAACTAGCAATCTTTATAAAGAAGTTAGAATGGTTATACCGAGTTGATCCGTGTCCTTCGGTCTTCAACCATCATCCCCAAGCTCCTAGTGGCTCTTTGATCAAGTTTGGTAGGCGGTCTTTCTCCATCTACGATGATCCACCTGAGGGAAATGGCGCAAGCTTCAGCTTCGTTGAACGAGACAACCGACGCTCTAAGGATGCTAGCAATGGAGAGTGGAGGTATAGGAATGTGTCACTATAATTTTCTCTCATCACATTTGCTCAATGAGCAACCATAGAAGATGAAGGAGGTGAGAAAACATGTGGCATGAGCAACTCTAGAAATGACTAAGTGTTGAAGTGAGTATGGGAGAGTGAAGAGAGCAAGTAAAGAAATCTAGTGAAGAAAATGAGCAAGCCTACACTAAGCTAGTGGCTGCCCCCCTCTCTCTCATGAAAAATAATGCACACAAAATATCTCATCAAATTATCCAATAAAGAATTAAGATCCATGCCTTTCTACATGTCCAAGACCATGCTCATGCCAACTCACCCCTCCACCTCATTTCCCAAATTGATTTTCTAAAAAGGAAAATCAATTAATGAGGTGGCCACCTTCTAGAACCTATTCAGTATAAATACGGAATACAACCCGGTACATGTATCGAAATACATATACGTGTATTCGTACAAAAATATGAATAGCCAAGAGAGAAAATGAATAGTGAACAATAATACTAGAATACATATATATAAATACATATATAAATCATTAAATCAAAACCTGATTTAATAATCCGGCTTAATCGTAAGCCGCTAGTATTATCAACCGTCCGATTAATGTCTATGCACATATTTAATCGGATACCTGTATGTAACAACATACGTCATCTACATCATATCACCTGAACCGTGAAAACCCTCTGTGTGGGACTCTAAAGACTCATCAATATGCTGGCAGTGGGTTTAACCACAAGCACGTCAGCAACACTAGCTGTACGTAATGGCTACCCAGGTATTGAGCGAAAAGAAGGCCGAC
The DNA here is from genome assembly GCA_030015575.1 of Agapanthus africanus. Classification (NCBI taxonomy): domain Eukaryota; kingdom Viridiplantae; phylum Streptophyta; class Magnoliopsida; order Asparagales; family Amaryllidaceae; genus Agapanthus; species Agapanthus africanus. The sequence goes on along the minus strand of CM057347.1, from coordinate 69,434,850 downwards.
GAGCAAACTCATCCTGAACCCCCTACTGAGCCTGACAGTGACAATATCCGTACAGTCCGGTCTGTTTGTCTAAGAGTATCGTATATCGAGTCTAGGGGGTGGATAAAATCAGACCCCTAACATCGCGACATTTAGTGTCGGCATGAAACCCATCACCACCTGAGAAACTATCGATCTTGGATCGGTAATTCTTGTCCACCATGGTCATGGATTTCTGGTGATGGCCACCCGTGCACAACACGACATCAACCCCCAATACCGGGAGAGACGAATCCCCAACGATCCGATCACTGCCTCCATGTGGGTAGGGACTGTACCCAACTAAAACCTGTTTGCACGACTCCTTCGAGCTGTGGTAGGGTATTAATCAAAGCACAGTGGGAACTCACACAAGACAAATGATGATCTCAGGTCGATAGACTAACCTCTACACATGTCACCTGAGAATTGCTATCTGACAATAGGTATAATACCAACTAGCAGGTTCCCGGCGAGTCCGTCCAGTGTACTCATAATCTAATGAGCACCTCTATACTATCTTAGGTGAACAAATTAACACCAATGGCTTGTGAGACCTGGCCACCGCCCCTCGTCGGGATCTTGATCAGTATCACTAGTCTACACTGGAGTATCGATGCCCAGTCTCGATACTCCCACGACTAGGGACATTTAAGGATGTGCTTATAGACCCCCAGCTCCCATGTATATGATCGCCATCATAATACTGGTAGTCAAGCAAGAATCCTGTGGGCTCTATCAACATGTAATAGTGATGATAAAGACAAACCAGATAGCATACTATCATCTCGAATGAGACTGTTCTACCGGTATAGGTCCTCCCTCAATCATCATAATCACATGCCCGTGACTATGATAATTGCCTTGAGGGCTCTATAGCTAATAATATCTCACTTGCACTTAAGGCCAATTATTGCGGTTTCGCATACTCACGGCTCGTGTGATACCGAATACCCAACTTCTCTACTAATCAGTTTTGCAAAGCCCATTTGTGAAACTATTATGTTCGAGAAATAGCCTCAGTGAGTGGATCCGCTCCAATATTTCTTTCTGTATTTCTCTATATCTCAACTTCGCGGAGAAAACTATCTTCCGAAATGAGCAATACCTGTCTTAGAATTTGTCTGGATATCTGATGGGACCCAGTTCACAAGTGAACTCCAAATCCAGAAACTTCTTAGACTGTACCGTCCACTGAATTTAATCAGTATCCTGCGCCATGCCTTTCTTCAGTATCCGCTTGGACCATCTGTCCAACATACTATACCTCAAAAGAGGGAAAAACTATAATTCTGACAGCCACTCTGTCAGTCAGGTCACCTTGGAAGCCTGAAATGATAACCGTCTCCTGAAGGAGGCTGCCGTTACCATATCCCAAGAACATTCACTTATGTTCATAACTGCTTCCTAATGTTTCTCCAGGATTGGATTAATATATGTTTATTGTAGCTAGTGCAAAAACAACACCTGGTGTGGTACTTGACAATTCATGATTAACTCAATTGCCTAAGAAAGTGATATGCTAATCATGCAGATCCCTCTCCCTTTTAGTCTGTAAGACATATTTAGACAGGGTGACTCCATCATCTGCAGGTAGACCACCATGCCAGGAGTTGTCCATTCTAAAATCCCTTTAGAATAATGTCAAAGTACCCATATTGGGATACTTCCCAGATCTAGATCCAAAACCATAGATCTAGCAACCAGAAAACCTGATATTATATCCATATTCTATATGGAGAAACAACTTTGTGACAACCACAGTATAACCGATCGTAGTATAGGAATATCTCTTCCTATCAAGTGCATGTCATCCTAATACCTGGACATCACTTTCTACTACCTTCTTAGCATATCCATCTCCTATTCTGATGAAGTCAAAGCCTATGATTGTCGCATCAAAAATAGATGATCTATTTCCGCTATACCTGTTTTAGTCTATAAATAGACACAGGATACTTGCCTTCTATGCTTCCGCTGCTCCCACTGACTACAACAACCCTCTGGCAGAGTCATATACACGTGCACTTCCAAAACTAGTTTAGAACGACGCTATACTCATCCTCCTGCCGGGTCTTATAGTCTAGAACAGAAACAATGGCATGTCTGGGGAAACAAGAACCTCTCTGTCACCATCACTGAGAAGACCGAAGTACCTCTCGGGTGCCTGAGGTTACCCACCAAATCTGCGGAATGGCTAATGGAATGTCGAAACTAATTGAATTCTTAGGTTCTATTAAATCTTCAGTGATCGTTAGTGGTTCTGGAATCACTTCCAGTTCTACCATACTCCCACTTCTGTTTTTCTGAAAAAATCCATTTTACTAAAACTGTGGCGAGTCAAGAACAGTATAATTATTGATCTTCCTGATGGTAGAAAGTTAACCCTCGTCAAAGCCAGGGATAACCCACAAACTGTCATTATTGAAACGTGCCTTGAGTTTATCCAGATTCTAGTTTTAAGCATCAGCCGGACAACTCCCTATACCTTAACATCGTTAAGATATAAATGTATGCCCTAGAGGCTATTATTTGATAGTGTATGTACCGGTTTGTGTGTGTGTGTGTGTGTGTGTGTGTGTGTGTGTGTATTCAGAGGACAATCTTGCTCGACATGATAGTATGCTATCTGGTTGTTGTTTATATTGACATGCAGATAAAGCCCTTAGGATATTTGCTTGACTACTGGGATTATGATGTGGATCATACTAGTGGGACATCCGCAGTTTATAAGCATATCCTTGAAATGTTCCTAGTCGTGGGTGTATCGAGATAGGGTATCGATATTCCAGAGTAGACCAGCGTGTACGATTCTTGTCCCATGTGATGGGCGATGGATGATCCCATACCCTGTTAGTTATATGTATGCCCTAGAGGCCATTACTATACATACGATGTATATTGTAGTGGATGCTTGGACATATATAGGGAGGACTTTCTTGCTCGACATGATAGTATGCTATCTGGTTGCTCTATATCTTAACATGTACTCTGATTGTCTCTATGTTACTTGTTGATAAAGCCCTTAGGATGAGTACTTGACTACCAGGACTATGAGTCAGATCATACTAGTGGGGACAGTGTAGTCGCTAAGTACATCCTTCAAATGTCCCTAGTCGTGGGTGTATCGAGATAGGGCATCGATATACCAGAGTAGACTAGCGTATAGCTTCTCGACCCATACAGATGGGCGATGGATGATCCCATATCCATTGGTGTTTGACATCAGAGACAGTATACGGGTGCTCAGTGGAGACTGGGTACACTGGACGGACTCGCCGAGAACTCCCAGATGGTATTATACCTCACGTCAGATGGCAGTTCTCTGGTGACACTGGTACAGGTTAGTCTGTAGACCCGAGATCGTCATAGAGTCTTGTGTGATTCCCACTGTGTTTTGATTTCCATCATACCACGTCCAAGAGAGCGTGCAAAACGGTGGCTTTTGGGTACAGTCCCGAATCACATGGAGGCAATGAGCAATAGGAGTGGTTTCGTCTCTCCCGGTATAGGGAGTTGATGTTGCGCTGTGTTCGATTGGCTACAACAGGAAGTCCTTGGCCAAGGCAGCTTCAGAGATATACTGGTAAATGTTATCAGTAGTTTCTCGACCCGTTATGAGCCTCATATCGACACGACTTATCGAGTTACTGGGGTCTGACGTTTACCACCCCTAGACGAGATATGCGACATATCAGACGAAGAGACCGGATTGTACGGTAGTATTACTGATTAGATTCGCAGGAGTGTGAGCAGGCTTGCTTGTTGATCTTATGATCGCTCAATACCCGGGTGGCCGTTACGTTTGACAGACCGCTTGCGGCTTGTGGGTGTTTGATATGATCATCACCTACTGCCGGCGTATTGACGAGTCTTTTGAGTCCTACACAGGGGTTTCCTGGCTCAAGAGAAACGGAGTAGGAGCACATATATGATATGTGCGGGACCGAGATTAATACGATATGTGATACCGTATTCTATTCTCGTGATTTGTGACATTGATCGGTTGTATGCGATATAGCCGGGTTATCGGATCAAGTGTTGATTCGATAAGTTGTTACTTTTGATACTAGTCGGTTATAGCCGGATTATTAAATCAAGAGTTGATTTAATAATTTAATGTATAATTATATATTTGATATATTACATTACATTAACTAGTATTAGCTCACTTATAATTTGTTTTCTCACTTTATTGTGTATGTGATATATGCAAGTGTACATGCATTGTGTCATGGTTGATACATGCAAGATGGGTGTATAAGACTTATACCATGATTAGGGTTAAGATTAGGGTTTTATTATGTCTTAATAATTAACAAAAGAGATAAACTTAGTCAAAGTTATCAAGCTTGAAGAAGCTTGTAGAAACTTTGACCAAGTCCACTCTTTTGTCATTTCCTTAGATATTATTTAACCCAACCCTTAACCTTATACCTTGGTTAATTCTCTACATGAGTTAAGCATGAGGGCTTAACTCAACCATGGGTGATATAATTCATGGGGATGAATTATTCACTAGAGTTCTTCTTCTTCAACTTCTTCCTCCTCAAAAGCTTGCTAGCTTCAATGGTGGTTTGAGATAAAGTGAGAAAATCAATTCTAAAGTGAGCCCACTTCCTACTTCATCATCCTCTACTACTTGCCATATAGTATAGGGTGTTCTCTTCACAAAATTCATGACCTAGTGAAGGAATAAGTTGAGTTAATGTCTCCCCGATGTAGATCATCTTTGGCTTCGAAGTCTTCGAAGCAAGCACGTTCGTTTCTTCTACGGAGTCTCTCTAGAGTCCGGAGCTTGAGATCGCAGTAGAGGGGACTACTACACGGAGCTATTTGAAGTGAAGGACCAGTCTACAAAGGTTGTATTCCTTGCTCTCTTTTCATATTGCAAAGTGTTTGCATCTAGTTTTCGTATTATTTCTAATAGACGATCTTTGTTAGGGTTATCTAAATCGGCAAAATTTTAAATATGGCACGGACGATACCTCCCGAAACCTTGCTGCCGTCATAGGTAACCCTTCATATCCATCTGGTGTGCCGACACCAAAGATTGTATGCGGGTGCTCAGTATAGACTGGGTACACTGAACGGACTCACCGAGAACTCCTATGTGGTTTTATATCTCACGTCGGATAGCAGTTCTCAAGTGACACTGGTACAGGTTAGTCTGTAGACCCGAGATCGTCATAGAGCCTTGTGTGTCCTCCCACTGTACTTTGATCTCCACCCTACTACGTCTGTACTGAGTCGTGCAAGCAGATGGATTTTGGGTACAGTCCCGAGGCACATGGAGGAAATGAGCGATAGGAGGGTTTTTTTCGTCTCTCCCGGTATTGGGGGTTGATGTTGCGCTATGCTCGATTGGCTATAACAGGAAGTCCCTGGCCAGGGATGCTGAGATTTACAGATAAGTGTTATCAGTAGTTTCTTGATATGTTATGAGCCATATACTGGCATGACTTATTGAGTTATTGGGGTCGACAATTCTATCCCCAGACTCAATATGCAGCATATCTGACGAAGAGATCGGACTGTACGGTAAATGTTGCCAGTTCGCTCGATGGAGTTTTGACAGGTTCGCTTGTTTTTCTTCTGATCGCTCAATACCCGGGTGGCCGTTACGTTTAGCTGGCCGCTTGCGGCTTGTGGGTGTTTAATGTGATCATCATCTGCTGCCGGCATATTGACGAGTCTTAGAGTTCCATACAGAAGTTTCCTAGCTCAGGCAAAACGATGTGGTGTGCATATGAGATATGCGCGGGAGCTCGATTAAATGCGTGTATGAGATACCGTATATTAATCGGGCGTTTTCTATTGGTCAGGTCGTATGTGATATGACCGGTTTATTAAATCAAGTATTGATTTAATATTGACTTTTAGCTCATTTTGTTAAACCTTTTCTTTATGGATGTATGTATATATGTATATATATACACATGATGATGTGTATGCACACATGCATACATACATACATGTGTATCATAGTTGATGATACATAGAAGATGGCAATGCAAGACTCACATGGTTCAAATTAATATGTGTATTTTTGTTTTGAGATAAAAGAAAAAGGAAAATAACAAATGACTCATTCTTTCTACACTCTTCTAGGGTTGACCATTGACTTAACCCTTGGTTTATTTCCTTTGTTCTTTTAACTCATCACAAAATATCTAGATATTTCTTTTAACCATGGTTGGATGTGAGAATGTCTCACATATATATCCTTTTGTTTTTATTTTGAAACATAACAATTATCATTATCTTGAGAAAAGCTTTGCCATCTTCGTCTTTCTCCTTCTTCAAGCTCTCTTGAGTTTCTTTGAGTGTGAGGAAAAGAAAAAGAAAGGGTTTTTAACTAAGATAACAAACCACACAATCATTCTATACTAGTTTAGCCTATTAGTTTAGAGTGTCAGCATCACTTTCTCATTGATCAAGTGAAGTAAGGAGCTTTGGGCAAAGGGACTTCGGTTGGATTTTCGTGGACCGGAAGGATTCAAGCGAGCCGTTCCAAACTCTAGAAGATCTAAGGAGTCACTCAAGGAGGTCTACAAAGATTGTAATCTCTCCACTTAGTGATAGATTATTTATAGTATGTGATACTATTAGATGTTACCCTAAATTTCTAGTTCGATTCCTCGGTTAGTTTGCTTAGCACCTCTTAAAATTTAAATTGCGGCATGTGTGATGCTTCCAAACCCTATATGAGTTTCTATGGAAACCCTACGGTGGTATCAAAGCCAATCTAGAGTTTTAAAGTAACCTAGACGACGTTAAAAATCTCGAACGAACAAAACATGACGCCCAACGCATGCTCACTGGAAATTTTTTAAAAAGTTGGATTTTTTTCAAATTAAAAATACTCATAAAATCATGTAGGGTATTTTATGGGTCCAAAAGAAGAACGAAGCCTTAACTCAACTTAACGCCCACGGAACCGCGGCAGAAAGGTCTTTCTGTGGCGGTTCCGCGGCGCCGTTGGTAAGGCTTGGACTGCTCCTTCTTGTTCTGGCCCGTATGTGCCTATAGCAGTCTCTGGTATATTTTAAATTTGTTCAAGTGTTGAAATTTCTGAGAATTCCTTGGGTGATTGATTATTCGATCGAACGTTTTAACTGCGCCTAGTATATGTGATTGTGATACAATAATTGGAATCTACAAATTTGTTTGTTGCCTGTAAATCTAATATTTTGGTCTCGGGAGTAATTGGAAATCTTGTTGAATTATCCGACTTATTTTGAAAAGTTGTTTTCATGGGTGAGACCTAAATGCGAGCTTTACATTGTTAGGCATGAAATCTTGGATATGTGATATCCCGGGTTTGTGTTGTCTAAGGGCATTTACGATTCCCATTGTTGTAGTTTTTTACTTTATTTCTCTGTGACCGTAAGTGTAGTATGTGGTGTATCGCCATTTTCGTTGCTATACATCAACGACAATCGGGGTACGCATACTTACTTATGTTGATGATATGTGATATTATGTGTTGCTAAGATATGATATGCAGGATTGTCGTGATTGAATAGCCGGGGGTTTTATGTGAGATGAGAGTTTTCTTTTCATTCATGTAAAATTCAATTGTATGTAATATTCTTTTATTTGGGGCACTTCCAGGTTGAGGTTGATGTCACCATTGTTGTATATTATTTACTTTTCAGTATTAGGATAGACCCAAGAAGGGGAGCACAAGTGACTGGGTTCTAGGGTTCAGTGGGAGGCCATATCGAGGAGTCGAGACCGGGTCTCCTAAATTCTAGAATTGGAAGGGTCACTTGCCGCTCTTGTAGGGGTCTAGGGGTGTGGCCTTAGCTATTCATCGCAACCGTGGAATCCGTATTTTCTATTGATGGCTAAATATAAAATACGGACCTCCTAGATATCATATTTTATATGTGCTTCTGCTGCTTATATTCTGTGATGTGATCACTTGATATATCTGAGACGAACGGAATATTATATATATGATATATAATAGACATTGCTTATGTTTTGCACCCGCGCTAGCCCCGTCCCGGTATGCCGTTAGTTAAGTAACCTAACGGTGCATAACGAAACATTGTGGCGAATACGGGTGGCATAAGCATACGCTAATTTTCGTTTCTTTTCTGTGATGGCTTAAGGACTTTAATGATGGGACTGCATTAATGAGATTAATGTAAAGAAAAATGAACCTAAAAGATGTTGTAGAATCGGATTTGAAACCCACTCGGCTTTTACTAAAAAAACAAGTTTTCAAAGTGCGGAGCTTAGGCCACTCCTTTTAAACCCATTGGATTCTACAAAGATATCAAGTTCAAAGCGTTAAAGGTTTTCTTAAAAACTATCCGCAACCCTCCGTCATTTTAGGAAGTAAGGTACTTAGAATTCGTGCTGTGTATTTTGACTATAGTTAAGGCGCAGTGTACGGCAGCTGAGTGATGTCTTCCTACACCGCATGTGATGCGGATTAGTTAGGACATTCATATGATTATGTTGACTATAGTTAAGGGTCATATGGATGGGTCTAGTTAATCACGAAATGATGGGTAGAACTTGACTAGCATTTATGATATGTTGACTGTAGTTAAGGTCATGAGTGCTAGGGGTAAAAACCATATCGGGGGTTTCAAGAGTTGAAATTTGCAATGAGATTGCATACCTTCTATGTGATTGTAGGATCCCGATCCCACTATGAGCAAGAGTTGCTCCCGGGAAAGTTTTGCACTTTACAATTAGCTAACCCATTAGGTGTCAAGAAATGTGTCAATGGGGCTAAGCCTCTGGGAAAACGAGGTTTATTCTAATTAGGTCCGTACGACAGCACGAGGGACCTCTCTCAAAGTACCGGCACTGGCCTGGCTGAACGGTTAGCGAAGTTGTAGAATGTAATTAATCCTGGCTAGTTTTCTTTTTAAAAGGTTTTAAAGAAATTTGATAAAAGCGGTGGGAAATATCGATTAGATAAGATAATAACCAATCTGATCTTTGCAAGAGCTTTCGCTGAGTGTATTCTTCTCTCTCTCTCTTAATGGCACATACCTATGACAGGCCTTAAGCTTCTACTAGATAAAAACAAGCTGACCGGAATGAACTACAAAGACTGGATGAGGAACATTAACATTGCTATCACATATGATAAAGTACATATGTCCTCATTGCCAAGGCCTCGCCCACCCCAGGACCTGAATCTTCTACTGCGGATAAGGAAATCCGCAAAACGTGGGATATTGACTGTGCTGCGGCCAAATGCCTCGCGCTTGCATCGATGGACAATACACATCAAAAGCAATACGAGCAGATGGATGTTCAATCCATTTTTCTCCATACAAAGGAATTGTATGAGGAGCAATCTCGGACCCAGAGATACGAAGCATCTCGAAAGTTGTTTCAGATGCGGATGGCTCAAGGCACACCAGTAGGCGATCACGTTTTGAAGATGATAGATCTTATAGAAGAGCTTGAGGACCTCGGATAGACAATGGATAACAAACAGTATACTGATATTGTTCTACAGTCTCTTCCCTCCGCCTTTTATCCATTCATAGTGAACTTCAACATGCATGACATGGACAAATCACTACCCGAACTTCTCAATATGTTGAGAAGTGCAGAGAGCACGCTGAAAGTGAAGTCCCCCTCTATGCTTGTTGGACAATCTTCCCATTCCGTCCTAAAAGCCAAGGCTAAGGGAAAGAATAAGAAGAAATTCACCAAACCGAGAGGAGGAATAAAGAAGGCGAAGGGGAAAGACAAATCCAAAGCTGTGGAGTCGGAAAAGGAAGAATGTTTTCACTGCAAGAAGACGGGGCACTAAAAGCGGAACTGTACTGAGTACCTTGAAGTTAAGAAAAAGAAGCATGGTGATGCTTCAGCTTCAGGTGTGTTCGTGATTGAAAAATGTTTTTCTATTAACTTTGCTTCCTGGGTATTAGATACCGGTTCAGGTTCTCATATTTGCAATTCTGTGCAGGTGTTGAGAAATAGCAGAGTTTTGAAGGAAGGTGATCATACTCTTCAAGTTGGAAATGGTTCCAATGTACATGCAGTTTCAGTAGGAGAGTATCACCCAGGGTTGCCGTCGGGTTGTATATTGGTTTTGAACCCATGTTATTTTGTACCAAGTATGCTTTGTAATATTATATCTGTTTCCTTGTCAGACAATGAAGGATATCATTTTGCTGTGCAACACAATGTTATGAATATTAAACTAAATCAAAAGTTGATTGGTTATGGTACACTTAATAACGGGATATACGTCCTTAATCAACACACAGTTTTCAACATTAAACACACAAGTAAAAGAAAATTTTCAGATATAAATGAAGCTTTTCTTTGGCATTGTAGACTTGGTCATATTAATGAAACAAGACTAAACAAGCTTCATAAAGATGGATATTTAAATCCTTTTGAGTATAAATCTTATGCAACTTGTCAGTCTTGTATTAAAGGTAAAATGACCAAAACCCCATTTAGTGGACACGGAGAAAGAGCTACTGAGCTCTTGGGCCTCATACATAGTGATGAATGTGGACCAATGTCTACACATGCAAGAGGCGGTTTTCCTACTTCATAACTTTTACTGATGATTTCTCAAGATTCGGTCATGTGTTTTTGATAAAGCATAAGTCTGAAGCTTTCGAGAAATTCAAGGAGTACAAACTTGAAATAGAAAAACAAACAGGAATGAGCATCAAGATAGTTCGATCAGATCGAGGTAGAGAGTATTTTAGTACCGAGTTCCTGAACTTTTCTAAAAGAGAATGGGATTCTCTCTCAGCTGACTCCCCCTTACACACCATAGCACAACAGTGTGTCAGATCGGCGAAATCGTACCCTATTAGATATGGTACGATCCATGATGAGTGATTCTGAGTTACCTCTCTCTTTTTGGGGGCATGCATTGGAAACTGCAGCTTTTCTGTTGAACAAAACCAAGACCGTGTCTACCACTCCATATGAGATATGGTATGAGAAGAGACCATCTCTTAAGAGAGTTAAGATTTGGGGTTGTCCGGATTTTGTCAAAAAAGCAGAATTCGGACAAACTCGAGACACGATCTGTCAAATGTATATTTGTGGGATATCCAAAACATTCATTTGAATATCTATTCTACCACAAGGAGGAACAAAAAGTGTTTGTTTCTCAGTATGCCACATTTTTAGAAAATGAGATTTTTCCAAATGATATTGATGGCAATATGGTAGATCTAGAAGAGGTTCTAGAAGCACAAGTTACAAATGACAACTTGGTTGAACCTGATGTTGCAACAGAATCTTATGAACCTCAGCCACTCCGTAGATCTGGTAGGACTTCTCGCCCACTGGAGAGATACTACGGTTTTCTCATTGATGGTGATAGAGAAGATTTCATCATGGATGATGATGACCCTGCCAGTTTTCAGCAAGCTATCACGAGTGGTGAATCTGTGAACTGGCTGGATACCATGAGATCCGAAATGGAGTCTATGTACACCAGCAAAGTATGGACTTTGGAGAATGTACCCCCTGGGGTGAAACCCGTAGGGTGCAAATGGATCTTTAAAAGAAAGATCGGTGTAAATAGACAAGTGGAGACCTATAAGGTAAGGTTGGTAGCGAAAGGTTTTCGTCAAAGACCAGGATTGGACTATGACGAGACTTTCTCTTCGGTAGTCATGCTTAAATCCATTCGGATCCTACTTGCTATTGCTGCTCACTACGACTCTGAAATCTGGCAGATGGACGTTAAAACAACATTTCTAAATGGTGATTTAGAAGAACGCGTTTATATGGATCAGCCAGAGGGCTTCATTGACAGTGGGAGCAGCGGGAAAGCGTGTAGGTTGCTTAAATCCATTTATGGATTGAAGCAGGCATCACGGAGTTGGAACATTTGTTTTGATGATGTTATCAAAGATTTTGATTTCATCAGAAATCCAGATGAACCTTGTGTTTATAAGAAGACTGTAGGGAAAACTGTCGCATTCCTCGTATTATACGTGGATGGCATTTTTCTGATAGGAAATGACATTCCTATGCTACAGTCGGTCAAATCATTCTTATCACTAAGGTTCTCCATGAAGGACCTGGGAGATACCACGTACATTTTGGGCATCCGGATCTATAGGGATAGATCCAAACGGTTATTAGGATTGTCCCAAACCAAGTACATCAACACCATCCTAAAGAGGTTTAGTATGGAAGACTCCAAGCGAGGTGCCTTACCCGCTTGCCATGGAGTCACTCTCTCCAAGGACGATTGTCCAAGGTCTGATGAAGAGAGAGCTCGCATGAGCATTATTCCCTACGCTTCAGCCATAGGATCAATAATGTATGCAATGTTGTGTACAAGCCCTGATGTAGCTTATGCACTGAGTGTAGTAAGCAGGTATCAGTCAAACCCAGGGGAGAATCATTAGACTGCTGTGAAGAACATTCTTAAGTACTTGCGAAGGACTAAAGAATTGTTCTTGTTGTATGGTAACGGGGATCTCCAAATGGAGGCCTTTACCGATTCAAGCTTCCAAAGTGATAAGGATGACAACAAGTCTATCTCAGGGTTTGCATTTACCCTCAACGGAGGGACGGTGAGTTGGAAGAGTTCCAAACAGGATACCGTTGCAGACTCTATGATGGAAGCTGAGTACATTGCTGCAAATGATGCTGCCAAGAAAACCGTCTGGATGAGAAAGTTCATCTCAGAGCTAGTAGTTCCAACCATTATTGATTCAATACCATTGTATTGTGATAATAATGGGGCTGTGGCATTGGCCAAAGAGCTCAGGTCTCATCAGAAGTCCAGACACATCCTGAGGTGATATCATTTGATCCGGGAAATAGTAGATCGCCATGAGATCGAGATTAAGAGAGTAGATACAAAGGATAACACTGCGGATCCATTCACTAAGGTCCTCCCTCAGCCGCAGCATGAGCGACTTTTTGAGATGTTGGGTATGAGATACGCCAATAACTGGCCTTAGTGCTAGTGGGAGATTGTTGGATATATGTATGCCCTAGAGGCCATTATTTGATAGTGTATGTACCGGTTTGTGTATATATATATATATATATATATATATATATATATATATATATATATATATATATATTCAGAGGATAGTCTTGCTCGACATGATAGTATGCTATCTGGTTGCTGTTTATCTTGACATGCAGATAAAGCCCTTAGGATATTTGCTTGACTACTGGGATTATGATGTGGATCATACTAGTGGGACATCCGTAGTTTATAAGCATATCCTTGAAATGTTCCTAGTCGTGGGTGTATCGAGAAAGGGGATCGATATTCCAGAGTAGACTAGCATGTACGATTCTTTGTCCCATGTGATGGGCGATGGATGATCCCATATCCATCTGGTGTGCTGACACCAAAGATTGTATACGGGTGCTCAGTAGAGACTGGGTACACTGAACGGATTCACCGAGAACTCCTATGTGGTATTATATCTCACGTTGGATAGCAGTTCTCAGGTGACATTGGTACAGGTTAGTCTGTAGACCCGAGATCGTTATAGAGCCTTGCATGTCCTCCTACTATACTTTGATCTCCACCCTACCACGGCTCTACTGAGTCGTGCAAGCAGATGGATTTTGGGTACAGTCCTGAGGCACATGGAGGCAATGAGCGATAGGAGGGGTTTTTCGTCTCTTCCGGTATTGGGGGTTGATATCGCGCTATGCTCGATTGGCTATAACAAGAAGTCCCAGGCCAGGGCTGCTGAGATTTACTGATAAGTGTTATCAGTAGTTTCTCGATCTGTTATGAGCCATATACCGGCATAACTTATTGAGTTATTGGGGTCGACGATTCCATCCCCAGACTCAATATGCAGCATATCTGACGAAGAGATCGGACTGTACGGTAAGTGTTGCCAGTTCTCTCGATGGAGTTTTGAAAGGTTCGCTTGTTTTTCTTCTGATCTCTCAATACCCGGGTGGCCGTTACGTTTAGATGACCGCTTGCGGCTTGTGGGTGTTTAATGTGATCATCATCTGCTGCCGGCGTATTGACGAGTCTTAGAGTCCCACACAGAAGCTTCCTAGCTCTGGCAAAATGATGTGGTGCGCATATGAGATATGCGCGGGAGCTCGATTAAATGCGTGTATGAGATACCGTATATTAATCGGGCGTTTTCTATTGGTCAGGTCGTATGTGATATGACCGGTTTATTAAATCAAGTGTTGATTTAATATTGACTTTTAGCTCATTTTATTAAACCTTTTCTTTATGGATGTATGTATATATGTATATACATACACATGATGATGTGTATGCACACATACATACATACATGTGTATCATGGTTGATGATACATAGAAGATGGCAATGCAAGACTCACATTGTTCAAATTAATATGAGTATTTTTGTTTTGAGATAAAAGAAAAAGGAAAATAACAAATGACTCATTCTTTCTACACTCTTTTTGGGTTGACCATTGACTTAACCCTTGGTTTATTTCCTTTGTTCTTTTAACTCATCACAAAATATGTAGATATTTCTTTTAACCATGGTTGGATGTGAGAGTGTCTCACATATATATCCTTTTATTTTTATTTTAAAACATAACAATTATTATTATCTTGAGAAAAGCTTTGCCATCTTCATCTTCCTCCTTCTTTAAGCTCTCTTGAGTTTCTTTGAGTGTGAGGAAAGGAAAAAGAAAGGGTTTTTAGATAAGATAACAAACCACACAATCATTCTATACTAGTTTAGCCTATTAGTTTAGAGTGTCAACATCACTTCCTCATTGATCAAGTGAAGTAAGGAGCTTTGGGCAAAGGGACTTCGGTTAGATCGTCATGGACTGGAAGGATTCAAGCGAGCCGTTCCAAACTCTAGGAGATCCAAGGAGTCACTCAAGGAGGTCTACAAAGGTTGTAATCTCTCCACTTAGTGATAGATTATTTATAGTATGTGATACTGTTAGATTTTACCCTAAATTTGTAGTTCGATTCCTTAGTTAGTTTGCTTAGCACCTCTTAAAATTTAAATTGTGGCATGTGTGATGCTTCCAAACCCTAGGTGCTATGGAAACCCTACAATAAATTGATTCTAAATATATCCAATATAGAAACAAAAGCATTAATTTAATTGGAAGCAGATTCAAAATCATGCAGCTGTCTCCAGTGCATATCAGCCAAATAGAAGAAGGCCAATCAGCATTACTCATCTAGGAGTGCATCCATATATGTGTAACCTGAAAGAGAAGCAAGTTCTCAAAACCATTACTATCAACAGAATACCAAACACAAGTATCTACATTTTCGACTTCCTCGAAGAATCCTGATACTTCCAACAAATGGTTCTCTACTTTATTCTTATACCTATATCTTCTCAAAATCTGAACCTTGTATTTCAACGAAATACTTGTCTAAAATTAGAGAAGTCATGAGTAAATATAATATAGTTTGAGTACCAACCCCATTGTCCTAATGGACACTGGACAACATACAATAATTTGTATAAGTCCACAGAGTTTAATAACTCAGAGCCTGTGCGTCGTAGGTTGAAAACTGTAATATGTTAAGAAGAATTACACCGCTGTTGAATTCACCTTACCTAATCACCAACTGATATAGGTAAATGTCACAGACATAATTTCAAAAAGTTATATCTCACTTTATAAAATAAATGTACAGATATATCAGTTTGAAATTGGTGCATAATAACAGATATTCAAAACCAAATATTTGCTATCCGGCAAAATCCAGATGATTTCCTCAAATATCACTAACTAATTACAACGAATTCCGATATAATGAGAATCTAATCACCCAATTCCCAATATCTTAGTCCCACTCACTATTCATAATAACATACAGATGTGAGAAACTGATTTGGTAAACACATACTCTGGATTTAGATTCCGATTGGGAAAACAGTTTTCAATTAACATCGCACATTGAAACTGAAACATGAAAATGTTTCAAAAGGGGTTAACTGGTATTCCTAGTAACGTCTCTTTCACTATCTTGATTCGTGACAGTAACCATATACTTACATGCCCTCACTCCAATCCTTTTATTATGTCTTTACTTATTACCTTCTGTACACGTTCTTTAGGCTAATTGGTTTTCTTCCTTCTCTACCCTTCGGCACCAGCCTAAGGTTTGGAAGAAGACTATCCAATAAGCACAATAGGTGTACTCTCCTAATCCTAGGAGCCCTCGCAACCTGAGAGAAGGTAATGGGAAAAGACATATGAATAATCCTATTCTATTTCTCCTGAACTGGAAACCATCATCGATTCTGGAACGAATTCCTTCGAGTTCGTATGTAACTATACGATGGCATATCCAATAGGAGTGGATATCCATAGTGATGCGGAGTGTTCTAGAGAAATCCAAAGTGGATGTGGGAGTGGCAGGGGTATAGACGGTTTTTTTGTGAATGATGGTGGTCGCAATTTTCTTTGCCCTTAATCTAATCCCTTTATATGTCTTTACTTATTACCTTCTGTACACCACACTTAGGCTTAATTGGTTTTCTTCCTTCCCTACCTATCGGCACCTGCCTATGGTTTGGAAGAAGACTATCCAATAAGCTTAATAGGTGTACCCTTTCATAATCCTAGGAGCCCTCACATCCTGAGAGAAGGTAAAGAGAAAAGACAACCGAATAATCTGATTCAATCTCTCCAGAACTAGAATCCATCCTTGAATCTGAAACAAGTTCCTTCGAGTTCGTATATAACTATACGATGGATTTATCCAATCGAAGTGGATGTTCGTAGTGATACGGGGTGTTTTGGAGAAATGCAAAGGTGATATAGAAGTGGCAATGATATATGCGACACCGTGACATTCCAAAATCCAAAGTGTTTTAAGAAGGTTTGGTTAACTTGGTTCATGAGTTTTAGTCTAGGTCGGGCCATGGTCACTGCCTAAGAGAGAGAGAAAAGAAACACTCAGCGTGCACTCTAACCTAGATCAGAATGGTTAATCACTATATCTAATCAGGATGGCTCCCACTGTTTTCTCGAATTCTCCTGCAAACCCAAAAGGAGAATTAGTCGGAATCACCCGAGGAGTAATCCTACTCATCAGTGGGAATCGGGATCCAACTATCATCGCAAGATAACTGTTAGTTATATGTATGCCCTAGAGGCCATTACTATACATAGGATGTATATTGTAGTGGATGCTTGGACATATATAGGGAGGACTTTCTTGCTCGACATGATAGTATGCTATCTGGTTGCTCTTTACCTTAACGTGTACACTAATTGTCTCTCTGTTACATATTGGTAAAGCCCTTAGGATGTGTACTTGACTACCTAGACTATGATGCGGATCATACTAGTGGGGACATGGTAGTTCGTAAGTACATCCTTCAAGGTCCCTAGTCGTGGGTGTATCGAGACAGGGCATCGATATACCAGAGTAGACTAGCGTATACCTTCTCGACCCATACAGATGGGCGATGGATGATCCCATATCCATTGGTGTTTGACATCAGAGATGATATACGGGTGCTCAATGGAGACTGGGTATACTGGACGGACTCGCCGAGAACTCCCAGATGGTATTATACCTTACGTCAGATGGCAGTTCTCTGGTGACACTGGTACAGGTTAGTCTGTAGACCCGAGATCGTCATAGAGTCTTGTGTGATACCCACTGTGCTTTGATTTCCACCTTACCACGTCCAAGAGGGCGTGCAAAACGGTGGTTTTTGGGTACAGTCCCGAATCACATGGAGGCAATGAGCGATAGGAGGGGATTCGTCTCTCCCGGTATAGGGAGTTGAAGTTGTGCTGTGTTCGATTGGCTATAACCGGAAATCCCTGGCCGGGGTTGCTGAGATTTAATGGTAAGTGTTATCAGTAGTATCTCAAACTGTTATAGACCTCATATCGACACGACTTATCGAGCTACTGGGGTCTGACGTTTACCACCCCTAGGCGAGATATGCGACATATCAAACGAACAGACCGGACTGTACGGTAAGTGTTACTGGTTGGATTCACAGGAGTGTGAGCGGGCTTGCTCGTTGATCTTCTGATCACTCAATACCCGGATGGCCGTTATGTTTAGCAGACCGCTTGCGGCTTGTGGGTGATTGATATGATCACCACCTACTGCCGACATATTGACGAGTCTTTAGAGTCCTACACAGGGGTTTCCTGGCTCAAGCGAAATGAAATAGGAGCGCATATGAGATATGTGCGGGACTGAGAATAATACCAGTATGTGATACTGTATTCTATTCTCGCGATTTGTATCATCGGATGGTTATATGAGATATAGCCGGGTTACCGAATCAAGTGTTGATTCGATACATTGATACACTAGATATTAGTCGATTATATGCAGTATGACCGGATCATTAAATCAAGTGTTGATTTAATGATTTAATGTATAATTATATATTTGATATATTACTTTACATTAACTAGTATTGGTTCACTTAAGATTATTTTTCTCACTAGATTGTGCACATTGTATATATGATATATGTTTGTGCACTAGTTTGTATCATGTTTGATGATACATGCAAATTTGGGTATGTGTATGATTTACACAAGGTTTAGTTAATGGTTAGGGTTTAGGGTTTTATTTTCTTTATTCATTTTGTAAAAACAAAATGGTGCTTTTCTTTATTTTTGGCTTAAAGCTTCATGAAGCTTCATGGCATCTTTGAAAAGTCTAACCATTTTTGTTTTGTTCTTAAACCTAACCATTACCTAAACCCTAGTTTACTCTCTACATGAGTTTACCTCACCCATGGTTGCAATATGATAGACATCACTTGAATTTTCTTTTTGAAATAATTCTTTTTCTTTCTTCTTCTTCTTCTTCTTCTTCATGAAGAAAAGAAAAGCTTGCTAGAAAATTCTAAGTGATGAAATCAAGTGAGAAATCCAAATCCAAAGTGAACCCACTTCCTATTTCTTCATTCTTTACCACTTGCCATGTTGTATAGGGTATTTTCTTCACAAGGTTCATGACCAAGTGAAGATGGAGCTTGAGTTTGAGTCGCCTCGACGTAGATCTTCTTCGACATCGAAGTCAACGACCTAGCCCGATTATTTCTCCGACGAAACCATCGCTAGAGTCCGGGATTCCGATGATCGCAGCGGAGGGACGTCATCACGGAGCTTTTGAAGTGGAGGACCGGATCTACAAAGGTTGTAATCCCTTTCACTTATTAGCAAAGTCGTTTGCTTGCTTGTTTTTTTTGCCTATCCACTAGTTAACGATCTTCATTAGGGTTTCTCGGCACATAAATTTTTGATTTTGGCATGGTTGATGCCTTGTGGAAGCTCATGAGTGTGCCTAGGAACCCTACAGTGGTATCAGAGCCTAGCTAGAGCTTTAGGCGATGTGTAGGCAAAGTTAGAAACCCGATCGAACCCCGAAACCCTAATCGCAACCCCTCTCTGTACATTTTTACAAACTGTGGATTTTTCAAAATTAAAAATATCCAAAAATACAGCAGGTAATTATAGGAGTTACTATGGAGCACGTGCTCCTAAGTCGGCTAATGAGCCGCGGAACCGCGGCGCCACCCTGGCTTTAGCGGCGGTTCCGCGTCCATAAATGTGACTCTTGTCACGTGCTCTGCACAGTAATGTCCAACAGTATTTCCTGTGTTTTCTGGGAATTTTTAAATTACACTCAAGAGTTGAGTTATCTGGGGTGTATTGGGGACTCGATGATTCGATCAGATTGTTTAATTTTGTCTATGTGTTTTTCCGGGTAATTTTAGAATATGTTAAAATGTTCGACCAGATATAAATACCCACTTTTTCCCCTGCCGGGAAATTTCCAAGTGTTGGATTTTTCCATGGTTTAAGAACATTCTAAGTAGTGCAAGTAACGCGATGGACCCTCTAGAAGACAACAAACCTTAACTCGATTATGTGACCGTCTTGAACTGCCCTTTGAACCATAGGGTTTGGGGCAGTACGGCGTGCCACATGTGAGGCGTTGGCTTGACCCTTCTACGGCTGGACCGTTGGTACTGTGGCATGAAGTGGATGTTTTAAAACCTATTTCATGTGTTGAGCTGTTTCGGGAAAACTTGGGTGTTTGATTGTTCGATCGGAAAGTTTAACATTTTCTATTTATCTGGAATGTGATACAATATTTGGAATTCACAAATAGTTATGAGATAACTGATTTGAATGTTATAAATCTAGCACTTTAGTCTCGTTTGATTGGTTGCCACGGAGTTTTGATGTGATCAAAAATCCGCCGCAATCACGTTGCGTGCGCGGATACTCGCCGGTAAACTTAATAGACAGCTACACCCCATAGCCCCGACCAAGTGACTGTAGAAGAACCCCATCGCCAAAAAGCATCCGTTTGGGTGCTCGCGGCAGCGGTGTTCCGCCTTGGTGCACTTCGTCGACGGTATCGGGGGTGCGAGCGTCTACTAAAGTTTGCGACGAGCATTCGATTAGGATGTCGGTAATCTTGTTGAATTGCCCGACTTGATATTGAAAAGTGTTTTCGATAAAGAGACTAAAATGCGGGGTTTATAATTGTTAGGCATGTGATTTCTAAGGAATTCATTTGGTTAGGCATGCGATGTCTAAGCGGGTTGCGGATTCCAACTATTGTAGTTTTACACTTTCTTTTCTGTGACCGTAAGTGTAATATGTGATATCGCCGGTTCCGTTGCTATATGTCAACGACAATTGGGATACGCATGTTTACTTACGTTGATGGCATGTGATGTTATGTGTTGCTGGATATGTTATATTGGATCGTCGCGTTTGAATAGCCGGGGTTTTTTATGTGAGATGAGTGTTTTTCTTTTTCATTCATGTAAAAACTTGTATGTAATATTCTTTTATTGGGGCACTTCCGGGTTGAGGTTGATATTACCATTTGTATATTATTTACTTTTCCGCACTAGGATAGACCCAAGGAGGAGGGCACAGGTAACCGGGTTCTGGAGTCCAGTGGGAGATCAACTCGAGGAGTCGAGTCCGGGTCTCCTAACTCTAGAATTGGTAGGGTTGCTTGCCGCTCTCGTAGAGGTCTAGGGGTGTGGGTTTGGCTATTCATCGCGACCGTGGAATCCTTGTTTTATACTGGCTCGTATTGAAAACACGGACGCCCTAGTATATCCAATATTTCATATATGTTTCTTCTGCTGCGATATCTGTGATGTGATCATTTGATATGTTGTGATAGATACTGTATATAGTATATATGATATATTATATAGACCTTACTTTTGTTTTACACCCGCGCTAGCCCTGCCCTGCTCTGCCATTAGTTACCTAACCTAACGGTGCACAAGGGGACATCGAGGCGAATGAGGATGGCATAAGTGTACGTCGTATTTATCTGTGATGTTTAGGTGACTTAAATGATGAGACTTCATTAATATGATTAATGAAAGAAAAAGAAACCTAAAAGATGTTATGGAATCGAATTTTTAAAAACAGGTAGCTACGGTTATTGCTTTGCATCGCGGTGTTCCTTGTAGAACATCCTGCACCTTATTCGATAAGGAAAGGGCCGAGATCCCTTCACCGGGAGTGACCCCTTTAGCAATAACTGGCAGATGCTACACCCCTCGGTTTGTCTTTTGATTGCTTTTGGAGTTTTGCTTTGCATAGTGATATATATGATATGTCCTGCACCTTATTCGATGAGGAAAGGGCCGACGATCCCTTCATCGGGAGTGACCCCTTTAGCAAAACTAGAAAAGCCTCAAAAACACTCCATTTCAAAAGTCATTCGATTCTACAACGATATAAAGTTCATTACGCAATGGGTTTTCAGAAAAAACTGTCGTAGCCCTCCGTCATTTCAGATAAGTTGTATATAGTATTCGCGCTATATTTGTTGGCTTTCGTCAAGGTGTAGTGTGCGGTAGCTATATGCTGCTTATCTGCTGCATATGATGCGATTGGATTAGGGTAGTCGTGCGGCTTTGTTGGCTTTCGTCAAGGGTCGTGCGGGTGGGTTTAATTCAATCAAGAAATGACGGGTTGAAATTGACTAGCGGGCTATGGTTTGTTGGCTTTCGTCAAGGTCATAGCACGTTAGGGGCAAAATTATCGGGAATTTCAAGTGTTGAAATTTGCAATGAGATTGCATACCTTCTATGAGATAGTTGGATCCCGATACCCACTGCGAGTAATTGTTACTACTGGGAGAGTTTTACACATTACAATTAGCCGATCAAGTAGGTGTCTAGAAAGGTGTCAACGGGGTTACGCCTCTGGGAAAACGAGGTTTACTTTAATTAGGTCCATGCGAAAGCACGGGGAACCTCCCTCAAAGTACCGACACTGGCCTGGCTGAAAGATTGGCGAATTTGTAGCGTGTAATTAATCCCGGCTAGTCTTTCCTTTTAGGGTTTGAAAGAAGATTTGATTAAAACACTGGGAGCCATCCTGATTAGATAAAATAATAACCAATCTGATCTTGCAAGAGCGCACGCAGAGTGTTTTCTTCTCTCTCTCTCCAGGTAGTGACCATGTCATGCCTTAATCAAGATAATAATATGGATGAATTGACCGAACCCTCTTGTTATACTGAGCTAGGGAACGTTGGTCCCGCTCCAACTTATAATTGTTATAAGACAGAGCAGGAATTAGCGGAATACCAGGATTCCCATGCCGTCCAAACGAAGAAAGTGCATGATGATGCTTCATCTTCGGGTGTGTTCATTACAGAGAACTGTTTCTCAATGTCCTTTACGTCCTGGGTATTTGATACCGGATCAGGATCCCACATATGTAATATATTACATGGGCTACAGATAGGTAAAGAACTGAGAACGGGTGATAAGTTTCATGAGACAGAAAACGGTGCAAGTGTTGCAGCCAAGTCTGTTGGTCACTGTCACCCTGTATTACCAATACATTGATTCTGAACAAATGCTATTAGATACCGAACCTGATATACAAAATCATATCAATCTCTTTATTTATTAAAGAAGGATATAATTTTGTATTGTTGAATATTGTATTGAACATTTCAAAAGTTGATCGGTTCAGGCACGTTATCTAAAAGTATTGACGTTCTAAATCAAACTACAGTTCCTAGTATACAGAGCACACACAAGAGGAAGAGTTCAGAAATGAACGATTCCTTCTTGATGTATTGTAGACTTGGTCATATCAATGTGACCCGACTAGCTTAAGTTACATTGTAGATGCATATTTAAATCAGTTTGAATTTACATCTTGTGAAACTTGCCAGTCATGTCACAAAGATTAGATAACCATAGCTCTGTTTATTGGAAGCAGAGAAAGAGTTAGTAAACTCTTGGGACTGATACATGATGATGTATGTAAGGTCCCTTGTCTACACATGCCAGAACCGGTTCTTTGTACTTCATTCCATTCTCTGATGATCTCTCAAGATTCAGACATATGTTCCTGTTGAAACACAAGTCCGAAACTTTTGAGATATTCACAGAATATAAGTTAGAAGTAGAGAACCAAAAACCGGGTATAAGTATTATGTCCTATGATAAGATCAGGGAGGAGAATACTTGTGCATAGAATTCCTGGACTATTCTAAAGGAGAATGAGATTCTCTCTCGGTGTTACTCCTCTGAATACACCACAGCACAACGGTGTATCGGGGTGGAGCAATCGCACCATATTATATATGGTGTGCTCTATGATGAGTACTACTGAGTTACCTATTTCCTTTTGGGGGTTGTGCACTTGAGAAGCTGCATACCTATTGAATTGGGTTTGAATCAAATCAGTGCCTACCACTCCATATGAGATATGGTATGGGAAGAGCCTATCTCTTAAGTAAGTTAAGATTTGGGATTGTCCGGCCTATGTCAAAAGCAAAATCCGGACAAGATCGAGGCAAGGTCAGTTCTGTAGAACTGGAAATGTTCCATCTATACAAACTGCAGCTGGTGATTTTACAGAACCAAAGGATTCAATAGTCCCCGACGAACCTCAGCCTCTCCGCCGATCTGGTCGGGTTCCTCATCCGTCTGAGAGATACTTCGGTTTCTCGGTGACAGTGGGAGCGAGGAATGCATCATGAGATGATGACCCAACTAGTTTCGAGCAGGCCATCGAGAGTAGGGACTCTGTAAGAATGGCTGGATGCTTATAGATCTGAGATGGAATCCATATACACCAACAAAGTATGGACTTTGGTTGCTATATCTGAAGGGTTAAATCCTCATCAGGAGCAAGTATATCTTGAGAAGATTACTTGGTGTAGATGGAAAAGTTGAGACTTTCAAAGCTAGACTTGTTAAAGTTTTTCGTCATCGACCAGACGTGGATAATGATGAAACCTTTTCCAGTAGCTATGCTTAAGTCCATCCGGATCCTACTTGCCATTGCTACATACCATGACTACGATATCTGGTGGTTGGGTGCCATGACTACTTTTCTAAATAATGATTTAGAAAAGAACGTCTATAAGAACACAGCCAGAGGGCTTCGTAGACAGAGGGAGCAGCGGAAACGTGTGCAAGATGTTTTATGTGATAAAACAGGCATCGCGGAGTTGGAACGTCTGTTTTGATGTGATAGTCAAAGAGTTTGATTTCATCAAAATGGTAGATGAACCTTGTATAAACAAAAAGGTAGTAGGGAGTATGGTGATGATCCTCGTAGTGTACGTGGATGACATACTCTTGATAGGGAAGTAGTTTCCTATGCTACGCTCGGTCAATCTCCGCTTATCACAAGGATTCTCCATATAGGATCAAAGTGATACCTCCTAAATTCTGGGTTTTGGATCTATGAGATAGATCTAATTGAATGTTAGGATACTCACTAATTATAGTGAGATGGTATCAATCGATCCTGGAAGAATCACTGGAAATGTTCCAGGGTGATAAGGACGACTGAATGTCAGTCACAGGCATTGTCTTTACCCTTACTAAAGGGACGGTATGTTGGAAGAGTTCCAAGCTAGATACCGTGGCTTAGTAGACGATAAAGGCTGGATACATCGCTATTTAAGATGCTACCAAAGAGGCTGTCTGGGTGTATATTAGTTCATGAGATGAACTTAGTTCCTCCCATTGTGTGACAATGGAGTTGTGGTTTATGCCAAGGAACGTCCGTCCCATCGATGATCCAGACATATTCTAAGGCAGTATCACCTGATCATGGAGATGGTTGATCTCCAAGGAGATGGTTGATCTCCAAGGAGATCGAGGTTAGGAGAGTAGACTCAGAGGACAACACGGCGGATCCACTCACAAAGGCCTTTTCCCAGAGAGAGACTTTTATGGGATGGTTGAGTATGAGATACTACAACCACTGCTATCAGATGGACCTAGTGCAAGTGGGAGATTGTTAGTTATATGTATGCCCTAGAGGCCATTACTATACATAGGATGTATATTGTAGTGGATGCTTGGACATATATAGGGAGGACTTTCTTGCTCGACATGATAGTATGCTATCTGGTTGCTCTTTACCTTAACGTGTACACTAATTGTCTCTCTGTTACATGTTGGTAAAGCCCTTAGGATGTGTTCTTGACTACCTAGATTATGATGCGGATCATACTAGTGGGGACATGGTAGTTCGTAAGTACATCCTTCAAGGTCCCTAGTCGTGGGTGTATCGAGACAGGGCATCGATATACCAGAGTAGACTAGCGTATACCTTCTCGACCCATACAGATGGGCGATGGATGATCCCATATCCATTGGTGTTTGACATCAGAGATGATATACGGGTGCTCAGTGGAGACTGGGTACACTGGACGGACTCGCCGAGAACTCCCAGATGGTATTATACCTTACGTCAGATGGCAGTTCTCTGGTGACACTGGTACAGGTTAGTCTGTAGACCCGAGATCGTCATAGAGTCTTATGTGATACCCACTGTGCTTTGATTTCCACCTTATCACGTCCAAGAGGGCATGCAAAACGGTGGTTTTTGGGTACAGTCCCGAATCACATGGAGGCAATGAGCGATAGGAGGGGATTCGTCTCTCCCGGTATAGGGAGTTGAAGTTGTGCTGTGTTCGATTGGCTATAACCGGAAATCCCTGGCCGGGGTTGCTGAGATTTAATGGTAAGTGTTATCAGTAGTATCTCGAACTGTTATAGACCTCATATCGACACGACTTATCGAGCTACTAGGGTCTGACGTTTACCACCCCTAGGCGAGATATGCGACATATCAGACGAACATCCCGGACTGTACGGTAAGTATTACTGGTTGGATTCACAGGAGTGTGAGCGGGCTTGCTCGTTGATCTTCTGATCGCTCAATACCCGGGTGGTCGTTACGTTTAGCAGACCGCTTGCGGCTTGTGGGTGATTGATATGATCACCACCTACTGCCGGCGTATTGACGAGTCTTTAGAGTCCTACACAGGGGTTTCCTGGCTCAAGCGAAACGTAATAGGAGCGCATATGAGATATGCGCGGGACCGAGAATAATACTAGTATGTGATACTGTATTCTATTCTCGCGATTTGTATCATCGGACGGTTATATGAGATATAGCCGGGTTACCGAATCAAGTGTTGATTCGATACATTGATACACTAGATATTAGTCGGTTATATGCAGTATGACCGGATCATTAAATCAAGTGTTGATTTAATGATTTAATGTATAATTATATATTTGATATATTACTTTACATTAATTAGTATTGGTTCACTTAAGATTATTTTTCTCACTAGATTGTGCACATTGTATATATGATATATGTTTGTGCACTAGTTTGTATCATGTTTGATGATACATGCAAACTTGGGTATGTGTATGATTTACACAATGTTTAGTTAATGGTTAGGGTTTAGGGTTTTATTTTCTTTATTCATTTTGTAAAAACAAAATGGTGCTTTTCTTTATTTTTGGCTTAAAGCTTCATGAAGCTTCATGGCATCATTGAAAAGTCTAACCATTTTTGTTTTGTTCTTAAACCTAACCATTACCTAAACCCTAGTTTACTCTCTACATGAGTTTATCTCACCCATGGTTGCAATATGATAGACATCACTTGAATTTTCTTTTTGAAATAATTCTTTTTCTTTCTTCTTCTTCTTCTTCATGAAGAAAAGAAAAGCTTGCTAGAAAATTCTAAGTGATGAAATCAAGTGAGAAATCCAAATCCAAAGTGAACCCACTTCCTATTTCTTCATCCTTTACCACTTGCCATGTTGTATAGGGTGTTTTCTTCACAAGGTTCATGACCAAGTGAAAATGGAGCTTGAGTTTGAGTCGCCTCAACGTAGATCATCTTCGGCATCGAAGTCAACGACCTAGCCCGATCATTTCTCCGACGAAACCATCGCTAGAGTCCGGGATTCCGATGATCGCAGCGGAGGGACGTCATCACGGAGCTTTTGAAATGGAGGACCGGATCTACAAAGGTTGTAATCCCTTTCACTTATTAGCAAAGTCGTT
The DNA here is from genome assembly GCA_030015575.1 of Agapanthus africanus. Taxonomy (NCBI): domain Eukaryota; kingdom Viridiplantae; phylum Streptophyta; class Magnoliopsida; order Asparagales; family Amaryllidaceae; genus Agapanthus; species Agapanthus africanus. The sequence goes on along the minus strand of CM057347.1, from coordinate 69,407,518 downwards.
TGCTTGCTTGTTTTTCTTTTGCCTATCCACTAGTTAACGATCTTCATTAGGGTTTCTCGGCACATAAATTTTTGATTTTGGCATAGTTGATGCCTTGTGGAACCTCATGAGTGTGCCTAGGAACCCTACAATAACTTGATGGAAGCAATTCAAATTACTACACTCCAAAAGGTATGCGCAAGCCTGGCAAGTTTCCTGTATGTTTGAAACTCCCGATGTGTGTTTTTACCCCAAGCGGCTTATGACCTTGACTAGGTCAACATATCATAAGTCGCAAGTCAAGTTCAACCCATCATTATCCTGGATTAATTAGACCCACCCGTACGAGCCCTTGACTAGGTCAACATGACCGTACGACTGTCCTAACCAATCGCATATCCATGCAGCAGAAAAGTATTACAGAGCTATCGATCACTACACTTTGACTAGGTCAACATACGTAGCACGAATATTAAGCAATACTCGTCTGAAATGATGGAGGGCTACGGCTAGTTTTTGGCGAAAAACCTTAACGTAATGAACTTGATATCGTTGAAAGAATCCAAGTGGTTTTATAAATATATAGTGGCGAAAACTTTTGCTAAGGAGGTCTCTCCCGGCGAAGGGATCTCGGCTCTTTCTTCGTAGAATGAGGTGCAGGATATTCCAAACTGAATACCACGATGCAAAGCAAAAGGAAATGACTATAGTGAAGTTATTACATTGACGCAAACTTTTACTCAAGGGTTACTCCCGATGAAGGGATCTCGGCCCTTGCCTCATCGAATGAGGTGCTGGATATTCATAACCGAATACCACTATGCAAAGCAAAAGAAAATGTCTGTAATGTCAGTTTTTAAAAAACTTGGTTCTAACAACATCATATAGGTTTGTTTTATCCTTGCATTGATAAGAATCAATGCACTCCCATCAATTAATCACACCAGAAAAGAACGAAAATAAAATGTACGTATATGCCATCCGCATTCGCCACTGGGTCCCGTCATCACTCGTTAGGTTACTTAACTAACGATAGAGCGGGGACTGGACTAGCGCGGGTGCAAAACATATACAACATCTACTAGTATATATATAAATATATATAACAATCGTCCTAGGCATGATATAAAGCAACATCATAAAAGCATCACAGAAGTAACACAGAATGGTGGATAATCTTGGATCCCCGGGTTTCACTTGAGCCGCAAATAATACCCAACGTTCCCGTCATGTGGATAGCCTGTGCAATGAAACCTAGACCCCTACGAGCGCGGAAAGTTACCCGTCAAAACCAGAAGCGAGGCAACCCCCTTCAACAATGTGAATGGGCCACCCAGCACTTCACGGAATCCAGTAACTTGAGCACCCATCTGTGGGTCAACCTATACCCCTTACGAGTGCGGCAAATAGCCCGCCAATTCTAGAGTAAGGTCCCCTCCGTCTCAACGCCATGAGATGCGGATCCGTTGCCCTCTAGAACCCGGCTATTCGTGCACTCCACCGCGGGGTAATCCTAGTACAGAAAAGAAAAGTGGCAGTGACGGCAGTCCACATGTCGGACGCTCGCCCCGCAATATCAAATGTACAAACGAAACTAAGTTGTACTAACATTGCACCCAAGCTATCCACCACGACGATCCAATATACATCACAGCACAACACAGAACATCAACGTGAATGTCACGTTCGCAAACCCGTCTAAAAGAACTATAGCAATTAGACAAGATGTACCGATCTAATGATATTCTCGGTTGCATATAGTAATGTAAGTATTGATAAACATTTAAATAGTGTTAAATTATCGACTTTGAAACACCCCGAATTGCCCCCCGAACAACAGATAACATAATATCAAAAATGGGCAAAACTAGCAATACCACTGAAACAAGATTCCAGAGACCAGACCACACAAAAAATACGAAGCCCAAAATCCCACATAGGGCCGGCCAGCTCGGTTTTTAGAGCAATATGCTCGGGTGAAAATAGGTGGAATTGGTTCGTATTTGGTGTGTTCTCTTGTGGTCATGCAAATAGTCTTCTGCAGTTGCTAGAAATTTTTTTTGAAGACTTTGAAAATCGACAGAGACTGGAATCAGCAGTGCACAGTTTTGGGATTGTTTCGATTTCGATACTTTAACATTGTTTAAACAAGCTAGCTAAGGGTATAAAGGGTGGCTCTGATACCATGTTGGGTTACAGCAGCGCCCCGGCCATCAAACCGTGGCCAAATGCGGAACAAAAATTTACTAAACTGGCGCTACCATTACCCGATACCCGGATCTACCCTAAAACCTAAACTAGCAAGCTTTATAAAGAAGTTAGAATGGTTATACCGAGTTGATCCGTGTCCTTCGGTCTTCAACCATCATCCCCAAGCTCCTAGTGGCTCCTTGATCAAGTTTGGTTGCCGGTCTTCGTCCATCTACGATGATCCACCTGAGGGAAACGGCGCAAGCTTCAACTTCGTCGAATGAGGCAACCGACGCTCCAAGGCTGCTAGCAATGGAGAGTGGAGTTGTAGGAATGTGTCACTATAATTTTCTCTTATCACATTTGCTCAATGAGCAACCATAGAAGATGAAGAAGGAGGTGAGGAAACATGTGGCATGAGCAACTCTAGAAATGGCTAAATGTTGAAGTGAGTATGAGAGAGTGAAGAGAGCAAGTAAAGAAATCTAGTGAAGAAAATGAGCAAGCCCATACTAAGCTAGTGGCTGCCACCCTCTCTCTCATGAAAAATAAAACACACAAAATATCTCATCAAATTATCCAATAAAGAATTAAGACCCATGCCTCTCTACATGTCCAAGACCATACTCATGCCAACTCACCTCTTCACCTCAGACAGTCTTGCTCAAAATGTTAGTATGCTAGTTGGTTTGTTTCTACCTCAATATGTTCATGTGTTTCTTTTAGCATGTCGCTTATACATATTGGTAGATCTTTGCTTGATTACCCGCGTTGTGATGGCAGTCACACTAGTGGGGGCTAGGTAGTCTATAAGCACATCCTTATACAGGACCCTAGTCGTAGGATTATTGAGACGGGGCATCGATACTCCAGAGTAGACTAGTGTATACGCTTATCATCCCAGCAGGGGAGATGGTTTGTTCCACAGCCATTAGTACGTCGTACTGGAGAAAGTATGCAGGTGCTCATTAGGTTATGAGTACACTGGACATGACTCGTCGGGGACTGCTGGTGGGTATTATTATACCTATCGTCGGGTAGCAGTTCCTAGGTGACATGAGTACAGCTTATAGTCCGTCGACTTGACACTGCTATTTAGCCTCGAGTATGTTCCTACTGTATTTTGATTACTACCCTACCATGGCTCAAAGGAGTCGTGCAAACAGGTAGTAGTTGGGTGCAATCTCGAAGCACTTGGAGGCAGTGGCGGTTAGATAGGAATCATCTCTCCCGGTATTGGGGGTTGATATCGCGTTGTGTTCGGAGAGCCATTACATAAAGTCCCTGGCCAGGGAAAGCGAGATTTACAGGTAGGTATTCCAGTAGTTTCTCAGGCTGCTTTGGGCTACACTCCGGCACGACTTATTGCGCTATTAGGGGTCTGACGTTTGCCGCCCCTAGGCCCGATATGCGATACTCTTAGATGAACAGACCAGACTGTACAGAGATTGTCACATTCAAGCTCAGTAGGAGTTCAGATGGGTTTGCTCATCAGCTTTCTTATCGACAGATACCTAGGTAGCCGTTACATGCAACTAGTACCGCTTGCGGCTTGTGGTTAAACCAACTGCCAGCGTACTGTCGAGTGTTTAGAGTCCCACATAGAGAGTTTCCCTGTATCGGGCGAAAGATGTAGAGGCCGTATGGTTTTACGACAGGGCTTCGATCACGTACGTGTACTTGTGCACGTATGATGTTTGGACGGATAATACTAGTGGGCTTTGGTTTAAGCCGGATCCTAGTATTATATTGATGGATCAGTTTCATCTCATTGTATTCGTGTTTTTCGGAATACGGATACGGGTATGTATATACAGATAAGAGGGCCTTTCTTGTAATTACTCAAGATTGCTTTTAGAAGGAGACACTTCATTAGGGTTTTCGTTATTTACTTGATTAAAACAATTATGAGGTGGAGGAAATTATTTGTTATTTTTATAAATGATAATTGTGCCATGGCTACTTGGTTTGACTATTTGACTTAGATATTTTGTGACACTGGATATTTTGGGTGAGATATTTTTCTTGCCATTCTTGTAGTTATATCAAGGGAGCCATCTCAATTATCATTATGAAAAACATTTTCTCTTTCCTCAAGCCATCTCCTTCTTCTTCCTCTCAACCCTTAAGTCTCATGAGTTGAGAAACCTAGGGTTCTAAGAGACAAACCACTCCATCTTCTTTCTCTATATCACGTGGGCCATCTAGTTTAGCAAGCTAGTTGCTCTAATTACCTCGGATTTGAGGTTGGAGCTCGGACTATAGACTCTCGGGTGGATCGTCTTTTGACTCAAGGAAGCCGACGAGGAAGCATCGATCCGTTTCGATCCTCGGAGCCTACGATGATGAGGAGGACAATGAGAAGACCCGAAGGAAATGATACTACGAGGTATAACATTCATCCGAGTAATTAAACCTCGAGTAGTTTTCTAGCTAGTTAAACCCGAAGGAAATGACCCTTGGTTCTAGTCGGTGTTGCGAAGCCCGTAAAAATCATTTTTTCAATTTTCGCCTCCCCGCGAACACGTAGGGTGCGTGACATCAATTTACAGTAGTGTCAGAGCCTCTCATAAACCTTAGATAGCTTATAGCGACGTTAGAAATCCGTCGTTTTTGTCGCGCAAAACTGCCGACAGAAACAGTTTCCAAAAATGATGTTTTGAGTTGTTTGCACACACCGCGGGCAGACGGTTTGAACCGAGAAGCAGTTGGGTGGAGTGTGCGCACCCCGAGGACACCCTGAGGGGACCAAAGTCTGGGCCCACCCCGCAAGACCACCACAATGGGGCCTTGGGAGGTGGTGACCCGAGAGCACCCAAGAATGGTTCTCTCGGATCTGCCTACCCTAGGAGGCCACTTCATGGTGTCCTCCGGGGGTGGGTACCCTCCCGAGGCCACCCATTCGATAGTTAATTTTGGTATATTCGCCTCCATGAAGATTCAGGCAGGTTTCGAGTTTGTTTCGACTCCCAGAATGTCTTAAAACGATCGGTTTTTGAACTTTAGCTCACTAGATTTTTCATGTTTTGGAAAAATTGGTTAAGTTTGTTAATTGCGTGCGGAATTCTAATGTCGCAGTTACTTTACAAGCTTTGTGATGTGTACATGTGTTTGGAAACATCGAATAATTGTGATACGTCGATTTGTCAGGGTTGAACATATCTGTGATGATGTTATGTTAGTTTGTGTATATGAACATGTTGGATCGTCGTAGATGAATAGCCGGGGATGTGAGATGAGTGTTTTATCTTTCATTCGATGTAAATTGTAAGGTGATGTAATATTATTTTGCGGGGCACATCCGGGTTGAGGTTGTAGCCACCGTTGTATTATTTCTTTTACTGTTTTCTGCTCCTAGGAAAGACACAAGGTGAGGTGCACAAACTATCGGGTTCTTGAAGTGCCGAGTGGCCTACTCACTTTGTTGAGGGAGATTTCTTCACTTCGAGAATTTGGCGGGTAGTTTTCCGTACCCGTAGGGGTCTACGGTGGGGTTTGGCTATTCATCATGACCGTGGAATCCGTCTTTTGTTACAGGCTCAAATGAAACGCGGAATTTCTAGTATATCCAATATGTTCATCTGTGATCTGGAATGCCTATTATTGCGTGAGACAAATGGATATTATTATATATATTATCTAGTAGGCATTGCTTATGTTTTACATCCGCGCTAGTCCAGCCCCTGCTCTGTCGTTAGTTAAGTAACCTAACGGGTGATGACGGCGTCCCGTAGCAAATGCGGATGGCATAAGCGTATGTCATATTTTTGTTTCTTTCAGTGATGATAGGTGTAAATGATGGGACTGCATTATATTAATGCAAAGAAAACAAACCAAATCTGAATCGTTGGAACAAATTTTAAAACCACTCGGTTTTTTCAAAACAGCAGACTTTTGAAATGCGGAGCTTAAATCACTCCTTTTAAAATCTATCACGGTTCCTTCGATTATATCAAATTCACTACGTTCACGGTTTCACCAAAACCATTCGTAACCCTCAGTCATTTCATATGAATATTCAGTAGTATTCAAGCTATGTTTGTTGACCTTCGCAAAGGCATAGTGATTGGTAGCTGCTGGGTATTCATATATAGCATAGATAGATGCGTTGGTTTGGGACAGTCGTATTACTTTGTTGTCCTTCATCAAGGGTATATACGGGTGGGTTCAAATTAACCTGGACAATGATAGGTAGAACTTGACATGTGATTTATGATTTGTTGGCCTTCGTCAAGGTCATAAGAGCATGGGGAAAAATCCACATCGGGATTTTCTAAGGAAACTGAAACTTGCTAGTGCTGCATACCATTTGGAGTATGATAATGTTGGCAGGATTCCTTCAGAATTATCACACAATGATATTTGGATCCCGATCCTACTGTGAGTATATGCTACTCCTCGGGAGATTTTTCATTTAATGATCAATGCTATAAACCAAGTAGGTGTCTAGAACAGTGTTAGCGGGGCTACGCCTCCAGGGAAAAGAGGTTATTTAATTAAGGAACTTCGCGAAAGCGTCGTAAAACCTCCCTCGAAGTACCGACACTAGCCTGGTTGAACGTTAAGCAAGTATTGTACGGTGAGATTAATCCTGACTAATTCTTCTTTTATGGTTTGAGAAAGGATTCGAGAAATAGTGGAAGCCATCCTGTTTAGATAAACTAAAAAACAATCTAAACTTGTAAGAGTATCATGCTAAAGTGTTTCTTCTTTTTCTCCTAATTGCAGCTACCAGTAGACCACACATAGGTTACAACTAGCTAATAAATTGACTGGGCCAGACTATATTAACTGGCAAGGGTTTGTCCAGATATCCATTGCCTGTGACGAGCTGTACCACTTCATTACTACTCAATCCCCCGCCATCCCAGGTCCAGTTTCCACCGTCACGGATGATATTTGTAAGACAAGGGAAAAGGACAGTGCGAATGCCAAGTGCCTCGTGTTGACCTCAGTAGATGGTGAAAACCAGAGGCAGCATGAGAAGATGGACTTAGCTTCCATCTTCCTCCATAACAAAGATTTATATGGAGAGCAATCTCGTATCGCAAGATATGAGACCTCGAACGAATTGCTTCAAGCGAGGTTGGCTGTCGGGTCATCTGTAGGGGACAACGTCCTTACAATGACTAGCTATATTGATGAGCTTATAGACCTGGAGACCACGTTGGAGAACCAATCATATGCTGACGTGATTCTACAGTCCCTACCTTCTACTTACACCCTGAAGGAAACCAGGGAGACAACCACTCTGCTTATTGGGGAATCTTCCTCTTTTGCATCCAAGGAGAAAGCAAAGGGCGAGAAGAAGAAGACCTCCACAAAGATGATATGCGGTGTCAGTAAGGTAGAGGGACAGGGAAGGGCAAAAGTTTTAGGGATGACAGTAGGGAAGGAGGGATGTTCCTATTGTCACGGGAAAGGGCATTGGCAAAGAGATTGCAGGGCTTTGAAAGCCAGAATCCAGGATTCGAAGCATGTTGTGGCTTCTACTTCGGGTGTGTTTGTAATTGAAAACTGTATGTCAATTAACTCTACTTCCTGGGTACTAGATATCGGATCAGGATCTCATATCTGTAATTCATTACAGGCTTTGAGAAACCGTAAAGTTATCAAGGTAGGTGATATGACTCTCAGAGTTGTAAACGGAATGAGCATGGACGCTGAATCCGTAGGGGAGTATCACCTAGGATTGTCAAGTGGGTAGATATTGATTCTACGTAACTGTTTGTATGTACCTAGTCTAGCTTGTAATATCATATCTGTATCCTTGCTTTCTAAAGAAGGATATGATTTTGCATTTGTAAGCGATCTGGTCCACATCCACCTAAATCAAGCTTTGATTGGGTCAGGTACATTAGATAACGGAATATACGTATTAAATCAAGCTCAGGTTTTCAGTATCCAGAACACACTTAAAAGAATGTCACCGGAATTAAATCAGGCTTTCTTATGGCATTGTAGACTGGGTCACATTAATGAAACACGGTTGACGAAGTTACATAGAGAGTGATATTTGGATCCGTTATAATATCAGTCTTATGTAACTTGTCAATCTTGTCTAAAAAGAAAGATGACAAAGACTCCGTTCACTGGACACGGAGTAAGAGCGAGCTCGCTCTTAGGACTCATACACAGCGATGTGTGTGGTCCAATGTCTACACATGCGCGAAGTGGTTATTCCTATTTCAATACTTTTACGGATGATTTCTCTAGGTATGGACATGTCTTCTTGATGAAGCATAAATCCGAGGCCTTTGAGAAATTCCAGGAATATAAGAATGAAGTGGAAAAACAAACAGGCAAAAGTATCAAGACACTAAGTTCTGATCGAGGTGGTGAATACTTAAGTGCCGAGTTTCTGGATTACCTAAAAGAGAATGGAATTCTCTCTCAGCTTACTCCTCCATACATGCCACAACACAACGGTGTATCGGAGAGATGGAACCGAACCCTATTGGATATGGTACGTTCCATGATGAGTAACACTGAGTTACCGCGATCATTCTGGGGCTATGCACTAGAATCAACTACATATCTTTTGAACAAGGTTCCTACTAAGTCAGTGCCTATCACACCATATCATATGTGGAGTGGGAAGAAACCCTGTCTTCAGTATCTTAAGATGTCCAGCTTTTGTACAAAAGCAGCATGCAGACAAGCTCGAGGCACGCTCAATACTGTGTAAGTTTGTGGGATACCCAAAGAACTCCAGAGGGTATTATTTCTATTGCGCAGAGGAACAAAAGGTCTTTGTTTCTCGTCATACCCACTTCTTGGAAGCTGAATTTTTAGAAAATCAGAAAAGTGGGAGCGCAATAGAACTGGAAGAAATTCCAGAACCACAAGCTATTATAGAAAGCTTGGTAGAACCAGAGGTTTCAGAAGAACTGGACTTCCCTGCGCCACTCCGCAGAACTAGCAAGCAGTCTCATCCGTCCGAGAGATACTACGGTTTTCTCATAGGTGGGGATCGAGAGGATTGCATCATTGGGAATGATGAGCTTACTAGCTTCTAGCAAGCCATTCAGAGCGACGACTCGGTAAAATGGCTAGATGCAATGCAGGACGAGATGGAGTCCATGTACACCTACAAAGTATGGACTTTGGATATTGTTCCAGAAGGGGTAAAACCCGTAGGCTGCAAATGGATCTTCAGAAAGAAGATTGGTGTAGATGGACAGGTTGAAACCTATAAGGCTAGACTTATTGCAAAAGGTTTTCATCAAAGACCTGGTTTGGACTATGATGAAACCTTTTCTTCAGTGGCTATGCTCAAATCCATTCGGATCCTTCTTGCCATTGCTGCCTTCCATGATTATGAAATCTGGCAGATGGACGTAAAGACGGCTTTTCTAAATGGAAATTTGGTAGAGTGCGTCTATATGGATCAGCTAGAGGGTTTCATTCAGAGTGGGAGCAGCGGGAAAGTGTGCAAGTTGCTTAAGTCCATCTATGGACTAAAGCAGACATCGTGGAGTTGAAACATCTGGGTTGATGAGACGGTCAAAGAATTCGACTTTATTAAAAGTCCAGATGAACCATGCATATATAGTAAGATTGTAGGGAGAACTGTGGTATTCCTCATCTTGTACGTGGATTACATTCTCTTGATAGGAAATGATATTTCTATGCTACAATCAGTCAAAGGATTCATGTCACAAAGGTTCTCCATGAAAGACATGGGTTATGCCTTCTATATTCTAGGGATCCAGATCTATCGTGATAGATCTAAGAGGATGTTGGGACTTTCACAGTCCAGGTACATCGACACCATACCGAAAAGATTTAGTATGGAAGATTCAAAGCGCTGTAATCTACCGGCTTGTCACGGAATCACCCTCTCCAATGAGATGTCTCCCAAGACTGATTTGGAAAGGGCTCACATGACATCTATACCCTATGCTTCAGTGGTAGACTCTATAATGTATGCGATGTTGTGTACCGGACCAGATGTTGCTTACGCACTAAGCGTGGTAAGCCGGTATCAGTCAAACCCAGGGGAGAAGCACTGGATAACAGTAAAGAATATTCTCAAGTATCTGAGAAGGACTAAGGAGATGTTCTTGGTGTATGGCGGAAAAGACCTCCAGATCGAGGCCTTTACTGACTCCAGCTTCCAGAGTGACAAGGATGACTCTAATTCTATGTCGAGTTATGTCTTTACCCTCAATCGAGTGGTGGTCTGTTGGAAGAGCTCCAAGCAGGACACCGTTGCTGACTCGACGATGGAAGCGTAGTACATAGTTGCTTGTGACACCCCGAAGGAAGCAGTCTGGATGAAGAAGTTCCTAAAAGAACTTCTGGTGGTTCCGTCCATTGTAGATCCAATACCTCTGTATTGCGATAACAACGGCGCTATAGCCTTAGCGAAGGAACCCAGGTCCCATCAAAATTCCAGACACATTTTAAGGCGTTACCACCTGATCAAGGAGATCGTTGATCGCCGAGAGATCGAGGTGAGGAGAGTAGATACGGAGAATAACACAGCAGATCCACTCATGAAGGCCATCCCTCAGACACAGTTCGAGAAGCTAATCGAGATGATAGGTCTGTGATATGCCAATACATGGCCTTAGTGCAAGTGGGAGATTGTTAGTGATATATGCCCTAGAGGCCATTATTGTATCATACTGGTTTGTATATTACTTGATGGAAGTTTAGGATATTCACAGTTGTATTGACAGTCTTGCTCAAAATGGTAGTATGCTACTTGGTTTGTTTCTACCTCAATATGTGCATGTGTTTCTTTTAGCATATCGCTTATATATATTGGTAGGGCCCTTAGGATTTTTGCTTGATTACCAGCATTATGATGGCAGTCACACTAGTGGGGGCTGGGTAGTCTATAAGGACATCCTTATACAGGTCCCTAGTCATAAGATTATCGAGATGGGGCATCGATATTCCAGAGTAGACTAGTGTATACGCTTCTCATCCCAGCAGGGGAGATGGTTTGTCCCACAGCCATTAGTACGCCGTACTGGAGATAGTATGCAGGTGCTTATTAGGTTATGAGTACACAAGACGGACTCGTCGGGGACTGCTGGTGGGTATTATACATATCGTCGGGTAGCAGTTCCCAGATGACATGAGTACAGCTTAGTCCGTCAACTTGACATTGCTACTTCGCCTCGAGTATGTTTGCACTATATTTTGATTACTACCCTACCACGGCTCAAAGGAGTCATGCAAACAGGTAGTAGTTCGGTGCAGTCCCGAAGCACTTAGATGCAGTGGCGGTTAGATAGGATTCATCTCTCCCGGTATTGGGGGTTGATATCGCCCTTTGTTCGGAGAGCCATTACACAAAGTCCTTGGCCAGGGCAAGCGAGATTTACTTGTAGGTATTCCAGTAGTTTATCAGGGTGATTTGGGCTACACTCTGGTATGACTTATTGCGCTATTAGGGGTCTAACGTTTGCCACCCCTAGTCCCGATATGCGATACTCTTAGACGAACAGACCAGACTGTATGAAGATTGTCACGTTCAGGCTCAGTAGGAGTTCGGATGGGTTTGCTCATCGGTCTTCTTATCGACAGATACCTGGGTAGCCGTTACATACAGCTAGTACCGCTTGCGGCTTGTGGTTAAACCCACTGCCAACGTACCGTCGAATCTTTAAAGTCCCACATAGAGAGTTTCCCTGCATCGGTTGAAGGATGTAAAGGCCGTATGGTTTTACGGCACGTACGTGTACTTATGCGTGTATGATGTTCGGGCGGATAATACTAGTCGGCTTTGGTTTAAGCCGGATCCTAGTATTATATTGATGGATCAGTTTCGTCTCATTGTATTCGTGTTTTTCGGAATACGGATACGGGTATGTATATACGGATAAGAGGGCCTTTCTTGTAATTACTCAAGATTGCTTTTAGAAGGAGACACCTCATTAGGGTTTTGGTTATTTACTTGATTAAAACAATTATGAGGTAGAGGAAATTATTTTTAATTTTTATAAATGATAATTGTTCCATGGCTACTTGGTTTGACTATTTGACTTAGATATTTTGTGAGATATTTTATGGCACTAGATAATTTGGGTGAGATATTTTTCTTGCCATGCTTGTAGTCATATCAAGGGAGCCATCTCAATTATCATTATGAAAAACATTTTCTCTTTCCTCAAGCCATCTCCTTCTTCTTCCTCTCAACCCTAAGTCTCATGAGCTGAGAAACCTAGGGTTCCAAGAGACAAACCACCCCATCTTCTTTCTCTACATCATCTAGGCCATCTAGTTTAGCAAGCTAGTTACCCTAGTTACCTCAGATTTGAGGTTGGAGATTGGACTATAGACTCTCGGGTGAATCGTCTTTGACTCGAGAAAGCCAACGAGGAAGCATGATCCGTTTCGATCCTCGGAGCCTACGATGACGAGGAGGACAGCGAGAAGACCCGAAGGACATGATACTATGAGGTATAACATTCATCTGAGTAGTTAAACCTAATGTAGTTTGTTAGTTAGGGTTTATGATCGATCCTTGGTCTTAGTCGGTGTTGCGAAGCCCATAAAAATAAAAAAAATTTCAATTTCCGCCTCCCCGCGTACATGTGGGGTGCGCGACATCGACTTACACTTCGTGCAAGTGTGAGATTGTTAGGATTATGTATGCCCTAGAGGCCATTATTGATAATATAGTGGATGCTTGGACATATATATAGAGGACTTTCTTGCTCGACATGATAGTATGCTATCTGGTTACCTTTATCTTAACATGTAGACTGGAATTATTATACTGTCTGTCTCTTACATGCTGACAAAACCCTTAGGATATGTACTTGACTACCAGGATTATGATGAGATCATACTAGTGGGGCCAGGGTGGTCCAAAAGTACATCATTTAACTGTTCCTAGTCGAGGGGATATCGAGACAGAGCATCGATATTCCAGAGTAGACTGGTGTGTACGTTTCTTGTCCCTCAGAGGTGGATGGTTGATCCTACAACCATTGGTGTGTGACATCAAAGATTGTACACAGGTGCTAATTAGAGAATAGGTACACCGAACGGACTCGCCGAGGACTCCTAGTTGGTAGTATACCTATCGTCAGATAGCAGTCCTCTAGTGACACTGGTACAGGTCAGTCTGTAGACCCGAGATCGTCATAGAGTCTTATATGGCTCCCACTGTGCTTTGATTTCCTCCCTACCACTCTCAAGAGGAGTTGTACAAACAGGTGGATTTTGGATACAGTCCCGAGATACATGGAGGCAATGAGCGATAGGAGGGGTTTTGTCTCTCTCGGTATTGGGGGTTGATATTGCGCTATGCTCGATTGGTTATAACTGGAAGTCCCTGGCCAGGGCTGCTGCTGAGATTTACTGATAAGAGTTATCAGTAGTTTCTCGAACCGTTATAGGCCAGACATTAGCATGACTTATCACGTTACTGGGGTCTGACGTTTACCACCCCTAGACATGATATGCGACATATTAGACGAAAAGACCGGACTGTACGGTAGTGTTACTGATAAGCTACATGGAGAGTATGGATAAGCTTGCTTGTTGATCTTCATATCGTTCAATACCCGGATAGCCGTTACGTCCAGTTAGTACCGCTGATGGCTTGTAGATGACTGATGTGATCATCACCTACTGCTGGCGTATTGACGAGTCTTTAGAGTCCCATACAGAAGTTTCCTGGTTCAAGCGAAACGAAGTACGAAACATATGTGATATGTGCGTGGGCCTGATTAGATACGTGTATGTGATACCGTATTGTAATCTGGCAGTTATCTGTTATCAAGTTAGGTAATATGTGATATAACCAGATTATCGAATCAAGTGTTGATTTGATAATGTGATATACAGATAAATGATATTAGTCGGTCATATGTGATATAACTAGATTATTAAATCAAGTGTTTATTTAATAATGTGATATATATTATATTTGATATAATTATATCTTAACTAATATCATTAGCTCACTAATTATTCTTCATAATATATACATACATACATACATACATATACATATACATATACATATACATATATATATATATACATATATATATAATGAAGCATGGCATGAAATTCTATTTTTGGAAAATGGAATAAAAGGTGGAAAATGGGAGCATGGTGTGAAGCATGGGCTTTATCATTTTTATATTAGTCTTGACTCACTATTCAAGCATGGTTGCAATTTATTATTGCAAGGAAATCCATGCTTGAATGAGTGAACCATGTATGAGCCATACACTTCGCTTGGTCAATTATTCATTCTTGCTCTCTTGAGTTGAGCTCACACTCTCTCTAGCTTCCATCTTCATCTTCCTCATGCTTCAAAACTCCAACCCCTCACATGTGATGTGAACCATGGAGTTTTGAACATACTAGCGAGCCTCAAATCCCCTACTTTATCATCCCACACCAAACTAGCACTTTGGTGTGGCGTGCTACCTTCACTAATAGGTGATTAGTGAAGAGGTAGCTTGAGCTAGTAGGCTTCGCGTGGATCATCTTCGGCATGAAGGTCATCATAGGAAGCTCGTCCAAAATCTCAAGTGGAGCCTAGTGGAGTCGCATGGACTACTACACGGAGCTTGTAAAGAGAAGGACTCGATCTACGAGGGTATAACCATCTTCTCTTCTTTAGTTTAGTTCATATCATCATAGAAAACCCTAAATATTCTAGTTAAGATCTTGGTTAGTTTAACTTAGCACCTAAATTTTTTTTGAATTTGGCATGCTTGATGCTACTAAAACCTTTTTGTGGTGCTAGGGTAGACTTTCACAATCTTGTTCGATATGATAGTATCCTATTTGGTTTACCTTTATCTTAACATGTGTATATGTTTTACATGTTATTTCATATCGCTTATATATGTTGATAAAGCCCTTAGGATTCTTGCTTAACTACCAGCGTTGTGATGGCAATCATACTTGTGGGATCTGGGTAATCGATAAGCACATCCTTAAATATCTTTAGTCCTGGGAGTATCGAGACTGGGCATCGATACTCCAGAGTTGGCTAGTGTATACATTTCTAAACCCTGAAAAGTGGCGATGGTTGGTCCCGCAACCATTGGTGTGATGCACCTAAGATTGTATACATGTGCTCACTGGGGATGAGTACACTGGACGGACTCGTCGAGAACTAGCTAGATGGTATTATTGTCACGATCCAAAGTTTGGATGTGACCGGCACTTAGATTGTATAATATCTAAAGATATCTACACAACCCGAGTAAACTAAAAACCAAGATCAAAAACCCTTTTTCCGGAATTTTTATAAAATTTTAGTTTTTAAGTAAAAATCATAGTTTTTATGTAATTAAATTATGAAACAAGCATAAGGTGTTAAGTTTGGCTGCATCCCTAGTTGGGATCAACAATAACAACAGTGGAATAAAAATTTATAACTTAAATGAGACCAATAGAATCACAGATATGAATAAAAGAAATATCCACTATATAACAACGATCTCACCTGTCAAATAATATACATATAATTATCTCTCGTTCTAAGTCATAGTACAAGGCCTGATGGAGTTATTCTAGATTCAATATACAATACCAAAAGAGAAAGTTACTACATAGGTAACCCACCTAGCAAAAGATGCGATAAAAGCTGCAAAAGAGTGGATCTGCACTACTGCTAACTGTCCACTCCACCCCTGCAAGGAACTGTGGCACAACGAGGTGAGTTGCCAATTCAGTGAATATAACTAACATATAACAGCTAATAGTGTAAATATGATGAACTAGAACTAATTTCAACAATAGTGAATGTGATGCATGATAACAGGTAGAGGAATGAATATGTAATACTCTATGTATGAATCAAAACCGAAATCTCATCAATTTTTTTCTAAATCATGTTCATTTTTTCCCGTGCCTAACATCGACACAAATCTTCGGTGCTTCATCAGGCATCATTCCTCGAACGATCCTGTAATAAATAACATCGGTCGGTATCATCTAGATATCCGCCGTGTTCATAACTGTCTTCGGAATCGAGTATCCTCGTTAGGCTCCCCGCCTAAAGTGCGGCTTTCCTGCCTCTGGGTCTCGACCGGGTCCACCATGTATCCAACTGTATGACCACCAACTCAGTCTGGATAAAATTGTGAATCCGTAACCGTATAACCCCCAACTCGGTCCGGAATAAAACCAAATCATAAAAACGACATATCATGGTGGACGTGACACATAATCATGAAAATTACTGATTTTTCGTAATAGTATATGAAAACTTAAAACCATAAATCCTCAATAATACAATTGTTTCATATATCAACTACTAATACTTAAATACGAAATATGATGTCATATATGCTAATTACTACGAATATTGATACTTAAGGTATGATAAGAATCATTTTTAACAGAATAATTTCTAAGTGTGAAGTGACATGTTAATATCGATGAGGTGTGGTGTAACATGTAGATATGTGCATGTGCGGCATAACTCGTCGATAATGGTGCAGTGTTCCAACAAGTATTGATCATGGAAGTATATATAGATTTAAGAATGTATATGATAAATTTAATATACAAAAGCAAAACTTATATTTAAACCTAACTACGGACGTAACACGCCATCTTTACAAAATTCCCCAGTAGATGTTTTGTCTACTCGCCGGAATACGTCGTAAAATATTCAGAAATCGCCAATCCCTTTCCTTTTCTCGCGGCCTCCGAAGTTCCTGTATTTGAATCTAACATCGAAAATTAACTTGTATAAGGAAACGACTACTCCGACACGGCGAATATGAAAACACACGTTCCTACGTACTAGTTATATTGTATACGACTATTTCAAGCTATCTAACACTTAACCTTACTGGAATTTAACCCAACTCTGCATCGCGACAGAAAACAAATCGCGATACGTATTAACCGTGTCGTATTTTGGGTTTTTAGATACCTTTTCCGATATTAGCTTTTAGATTTTATATATAGTTAAACTAATTTGATTAAACAATACCAAAATGACCAAAATTCTATAAGGAAACCTACCCAACAACCCAAAACACCCTAGCTCCCTACAAATCGGGCGACGCCGGAATTTCCCTATTGGCCGCCGGCCCAAAACCGAGCCCTCTGGTTCGTACTCCTTTGGTTTGCTCTAGGTTCAACATACATCATTAAGACCATGTTTAGTTAAGTAAATTTTTCTCTAAACTACAGCAGATTCAAACAGAGCGTAGTTTTGACTAAAATACGATATTATAGAAAATTTTCATTTCAATTTGAACTAGTTACAGAATCTAATTTCCTACTGTGATTAAGCATTTTACCTTCAAATAATTTGCTGGAAGAATACCCTCCAAGATGCACAAGCTCCTAGTCCTTGCTTGATGATGAGGAAATCCTAGACTTAGCTCTTCTCCTTTCTTTTGTTCTTCTATGTTTGTTCTTGTTTTCTTTTTCTTTCATTAAAATTTCAGATTTTAACTAGCTAAATAATCTGAACATGGGTTATATGTGACAAAAAAGAAGGATGAGGTGAAGGAGGAGGTGTCAAAGGCCAAAGGGTACCATCCTCATGCAAGGAGGAGGTGTGGTGTGGGTGTGTGCATGCAAGAATGATGTGGAAGTGTTTGTTTTTCTTTTCTAAATTGATTTATCCTTTGATTTATTCTGAACTAAATCTTGTTTAACTCTTTCTATTTACACCCCTTAACAAAACCCAATTTGCACAATATTCTAAACTTTGTATAAAAACCCCTCACAACTTATGTTATTATATAACACCCTTTTTATTAAAATGAAGCTAAAATTCACATTAAAACCCTTATATTTTATTTATGTTGCATACTAAAATTATAATTTAATTTTTTTTACATACACCTTATGAAATTGTCTTATTTGGTTTTAATAACTTTTTAATTTAACATTTTATTATTTAATTAATTAATTAATTTTATTTCTAAATTTTCCGAATGTTACAATATTTCCTCCCTTGAGAAAATTCAGTCTCCGAATTTAAAACTTAACTAAACATACCTTCAAAAAGATGTGGAAATTTCTTTCGCATCGCATTCTCGGTCTCCCAAGTAATTTCCTCACGATTCTTTCCTTGCCAAAGAACCTTTACAGATGGAAGTGCCATCGATCTTAGTTTCTTTGCCTGCCTGTCTAGAATAGCGACTGGCTGCAATGTGTAGGATAAATCCGGCTCAAGCTGTAAGGTCTGATGCTGGATCGCATGAGAAGGATCATGAAAATACTTGCGAAGTATGGACATGTGAAACACCGGATGCATATTGGGAAAAGTCGGTGGAAGTGCTAAACGATAAGCTACAGCACCCACTCTCTCCAGAATCTCGTAAGGTCCGACATATCTGGGGCTAAGCTTCCTCTTTTTTCCGAAACGCATCACACCTTTCATCGGAGATACATGAAGAAACTCATGATCTCCCACCTGAAACTCGAGTCTACGATGTCGTCGATCTGCATATGATTTCTGTCTGCACTGGGCCGCTCTCATTCTGTCCTGTATCAACTGAATCTTTTCCGTAGTCTCCTGTACTATCTGTGGTCCCAAAATGCTACTATCGCTCAGTTCTGTCCAACAAACGGGTGATCGATATTTCCTCCCATACAAAGCTTCAAAGGGTGCCATCTGGATCGTCTCCTGAAAACTGTTGTTGTATGAGAATTCTATCAAAGGTAAGTGACGATCCCAACCACCACCGAAATCAAGTCTACAAGCTCGAAGCATTATCCTCTAGAATCTGAATGGTCCGCTACGACTGACCATCTGTCTGTGGATGAAAAGCTGTACTAAAACTCAATCGTGTACAAAGAGCTTCTTGAAGTTTCTGCCATAGTCTGCTAGTAAACTGTGTACCCCTACCTGACACTATGCACATCGGAACCCCATGCAATCGTACAATTTCTTTAATATAAATCTGAGCATACTGTGCAAACCCATACGTCGTCTTCACCGGAAGAAAGTGAGCTGCCTTTGTCAATCTATCTACAATCACCCAGATGGAATCATACCCTCTGTTAGTCTTGAGTAGACCCACAATGAAATCCATAGAAATCTGTTCCCATTTCCATTCCGGAATGGGCAAGGGCTGCAACTTTCCTGTCGGCCTCTGGTGTTCGGCCTTGACTTGCTAACAAGTCAAGCATCTCGAAACAAACTCTACAACATCCATCTTCATTCCTTCCCACTAATAAACATCCTTCAAGTTATGATACATCTTGGTGGAACCATGATGAATATTGTATGCTGATCGATGGGTCTCCTCTAAGATCCCACGTCTCAGTCCAACCGAATCTGGCATACAAAGACGAGTCCCAAAACATAATATTCCATGGTCATCTATCACGAACTCCGATTTCTGCACTGCCTAACCTAATCCATAATCTCCGATATACGAGCATCTGCGGCTGTGTCTCTCGAATACTATCCAATAATTGAGGACGGGTGCGAACATGTGCTAACTGTCCTCCTGTCGATGTGAACTCAAACTGTACACGGCTATCACATAGAATCTGCCAGTCTGTAGAAGACTGTCTCTGTAAGGTGTGCAAATAAGATAAGCTACCTCCAGGCCTCCGACTCAAAGCATCTGCTACAACATTCGCTTTTCCTGGATGATACAAGATCTCGCAATCGTAATCCTTTACAAGTTCTATCCATCTCCGTTGCCTTAGGTTCAAATCCTTCTGCTGAAAAATATACTTTAAGCTCTTATGATCTGTGAAGATTTGGCACGACTCTCCATACAAGTAATGTCTCCAAATCTTCAGTGCGAAACTACAGCAGCCATCTCCAAATCATGAGTAGGGTAGTTCTGCTCGTGCCTCTTCAACTGTCGAGAAGCATAAGCTACAACCCTGGCGTGCTGCATCAACACACAGCCTAAACCCACTCTAGAGGTATCACAATACACAACAAAGCCGCCTGACCCAGAAGGTAACGATAATACAGGTGTAGTCGTCAAGCAAGCCTTCAACTGCGGGAAATTCTGCTCACATGCATCTGTCCAAAGAAATGGAACTTCCTTCCTAATCAATCCGATCAATGGTGCAGCGATCCGAGAAAAGTCCTGCACAAAATGTCGGTAATAATCTGCCAGACCCAAGAAACTACGAACCTCGGTAACTGACACAGGTCTGGGCCAGTGCTGTACCGCTTCGATCTTCTTTGAGTCCACACGTATCCCATCTCTCCCTACGTAACCCAAGAACTACATTATTTAGCCAGAAAGCACCCATGGAAAATTTAGCGAACAGATGATGCTCCTTCAAGGTCTGGAACGTGATGCGCAAATGGTGCTCGTGCTCCTCTCGGCTCCGTGAATAAACAAGAATATCATCAATGAATACTATAATAAACTGATCAAGAAAAGGCATGAAAATGCGGTTCATCATATCCATAAACGCTGCTGGGGCATTGGTGAGTCCGAACGACATCACCAGAAATTCATAGTGCCAGTATCGGGTACAAAAAGCAGTTTTCGGAATGTCATCCTTCCGAACTTTCAACTGGTGGTACCCTGATGCAGATCAATCTTCGAGAAGTAGCCATCTCCTTGCAACTGATCGAACAAGTCATCGATACGAGGGAAGGGATACCTATTTCGCACAGTGACGCGATTAAGCTGTCGGTAGTCGATGCACAGTCTCATACTACCGTCATTCTTTACAAATAAGACAGGAGCTCTCCACGGCAATACACTAGGACGCACAAGTCCTCTATCTAACAACTCTTGTAACTGACTTTTGAGTTCCTTCAACTCCGTCGGGGCCATCCAGTAAGGTGGTATAGAAATAGGCCCCGCGCCCGGAATCAAGTCGATACAAAATTAAATATCGCGATCTGGCGTTAATCTTGGTAATTCAGCAGGAAACACATCCAAAAATTTTCGTGTGATCGGAACCTGGTCCAACGGGACTTCAGCGACTCCTAAGTCCTGAATAAAAGCTAAGAACTCATGACAATCCTTCTACAAGAGTCGCCCCACACAAAGAGTAGAACTCATGTTGGCAGGAATTACATTACAGTCTCCCTGCACAACAAGGATCGGTTTACCTAGA
The DNA here is from genome assembly GCA_030015575.1 of Agapanthus africanus. Classification (NCBI taxonomy): domain Eukaryota; kingdom Viridiplantae; phylum Streptophyta; class Magnoliopsida; order Asparagales; family Amaryllidaceae; genus Agapanthus; species Agapanthus africanus. The sequence continues at coordinate 69,386,338 of CM057347.1, read as the reverse complement.
AAACAAAATCTGACCGCTTTCCCCCGACAATCTACATAAGCCTGACAAGCGGCCAACCAATCCATACCAAGAAGTATATCAAAATCTAACATATCCACGAGAATCAGATCATCTAAAGAATCCCTATCACCAATACGTACTGAACGTGACTTGAATACATGTCGAGCTGTAAAATAATCTCCTACAGGAGTAATCACAACTAGCGGTAACTCTAACAGCGATGACTCTCTCCCCAGAGAAAGTGCAAAGTGTGAAGATACGTATGAATGCGTAGAAACAGAATCAATTAGAATATGCGCGTTTAAGGAACATACTGAAAGAATACCTGTTACGACTGCATTGAATGTCTAGACATTCTGTGGAGTCAAGTAAAGACCCGAGCCTGGTCCCTACTAGCATCCTAACGTCCTTCCTTAGTGTCTACAATTCCTAGCAAAATGCCCTGGACATCCACAACTAAAACAAGTAGACGGGGGCTTGTGCTCAACGGGGTACGAACTGCACATCTGGCCCTGAGTCCTATCTCGACCAAAACTACGGCCTGAATTGAATCTGCCTCGACCTCCTCATCCTCTCGAATTACATCCGTCACGACCACGGCCTCTATGGGCGTTGATCTGGCATGGAACAACAACAGGTGTATGAGGTAATGTGTTCGGAGGAGGTGGTGAAGGTGGTGAAGTCACATGTAAGACCGATTCCTCACCCTGTCGCCTCACGGGACAATCCCTAATAAAGTGATACGGACACCCACACCCGAAACATCTTTGCATGGGCTGCTGAACATATGGGTATAAGTGATAGAATTGATCTATACAGAATCTGTCACGGCCTCTACGAACACGTCTTGGTGCTGATGTATTATTACGAAATTGCCTTGGTCTCTGAACACCCGTACGTGGAGTAATGGTCGATCTCCGTGCTCGACTAATCTCCAGCAAGGATCCGATCATTCGACGCATCTCTTGAACATTTGTCTCCATCCTAGCTATACGATTAATATAGGGTGGATCAATCGGTTCATGAAAGATAGGCGTGCTGCCCAGGTCTGTCCCCTTTTCAGACGAGCCCGCTCCAATCTCATCTCGAACAGCGGTGCTCTGAGTCCCCGTAGTCGTTGATGACATTGCGACTGGATTAAGAAACAGGATTGATAAGGACATTGCAATCGAATCACAAGATACACGGAATTAAGGAAAGAAGTACGAACAAACATCTCCTAAGGTTACTTAGGCTGAGTATCGTAGCGTAAATATGCCGCGGAACATACGTACAGTACTGCACTCATCCTAATTCACCTACTCCATCAAACCAAAGGTCATCTTACGTAACGATCTCAAGTCGACTTATCTTAACTCACTACTCGATTCCGTAAGGTTAATCCTAAGTTCTGATACCAACTTTGTCACAACCCAAAGTTTGGATGTGACCGACACTTAGATTGTATAATATCTAAAGATATCTACACAACCCGAGTAAGCCAAAAACCAAGAACAAAAACCCTATTTTCGGAATTTTTATAAAATTTTAGTTTTTAAGTAAAAATCTCAGTTTTTATGTAATTAAATTATAAAACAAGCATAAGGTGTTAAGTTTAGCTGCATCCCTAGTTGGGATCAACAATAACAACAGCGGAATAAAAATTTACAACTTATATGAGACCAATAGAATCACAGATATGAATAAAAGAAATATCCACTATATAACAACGATCTCACCCGTCAAATAATATACATATAATCATCTCTCGTTCTAAGTCATAGTGCATAGTCTGATGGAGTTATTCTAGATTCAATATACAATACCAAAAAAGAAAGTTACTACATAGGTAACCCACTTAGCAAAAGATGCGATAAAAGCTGCAAAAAAGTGGATCTGCACTGCTGCTAACCGTCCACTCCACCCCTGCAAGGAACTGTGGCACAACGGGATGAGTTGCCAACTCAGTGAATATAACTAACATATAACGGGTAATAGTGTAAATATGACGAACTAGAACTAATTTCAACAATAGTGAATGCAATGCATGATAACAGAAGGAGGAATGAATATGTAATACTCCATGTATGAATCAAAACCGAAATCTCATCAATTTTTTTCCAAATCATGTTCATTTTTCCCCGTGCCTAACTTCGACACAAATCTTCGGTGTTTCATCAGGCATCATTCCTCGAACGATCCTGTAATCAATAACACCGGTCGGTATCATCTAGATATCCGCCGTGTTCATAACTGTCTCCGGAATCGAGTATCCTCGTTAGGCTCCCCGCCTAAAGTGCGGCTTTCCTGCCCCTGGGTCTCGACCGGGTCCACCATGTATCCAACTGTATGGCCACCAACTCAGTCTAGATAAAATTGTAAATCCGTAACCGTATGAACCCCAACTCGGTCAGGAATAAAACCAAATCATAAAAACGACATATCATGGTGGGCGTGACACATAATCATGAAAATCACTGATTTTTCATAATAGTATATGAAAACTTAAAACCATAAATGCTCAATAATACAAATGCTTCGTATATCAACTACTAATACTTGAATACGAAATATGATGTCATATATGCTAATTACTACGAATATTGATACTTATGGTATGATAAGAATAATTTTTAACAGAATAATTTCTAAGTGTGAAGTGATATGTTAATATCGACGAGGTGTGGTGTAACATGTAGATATGTGCATGTGTGGCATAACTCATCAATAATGGTGCAGTGTTCTAACAAGTATTGATCATGGAAGTATATATAGATTTAAGAATGTATATGATAAATTTAACATACAAAAGCAAAACTTGTATTTAAACCTAACTACGGGCGTAACACGCCATCTTTACAAAATTCCCCGGTAGATATTTAGTCTACTCACCGGAATACGTCGTAAACTATTCAGAAATCGCCAATCCCTTTCCTTTCCTCGCGGCCTCCGAAGTTCCCGTATTTGAATCTAACATCGAAAATTAACTTGTATAAGGAAACGGCTACTCCGACATGGCGAATATGAAAACACACGTTCCTACGTACTAGTTATATTGTATACGACTATTTCAAGCTATCTAACACTTAACCTTACTGGAATTTAACCCAACTCTGTATCGCGACAGAAAACAAATCGCGATACGTTTTAAGAGTGTCGTATTTTTAGTTTTTAGATACCTTTTCCGATATTAGCTTTCAGATTTTATATACAGTTAAACTAACTTGATTAAACAATACTAAAATGACCAAAATTCTACACAGAAACCTACCCAACAACCCAAAACACCCTAACTCCCTACAAATCCGGCGACGCCGGAATTTCCCTATTGGCCGCCGGCCCAAAACCGAGCCCTCTGGTTCGTACTCCTATAGTTTGCTCTAGGTTCAACATACATCATTAAGAACCTGTTTAGTTATGTAAATTTTTCTCTAAACTACAGCAGATTCAAACAGAGCGTTGTTTTGACTAAAATACGATATTATAGAAAATTTTCATTTCAATTTGAACTAGTTACAGAATCTAATTTCCTACCGTGATTAAGCATTTTACCTTCAAGTGCTGGAAGAACACCCTCCAAGATGCAGAAGCTCCTAGTCCTAGCTTGATGATAAGGAAATCCTAGACTTAGCTCTTCTCCTTTCTCTTGTTCTTCTATGTTTGTTCTTGTTTTCTTTTTCTTTCATTAAAATTTTAGATTTTAACTAGCTAAATGATCTGAACATGGGTTATATGTGACAAAAAGGAAGGATAAGATGAAGGAGGAGGTGTCTAAAGCCAAAGGGTACCATCCTCATGCAAGGAGGATGTGTAGTGTTGGTGTGTGCATGCAAGAATGATGTGGAAGTGTTTGTTTTTCTTTTCTAAATTGATTTATCCTTTGATTTATTCTGAACTAAATCTTGTTTAACTCTTTCTATTTACACTCCTTAACAAAATCCAATTTGCACAATATCCTAAACTTTGTATAAAAACCCCTCACAACTTATGTTATTATACAACACCATTTTTATTAAAATGAAGCTAAAATTCACATTAAAACCCTTATATTTTATTTATGTCGCATACTAAAATTATAATTTAATTTGTTTTACATACACCTTATGAAATTGTCTTATTTGGTTTTAATAACTTTTTAATTTAACATTTTATTATTTAATTAATTAATTTTATTTATTTCTAAATTTTTCGAATGTTACAATTATACCTATCATCAGATAGCAGTTCTCTGGTGACATGAGTACAGATAGTCCGTCGACTTCAGATTTTCACTTTACGCCCTTCGTGTCTGCACTCAAGTAAATCCGACTTTCTTCTCTAATTTGAGATATGACTTTCTTATTAATTTCATCAACTTCTTCATTTCTACATGAAAGTATTGCTCTTGATTCCAAATACTGTGAATTTTTATAATTATCATTTAAATCTGCATATATTTCATTTATTAATCCACTAATACCAAGTCTGTTAACATTGAATCCGGAATCTCTATCCAATTATCATCACAATCGTTGCCCATTTGAATTCCTTTAACATCACCATTACCAATATCGATTAGCCATTTTGCAAAATTTTCGCTGTCTTCTTCTGGCCTCGTATTCGTATGAACACGCATATTTTTTGTCAGTATAAACATCTCACATTGATCCCATAGATATGATTTATGTAATGTAGTGGACACAATTTGTTGTCTCCTACCTTTACGGACGACTGGTAAAATCTGTCGAAAATCACCACCAAGAACAACACTCTTTCCATCAAATGGTTTATTCTCAAGTTGTGGATTAATATTTGATAGAATATCTTTGAAAGTTCGATCTACGGCTTCAAATGCAAAGTGATTTATCATCGGAGCTTCATCCCAAATAATCAATGTTGCTTCTTTGATGAGAGAAGAAAGATTAGATTGGTGAGATATTGTGCAAGATGAAAACTCATGAAGATCGATAGGAATTTTAAATCTTGAATGTGCTGTATGTCCTCTGGGTAGTAACAAAGAAGCAATGCCAGAAGATGCAACTGCAAAAACGATTTGTTTCTTATTACGCAACTTCGCTAAAATTGCATTCCATAAGTATGTTTTGCCAGTTCCACCACCTCCATACACAAAAAATAGTCTTCCAATATTTTTTTCGCACGAAGTTATAACCGCATCAAAGATTTTTCTTTGTTCATCATTTAAATCACATTCTAATTCAATAGATATTTTCGACAACTCAAAAGTATCATAATTTAGCTCCTCAAATATCAATCTATTGTTCTTGTTTAAATTGCTAGGAGAGAGTATTGGCATAAATGGAAAATCTCTCAAGCTTTTATTATTATATAACAAAATCGTATCTATATCATGAAGCATAAAATCTCTTAATTGTTCGTTACCAAGTACAATTTTTAAATCAGGATGCAAATTTTCCAAACGTCTTTCATAATCATCACTCATGGCCTCCCAATATAAATCTCATAGTTCTCGAGGATTCATAACTTCGTTAAAAAATAACATCGTGCAAAACATGCGACGAAGTTGATTAGCCGTAGCCCACTTAGACGCTTCTTGGAGTGCTAAGTTCCATTCATTATCATCATCAAGAAGTCCAAGTGCTATACATACTGCCTTATAAGTTTCATGTTCAACACCATCAATTGTTCTTATATCAATAAAAGTAATCCTTCCTTTCACTATTGTCAACAACAGCCTGAGATAATATCTTTCACCAGCGGCAGGATGTGCGTAAGGTAATCTACCTATCGCTTTTCTTCTTTTTCGTTGCTTCCAACATAAGTTTTTTTTTGTTCCAAACAAAGTGATTTGGAAACTCAACATAAGTATAGTTTCTAGCATGAGGAAATTTAAGATTCATAGTAAACCATTCAGTTAACATTGTTTTATTAGCTCGTTTAGACTCCATTATTTCTTGAACACTTCCATCTTCTCTAAAAAAAACCATTTGTTCACCAAAAAGATGATACTGCAACCATTCAACGGAAGGATGGCGTTTATTTATTTTAAATTCAAAAAGCCTCCATGAAGCTTCAGATGCTGCAACATATCTAGAATCTAAATATAATTTGATCTCGTCATATCTTTCGACCACATTTTGATGAATGATAGCTGTTGCAAAATCAGATCTTTTATTCACATATTTAAATAAATATTTTATTGCTCGTCTATGATTGCATATTTCAACATTAATATGTGATTGATATTTCAGTAGCAGATTTGCATTGTAAGGCACAACCCAACTGTTGTCAATATCCTTTCCATCTGTCGTGTAGGATCTTGATTTGTGTCTTCGGTAAATTGCATATCCATTTTCATCAATAATAGTATGGTTATTGAACATTTTAGGAAATTTTTTTGAGCATTTATTATTTTTCATGCAAACACATTTTGGATTATGTGTACCACACGGTCCATGAATCATATGGGTAACTACCAAATCATGAAGTAAAGGTTCCATTTTAATGTCAGGAAGCTCAACTCTAATTAAATTATCAATATCCTTTGCGAGTTTTATTTTTTTTGAACTTTCCAATGTAATAAGGATATGAGAATGTGGTAATCCTCGTTTTTGAAATTCTACCACAGATAGATCTACAAATGGAAAAATTAAACTTTTAAATAGAAACATATAACAATATACAAAACATATATGAACAAATATTGACAATAACCTACCAGAAATTACTCGTCCAAAATATTTATGTTCAATCAAATCATCAAGAAGCTGCATAAGTTTTAAGTTAAAAACTCTGGCAACAATACCAGGCCTATCAGATGCACTTTGACCACCAGCGATCAATAAAAAATCATGCATATTTTCCAATTAGGATTGCATGTAAAAGTAATGAATAAATCCGGAGGCCCGGCCCATGCACAAATTGCCATAGTATCTTGATAGTTTTGAATCATGTATCGTGGACCTCCAGTAAAGGATGAAGGCAAAATGATTTTTTTACCAATTGTGTGAGCATCATTATCACCATCGTCAACAGTATCCTGCAAGTCTTTATATAACTCACATCGTAAAGTTTTTTGATTATCACGAATCCATCCAAGACGATTCCCTTCAACAGACGCATAAGCATCAACTATATATTGCTGTAATAATTTTCCACCTCTCAACAACGTTGTTCCTTCATGACAACACTGTTGTAAACTAAATGCGTAGAAGTCTTTCATTGAAACTTTATTCCTTTTTCTCTTCGTATTGTTACCTTCAATATAATCATGCCAACTATCTTCTCCATTTGGGAATAATAAGAGATATTGCAATGGCATGTCTGCTGGATAAATCTCACTAATTCTTTGATATCTTTTTTTTCCGATCGTTGACAATAACATCTCGAGTAGATGAAGGAAAAAGTTCATCATCAATTATCAGAGCAGTTATTTCTGTTGAATTTGGTTTATTATATTGTTGACCCTTATGATTTCTATCCTCTAGAATGCGGAAACTAAACTCTTTATCCTTATTGTTCTCATACTAATCACGTACGCATCGAAATTTCTTAACATATTTGTTGTATTTATCCAACATTTCCATTAAACTTTTCACAGTTTCTGAATCATATTCCGTAGCATTACAATTATCTCCAATATATGCAATTCGATTTTCAATTTCATGCTCGGTATCATATATATAAAGCTGTGCATATTTAGGTCGACTTCCGATAGCCGGTAGCAATGAACCTATTTTATGATAGTTTTGTCCATAAATTCGAAATGTATATGGTCCCCTTACTTTCAAAATTTGATAATCTATCTTTGCACCAATAAATGTAAAAGCAAATAGAGAGTTGAACGAACGAATTTTTTCCGAAATTGTTTAGCTTGTTCGGAAACATTTTGATAGTTCAATAAAAAGTCCAGCATTTCAGGTGTCTTCTCAAGAAGAGGCAGAGAAACTCTTCCACTCTTATAACAAAGTGAATAATTTATTTTTTTTCTTATCATTAGTTCTAACCCTTTTTTCTTTCCACGCAATTGCATCATATCTAGAACATTTTTCAGTCGGAGTTCCCAAATAATGGAAACGACTACGCCAATCTGGTAAATAATTATTGTTAAAACTTTCTTATCATGTATCATTATAAAACACACATTACAATTTAATCAGTAATAAGAAAATGTAATATATTATATTATTATATTTATGGAGGATTTTATTTAAAATAATCTTATAGCTTTTAAAACATGTAAAATATTTGTATATCAAAAAAATCAAAAAATTTAAGATTTTTGAGTAATATGTTATTTAAATATAGTTAATATCAAACATTCAAGTAAAATTAGATAAAACTTTGTGTTTTATAAGGATATATAATGAGGATGAAGCGTGCTCTTACTATCATTATCGTTTTTTTGACTGCATGACAAATCTTGATGAATATCTTTATTAACTATACGGTGATCATTCAAAAAGCACACTTGCGTAGAATGATACAAAACAGTATCATCACCCATCAAAGATGTGTTGCATTCAACATTGACAGAAAAATTAGGAATTTGTTCTAATGGTCTTTTGAAATGCAGGATACCAAAATCAAATGTCTCTCGTTTTCGCTTGGAAGAAAATTCATCACTTTTAGTATTAGTATTGGATGACTGTTTTATTTTGATATCTTATTCTTTCACGTTCACGTTCACGTTGTTTTTGTGCTTCTGATAACGGTTTGCGAATGTGTTTTGATTTATTCCCATGCAAAACTAAATAAAAGACAAAAGATAATATCACAATAGAAACAATTATAGAGATCAACATAAATGATTAACTAATAACAATAAATATGTCACATCATTTATTAATAACTTAAATGGAAAACTGTACAGATACCAACAGGAATTTAAATTTAGAGAACAAATAATTTACTTCTACGTATAAGCATAAATAAATAAAAATAATAAATATTGAATTTTTCGAATAATAGAATTTTTTTGTTAGGTTAGTTTTTACTCCAATTTTGTTGTTGATCAAATCAAACGAACACTTTCCTGCATATGGAAAAAAATATCAATTCAAGTCAAGTATTGTATTAATAATGGCAACATTTAAAAATATTCTCATCAGTTAAAAAATACTAAATGAAGAATGAAAAATAATACGTTGAAAAAGAAAAGTTTAGTTATGGAAAAAAAAGTTTAGTGGAAACCATTCTGATTCATGATCATATATGTTGAAGAAGAAAACAAAGAAAGAGATAAAAATACTTACTGAAGGTATGGTGCTTTGAAACGATCCAAGCCAAAGATTTAAGTTTCAAAAGTGTTGGAAAATCCAGAATTTGGTAAGAATGAGATCTCTCTCTTTCTCTATTTTCCCTTTTTTCAATATTTTACCTTTTTTCTTCAAGTGAGAAAGAAGATGAAAAGTGCTGAATTAAATAGGAGAAGGAGATGATGATATATGACGTCAATACGAGGTAGAGACAAAAACAAATTCAATTCATTTTTATTTTTTTTAAATTTCTGATAAAATATTTTGGTTTTATTATATGAATTTATTTTATTTACTATTTCTCATCATTACTAACGTCTTTGTTTTTCTACCGTCCTTTTGCATCTGGTAACGTGTCTTTCTTCTTCATTTTATTTTTCTTTTGACATTTTCTGTCGTACTTATCATTTTCGTCCTGTTTATACGTGGTGACGTCTTTATTTTTCTACAGTCAACCATGACTAATGATATTTTGCTGTCAAAACAAGACTAATGTCTTTTTTCTGTCCATCACAACTAATGTCCCTTTTCGGTCAAATCATGACTAATATTAACGTCATTATTTTTCTACAGTCCATCAGGACAAATGTCCATTTTTCTGTCAAATCATCACTAACATTAACGTCACTATTTTTCTACAGTCTATCATGACTAATGTCTTTTTCTGTCAAATCATGACCAATGTCATTTTTTTTTCCACCATGACCAATGTTTTTTTTCCTGTCAAATCATGACTAATATTAACGTCAATATTTTTCTACAGTCTATCACGACTAATGTCATTTTTCTGTCAAATCATGACTAATGTCCTTTTCTGTCAAATCACGACCAATGTTAACGTCACTATTTTTCTAGAGTCAAATCATGATTAATGTCCTTTTCTGTCAAATCACAGCCAAATCACAGTCATGGATAATGTCATTTTTCTGTCGTTAGCACTATTTTCTAATATACTTTTTCTGTCAAATCACGACCAATGTTTATGTCACTATTAGTCTACAGTCCGTCCTGACTATTGTCCTTTTTCTGTCATCATCACTATTTTTCCCTAGTCGATCGTGACTGATATTCTTTTTCTGTCAAATCATTTTCTGTCAAATAACGGCCGATATTAACGTCACTGTTGATCTGGAGCCCGACATGACTGATGTCTCTTTTTTATCAAATCATGAATATTGTTAACGTCACTGTTGTTCTACAGTCCGTCATGACTAATGTCATTTTTTTGTCAAATCATTAGCAATGTTCAGGTTACTATTTTTCTACAGTCCGTCATGACTATTGTCCTTTTTCTGTCGTCAACACTATTTTTCTACAGTCCATCATGACTAATGTACTTTTTCTGTCAAATCATGGTCAATATTAACGTCACTGTTGTTCTGCAGTCTGTCATGACTGATGCCTTTTTCTGTCAAATCATGAATAACGTTAACATCACTGTTGTTCTGCAGTCCGTCATGACTACTGTCCCCCTTTTTTGTCAAATTATGAATAACGTTAACGTCACTGTTGTTCTGCAGTCCGTCATGACTGATGACCTTTTTTCTGTCAAATTATGAATAACGTTAACGTTACTGTTGTTCTGTAGTCCATCATGACTACTGTCCCTTTTCTGTCAAATCATGAATAACGTAACGTCACCGTTGTTCTACAGTCCGTCATGACTAATGTCATTTTTCTGTCAAATCATTACCAATATTCAGGTTACTATTTTTCTACAGTCCGTCATGACTATTGTCCTTTTTCTGTCGTCAACACTATTTTTCTACAGTCCATCATGACTAATGTACTTTTTCTGTCAAATCACGGTCAATATTAACGTCACTGTTGTTCTGCAGTCCGTCATGACTGATGTCCTTTGTCTGTCAAATCACGACCAATATTAACGTCACTGTCGATCTGCAGTCTGTCATGACTGATGTCCTTTTTTTGTCAAATCATGGATAACGTTAACTTCACTGTTGTTCTGCAGTCCGTCATGACTACTTTCCCCTTTTTGTCAAATCATGAATAACGTTAACGTCACTGTTGTTCTGCAGTCCATCATGACTGATGTCCTTTTTATGTCAATTCACGGCCAATATTTGTAGGGTTCCTAGGCACTCCCAAGAGGTCTCACAAGGCATCAACCGTGCCAATATTTAAAAAATACGGTGCCGAGAAACCCTAGAACGGATCGTCGGCTAGATTTCTAGGCGAAAAAGCTAACTAGTTAACACTTAACTAAGAGATACGGAAATACAACCTTTGTAGATCCGGTTCTCCACCTCCATAGCTCCGCAATGAAGTCTCCTCGCTGTCCATAACAAGTCTCGGGCTCTAGCGTCGGCTTCATCGGAGAATGGACGGGCTAGGTCATCGATGTCCATGCCGAAGATGATCTACGTCGAGGCATCGCTAAATCAAGCTCCGACTTCACCAAGTCAAGAAACTTGTGAAGAAAACACACTCTACTACTTGGCAAGAGGTAGAGGATGAAGAAATAGGAAGTGGGTAGACTTTAGAATTGGATTTCTCACTCATTTCATCAATCCACCATTGATGTAGTCAAGCTTTTCTTCTTTTAAGAAGATGAAGAAGAAGAAGCTAATTGTTATGATAAGATAATTGAAAAAGAAAAGAAAATGAATTCTTATCATAAAATTAACCATGGTCAAGTGTAGAGACTAAACTAGGGTTAGTGGGAATGGTTAGGGTTAAGGATGAGATAAGAATGGTTGACTTGATCAAAGCTTCATGAAGCTTCAACTAAAGAACAAATAAAGCCACCATTCTTTTCTCTTTTCCATTTATTTTCCAAAATGTATAAACAAATAAATAAATGAATAAATAAGTAATGGAAAATAAAACCCTAACCACTCTCACAACCATGGTTTAATCTTCACACAAATCCAAGTTAACATGTATCATCAAACATGGCACAATCAAGTGCACAAAAGTATATCACATATACAACTTGTGCAATGCAAGTGAGAAAATCCATTTAAAGTGAACCGATAATAGTTAATGCAAAGTAATATATCAAATATATAATTATGCATTAAATCATTAAATCAACACTTGATTCAATGATCCGGTCATGTCGCACATAACCGACTAGTATCAAATGTATCGGCTTATCGAATCAAACCTTGATTCGATAACTAGGTTATATCGCATACAACCATTCGATACATTCATCGCGAGAATAGAATACGGTATCACATACACGTATTATTCTCGGTCCCGCACATATCTCATATGCGCTCCTATTTCGTTTCACTTGAGCCAGGAAACCTCTGTGTAGGACTCTAAAGACTCGTCAATACGCCGGCAGCAGGTGATGATCATATCAAACACCCACAAGCCGCAAGCGGTCTGCTAAACGTAACGTCCACCCGGGTATTGAGCGATCTGAAGATCGACGAGCAAGCCCGCTCACACTCCAGTGAATCCAACCAGTAACACTACCGTACAGTCCGGTCTGATCGTCTGATATGTCGCATATCTCGCCTAGGGGTGGTAAACGTCAGACCCCAATAGCTCGATAAGTCGTGTCGATATGAGGTCTATAACTGTTCGAGAAACTATTGGTAACACTTACCAGTAAATCCCAGCAACCCTGGCCAGGGATTTCCTGTTATAGCCAATCAAACACAGCGCAATATCAACCCCCTATACCGGGAGAGACGAATCCCCTCCTATCGCTCATTGCCTCCATGTGACTCGGGACTGTACCCAAAAACCACCGTTTTGCACGCCCTCTTGGACGTGGTAAGATGGAAATCAAAGCACAGTGGGAACCACACAAGACTCTATGACAATCTCGGGTCAACAGACTACTCTGTACCAGTGTCACCAGAGAACTGCCATCTGACGTGAGGTATAATACCATCTGGGAGTTCTCGGCGAGTCCGTCCAGTGTACCCAGTCTCTACTGAGCACCCGTATATCATCTCTGATGTCAAACACCAATGGATATGGGATCATCCATCGCCCATCTGTATGGGTCGAGAAGGTACACGCTAGTCTACTCTGGTATATCGATGCCCCATCTCGATACACCCACGACTAGGGACTTTGAAGGATGTACTTATGGACTACCATGTCCCCACTAGTATGATCCGCATCACAGTCCAGGTAGTCAAGTACACATCCTAAGGGCTTTACCAACATGTAACAGAGAGACAATCAGTGTACACGTTAAGGTAAAGGTAAACCAGATAGCATACTATCATGTCGAGCAAGAAAGTCCTCCCTATATATGTCCCAGCATCCACTACAATATACATCCAATGTACAGTAATGGCCTCTAAGGCATACATATAACTAACAATCTCCCACTTGCACTAGGGCCATCTGTAGCAGTGGTTGTAGTATCTCATACTCAACCATCTCATAAAAGTCTCTCTCTGGGAATAGGCCTTCGTGAGTGGATCCGCCGTGCTGTCCTCTGAGTCTACTCTCCTAATCTCGATCCCTTAGAGTTCAACCATCTCCATGATCAGGTGATACTGCCTTAGAATATGTCTGGATCACTGATGGGACCTGCGTTCCTTGGCATAAGCCACAACTCCATTGTCACACAATGGGAGGAACATAGTTCATCTCATGAACCAATATACACCCAAACAGCCTCTTTGGTAGCATCTTAAGTAGCGATATATCCAGCCTTTATCGTCTAGTATGTCACGGTATCTAGCTTGGAACTCTTCCAACATACCGTCCCTTTACTGAGGGTAAAGACAATGCCTGCGACTGACATTCAGTCGTCTTTATCACCCTGGAACACTTCCAGTGATTCTCCCTAGGATCGATTGATACCATCTCACTACAACTAGTAAGAATCCTAACATCCAATTAAATCTATCTCATAGATCCAAAACTCAGGATTTAGGAGGTATCATCTTGATCCTATGTGGAGAATCATTGTGATAAGCGGAGATTGATCGAACGTAGCATAGGAAACTCCTTCCCCATCAAGAGTATGTCATCCACGTACTCTACGAGGATCACCACCATACTCCCTACTACCTTTTTGTTTATACAAGGTTTATCTACCATTTTGATGATGTCAAACTCTTTGACTACTTCACCAAAACAGATGTTCCAACTCCGCGATACCTGCTTTATCCTATAAAGCATCTTGTACACGTTTCCGCTGCTCCCACTGTCTACGAAGCCCTCTGGCTGTGTACTTATAGACGCTCTCTTCTAAATCATCATTTAGAAAAGCAGTCAAGACACCCAACCACCAGATATCGCAGTCATGGTATGTAGCCGTGGCAAGTAGGATCTGGATGGACTTAAGCATAGTCACTTGAAAAGGTTTCATCATGATCCACGCCTGGTCGATGACGAAAAGCTTTAACAAGTCTAGCTTTCAAAGTCTCAACTTTTCCATCTACACCAAGTAATCTTCTCAAGATATACTTGCTCCTGATGGGGATTTAACCCTTCAGATATTGCAACCAAAGTCCATACTTTGTAGGTGTACATGGATTCCATCTCAGATCGCTAAACATCCAGCCATTCTTACAGAGTCTTACTCTCGATGGCCAGCTCGAAGCTAGTTGGGTCATCATCTCATGATGCAATCCTCGCTCCCACTGTCATAGAGAAACCGAAGTATCTCTCAGGTGGGTGAGGAACCCTACTAGATCGGCGGAGAGGCTGAGGTTCATTGGTAATTGTTGAATCCTTTGGTTCTGTCAAATGTTCAGCTGCAGTTTTGTATAGCTGGAACATTTCCAGTTCTACATGACTGACCTTGCCTCGAGCTTGTCCGGATTTTGCTTTTCAGACATAGGCCGGACAACCCCAAATCTTAACTAACTTATGAAATGGGCTCTTCCCATTCCATATCACATATGAAGCGGTAGGCATCTGATTTGATTAGAACCTTTTCAATAGGTATGCAGCTTCTCAAGTGCATAACACCCAAAAGGAAATAGGTAGCTCAGTATTACTCATCATAGAGCACACCTTATCACATAGGGTGTGATTGCTCCGCCCCGATATACCATCGTGCTATGGTGTATTTGGAGGAGTAATGCCGAGAGAGAATCTCATTCTCCTTTAGAATAGTCCAGGAATTCCGTGCACAAGTATTCTCCTCCTTGATCTCATCAAAGGATATAATACCTATACCCGTATTTTGGTTCTCTACTTCTCGCTTATATTCTGTGAATATCTCAAAAGGTTCGGACTCATTTTTCAACAGGAACATATGACTGAATCTTGAGAGATTATCAGAGAATATAATGAAGTATAAAGAACCAGTCTTGGCAAGTGTAGACTGGGGACCTACATACATCAACATGTATCATCCTAAGAGTTCACTAACTCTTTCTCTGTTCCCAATAAACAGAGCTGTGGTCATCTTATCTTTGTGACATGACTGGCAAGTTTCACAAGATGTAAATTCAAACAGATTTAAATATGCATCTATGTGGAACTTAGCTTGTCGGGTCGCATTGATATGACCAAGTCTACAATACCTCACGAAGAATTCGTTCATTTCTGAACTTTTCTTCTTCTGTGTGTTCTGTATACTAAGAACTGTAGTTTGATTTAGAACGTCAATGCTTTTAGATAACGTGCCTGTACCGATCAACTTTTGATATAGGAAATGTTCAAAGCATTATCCATCAATACAAAATTTTATCATTTCTTTACTAATAAAGAGATAGATACGATTTTGTATATCAGGTTCGGTATCTAATAACATTCGTTCAGAATCAATGTATTTGTAATACAGGGTGACAGTGACCAACAGACTTGGCTGCAACATTTGCCCCGTTTTCTGCCTCATGAAACTTATTACCCGTTCTCAGTTCTCTACCTATCTGTAGCCCTATGTAACAGATTACATATCTGGGATCCTGATCTGGTATCACATACCCAGGACGTAGAGGATACAGAGAAACAGTTCTTTATAATGAACACACCCGAAGATGATGCATCAACATGCACTCTCTTCGTTTGGGCGGCACGGGAATTCTGGTAATCCCCAATTTCCTGCTCTGTTTTATAACAATTATAAGTTGGAGCGGGACCAACGTTCCCCAGCTCAGTATAACAAGCGGGTTCGGTCAAATATTCCGTATTATTATCTTGATTAAGGCGTGATATGGTCGCTACCTGGAGAGAGAGAGAAGAAAACACTCAGCGTGCGCTCTGTCAAGAATAGATTGGTTTTTATTTTATCTAATCAGGATGGCTCCCACTGCTTTTTATCAAATCTTCCTTCAAACCCTAAAAGGAAAGACTAGCCGGGATTAATTACACACTACAAGTTCGCCAATCTTTCAGCCAGGCCAGTGTCGGTACTTTGAGGGAGGTCCCCCGTGCTTTCGCACGAACCTAATTAATGTAAACCTCGTTTTCCCAGAGGCGTAACCTCGTTAACACCTTTCTAGACACCTACTTGATCGGCTAATTGTAATGTATAAAACTCTCCCAGGAGTAACACTTACTCGCAGCAGGTATCGGGATCCAACTATCTCATAGAAGGTATGCAATCTCATTGAAAATTTCAACACTTGAAATTCCCGATAATATTTTGCCCCTAGCGTCCTATGACCTTGACGCAGGACAACAAACCATAGTCCGCTAGTCAAGTTCAACCCGTCATTTCCTGATTGAATTAAACCTACCCACACGACCCTTGACGCAGGCCAACAAAGTCGCACGACTACCCTAATCCAATCTATTCATATGCTTATGCAGATAAGCACCAGTTAGCTACCGCACACTACGCCTTGACGCAGGCCAACAAACGTAGCACGAATACTAACTACTACTTATCTGAAATGACGGAGGGCTACGACAGGTTTTTCTGAAAACCTATTGCGTAATGAACTTGATATCGTTGTAGAATCAAATGATTTTTGAAATGGAGTGTTTTTTAGGCTTTTCCAGTTTTGCTAAAGGAGTCACTCCCGGTGAAGGGATCGTCGGTCCTTTCCTCGTCGAATGAGGTGCGGGATATATCGTATATATCACTGTGCAAAGCAAAAACACTTAAAAGCAATCAAAAGACAAACCGAGTGTGTAGCATCTGCCAGTTATTGCTAAAGGAGTCACTCCCGGTGAAGGGATCTCGGTTCTTTCCTTATCGAATAAGGTGCAGGATATATCACATATACCGTTGTGCAAAGCAAGAACTGTAGCTACCTGTTTTATTTTGAAATTCGATTCTACAACATCTTAGGTTTCTTTTAATTCATTAATCACATTAATGAAGTCCCATCATTTAAATACCTAAACATCACAGATAAATACGACGTACACTTATGCCATCCGCATTCGCCTCGATGTCCCCTCATGCACCGTTAGGTTAGGTAACTAATGACAGAGCGGGGCAGGGCTAGCGCGGGTGTAAAACATAAGTAACGCCTATATAATATATCATATATACTATATACTGTATCTATCACAGAACATCACATGATCACATCACAGATATCGCAGCAGAAGAAACATATGAAATATTGGATATACTAGGACATCCGTGTTTTCAATACGAGCCAGTATAAAACACGGATTCCACGGTCGCGATGAATAGCCAAACCCACACCCCTAGACCCCTACGAGAGTGGCAAGCAACCCTACCAATTCTAGAGTTAGGAGACCCGGACTCGACTCCTCGAGTTGGTCTCCCACTGGACTCCAGAACCCGGTTACTTGTGCCCTCCTCCTTGGGTCTATCCTAGTGCGGAAAAGTAAATAATATACAAACGGTGACATCTTCCGCAACCTGGAAGTGCCCCAATAAAAGAATATTACATACAAGTTTTTACATGAATGAAAATGAAAAACACTCATCTCACATAAAAACCCCCGGCTATTCAAACACGACGATCCAATATAACATATCCAGCAACACATAACATCACATGTCATCAACGTAAGTAAACATGCGTATCCCAATTGTCGTTGGCATATAGCAACGAAACCGGCGATATCACATATTACACTTACGGTCACAGAAAAGAAAGTGTAAAACTACAACAGTTGGAATCCGCAACCTTCTCAGACATCACATGCCTGACCAAATGAATTACTTAGACATCGTATGCCTAACAATTATAAACCCCGCATTTTAGTTTCATCATTGAAAACACTTTTCAATATCAAGTCGGGCAATTCAACAAGATTCCCGACATCCTGATCGAATACTCGTCGCAAACTTCAGTAGGCAGCCGCACCCCAGATACCGTCGACGAAGTGCACCAAGGCGGAACACCACTACCGCGAGCACCCGAATGGATGCTTTCGGCGACGGGGTTCTCCTATAGTCACTTGGTCGGGGCTATGGCGTGAGGCTGTCTATTAAGTTTACCCGGCGAGTATCCGCGTACGCTACGTGATTGCGACGGACTTTGGATCGCATCAAAATTCCGTGGCAACCGATCAAGTGAGACTAAACTGCTATGTTTATAACATTCATTCAGTTATCTCATAACTTCTTGTGAATTCCAATTATTGTATCCCATTCCGGATAAATAGAAAATGTCAAACTTTCCGATCGAACAATCGAACACCCAAGTTTTCCCGATACAGATCAACACATGAAATATGAGTCTAACAACATTCAGTTCGTGCCTCAGTACCAACGGTCCAGCCGTAGAAGGGTCAAGCCAACGCCTCACATGTGGCACGCCGTACTGCCCCAAACCCGAGGGTTCAAAGGGCAGTTCAAGACGGTCACATAATCGAGTTAAGGTTTGTTGTCTTCTAGAGGGACCATCGCGTTACTTGCACTACTTAGAACGTCGTTAAACTACGGAAAAATCCAACACTTGGAAATTTCCCGACAGGGGAAAAATTGGGTATTTATATCCGGTCGAACTTTTTAACATATTCTAATATTTATCCGGAAAGCCACATAGACAAAATTTGATACTCCGATCGAAACACCGAATCCCCAAAACAACCCAGGAAAACTCTTCTGTAGAGTCACAATAAAAATACCCCAGAAAATACAGCATTATATTATATGAGTTACTGTGCAGAAATTATTAAACAATGGAACAGTAAGGCCGCGGAACCGCCGCACCATGCAAAGCACGTGCCGCGGTTCCGCGCTGGAAAAGTTGATTCAGGCCCTCGTATTTCCCAGTAATTCAAATAACACCCTGCTTATTTTTCTGCATATTTTTAATTTCGAAACATCCACAATTTTCAAAAAAGGACAGAGAGCATGTTTGAAATGGGTTTTCGGGTTCGTTCGGACTTCAAACTCCGTCTGGACTTCGCCTAAGGCTCTAGCTAGGCTCTGATACCACTGTAGGGTTCCTAGGCACTCCCAAGAGGTCTCACAAGGCATCAACCATGCCAATATTTAAAAAATACGGTGCCGAGAAACCCTAGAACGGATCGTCGGCTAGATTTCTAGGCGAAAAAGCTAACTAGTTAACACTTAACTAAGAGATACGGAAATACAACCTTTGTAGATCCAGTTCTCCACCTCCATAGCTCCGCAATGAAGTCTCCTCGCTGTCCATAACAAGTCCCGGGCTCTAGCGTCGGCTTCATCGGAGAATGGACGGGCTAGGTCATCGATGTCCATGCCGAAGATGATCTACGTCGAGGCATCGCTAAATCAAGCTCCGACTTCACCAAGTCAAGAAACTTGTGAAGAAAACACACTCTACTACTTGGCAAGAGGTAGAGGATGAAGAAATAGGAAGTGGGTAGACTTTAGAATTGGATTTCTCACTCATTTCATCAATCCACCATTGATGTAGTCAAGCTTTTCTTCTTTTAAGAAGATGAAGAAGAAGAAGCTAATTGTTATGATAAGATAATTGAAAAAGAAAAGAAAATGAATTCTTATCATAAAATTAACCATGGTCAAGTGTAGAGACTAAACTAGGGTTAGTGGGAATGGTTAGGGTTAAGGATGAGATAAGAATGGTTGACTTGATCAAAGCTTCATGAAGCTTCAACTAAAGAACAAATAAAGCCACCATTCTTTTCTCTTTTCCATTTATTTTTCAAAATGTATAAACAAATAAATAAATGAATAAATAAGTAATGGAAAATAAAACCCTAACCACTCTCACAACCATGGTTTAATCTTCACACAAATCCAAGTTAACATGTATCATCAAACATGACACAATCAAGTGCACAAAAGTATATCACATATACAACTTGTGCAATGCAAGTGAGAAAATCCATTTAAAGTGAACCGATAATAGTTAATGCAAAGTAATATATCAAATATATAATTATGCATTAAATCATTAAATCAACACTTGATTCAATGATCCGGTTATGTCGCACATAACCGACTAGTATCAAATGTATCGGCTTATCGAATCAAACCTTGATTCGATAACTAGGTTATATCGCATACAACCATTCGATACATTCATCGCGAGAATAGAATACGGTATCACATACACGTATTATTCTCGGTCCCGCACATATCTCATATGCGCTCCTATTTCGTTTCGCTTGAGCCAGGAAACCTCTGTGTAGGACTCTAAAGACTCGTCAATACGCCGGCAGCAGGTGATGATCATATCAAACACCCACAAGCCGCAAGCGGTCTGCTAAACGTAAAGGCCACCCGGGTATTGAGCGATCTGAAGATCGACGAGCAAGCCCGCTCACACTCCAGTGAATCCAACCAGTAACACTACCGTACAGTCCGGTCTGATCGTCTGATATGTCGCATATCTCGTCTAGGGGTGGTAAACGTCAGACCCCAATAGCTCGATAAGTCGTGTCGATATGAGGTCTATAACTGTTCGAGAAACTACTGGTAACACTTACCAGTAAATCTCAGCAACCCTGGCCAGGGATTTCCTGTTATAGCCAATCGAACACAGCGCAACATCAACCCCCTATACCGGGAGAGACGAATCCCCTCCTATCGCTCATTGCCTCCATGTGACTCGGGACTGTACCCAAAAACCACCGTTTTGCACGCCCTCTTGGACGTGGTAAGATGGAAATCAAAGCACAGTGGGAACCACACAAGACTCTATGACGATCTCGGGTCAACAGACTACTCTGTACCAGTGTCACCAGAGAACTGCCATCTGACGTGAGGTATAATACCATCTGGGAGTTCTCAGCGAGTCCGTCCAGTGTACCCAGTCTCTACTGAGCACCCATATATCATCTCTGATGTCAAACACCAATGGATATGGGATCATCCATCGCCCATCTGTTTGGGTCGAGAAGGTACACGCTAGTCTACTCTGGTATATCGATGCCCCATCTCGATACACCCACGACTAGGGACTTTGAAGGATGTACTTATGGACTACCATGTCCCCACCAGTATGATCCGCATCACAGTCCAGGTAGTCAAGTACACATCCTAAGGGCTTTACCAACATGTAACAGAGAGACAATCAGTGTACACGTTAAGGTAAAGGTAAACCAGATAGCATACTATCATGTCGAGCAAGAAAGTCCTCCCTATATATGTCCCAGCATCCACTACAATATACATCCAATGTACAGTAATGGCCTCTAGGGCATACATATAACTAACAATATTAACATCACTGTTGATCTGCAGTCCGTCATGACTGATATCCTTTTTCTGTCAAATCATGAATAACGTTAACATCACTGTTGTTCTACAGTCCGTCATGATTAATGTTCTTTTTCTGTCAAATCATTACCAATATCCAGGTTACTATTTTTCTACAGTCCGTCATGACTATTGTCATTTTTCTGTCGTCAACACTATTTTTCTACAGTCTATCATGACTAATTTACTTTTTCTATCAAATCATGACAAATGTTAACATCACTATTTTTCTACAGCCCGTCATGACTATTGTCCATTTTCTGTCATCAACACTATTTTTCTACAGTCCATTATGACTGATGTACTTTTTCTGTAAAATCACGGTCAATATTAACACCACTGTTGTTCTGAAGTCTGTCATGACTGATGTCCTTTTTCTGTAAAATCACGGTCAAAGTTAACGTTACTATTGATCTGCAGTCCGTCATGACTGATGTCCTTTTTCTGTCAAATCACGACCAAGGTTAACGTCACTGTTGTTCTGCAGTCCGTCATGACTACTGTCTCTTTTCTGTCAAATCATGAATAACGTTAACGTCACTGTTGTTCTACAGTCCGTAATGACTACTGTCCTTTTTCTGTCAAATCACTACCAATGTTCAGGTCACTATTTTTTACAGTCCGTCATGACTAATGTCCTTTTTTTGTCGTTAATTTTTTTGTCAATCACTATCAATATTAACGTCACTATTTTTTACAGTCTTTCATGACTAATATTTTTTTTCTGTCAGATCAAGACTAATGTTAATGTACTATTTTCTTATCGTTAACACTATTTTTCTGCCATCATGACTAATGTCTTTTTTCTGTCCTGTTTGTACCTGATAACGTTTTTCCTCATATGCGTACTCAACTGTATGCACTTGCACACGAGCCTTTGTCCTTTATCAATTTATGCGCTGGTATTATGCCTTATTGATGCACGCCACGTCCTGTTCAACCCGAAAATTCTGAATTTGGTTTTATGCCTTATTTTTAGCAGTTTTTCTATTTTTAGCAGTTCTTTTTTTTTTAGAAAATTAGTTGTGATTTAGATCTTGAAATTGTAAGAGGCAAATTTTAATTAAATAAAACCCTAGTTTGGTGAAATTGCCATTGTTATTTTTCTGATTCTTTCAATTTCTCTTAAATCTGTTTAGAAGCGCCGCATCCCAAAGCAGAGCTGCACCACTTACCAATTAAAAAAGAGCATCATGACTAATGTGTTTTTCTGTTTAATAATGCTTAATTATGATTGTTACGAATTATGATTATAACATGCATATTTTCCAATCAAAGAAGTATCCGTTAAAGCCAATTGGTAATATCATTATTCCTTTTTATTTGAGTTTTTCTATACCTGGACGCTGTCACCTTCTCAATTTTTTTGTCTTTTTTTGTCCTTTGTCAAAGTTGATTGCAAAAATACGACCGAGTTAGAAAATTAAATGATTTATACTATATATCCAAATACATCATATGATCATCATATTAAATATATTAAACCATTGAAAATATTTGAAACACACAATCAGAACTTGTGAACATTCTTCATCCCTTCTTCGAAATTTACATGCCAAAATAACAGAAATAACAGAAGGTTGATCAACAAAGAAAAACTAAAATTAACATCCTAATCTATTTCACATGGGCTCTCATATTGACATAGCAGACATGAGTCATTGTTGAACAACCAAGAAAAAATGCAATTCATATGGAATGCATGGTCACAACACAACTGCACTCCTTCGAAAAAATTAGCACTTCTACTCTTCTCAATTTCTTCGAAGCACACCGCATAAACAATACCGTCAATCCCGTCCTTCAATTCTTTTCTCTTTCGTTTACGCGATCTCTTAATTGTCACAGTCCTATCAATGCTAGTATAAACATATAACTTGATATGAAATTTAGCATTTGCTACCTCCACAGCTTCATAGACGAATTTGCTGATCTTTGTTTCAATATACATGCGATACTGATCTTGGATGGGGCATTTACGACGCACTACCCAGCCAGCGAAGCTAAGACGGTTCTCGGGCGAACGTAATTTAGAGGCTACATATTTGCGATACTTAAAAGATGACATTTCGTCCAAAATACACTTTGTACCATCACGAGGGCCAACGGGAGAGGGAATGATCACTTGGGCAGAGTCTTCAATATACCCGTGGGTGCAAACGGAAGGATCGACACTGTCGGCATCCGACGACGTGGGCGTCAGTTTTGCATGGAAGAGGAGAAACAACGGCGATTTGTTATACTCTTTAACCATTGAGAGAGACAATAGCTGTCATGCATCAAGATTTTGTGCCATTAAAAGATGCAAAATATTTCCGACTTACCCTTTTTTTACCCTTTCTCTTTTGTAGGGATTGAAAATGAAGTGCCTTGGTTTAAATAGAGTAGAGGTGGGCATATGTGCCAATAAGAGATGGGACATGTGGCAATAAGAGGTGGACATGACTAATGTCTTTTTTCTGTCAAATCATGACCAATGCTAACGTCATTATTTTTCTACAGTCCGTCATGACTATTGTCCTTTTTCTGTCAAACGATAGCCAATGCTAACGTCACTATTTTTCTACATTCCATCATGACCAATGTCCTTTTCTGTCAAATCATGCATAATGTTCTTTTTATGGCCGTCATGACTAATGTCGTTTTCTGTCAAATTATGACTAATATTAACGTCACTATTTTGCGACTGCATGCACTTGCACGTGGGCCTTTGTATCCTCTAATTCTATGCGTTGGTATTATGCCTTATTGACGCAGCCCTAACCTACTTGGAGTTGCTCGACCGATCCAAAACACGTCGGTTCTAATTCAACCCGAGATTCCCAAACTGTCAAATCTTGTCCGATTCACGCGTTCCACCAGCCAAATCGAAGATCTCGCAAAATCGTCTGGATTAATGAATTGCCATAGGCATCTTTGACGTCTCTCGGAATCGCGAAAATCCATCATTTAAGGCCCCGAAATCGTGGTCAAAGATTTTCTCCGAACTTTGAGTTTCGAATTAGGAGTGAAATCAGCACCCGATTCAGTTAAGATTTGACAGGAAGTATCGGGAATCAATTTGGGACGCAATAAAAATAATTAGTTTATCGTTTTAACAACTTTTTATTTTTAGCAGTTTTCTAATTTTAGCAGTTTTTCTTTTGATCCATTCCGTCCGGCTTGTCATTTCTGTCCTATTTCTATCTGATAACGTTCCTATTTTTCTACAGTCTTTTTGGAAATGGTAACGTTTTTCTCTTTTTTCATAACTACTGTCTTTTTCGGTTTAATAATTCTTACTTATGCTTGTTACGAATTATGACCATAAAGCTGTTGTTCCAACCAAAGAAGTACCCATTAAAACCAATTGGCAATCTCATTATTTTTTTCATTTGAGTTTTTTCTACGCTTGCATGCTGGCACCTTCTCAATTTTTTTCTCCTTTTCCCTCATTTGTCAAATTTAATTGCAAATACACGACCGAGTTAGAAAATTAAATGATTTATACTATATATCCATAAATGTATCATTTGATCATCGTATTAACCATATTAAACCAATTGAAAATATTAGAAAAAACAATCAGAACTTGTTAACCTTGTTAATTCTTCCTCGAATTTTACATGTCAAAATATTAGAAACAACAGACGTTCGATCAACAAAGAAAAACTAATAGTGACATTTTAAGTTATTTGACATGGCTTCTCACATCGACGTAGCGGGCATGCGTTTTTCTTGAACAATCAAGAAACAATACACTTCATGTGGAATGTATGATCACAACACAATTGTACTCGTTCGACTAAATCACCGTTGCTACCCATCTCAATTTCATCAAAACACACAACACAAATATCGCCATTCTCGTCCTTCAATCCTCATCTCTTTCGCTTACACTGTCGCTTGATTGTCACCATCTTATCGATGCTCGTAGGAGGTACTTAGTCTAAAATAAATTTTGCATCATCATGAAGGCCATCAGAAGAGGGATGATCACTTGGGCGGAGTTTTCAATGTACCTGTGGATGCACATGGAAGGATTGACACCATCGGTATCCGACGATGTGAGCGTCCTTTTTAGTATGGAGAAAGAGAAGTAGTGACGGTTGTACTCTTTGACCATTGAGAATGGTAACAGCCCTTCTGTATTAAGCGTTTGCGCTATTGAGAGAAATGCAAAATAGGAAAAGAAGATCAGTAGAGTATTAAAGGCCTTTCTCTCTTCTCTCTGTCAAATTTTTTTATTTTTAGCTTTTCTCTTTTGAGTAAAGAATGAGGATGAGATACTCTATCTTAAATAGAGCAGGAGGTGGGCACGGACGCCGATAGGAGATGAGACATGTAGCAATAGAAAGTGGAAATACCAAAATTTGTGAGAGAAAAATTGGCATTTTGAAACGGAGATGGGACAGGCGGCAGTAGAAAGTGTAAATATCAAAATTTGTGAGGGCAAAATTGGCATTTTGAAAATTCTGTCACCTCTCTGCACATTTACATTATGTATATAGGATAGAGCTTGTATCTTTCTAAATTACAATAAGATGAAGTATATGATTTCTTTGTCACAAAGGGAAAGGGGCCCATGCAAAGGAAGGAGGGGCAGAGTATGGTGGCCTCGCGAACAGAGAATCGAACGGGAGTTGCGCAAGATGTGAGAGTTGAACCCTAAGTGAGGAGACCCCAAGTGAGAACCGGTTGCGTGATGCGATAGCGTCGGGGGAGATTGAATGTGGCTTAAGTTTGTATTGTCGTTCAAGCGCTGGAGCATTGAGTATGGAGCATGGGATACATCTAATTTCTTTCATGCTTTGCTTTGTTTAATTAGTGTGGTCAAATATTCCAAGGTTTGTTAATGTTGGCATAGGGCGGGGCTTTTCGGAGCTCGTCAAGAGCTTTGCGTGGTTAGATGAAATGGATTATCCCACAGAGAGTCGAACGAAGACTAATTTCTTCAGATTCAAAATCTTAGCAAACCGATTTGAAGATATTCCAGGGTCTGTGTGGACTGATGTGAAGGGGCATATTGTTGTGGTTCAACCGAAGGCTAAGATAAGATAAGCCGCATTCCTTCTGCTGGGTAGTGTTCGTTGCTAAAAATCAGGGAAATTCATGAAGATGATGATTAGTGCCTAGCTGCTGAAAGGGAATTTAACAATCTCATGTTGCATTTAGATTCAACCATGATTCGTATGGGGTTACTCTAGATTCTGCTACATTGGAGCAATTCCTACTATGTGCTTACGCTTACATGCTGAAATAATTTCTGCAGTCTTGGAAATAGCTTAAATTTGCCTGTATGGATTGCAAATCTGTGCGCAGCGGAAATCCAAAACCTTTGTTTTAGAGTAGATTGAAAAACAACCATACGAAAGATATCAAATCACACGAAAAGAACACACCAACAACAACACAAGATATACCTAGGTTCGACGCAACTAGCGTCTAATCCTGTAAACCGCGATGAAAACTTCCACTATGAAAAATAATTACAAGAGATTACACTGACTACTCACATATCTTTACAAAAAAATACGCTCTCTTACAAAACCCCTCTCTATCTGCGACCGCGCTTGGCCATCTCTTCCACTCTAATCAAACCCGAGATTATTAAAAAATAATGAATACATAAAAACCCTAGAGAAATCCATATATTTATGGGATAAATATATGGTTGGGGATAAATTCACATTTAAATTAGAGATAAGTATGAGTTTAAATTAAAGATTAGATTAAAATCTAAGCTAAAATATTAAATTTAAATTCTAAGTAATTCCTAATAATCCGAATTTAAATTAAATTCAACAAAATTTTGCCTAAACTTCGAATTTTTTTCCCCGTTTATCTTGTATATAATAACAAAGTTGAATGTTTAACATGTTGAGGGTTTGTGTAAAGAATTTATGGTTTTTGTATTAAGAAAAGATTTATGTAAGAGTTAGATTTTTGATTTGTTTGATTTCTTTTTTATATTAAAAGGTTGAATGTTTATATTGTTTGTGTTATTTCAGGACCAGATCAAGAAAATTGATGATGGATTATTTATATAGAACTTATCAATGTGATGTGTGTGGATTATGATCCGAAGTATTTGTTTTGATGTGTTAGGCTTAAATTCTTACTATGTGCTACTGCATTAGTACAAATAAGGGCTAGTCCTACGGTTAGAAAGAATAAGGCTGTCCCTATGGTTATAACCGTAGAGCCAAAGCACTATCCCTACGGTGGGCACCGTAGGGACAAAAATTTCATCAGTATGTCAAAACGCCATAGGGGCAAGAATTTGCCACTACGAATGAAACTTTGCCCCGACGGAAAACACCGTAGGGGCAACTGCCCCTATGGCTTCGATCGTAGGGACAGTTTTTTTTTTTAATTTCCTAAAAAGTAATAATAATTTCTTGTCCCTACTGTGCTAACTGTAGGGGTATATTAGCAAGATTTGTAGAGCCAAAGTTTAATCTCTTTCTACTTTTTTTTAAAAATAATGATAATTTTGTCTCTACGGTTGTCACCGTAGAGACAAAAATTTGTCCCTGAAGGGTTACCTTAGCGCCCCGGCCAACTACCGTGGCCAAATGCGTAACAAAAATTTTCTTACGAATAAAATTTGGCGTTAGACTAAATCCTAAATCCGGATCTTTCTATAAAACCTACTTAGCAAAAGAAGAAGTGCTATCTACTATGATAGAAAGCTTACCAAATGAACCAAATCTTTCGGTCTTCTTTCTTCATCCTTAGCTCCTAGCAAGCGCCTTGAACATGTTTGAACTCCAAATCCGGCTCCATCGGTCCATCGGGATCGAGCTTGTTCTCCGGCCTCCTTTTGTCGTAGATGATCCACCCGGGGAGTATGATCCATGGCTTTAGCTCTTTGCAATATGTCAAAAGAGCAACTAGAGGACTTGGGATGCTAGTCCAAGTGGTCTAGGATGTAGTTTGGAGTTCTAAGTGTCAAGCTATCTCTTTCTTATCTCTTCACTTGATTCTCAATACATGAGAAGGTAGTGAAGAGTAAGAAGATGAAGGTGGAGGAAAGCTAGAGGAGAGAGGAACTCAAGAGAAAAATGAGAGCTCAAGAAAACTAATGAAGCCTTGCATGAAAGAGAAAATCAATACAATGGTTTTGTATATCAATTCATTCATTAAACAATTAGCAACCATGCTTCAATAGTAACTCCAAAATGAATTATAAATTCAATTGATTACTATTGAAGCATGGTCACCTCTTTTCCTCCCATACATTTTACTTTACATCTCATTTCAATTTATCAAATAAAAGGAAAAACATAATGAGGTGTCCACCTTCTAGAAGGAAATCTATAGTAAATACGGATTTCAGTCTACCGTACATATATACCGGCAATCAGATAAAAATCCGAACGCCCAAAGAGATAGAATAACACGAAGAACGTAATACTAGAATATATATATCGAAATACATATACGTAAATTATTAAATCAATACCTGATTTAATAATCCGTCTCAAACCCGAGCCGGCTAGTATTACCAACTGTCCGATCGAAAATCCGAGTACAAAGTACATCTCGATCGAACCCTGCACGTATTCAATACGGCTACTACATCATTTCGCCTAAATCAGGGAAACCCTCTGTGTGGGACTCTAAAGACTCGACAGTACTCTGGCAGTGGGTTTAACCAGAAGCACGTCAGCAGCACTAGCTGTACGTAACGGCTACCCAGGTACCTGTCGAAAAGAAGGCCGATGAGAAAACTCATCCGGATCTCCTACTGACCTATCCGTGACAATATCCGTACAGTCCGGTCTCTTCGTCAAAGAGTATCGCATACCGGGTCTAAGGGATAGTTAACGTCAGACCCTAATAACCAGATAAGTCGTGCCAATGTGGCTCAGGACCAATCCAGGAAACTACTGATTAACCTATCGGTAAATCCGAAGTGCCTTGGCCAAGGTCTGATGGTCCTGACCAATCGAATCGTAGTGCGATATCGACTCACTATACCGGGAGAGACGAATCCCCGACAATCGCTCACTGCCTCCATGTGGCTCGGGACTGAACCCAACCAAAACCTGTTTGCATGACTCAGTAGAGCCGTGGTAGGGTAGTGATCAAAGTCCAGTGGGAACTCATACGAGAAAAATGCCGATCTCGGGTCCAAGGACTAACCTGTACACATGTCACATGAGAACTTCCATCTGATGATAGGTATAGTACCATATGGAAGTTCTCGGCAAGTCCGTCCAGTGTACTCACCCCAGTGAGCACCTGTATACGATTTTGGGTACATCAGACCAATGGCTGCGGGACCAACCATCCCCTGATGGGGGTAGAAACGTATACACTGGTCTACTCTGGAGTATCAATGCCCAGTCTCGATACTCACGCGACTAGGGACCATTTAAGGATGTGCTTGTGGACTACTCTTCTCCCACAAGTATGATCGCCATCACAACGCAGGTAGTAAAGCAAGATCCTGGGGGATTTATCAACATGTAACCGTAATATGTAATAACGAGTATGACATATGCCATGTTAAGACAAAGACAAACCACAATAGTATACTACCGTATCGAGTCTTTATCAATATGTGCAAACCAGATATAACAACAATACAAATAAATACACATATCCCGATAAAGACAAGTCAAATAATATACTATAAAACCGAGCAAGATTGTTCTGTACATACATATTCCTAGTATCCATATGTATACATATACAATACTGGCCTCTAGGGAATATACATCCAACAATCTCCCGCTTGCACTAAAGGCCAGTGATTGGCGTACCGAATACCCAACGTCTGCTCTAAGGCCAGTTGTTGGCGTACCGCATACCCAACATCCCAAAAAGTCGCTCGAACTGTGCTTGAGGGAGGGCCTTTGTAAATGGATCCGCCGTGTTCTCTTTCGTATCCACTCTCCGGACCACGATCTCCTGGCGATCTACGATCTCCTGGCGATCTACGATCTCCCTGATCAGGTGATACCACCTTAAGATGTGCCTAGATTTCTGATGGGACCGTGATTCCTTCGCTAAAGCTATAGCCCCATTGTTATCACAATACACTGGTATTGGATCAACAATGGACGGAACTACGTGAAGTTCAGCTATGAACTTCTTCATCCAGACCGCCTCTTTCACGGCATCGCTTGCAGCAATGTATTCAGCCTCCATCTTCGAGTCTGCGAAGGTATCCTATTTGGAACTCTTCCAACATACCGCCCCTCCGTTGAGGGTAAACACAAAACCCGAGACAGACTTGTTGTCATCCTTGTCACTCTGGAAGCTTGAGTCGGTAAAGGACTCGACCCTGAGGTCTCCATTACCGTAAATCAGGAACATCTTCTTAGTCCTTCTCAGGTACTTGAGAATGTTCTTTACTGCTGTCCAGTGGTCCTCACCTGGGTCCGACTGATACGGGCTCACCACGCTTAGCACGTAAGCTACATTTGGTCTTATACATAGCATCACATACATTATAGATCCTACCGCCAAAGCGTAGGGTATAGTGCTCATGCGAACCCTCTCCTCGTCAGTCTTGGGAGACATCTACTTGGAGAGAGTGATTCCGTGCAATACGGGTATGTTACCGCGCTTGGAATCATCCATACTAAATCTCTTTAGTACGGTCTCTATGTACCTGGACCGTAAAAGTCCCAGTAGTCTCTTGGATCCATCTCTGTAGATCTTGATCCCCAGAATGTACGAGGCATCACCTAGGTCTTTCATAGAGAACCTTTGTAATAAGAATAGCTTGACCGATTGTAGTATAGGAATGTCATTTCCTATCAAAAGAATGTCGTCCACATACAAGACTAGGAATACGACAGTTCGTCATAAAATCTTCTTATAAATACATGGCTCATCTTCGTTCTTGATGAAGTCAAAGTCCTTTACTGTCTCATCAAAACAGATGTTCCAGCTCCGCGATGCTTGCTTCAATCAATAAATGGATTTGAGCAGCTTGCACACCTTTCCGCTGCTCCCACTGTCTACAAAACTTTCTGGCTGATCCATGTAAATGCACTCTTCTAAACTTCCATTTAGAAAATCCGTTTTTACGTCCATCTGCCAGATCTCATAGTCATGGAAGGCAGCAATAGAAACCAGGATCCTAATGGATTTGAGCATAGCTACTGGAGAAAAGGTTTCATCATAGTCCACTCCTGGTCTTTGACGAAAATCTTTTGCAATGAGTCTAGCCTTATAGGTTTCCACCTGCCTATCTACACCAAGTTTCTTCTTGTAGATCCATTTGCATCCAACGGGTTTTACCCCAGGTGGAGTAACTTCCAGGGTCCACACTTTATTGGTGTACATAGACTCCATTTCAGATTGCATAGCATCTAGCCACTTATCAGAGTCCCTATTGATAATGGCCTGCCTGAAACTAGTCGAATTATCTTCTTCCAAGATGCAATCCTCTCGATCCCCATCTATAAGAAAACCGTAGTATCTCTCGGGTGGATGAGAAATCCTACTAGATCTGCGGAGTGGCTGAGGATCATCCGGGGTTATTGAATCTTCTGGTTCCTCCAAACCTTCAGCTATAGTTTGTTCTTCTGGAATTTCTTCCAGTTCTACCGTGCTCCCACTAATTTCTTTTACAAGAAATTCCTTTTCTAAGAAGATAGCGTGGCGAGCAACAAACACTTTCTGTTCCTCAGTGTGGTAGAACATGTATCCATGCGAATGCATTAGATATCCAACAAACTTACATAAGACTGACTGTGCCTCTAGCTTGTCCGGTTTCTGTGTTTTCACATAGGCCGGATATCCCCATATCTTAATACCCTTAAGACATAGCACCTTTCCTTTCCATATTTCATACGGAGTTTTAGGCACAGGTTTGGAAGGAACCTGATTCAAAAGATATGCCGCTGTTTAAAGCGTATGTCCCCAGAATGAAAGAGGCAACTCAGCATCACTCATCACGGAGCGAACCATGTCCAATAGGGTACGATTCCTCCGCTCCGATACACCATTATGCTGTGGAGTATACGGAGGAGTAAGCTGAGAGAGAATACCATTCTCTTTTAGAAAGTCCCTGAATTCCGTACTTAAGTACTCCCCTCCTGTATCAGATCGGAGGATCTTAATACTTTTGCCAGTCTGGTTCTCTACTTCTTTTCTGAATTCTTTGAATTTCTCAAAAGGTTCAGATTTGTGTTTCATAAGATACACATATCTGAATCTAGAGAGATCGTCAGTGAATGTGATGAAGTACGAGAACCCACCCCTTGCATGTATAGACATCGGACCACATACATCACTGTGTATAAGTCCCAAGAGCTCTGCTGCTTTTTCCCCATGCCCGGTGAACAGAGATTTGGTCATCTTTCCTTTAAGACAAGACTGACAAGTCTCATAAGATGAAAATTTGAACGTATTCAAGAGTCCATCATTACGCAACTTACTTAGTCTTTTCTCTCCGATATGACCAAGTCTACAATGCCACAAGTAGGATTCGTTCGTATCTGAACTCTTCCTCTTGCGTGTGTTTTGTATATTGAGAACTGTGTTTTGATTGAGAACATAGATACCATTACACAGTGTACCTTCTGCAACCTGTACCTTATCAAGGTAAATGTTCATGATATTTCTATCAAGAACAAAGTTATATCCGTCTTTATTAAGTAAAGAAACTGATATGATGTTGCAAAGCATGGAAGGTACATAATAGCAATTGTTCAAAATCATAGTATTGCCATTTGGCAACACTAGGTGATATTCATCAACGGCCGCAGCATTAACTTGTACTCCGTTCCTTATTCTGAGGGATATATCACCAGGTCCAACTATCCTACTTTTTCTCAGTCCCTGCAATAAATTACAGATATGAGATCCTGATCCGGTATCGAGTACTCAGGAGGTAGGACTGACCGAAAAACAGTTCTCAATAACAAGAACACCTGAAAAATATGCAACAGTTTGTTTCTTCTTCGATGGGGTTATCAAGGAATTTAAACTTTCCTCTTTCCCTTACTCATACTTATGACAGTTGTCGTAAGTTAGAGCCGAACCGACGTTCCCTAGCCCCGAATAAGAATTCGGATCGGTCAAGCGATACATTTTATTATCTTGATTAGGGCGTGAAGTGGTTGCTACCTAGAGAGAGAGAGAGGGAAAACACTCAGCGTGCATTCTTGCAAGATTAGATTGGTTTATTAATTTATCTAATCAGGATGGCTCCCACTGTTTCCTCAAATTCTTCTTCAAACCCTAAAAGAAAAACTAGTCAGGATTAATTGCACGTCACAATATTTGCTTAACCTTTCAGCCAGGCTGGTGTTGGTACTTCGAGGGAGGTTTTCTAACGGTTTCGCGAAGTTCCTTAATTACATAACCTCTTTTCCCTAAAGGTGTAGCCCCGCTAACACCGTTCTAGACACCTACTTAGTTTATAGCATTGATTGTTAAGTGAAAAATTCTCCCAAGAGTAATCCTACTCATCGGTGGGATCGGGATCCAACTATCATCATGTGATGGACTAGATGGAATCCACTCTAGTCACCACACTCTATAAGGTATGCTAAATCTGCAAGTTTCCTGTATGTTTGAAACTCCCGATGTGGTTTTTGCCCCTAACGGTTTATGACCTTGATAAAGGCCAACAAATCATAATCCACTAGTCAAGTTCAACCCGTCATTATCCTGGATTAATCTCGACCCATCCGTACATACCCTTGACAAAGGCCAATAAGGTTGTACGACTGTCCTAGATAATCGCATCTTACTATGCAACAAACAAGCAATATCTAGCTACCGTACACTACGTCTTGACAAAGGCCAACAAACACAGCACGAATACTAGGTCAACTTATCCAAACAACACAAGCTCATTCTCATCTCCATCTTCATCTTCTTCATCTTTTGAAACACTATTCATTCAAAACAAAAGACAAAAGAAAGAATTTTTAGTGAGCTAAAACCCTTCTTCATCAACCTAAACTATTCTAGCAAATTAGTTCAGGTTGTTTTCTTACTAATATTTTGATTAGTGAAGTGTGGGCTTGAGTGTGAGTTGCCTCAAGGTGGATCATCTTCAACAAAAAAAACTTCGAGAAAGCTTGTTTCTCTCTTCAAGTGGAGCTCAACAAAGAGTTTAAGGGACTACTACAAGGAGCTTTAGAAGTGAAGGACTTGGCTACAAAGGTTGTAGCTCCTCTTCACTTTGTTAATCTCTTATTTTGTTTTCTTAGAAACCCTAAACCTTTAGTTCGATTCTAGCTAGTAGACTTAGACCTTTAGATTTTTTAAATTGCATACTTGATATTGTTAAAACCGTAGTAGAGGTTCTAGGATCAACTTTCACCGAGTGTGGACAGAGCAGATCACCATGATGTCCGAAGACCGCATTGCTCTGGGGTATTACAGCTACACCATCCACGCCTACACCATGTAAAGTATTGAAACGTAAGTAAACCATTTAAATTTAAACTTATAAAAAAATCATTCGAATTGGAACAAATATTAACACTTATGCAATACTCCTGGGTAGCAGTATCGGGATATCGAAGCTCGCCCATGGCCGGATCTATCGATGTGGCGTGCAGAGAGATAATTCTTCAATATGCTCAGCGTACCACCCTGAGCCACGGTCCGAGCTCTCTGCAATTCACCAAAAACACGCATATATAACATAAATTTTCATATTGCATTATATCAAAAGAGATATATTGTAATTTTCCACTGCCTCCATGGCACGAGTTACGTTCCTCGAGCCACCCATGTAGGTAGGTCGACCCTTCTTCACGGACTTCCGATTCTCCTTATTTTGAGCAGTATGTTTCTGCACAACATAATCAGATTTAGTTTTCTAATTAAGCAACAAAAAATAAATTATATACTAAACACTTAATTACATTTAAATTATAAACCTGCTTACGGTCAGACGCCCAAAACTGGCACAAGAGAGGCCATGTCTCTAAATCGACCTCGGTAAAGGCTGGAGACTGTTGGAGAACTGCTATCTCTGCCTCGGGTATTGCCAGCCATAGCTCATAGCAATCAGACTTCAGCTTATTCCTATTATACCAGACTTTATTCTGCTTGCTAGTCATGAGGCCCCGGTAAATAGCGTGAAGATCGAGCCCTTTATCAGGATCATTAGGATCGACTATGGCTTGAAAGTCATAATCCAGCTGCAAATACAAGAATTAACGTCCATAAATTATAGGCGCCAAATGATAGTAAATTTATTTGATAAATCAAATAAAAATATATAATAATACCTGAGCCTGCTCCCAGAACGCGTCAAATGAGCCGGTGTGTTACACACCCTAATCATAATCAAGAGGATACTTTTTGGGGGCATGGCTCTTATCTTCCATATACCAACCGAACCGCTCAGCATTATCTCCAGTGACCCGGGAGTCGGTGGTAAAAGGAGGGGGAATGCTCCTTTCCCCTTAGCGGAATCTTTCCTCAGCTTGTGGGACTAATTCGGCCCTCGAGTCCTATGGAGGTACCGTGGCTGCCCTGCATCTATAAAATATATAGATATACATGCAATATCAAGACAAAATAATATTTAGAATGCAAGAATTAACGAAAATTAGAGTGTAGTATATACCTCCGGCGACATCACCATGAGCCTGCGCCCGGGCAGCAGCACGAACAGGATGATAGTTCCTCCGGTGAGGAACATCTGGTGACCCGGATGTTGATGGATCCCCTCCAACTAGATAATAAACAATGATGATATAAGCAACCGATGTATAAAATAATACATAATCAATTTGACGTATTATAAAGTAAAGAATATTAACCTGCAGAGTGCGCGGACGGTACGGATCATACGGGAGCGGCCTCTGTCCCGGATGAGGAGGCGCCCACTCTAACTAGACAATAAAAAATGACTACATTTTTGGGTTTCTTAACGCCCTGGCCATATACCGTGGCCTTTGCGGAACAAAAATGGTGTTTAAAAACTGGCGTTAAAAAACCCGTCCTAGAATTGAACCATAAACCTAAACTAACTAACAAAAGGAGATCTAGCTACTGAGTTAGAATTTTTTTACCGAAATGATCTGTGTCTTTCGGTCTTCTATCCTCTTCCTTAGCTCCTTGAGTTCACCTTGATCGAGCTTGACTGCCGGTCTTCCTCCGTCGAAGATGATCCACTCGAGGGATGTGACTCATGGCTTTAGCACCACACTAAGAATCTAGTGGAGCAACTAGGGACTCTAGGTTGCTAATCTAGAGTGTTTAGGGATGTAGTGAGTTGCTCTAAGTGTATATCTATCTCTCTTCTACCTTTAATTCTCAACACATGAGATGGTAGGGTAGAAGATGAAGAAGAAGGAGGAGGAGCTTAAGAAAGGCTAGAGAAGAGAGATAAGCAAAATGGTGAGAGTGTTTTCAAAATGACCCTCTAAGAGAGAGAAAACCATGAAGTATGGTTTTCTATATCTCATTTTCCAACTAAAAATATAGCAACCATACTTGAATAGTGTGCACAAATGAATTGAAAATTCATTTGTCAACAATATTCAAGCATGGTTCTCACCATTCTCTCTTCACTACCTTTACACCATTTCCATTTAATTTAATATAAACCAAAATGAGGTGTCCACCTTCTAGAATGTTTTCCGTGTAAATACGGAATACACTCAACTGTATATACATATCCGTATTCGTACCAAAATACGAATACCCAAAGAGATAGAATAACACAAATAACATAATACTAGAATATACATATCGAAATATACATACGAAAATTATTAAATCAATACCTGATTTAATAATCCGGCTCAATCCTAAGCCGGCTAGTATTATCAACCGTTCGATCGAAAGTCCGGGTAACTAGTACAATCATTTGATTGGAGCCCTGCACGTATCAAAATACGGCTACTACATCATTTCGCCTGAACCAGAGAAACTCTCTATGTAGGACTCTAAAGACTCGTCAATACGCTGGCAGTGGGTTTAACCATAAGCACGTCAATGGCACTAGCTGTACGTAACGGCTACCCATGTATTGAGCGAAAGGAAGGCCGATGAGCAAACTCATCCGGATCCCTACTGAACCTGTCTGTGACAATCTCCATATAGTCCAGTCTCTTCGTTTACGAGTATCGCATATCGGGTCTAGGGTGGTGGATAAAGTCAGACCCCTAATAACACGATATTTCGTGTCGGTGTGAAGCCCATCATCCACTAAGAAACCACTGATCCAAATCAGTAATTCTCGTCCACCTTGACCAAAGATTTCTGGTGATGGCCACCCGTGCACAGCGTGACATCAACCCCCAATACCGGGAGAGACGAATCCCCGACGATCCGCTCACTGCCTCCATGTGGCTCGGGACTGTAGCCAACTAAAACCTATTTACCCGACTCCTTTGAGCCGTGGTAGGGTAGTAATCAAAGCACAGTGGGAACTCACATGAGACAAATGATGATCTCAGGTCGAAAGACTAACCTGTACTCATGTCACCTGAGAACTGCTATCTGAAAATAGGTATAATACCATGTAGCATGTTCCCGGCAAGTCCGTCCAGTGTAACTCATAACCCAATGAGCACTTGTATACAATTATAAGTGACTAACTGACACTAATGGCTTGTGAGACCGGCCACCGCCCCTCGTCGGGGTCTCGAAAAGTATACACTAGTCTACTTCGGAGTATCGATGCCCAGTCTTGATACTCCCTCGACTAGGGATATTTAAGGATGTGCTTATAGACCACCCAGCTCCCACGTATATGACTGCCATCATAATGCTGGCAGTCATGAAAGAATTCTATAGGCTCTATCAACATATAATAGTGATCTGTAATACCACATAATATAT
This sequence comes from Agapanthus africanus, assembly GCA_030015575.1. Classification (NCBI taxonomy): domain Eukaryota; kingdom Viridiplantae; phylum Streptophyta; class Magnoliopsida; order Asparagales; family Amaryllidaceae; genus Agapanthus; species Agapanthus africanus. Next base: position 69,347,836 of record CM057347.1, on the reverse strand, counting down.
GTACATGATGATAGAGACAAACCGGATAGCATACTATCATTTTGAGTAAGACTGTTCTACCCATATAAGTCATCTCTCAATCATCACAATCGCGTGCCTACATTACAATAATTGACTTGAGGGCACTATATCCAACAATCTCCCACTTGCACTTAAGGCTAATTATTGCGATGTCGCATACTCACAGCCCGTGTGATACTGAACACCCAACTTCTCTACTAATCAGTCTCGCAAAGCACGTTTATGAAACTATTGTACTCGAGAAATAACCTCAGTGAGTGGATCCGCTCAAATGTTTCTATCTTTATCTCTCTATATCTCAACTTCGTTGAGAAAGACTATCTCCCAAAATGAGCGATACATGTCTTAGAATTTGTCTGGATATCTGATGGGACCCAGTTCACAAACGAACTCCAAATCAAACAAACTTCTTAGACCGTATCTTCCACTGAATTTAATCAGTATCCTATGCCACGCATTTCTCATTATTCGCTTGGACCACCTGTCCAACATACTGCTCCTTAAAAGAGGAAAACCTATAACTCTGACAGTCACTCTGTCATCCAGGTCACCTTGGAAGCTTGAAATGATAACCGTCTCCTGAAGGAGGCTGTCGTTACCATATACCAAGAACATTCACTTATGTTCATAACTGCTTCCCAATGTTTCTCCAGGATTGGATTAATATATACTTATTGTAGTCAGTGCAAAAGCAATATCTGGTGTGGTACTTGACATTTCATGATTAACTCAATTGCCTAAGCAAGTGATATGCCAATCATGCAAATCTCTCTCCTCATAAGTCTAGAAGACATCTTATTAGAGAGGTTGACTCCATCACCTGCGGGTACACCACCACGCCAGGAGCCGTCCATTTTAAAACACTTTAGAATAGTGTCAATGTACCCAAATTGGGACACTTCCCAAATCTAGATCTAAAACCATTGATCTAGTGACCAGAATCCCTGATATTTTATCCAAATCTTATGTGGAGAAATACCTTGTGACAACCATATATAACCGATCATAGTATAGGAATATCACTTCCTATCAAGAGCATGTTATCCAAATACCAGAACATCACTCCCTATTCCCTTCTTACCAGGTCTATTTATTATTCTGATGAAGTCAAACTCTATGACCGTCACATCAAATAGACGATCTATCTCCGCTATACTTGTTTTAGTCTATTAATAGACATAAGCTACTTGCCCACTATGCTTTTACTGTTCCCACTGACTACAACAACCTTCTGGCAGAGTCATATACACGTGCACTTCTAAAGCTAATTTAGAACGAAGTTAGAGTCATCCACCTACCAGATCCCATAGTCTAGGACAGCAGTAGTGGCAAGCTTGGGTCATCAAAACCTCCCTGTCACCGTCTTTGAGGAGACCGAAGTACCTCTCAGGTGGCTGAGATTACCCACCAAATCTGCGAAGTGGCTAATGGATTGTCGAATCCAATTTAATCTTTAGGTTCTACTAAATTTTCAGTAATCGTTTGTAGTTCTGGAATCACTTCCAGTTCTAACATACTGCCACTAATGTTTTTCTGAAAAAAATTCATTTTACTAAAACGGGTGGCGAGTCAAGAACAATAAAACTATTGATCTTCCAAATGGTAGAATGTTAACTCTCGTCAAAGCCCGGGAAAACCCACAAACTGCCATTACTGAAACGTGCCTAGAGTTTATCTGGATTCTGGTTTTAAGCATAAGCCGGACAACTCCATATACCTTAACATTGTTAAGAGATGAATCCATTCTATATCCAATATAGAAAAAGGCACTAATTTAATTGGAAACAGATTCAAAATCAAGCAGCTGTTTCCAGTGCATATCGACTAAATGGAAGAAGGCCAAGCATCATTACTCATCAAGGAGCGTACTCACGGATGACTAACTTGAGAGAGAAACAAGTTCTCAAATATATTACTTACAACAAAATACGTAGCATAAGTATCTATATCTTCGATCACCTCAAAGAATCCTGATACTTGCAACATATGGTCTCTACTTTATTCTTATACCTATAACTTCTCAAAATTTAGACCTTGTATTTCAACGAAATACTTGTCTAAAACCAGAGAAGTCATAAGTAAATGGAATATAGTACGAGTACCAACCCCTTTGTCATAACGGACAGCGGACAACATACAATACTTTGTATAAGTTCTCTGAGTTTAATAACTCAAACCTTGTACGTCGTAGGTTGAAAACTGTGCTATAGTTAAGAAGAATTACACCGCTGTTGAATGCACCTTACCTAACTATCAACTGATATAGGTAAATGTCATAGACGTAATTTCAAAAAGTTATATCTCACGTTATAAAATAAACGTACAGATATATCAGTTTGAAATTTATGCATAACAACGGATATTCAAAACCAAATATTTGCCGTTAGGCAAAACCCATGTGATTTCCTCAAATATTACCAATTACAAAGAATTCTGATATATAAAGGATCTAATCACCCAATTCCCAATATCTTACTCCTACTCAGTATCTGTAACACCATACAGATGTGAGAATCAATTCTGGTAAATAAATACCCTGAAGTCAGAATCTAATTGGGAAACCAGTTTTCAATTAACACCGCATAGTAAAACTGAAACATGAAAATGTTTCGAAGGGGTGGCTGGGTATTCCAAGTAATTCCTCTTTCACTATCCAGATTCATGACAGTAATCGTATATTCCCTTGCTCTCACTCCAATCCGTTCATATGTCTTTACTTCTTATCTTCTGTATACCATACTTAGGCTAATTGGTTTTCTTCCTTCCCTACCTTTCGGCACCATCCTAAGGTTCGGAAGAAGACTATCCAATAAGCGTAATAGGTGTACTCTCCTAATACTAGGAGCCCTCGCAACCTGAGAGAAGGTAAAGAGAAAAGACAACCGAATAATCCTATTCAATTTCTCCAGAACCGGAATCCATATTCGAACAGAAACAAGTTTCTTCGAGTTTGTATGTAACTATACGATGGAATATCCAAGCAATATAGATCTTCGTAGTGATACGGAGTGTTCTGGAGAAATGCAAAGGGGAAATAGGAGTGGCAGGGATATATGTGGCTTCGTCGTAATTTCCTTTGCCCTCACTCTAATCCCTTTATATGTCATTGCTTATTACCTTCTGTACACCACACTTAGGCTAATTGGTTTTCTTCATTCCCTATCTTTCGGCACCTGCCTATGGTTTGGAAGAAGACTATCCAATAAGCATAATTGGTGTACTCTCCTAACACCAGGAGCTCTCGTAACCTGAGAGAAGGGAAAAAGAAAAGACAACCGAATAATATTATTCAATTTCTCCAGAACCGGAATCCATTCTTGAACAGAAACAAGTTTCTTTGAGTTCGTATGTAACTATACAATGGAATAACCAAGCAATATGGATCTTCGTAGTGATACAGAGTGTTCTGGAAAAATGCAAAGGGAAAGTGGGAGCGGCAGGGATATATATGACTTAATGACAATCCAAAAGCCAAAGTGTTTAAGAAGGTTCGGTTAACTTGGTTCATGAGTTTTAGTTTAAGGCCAGGTCATGGTTGCCGGCAAAAGAAGGATTCGTTCATTTCTGAACTATTCCTCTTATGTGTGTTCTATATATTTTGAACTGTGGTTTGATTAAGAACGTATATGCCATTACATAACGTGCCTGATCCAGTCAACTCTTGATTAAGGAAAATGTTCACAACATTATCCATTAATACAAAATTATATCCTTCTTTAACTTACTAAATAAACCGATGTAATGTTGTATATCAGGTTTAGCATGTAATAACATTGTTCAGAATCAATGTATTTGGTAATACAAGGTGATATTTTCCAAGTGATTTGGCTGCAACACTTGCACCATTCTCTACACTTAGAGACATATCACCCATTCCCAGTTCTCTACCTTTCTGTAGCCCTTGTATCAGATTACATATATGGGATCCTGATCTGGTATCTCATATCCAGGATGTAGAGGATACTGAGAAACAGTTCTCGGTAACGAACACACCCGAAGAATATGCATCAACATGCACTTTCTTCAATTGGGTGGCATAGGAATCTGGATATTCCCCTATTTCCTGCTCAGACTTATAAAAATTATAAGAAAGAACGTAACCAACGTTCCCCAGCATAGTATAACAAGCGGGTTCGGTCAATACATCCATATTATTATCTTGATTATGGCGTGACATGGTCGCTACCTGGAGAGAGAGAGAAAGAGAAGAAAACACTCTGCGTGTGCTCTTGCAAGATCAGATTGGTTAGTATTTTATCTAATCAGGATGGCTCCCACTGTTTTTATCAAATCTTCCTTCAAACCCTAAAAGGTAAGACTAGCTGGGATTAATTACACCCTACAAGTTCGCCAATCTTTCGGCCAGGCCAGTGTCGGTACTTTGAGGGAGGTTCCTCTGTGCTTTCGCACAGACCTAATTAAAATAAACCTCATTTTCCCAGGGGAGTATGTTAGTGTGATATGCCCTAGAGGCCATTATTGTATAGTACTAGTTTGTATATTACATTTTGGAAGCTTGGGATGTATACACGGATTTATGACAGTCTTGCTCGATATAGTAGTATGCAACTTGGTTTGTATCTATCTTAATATGTGTATGTTTCTTTTAACATATCGCTAATACATATTGATAGAGCCCTTAGGACCATTGCTTGACTACTAGCGTTGTGATAGCAGTCACACTAGTGGGGCTGGGTAGTCTACAGGCACATCCTTATACAGTTCCCTAGTCATAGGATTATCGAGACATGGGCATCGATACTCCAGAGTAGACTAGTGTATACGCTTCTCATCCCAGGAGGGGAGATGGTCTGTCCCACAGCAATCAGTACGTCGTACTGGAGATAGTATGCAGGTGGTCATTGGGTTATGAGTTACACTGGACGGACTCGTGGGGAACTGCTGGTTGGTAATATACCTATCGTCAGGTAGTAGTTCTCAGATAACATGAGTATAGATTAGTCCGTTGAATTGACACTGCTACTTCGCCTTAAGTGTGTTCCCACTGTTCTTAGATTACTACTCTACCACGGCTTTGTTGAGTCGTGCAAACAGGTAGTTGTTGGGTGCAGTCCCAAAGCACTTGGAGGCAGCGGCGGTTAGATAGAATTCGTCTCTCCCGGTATTGGGGGTTGATGTCGCACTGTGTTCGTAACGCTATTACACAAAGTCCCTGGCCAGGGCAAGCGAGATTTGCTGGTAGATACTCCAGTAGTTTCTCAGTGTGTTTTGGACTGTACTCCGACATGACTTATTGCACTATTAGGGGTCTGATGCTTGCCGCCCCGTAGGACCAATATGCGACACTCTCAGACGAACATACCGGACTGTACATAGATTGTCACATTCAGGCTCAGTAGGAGTTCAGATGGGTTTGCTCATCGGCCTTTTTATCGACATCTACCTGGCGACCGTTACGTACAGCTAGTACCGCTTGCGGCCTGTGGTTAAACCCACTGCCAGTACCGCTTGCGGCCTGTGGTTAAACCCACTGCTAGTGTAGTGTCAAGTCTTTAGAGTCCCACACAGAGGGTTTCCCTGCTTCGGGCGAAACGATATAAGAGGTCGTATGGTTTTACGACAGGGTTCGGACATATACGTGTACTTGTGCACGTACGATATTCAGACGGATTATACTAGTAGGCTTTGGTTTAAGCCGGATCCTAATATTAGATTATTTGATTAGTTTAGTCTCACAGTATTAGTGTTTTTCGTAAACACGGATGCATGTATGAAAATACGGTTGAGGAGCATTCTCGTAATTTGTCGGGAAAGCTTCTAGAAGAAATGACTCATTAAGGTTTTTATCTTTAGATTAAACTTAAATAAGGTGGAGGAAATGAGGTGTAGTTTTCATTAAATGAACCATGACTCATGGAGATGATTCATCTTATGAATTAAATGAAGCATGGTTGAAATTTTTCTAAACATTTTTAGTGAGATATTTTCATGCTTCATATTATTCACAAATGAGTAATGCTTTATATCATTATCACAAACACTTTCTCTCTCTTCAAGCTCTCTCTTTTTCAACTTAACCCTAATTGTTCATGAGTTGATAATTTTAGGGTTAGTGAGACTAACAAATCCTTAATCACTCTCTATATTCTCCAGGTCACTTGGATTAGCACTCTAAGTCACTTAGTTACCTCATCTTAGAGGTTGAAGCTCAAAGAAGGCACTCTCGGGTGGATCTTCTTCGACTTGAGGAGGCTGACGAGGAGGAGGACAATAAGAACAAGAAGGAATAGTATCTTGAGGTATAATCATCTTACTTAGTAGTTACAATTCCTAGTTTGATTTTTAGTTAGGGTTTAGCAAAGATCCTTATGCATAGTCGATGTTACCTTGTTTAAAAACGATCGTTTTTACCTATTCCGCCTTCCCGATTTTAGTGGGGTGTGTAACGTCGACTTACAGCGTAACACCGTTAACACCTTTCTAGACACCTACTTTGATCGGCTAATTATAATGTGTAAAACTCTCCCGGGAGTAACTCTTACTCGCAGTAGGTATCGGGATCCAACAATCTTATAGAAGGTATGCAATCTCATTGCAAATTTCAACACTAGAAATTCTAAATAATATTTTGCCCCTAGCAACTTATGACCTTGGCTATGGTCAACAAGTCATAAGCGCTAGCTAAGTTCAACCCGTCATTTCATGATTGAATTAAACCCACCCGTACGACCCTTGGCTAAGGTCAACAAAGCCGTATGACTACCCTAACTCAATCGCATCATATGCTGCAAATAAACACTAATTAGCTACCGCACACTACGTCTTGGCTAAGGTCAACAAACACAGCAAGAATACTAAAAAGTACTCATCTGAAATGACGGAGGGCTACGATATGTTTTTAAGAAACCTTTTGCGTAATGAACTTGATATCATTGTAGAATCAAGTGATTTTGAAAAGGAGTGTTTTTGAGGCTTTTGCTAGTTTTGCTAAATAGGTCACTCCCGGTGAAGGGATCTCGGCTCTTTCCTCATCGAATGAGGTGCTGGATATTTCAAAAATACCACCATGCAAAGCATGAACTAAAAATGCAATCAAAAACAAAACCGAGTGGGTTGTAGTATCTACCAGTTTCGCTAAAGAGGCCACTCCCGGTGAAGAGATATCGGCTCTTTCCTTATCGAATAAGGTGCTGGATATTCTACAAGGAATACCACTATGCAAAGCAAGAACTAGGGATACCAGTTTTTAAAACAAGATTCTACAACATCTTTAGGTTTCTTTTATTTCATTAATCTCATTAATGAAGTCCCAACAATTATGCTTCCTAAGCATCATAGAAGAAACGAAAACTGCAATATTTATTATATATCATATATATAATATAAGCATTCGTCTCAGAATATCAAGTGATCACATCACAGAATATCAACAGCAGAAGAACACATATGAAATATTGGATATACTAGGAATTCTATGTTTTATTTAAGCCAGTAAAATCGCGGATTCCACGGTCGTGATGAATAGACAAACCCATATCCCTAGACCCCTACGAGAGCGGCAAGCAACCCTCCCAATTCTAGAGTTAGGAGACCCGGCCTCGACTCCTCGAGATGGTCTCCCACTGGACTCTAGAACCTGGTTACTTATGCTCTCCTCGTTCGGTCTATCCTAATGCGGAAAAGTAAATAATATACATCAATGGTGACATCATTCTCAACCCGGAAGTGCCCCAATAAAAGAATATTACATACAAGTTTTTATATGAATGAAAATGAAAAACTCTCATCTCACATAAAAACCCCCGGCTATTCAAAACACGACGATCCAATATAACATATCCCAGCAACACATAACATCACATGTCATCAACGTAAGTAAATATGCGTATCCCAATTGTCGTTGAAATATAGCAACGAAACCGGCGATACACCACATATTACACTTACGGTCGCAGAAAAGAAAGTGAAAACTACAACAATTGGAATCCGCAACCACCTTAGACATCATAAACCCAATGTATCACAAACTTTGGATTTCATGCATAACAAAAGAATTCCTTAGACATCATAAACCCGGAATATCTCATATTCCGAATTTCATGCCTAACAATTATAAACCCCGCATTTTAGTCTCGTTATTGAAAAAACTTTTCAATAACAAGTCGGGAAATTCAACAAGATTCCCGACATCCTGATCGAATGCTCGTCGGAAACTTTAGTAGACGGCTGCACCCCTGACGCCGTCGACGAAGTGTACTTAGGCGGAACACCGCGGCCGCGAGCACCCTTACGGATGCTTTTAGAAATGGGGTTCTCCTACAGTCACTTGGTCGGGGCTATGGGGTGTGGCTATCTAGTAAGGTTACCTTGCGAGTATCCGCATACGCTACGTGATTGCGACGGACTTTTGATCCACATCAAAATCCAGTGGCAACTAATCACTTGAGACTAAATTGCTAGATTTATAAAATTCAAACTAGTTATTACATAACTAATTATTGTGGATTCCAAATATTATATCACATTTCACAGATAGCTAGACGATGTTAAACTTTTCGATCGAATCAACAAACACCCAAAATTTCCCAAAGAGCTTAACACTTGAGCGCAGTTTTAAAAAAAATACTCAGAACATGCCACAACACCTATGAACCAACTGTAGAAAGGCCGACCCATGCCTCACTCATAGCACCACGTAATTTCCGCAAACCCGAGGGTTTGGCCGCAGTTCCGTGGTCAAAGAGTCGAGTTTGGGTATTGCTCTTCTAGAGGGTCCATGGAATCACCTGCATGATTTTCTGAAGATTTTAAACTAAATCCAACTCTTGGAAAATTTCCAGCGAGGGAGAAAATGGGTTATTGGTATTCGTTCAAACTTTTCAACGTTGTCTAAAATACCCGAAACGATGTTAGAATTATGACTACGAAACGCTCCAAATTGCCTTTACAGAAAGATAACATCACATGCAATCTTAGCGAAAACAAGCAACACCCAAAACACCAAAACCCAGAGACTGGAACACCAGAAAAATACGAAGCCCAAACTCTTGAACTGGGCCGGCCAGGCCGGAATTTTGGCACATGTCGCCGGGTGAAATCTGGCGAAATGGGTTCGTATTTGTCCAGTGTTCATATTCATCTCATATAACATTCTGCAATTGCTTAAAAAAAATTTAGACACTCTGAAAATTTAGACAGAAACTAGGTCTTTTGTTTTGATGTTTCGGAGTTGTTTCATTTTCGTAATTCTACAAACAACGTCTAATTCTCTAGCATGGCTCTGATACCACTGTTGGGTTCCGTAGCACCGCCACGGGGTTTCCATGCCGTTTTCAAAAAATTGGCATGCTAAATAACCTTAACGCTAGAATCTAAACTAGAGAATTAGACGAACAAGCATGTAAACATCTTTACATCTAAGTGAACAGGGAATACAACCTTTGTAGACCGGTTCTTCACTTCAATAGCTCCGTGTAGTAGTCCCTTCGCTCCAAGTAGTGATCTCCCGGACTCTAGTAAGGCTCCACAAGGTGAAATGAACAAGCTTGTTTGAAGTCTTCGAGGCCGAAGATGATCTACGTCGAGGAGACAGTAACTCAAGCTACCTCTTCACTAAGTAATGAACTAGTGAAGAAACAACCCAATCTAAATGGCTAGTAGAGAAGAGGTTGATGAAGTAGGAATTTTGCGCACTTTAGAAATAATTTTCTCACTTATTTTCTTCACCTCCCAAATAGCTAGAGAGCTTGAGGAAGGAGATGAAGAAAGAAACCATGGAATCAAGCAAGTGAAGAATGAATCAAGTGGTGAGAATAGCAACCATGGGTGAGATAATATCTCATACTAACTCATGTAGAGACTTAACCATAGCTTAGGATAATGGTTGGGTTAATAAATATCTAATGTAAAACAAAACTAGTGGACTAAGTCAATGGTTCTACAAGCTTCCACTAAGCTTAACAATGTGACTAATTTCCAACTAATTTGATTTACTTTAAATAAATAAAACCCATCATTAGTATAAGCATGGCTTGAGTCTCATATACCCATGTCTCATGTATCATCTAGCAAAACACAAAATAATGTACATTAATATATATCACATATATACTAAATGTGTAGGGTTACTTAGCGCGGCATCAAGGTTTTGGGAGGCATCGTCCATATCGTTTTCAAAATTTTTGCTGTTCTAAAGAACCATAACCTAGAATCTTTAACTAGAGATTGAAACAAAACATCATGCAAACAACTTTGCAAACATGTGAATGAGGAATACAACCTTTGTAGACCGGTCCTTCACTTCTAAAGCTCCGTGTAGTAGTTCATTTGCTGCAAGTAGTGATCTCCTGAACTCTAGTATGGGTTCCCTTGGAGAAATGAACAAGATTGCACGAAGTCTTTGAGGCCGAAAATGATCTACGTCGAGGAGACTCAAGCTCATGCTACCTCTTCACTAATATGTGAATTAGCGAAGCAAACACCCTAAACTAAATAGCTAATAGTAGAGGATGATGAAGTAGGAAATGGGCTCTCTTTAGTTTTCTTTTTCTCACAATATTTTCTCACCTTAGAAAAAGCTAGCAAGTTTTTTCTCTCATGAAGAAGAAGAAGAAGATGAAGTGATGAGATGAAGAAATGAACTCATGAGGTAAGAATAGCAACTATGGGTGAGTTAGTGTCATACACTAACTCATGTGGAGAATAAACCATGGGTTAACAATAATGGTTGGATTAATAAATATCTTCAAGTAAAACAAAATGAGTGGACTTGGTTAATGGTTCCACAAACTTTTACAAGCTTCAACCATGTGACTAATTACCACTAATTTGTGAATTACCAAGATAAATAAAAACCGTAGGATTATCATAACCATGGTGTAAGTCTCATACACCCATGTTGCATGTGGCATCTAGCATGACACAAAATAATGTACATTAATATATCACATATATACTAAATGTACACAAGTGAGAAAAAGAAATGTTTAGTGAGCAAATATTAGTTAATATATCAAATATATAATTATACATCAAATTATTAAATCAACACTTGATTTAATAATCCGGCTATATCACATATAACCGACTAATATCAAATGTAACATCTATCGAATCAACAATTGATCCGATAACCCGGCTATATCATATATAACCGAATGATATCACATATCGTGAGAATAGAATGCGGTATCTCATACACGCATTAATCTCGGTCCCGCACATATCACATATGTGCTCCTACTTCGTTTCGCATGAACCAGGAAACCTCTGTGTAGGACTCTAAAGACACGTCAATACGCCGGCAGTAGGTGATGATCATATCAAACACCCACAAGCTGCAAGGGGTCTGCTAAATGTAACGGCCACCCGTGTATTGAGCGATCAGAAGATCAACAAGCAAGCCTGCTAATACTCCTGCGAATCCAATCAGTAACTTTACCGTACAGTCCGGTCACTTCGTCAGATATGTCGCATATCAACAGCCTGGGGGTGGTTTAACGTGAGACCCCAATAGCCTGATAAGTCATGCCGATTCAAGGTCCATAACGGTTCGAGAAACTACTGAAAACACATACCAGTAAATCTCAGCAATCCTGGCCAGGGATTTCATGTTATGGCCAATCGAGCATAGCGCAACATCAACTCCCAATACTGAGAGACACGAATCCCCTCCTATCTCTCATTGCCTCCATGTGACTCGGGACTGTACCCAAAAACCACCTTTTTGCATGATCTCATGACCGTGGTATGGTGGAAATCAAAGCATAGTGGGAATCACACAAGACTCTATGACGATCTCGGGTCGACAGACTAACCTGTACCAGTGTCACCAGAGAACTGCTATCTGATGATAGGTATAATACCATCTAGGAGTTCTCGAAGAATCCGTTCAGTGTACCCAGTCTCCACTGAGCACCCGTATACCTTCTCTAATGTCAAACACCAATGGATGTGGTATTATCCATCGCCCATCATATGGGTCAAGAAGCGCATACGCTAGTCTACTCTGGAGTATCGATGCCCTCTCTCAATACTCCCATGACTAGGAACAATTATAGGGTGTACTTGTGGACTACCATTGGCCCCACTAGTATGATCACCATCATAGTCCTGGTAGTCAAGTACACATCCTAAGGGCTTTATCATTATATGAGAGCAAGACAGCATCACTTATACAAGTCAACATGTTAAGATAAAGTGCAACCAGATAGCATACTGTCATGTCGAGCAAGAAAGTCCTCCCTATATATATCCAAGCATCCAATACAATATACATCCTATATACCGTAATGGCCTCTAGGTCATACATATAACTAACAATCTCCCACTTGCACTAAGGCCATCTGTTGTAGTATCCCAATAATATAGCAGTGGTTGTAGTATCCCATACTCAACCATCCCAAAATCTCTCAAATAGTATTTGGGGAAGCAGGCCTTGGTGAGTGGATCCGCCGTGTTAACCTTAAAATCTACTGTCCTTATCTCGATCCCTTGGAGATCAACCATTTCCCTGATCAGGTGATACTTGCCTCAGAATATGTCTGGATCGCTGATGGGACCGGTGTTCCTAGGACAAAGCCACAACTCCATTGTAGTCACGATAACAGTTATTGGACGCTCAATGGTAGGAACATTGTTCATCTCATGAACAAGTAATGTCCAGACAACCTCTTTGGTAGCATCGTTGGTAGTAATGTATTCAGCCTTTATCGTCTAGTATGCCATGGTATCTAGCTTGGAACTCTTCCAACATACCGTCCCTCCACTGAGGGTAAAGACAATGCCTGTGACTGACTTTCAGTCGAACTTATCACTCTAGAAGCTGGAACCAAGAACTTTCTTTTAGTGCTTCTCAAGTACTTAAGAATCTCCTCCACAGCTGTCCAGTGATTCTCCCAAGATCCGATTGATTCCTTATCACTAAACCTAGTGAGTCATCTACATCTGGTCTGGTATATAACATCTCATACATTATAGAGCCTACTGCCGAACCATAGGGTATCCCTTGCACGCGAGCTCTCTCCAAATCAGTCTTGGAAGGCATCTTTTTGGATAGAAGGATCCATGTGTAAGTGGGCGAACCACCACGCTTAGAATCCTCCATACTAAACCCCTTTAGTATGGTGTTAATGTACCTGGATTTGGGACACTCCCAATATCCACTTAGATCTATCATCATAGATCATAATCCACGAGATGTAGTAGGTATCATACAGATCTTCCATGGAGAATCCTCATGATAAGAGGAACTTGACCGAGTGTAGCATAGGAAACCATTTCCTATCAAGAGTATATCATCTACGTATAATACATAGAGGAAAACCTTACTCTCTACAACCTTCTTGTATATACAAGGTTCATCTACCTTTTTGATGAAGTCAAACTCTTTGACTGCCACATCAAAACAGATGTTCCAACTCCGCGATGCCTGCTTTAATCCTGATGGATTTAAGCATAGCTTTGAAAGTCTCAACTTTTCCATCTATACCAAGAATCTTCTCAAGATCCATTTGCTCCTAATGGGTTTTACCTCTTCAGGTGCAACATTCAAAGTCATACTTTGGTGGTGTACATGGATTCCATCTTTGATCGCATAGTATCCAACCATTTCATAGAGTCTCCATTCGTGATGGCCTGTCTGAACCTAGTTGGGCCATCATCTACCATGTTGCAATCCTCGCTCCCACTTTCACCGAGAAGACCGCAGTATCTCTCAAGTGGATGAGGAACCTTACCAGATTTGCGGAGAGGTTGAGGCTCCTTGGAGACTATTGAATCCTTTGGTTTCACCAAATCATCAGCTGTTAGTTTGTCTAGCTGGAACTCCTTCCAGTTCTATCTCATGACCACCAATTTCTTCTTAAGAAATTCCTTTTCTAAAAAGGTGGCATGCTGAGAAACAAAACACCTTTTGCTCCTCAGTGTGGTAGAAGATATCCCTCGCAAATGTTTAGAATATCCTAACAAACTTATACAGAACTGACCTTACCTCGAGCTTGTTTGGATTTTGTTTTTCAACATATGCCTGAAAACCCCATATCTTAACTCGTTTAAGACATGGTCTCTTCCCATACCATATCTCATATGAAGTGGTAGGCATTGATTTGGACAGAACCCCATTCAATAGGTATGCATCTTCTCAAGTGCATAACCCCAAAAGGAAACATGCAACTCAGCAGTACTCATCATAGAGCGCGCCATATCTCATAGGATGCGATACCTCCGCCCCGATACACCGTTGTGCTGTGGTGTATATGAAAGAGTAAGCTGAGAGAGAATCTCATTCTCCTTTTAGAAAATCCAGGAACTCCATGCCCAAGTATTCGCCTCCTCGATCACATTGAAGGAATTAATACTTCTACCCGTCTGGTTCTCAACTTCAAGCTTATATTCCTTGAATTTCTCAAAAGTTTCAGACTTGTGTTTCAACAGGAACATATGTTTGAATCTTAAGAGATGATCAGTGAATATAATGAAGTACAAAGAACGAGCCTTGGCATTTGTAGACATAGGACCGTATACATCATCATGTATCCGTCCCTAGTGTTCAGTAACTCTTTCTTTGTTTCCAGTAAACGGAGTATTGGTCATATTACCTTTGAGACAAGACTGGCTAGTAGCATAAGATGAAAATTTGAACAGATTCTCATATTCATCCTTATGTAACTTAGCTGGTCGTGTCGCATTGATATGACCTTATCTACAATACCTCAAGAAGGATTTGTTCATATCTGAACTACTCCTCTTGTGTGTGTTCTAGATATTTTGAACTGTGGTTTGATTTAGAACGTATATGCTATTATATAACGTGCCTGATCCAATCAACTCTTGATTCAGGAAAATGTTCACAACATTATCCTCCAATACAAAATTAAATCCTTCTTTAATTCATTAAAGAAACCGATGTAATGTTGTATATCAGGTTTGGCATGTAATAACATTTGTTCAGAACCAATGTATTTGGTAATACAAGGTGATATTTGCCAACTAATTTGGCTGCAACACTTCCACCATTCTCTACACTTAGAGACATATCACCCATTCCCAGTTCTCTACCTTTTTGTAGCCCATGTATCAGATTACATATATGGGATCATGATCCGGTATCTCATACCCAGGACGTAGAGGATACTGAAAAACAGTTCTCGGTAATGAACACACCCGAAGAAGATGCATCAACATACACTTTCTTCGATTGGGTAGCATGGGAATCCGGATATTCCCCTATTTCCTGCTCATACTTATAACAATTATAAGTTGGAGCGGAACCAACGTTCCCTAGCACAGTATAATAAGCAGGTTCTCTCAATGCATCCATATTGTTATCTTGATTAAGGCGTGACATGGTCGTTACCAGGAGAGAGAGAGAGAAGAAAACACTCTGCGTGCACTCTTGCAAGATCAGATTGGTTATTATTTTATCTAATCAGGATGACTTCCACTGTTTTTGTCAAATCTTTTTTCAAACCCTAAAAGGTAAGACTAGCCGGGATTAATTACACCCTACAAGTTCGCCAATCATTCGGCTAGGCCAGTGTCGGTACTTTGTGGGAGGTTCCTCTGTGTTTTCGCACGGACCTAATTAAAATAAACCTTGTTTTCCTAGGGGCGTAATCCCGTTAACACCTTTCTAGACACCTACTTGATCGGTTAATTATAATGTGTAAAACTCTCCCAGGAGTAACTCTTACTCGCAGTGGGTATCGGGATCCAACTATCTCATAGAAGGTATGCAATCCCATTGCAAATTTCAACACTTGAAATTCCCGATAAAGGTTTTTATCCCTAGTGACTTATGACCTTAACTATGGTCAACAAATCATAAGCACTAGTCAAGTTCTACCCGTCATTTCGTGATTAATTAGAACCACACACATGACCCTTAACTATGGTCAACAAAGTCATATGACTGTCTGTTCAGACCATAATATTGCATTTATCATTCCCCTATTCTTATCCTTTTTATAAATAAACAGGTACTCTTGACGCACGTTTGTTGCATATTACAGGATACAGGTTTCTGGAGCAAATACAGTGAAAAAGACACAAAACAACAGAAAAGGGACTTTTGACCAGCAATTAGACGGATCCTAGTCAAACCCAGTTCACATAGGTGCAAGGCAACGAATGTCAAGGTGAAACGGTTAAAAGGCCAATACAAGTCTTCACTGAAGATCTGGAGAAGAACCAGAAGCCCAAAAGAGAAAATAAGTGAAGAAACAGAAGCCCAAAGAGCCAAGGAAAAAGCACAAAAAATTACAGAGTCTGACTCCTCAGTTTGGCCGCGGAACCGCGGCCAAACCCATGCTGGCGCCGCGTTTCCGCGGCCATCAAGTGCGCATGTCGGTGCATTTTTTCTGAGTCGGCGCGTCGGTGCAGATGTTGGGATTTTACGTGGGCAAATCTGTAATTTTGCATGTGCGAGAGTCTGTAACCCTAGGTTTCCTATTTTCCTATAAATTATAATTTTAGATCTGTAAATCCCTATGCCTCTTTTCAATCAATAAAAATTCAGAATTTCTGGGAGTGATTATTCAGATCTGTTCTTTATCGCTTGGAGAGAGCCGTCAAATTAGTAAGTACTTTTTTATTCTTTTAATGTTTTATCATCCCCTAATGAGCGAGTAGTCTCCTCGCTTGTTAGGGTTAGCCTTAGGAAAAGGGTTGAGAGATGAAATCTCTCACCCCTTTCAATGCCATATTAAACTAAAGAATTAGCACTCCATGCATGATCGCACAACCGCTCCCTGCGGCACCCTACCCCTAGAGGTAACGGTGAACTGCAGTATAAAGGGCCGGTTGCGCGCGTTTTCCGTGGGGGTTAGGGTAATTAACGATAAAGGAAGGATACGAACCTAGAGGAAGAAATATCTTCCCAAAAGATTCGTATCCACTTTATCGATAATTACCGTAACATCTAACAGATCTAAAAATATGGCAATGAAAGCGGTGAGGAAAACATTTAATCTCCAAAACTTTCCCGAAGCCTAACCCTAGCAAGACTTTTAATTAGATAAATTAGATCCGTTTTTATAGATTTTCATAAACCAACCAAAACAAAAAATCGAATCAACTCGTTAAAACACATAAAAGGAATTTACCCGTCTCTGTGGATCGACTCGTACTCACCGGCTAGCTGTGAAGCGAAGCCGTTTCTGATTACGGTAAACTCATATTTTTGACATTAATCAAATGGCGCCGTTGCCGGGGACGGCGTAATACTTCTTTTTGTGAATTTTCGGGTTGATATAAATTTTGAAAAATTATAAAAATCTGAAAATATTAAAAAATACAAAAATTATCAAATTTGATCTGTTTGAAGGGTGTATATTTTTTAATCTTGCAGGAACAGCGTCGAATCGCGGATCTGGAATTTTACAGAGGCCAAAACATAAATTGGTATATAAGAACAGAGAGGAATTGCAAGTCAAGAGCAGTGAAAATTTTTCCAGAGGCTGAACCCATCCCCTTGCCGCGCTTCCGCCGCAATAACTCCCCCAGGCCGCGGTTCCGCGCTTGAATTGCCACGTCAGCCCTAAAAATTTGTGTGGTTTGTTTTCTCTCCCTCTCCTCTGTAACCTCCATATCTCCACTGTAAAAATTTTCTGCAGGAATTCTTTGCGTAAAAAGTCTTTCTCCCCCTTCTAAATAACAGATTTCTGCAGGTTTCTTTGCGTCGCGCTAAAATTGATTGCAAGTGATTTTATTTGTTTTGCATAATTTAACCGGACTCTAAGGGGCTATTTGACCAAACTCAGATTGGGTGGGGATTTCATCACCCTTCCCAGGACCCCAAAAAACACCTAAAGCATTTTGCATCGACCACAATTAATTAAAAAAAAGATTAGACTCAGACCTAAGGACATCGAGCTCAATAGGAAAAGGACTAGTATAGGCATCGGCCGTTTATCCTAACCGACATTGCGGTGTCTAGGCTAGTGGTTATTAATTAGGCCCACTGTAGTGGTGGTTCCTTCCCACTTACCTGGCCGTATTTGTCCGTGAAGAGGCGGTTTGAGGTCTATTTCTAGCCCTAGTTAGGAGCTGTCTAGTAGACCTAGGCAACCCTAGATCTAGGTCTGATTGTGCATGTGTGGTTGATACATTTGTGTCACGAGTCCCGTTTCTAAAACCTTTTTTGCAAAACTCTCACATAAATAAAAAAAGAAAAAGAAAAATCTTTTTAAAAAAAACTTGCAACTTGCCGCTAAAGAAAACTTGCAAACTCACTTCCACCACTTCTTCTCACTGACGTTATCTTACCCCCACATTCTGTTTTTCTATTTTTTCTGACTGCACTACCCTTTAGTGTATGTCATTTTGGACTAGGGATACTAACGCCCGATTAGTCCGTGTTTCGTTGGTACCGACCAACGAACCCTTCGACGAGCCCTTCGTCGACATTACGTCCATCTCCTTACCTCTACCCTCAAATTCTTTCGAAGGTATGTCGGGATTCAACCCCAACGATACCTTACCGACGGGAATGATTCCACCTCCGCCAGGTGCGAATAACCCGAATCTTCCGCCTGTTGTAGCGCCCGCACGAGTCGCGCTCCAGGATCTCTTCTACCCCGTCCGCACTTCTTTACCCACATGTCTTTCACCCCCACCGGCGAATGGGGATAATTTTGAAATAAAACCACACTTCATCAATATGCTGCCTAAGTTTCATGGTTTGGAATCCGAAGATGCATATATTTTCATTAATAAATTCCAAAACGTTTGCGCCATGATGAAGACAACCCAATTAAGTGATGACGCAATAAGGCTAAGGGTCATTCCTTTTACCTTATGTGACCTAACCGAGAAGTGGCTATACAGCACCGCATCACATTCCATTAGAAATTGGGACGAGTTTGTGAGAGCTTTTCTGAAAAATTTCTACCCTCATCATAAAACTGCCAGAATCCGAAACGAGATTATACAATTTTCACAGCTTCCGTCCGAACCATTCTGGAAGTGCTTCGAGAGATTTAAAGACCTACTTGTTCAATGCCCTCATCATGGGATAGAAAATTGGCAACTTTGCCAAACATTATACGAGGGATTGAACGCAGCAACGAAGCAGTTGCTAGAAACAATATGTCAAGGTCATTTTCTCTCCAAATCTAGCGACGAAGCTTGGCAGTTTCTTGAGGACCTAAGTGAGCAAACAATTCAGTGGGAGAGTACCAAGACCACATCATCTTCTTCAGTTGGTCAATCTAGGGCAGGCATACATCAAATAGATATGTCGATAGCTATGAAGGCCGAGATGGCCTCACTTATGAAAAAGCTAGAAGCCATTGAGACCTAAATCTCATCGTCTTCTCCTGTCCCTACTCTACCCACACGAACTGTTTGTGCTTGTTGTTCTAATCCATCACATCTAACCGAAGAGTGTCCTTATAATGCACCTATTCAAGGACAGGATCAAGTCAATGCTGCATTTCAGCAACGACAAAGAAACAATCCGTACTCTTCGGCATACAACCAGGGGTGGAGGAGTCACCCAAATTTCGCTTGGAACCAAAATCAACAAGTCCAAGGGAATAACAATTTTCAAAGAGCTCCTCCACAACAACAACAAGCACCCTTACAAACTGAAAACCAGCAACCTTTCCAACAACAACCTTATACAAATCAAACGAACAATTTGGTTCAACCAAATGATGATAAGGTTACCTCGCTCGAAAAAAGTCTAGATGCATTTCTTAAGCAAACTACAGAATCCGCAGCAAGATTTGAAAGTTATGTTCAATCTTTAATGAATAACAATGCCTCACACGATCAAAGTATCAAATCTATTGAGGCACAAATTGCACAATTAACTGCTGTGTTGAGTGAGAGAGAAAAGGGAAAGCTTCCATCTCAACCATTGCCCAATCCCGGTCACACACAAAACGCATATCACAATCACAATATAAATGCGGTGACCACGTTGAGATCCGGAAGAGAGTTGCAAAATAATGAGGAAACTAGTGATGACATCCCCGCCGGTGGTTCTTCTTCCCATTCTTCATTTTCTTCATTTCCTTCTTCACCTTTTTCTTTAGAGCCTATTCTCCACCCTTCACACGGCTCTACTTCTCTTGACTCGAACGGACCCTTTTCTCACAACACGAACACATCCATACTGGGATCCGTTCCTACTCCACATTCTACTCCACAGACTTTTGACTCGACAAATTTTCAGAACGCTCCATTCCCAAACAGGTTGAGTCCTAATAAACCAAATACACAAGTGGAGAAGATTGTGGAGATATTTAAGCAGGTTAGCATAAATATACCTCTCTTGGATGCTATCCAACAAGTCCCTTCATACGCGAAAATCTTAAAGGGCTTATGCACCTCGAAGAGAAAGGCATCTCA
This sequence comes from Agapanthus africanus, assembly GCA_030015575.1. Classification (NCBI taxonomy): domain Eukaryota; kingdom Viridiplantae; phylum Streptophyta; class Magnoliopsida; order Asparagales; family Amaryllidaceae; genus Agapanthus; species Agapanthus africanus. Next base: position 69,327,499 of record CM057347.1, on the reverse strand, counting down.
AGTACCCAAGAAAGTGCTAGTGGCTAGTGCAGTGAGCAATGCTATTAACCACCATCAAACCTTACCCCAAAAACGAAAGGACCCCGGCTGTCCTACTATTTCAATCACAATTGGGGATAAGAATATTAATCGAGCACTTTTAGATCTTGGGTCTAGTGTTAACCTGATTCCTTATTCCGTGTACGAACAATTAGGGGTTGGAGAGTTGAAACCCACTCGTTGCACTCTCCAAATGGCTGATCGATCAATCACCTATCCAAGGGGTCAACTAGAGGATGTGTTAATCAAAGTCGGGGAATTCATATTCCCCGTTGATTTTATCGTTATGGATACACAACCTGTTGCTAACCCAAGAAACCAAATTCCGGTGATTCTTGGTCGACCATTTTTGGCCACTTCCAATGCCGTAATAAATTGTCGCAATGGCTCCATGACTCTATCCTTCGGAAAGAGGTCTAGTGAGTTCAATATTTATAAGATGGGAAGTCTGCCCCCCGTGCCTAAAACTAGTACACGAGAAGTTTGCTCTATTCACGAAATCACGCAGGAGGACTGCGAGTTTGAAAGATTTCTATTTGATGAAAACAGTTTTGACGCCACTAGTGCGTCCCTCCTTGAGCCTACTACCGTTGACACAACCGATGTTGATTATGAATGTTTCACTTTTTTGGATGATGACGACTCACAGCCCGAATATAAGTCGTTTGAATTTTTAGATGAGTCAGTCGAACCATCCGAATCGGTTGTTTGCAGTGATTTCGAACCTGTGTTAGAGTCCTTTGAGTTCGAGGTAGATTCCGCAATGATTCTTTCGCCTCAGAAATGCGAACTCACTCCCTTGCCGTCTCACCTTAGATATGCCTACATATGTGAGAATGAGACTTTTCCCATTATCATATCAGCCTCTCTAGCCTTCGAGCAAGAGAACGCTATTTTAAAAGTCTTACAAGATAGGCGGCAAGTTTTCAGTTGTACTATGGCGGACATCGAGGAGATCAGTTCCCTCATATTTGAATATCATACATTGATGGATGATGCCATGCCAATAGAGGACCCATAGGAACATCTTGGGGGTATTGTGGTGAGTCAACTTCCTCCCTTAGAAGTTGAAATATCCCCATTTCTTTTAATAAGGTACGAGAATGCCAACACTCCACTGATTGCTGATCATTTACATTCTCGTTTCGATGCATCACCATCACCTGTATATTTACCTCCACACCTCCCATACCACTACTTCTATCTTCCCCAATTCTTTGCGGACCACCACAACTTATTTTTCCACCAGCCAATATTCTTTACTGATAAATTTTTCAACTGGTTGGTGTTGACTTTTGGCCGATGCAAAGTTTGGCAGTAATGTCTAACATAGTTTAAATGAAGTTTGGGGGAGGGTCTTTTTGTATATATTTTGTTTTTCTTAACAATAAAAAAAAACTATAAATAAATAAACAGGGGAGTATCGGTATTTTGACCCTCTTGGTTTAGCATGATAGTGAGGACACTGTCAAGTTCAAGTTTGGGGGTATGCTCGGTACGTCTTCTTCCTTCGCATTCATTTGTACATATTTTTGCATTTGCATACCTATTTGAAAACCCATAAAAATTGAAAAATTTCAAAAATTATAAAAATTATTGTATTCAATTTTGGCTAATTGACTAGAGTTTGACAGATAGGTTAACTGGCTAGGAACAACTAGATCTTTAACGTAGTAAATTAAAAACCCTAAAGATAACCTTCCTTAAAGTTTAACGGTAGAAAGTATATGCCTTTGTAGTTTATTTAGAAATAGGCAAATTTTGGGTTCACTTCTTGGGCTAAGTCTAAACAAGGGAAGAGTATTGATGTTCTTATTAGAGTATAAGTTTGAAAAATAGTTCCTAGCTTAAGACTAGATTCTAAAAATGTATACCCTACAATTTGCACAATCACGCACCTTGAAACTTGGAATAGTAGAAGAGACCTTGAAGTGCACTTGTCTAAAGTCCTTAGTACAATGAAAATAAAGAAAAAAAAAATGAATAAAGAATAAAAAAAATGGACACTGGTTTTTGTGATTACTTAAGGCTGCAAAAATAGAAAAATATTTAGCGAGTGTGCTTCATCACCTAGTGCCTTAGACCAACTGGTTTAGGAGTCACTGCTAAAGCCTTGGGTGTTGCAAAACTAGGAAGTACGCTTTAAAGTGCTAACGCATCTTATAATCGGTTGTTGGTACCTCAAGAAGTATTAACGGTCGCATGAAGGATGTGTAAGCAAATTTCATTCAAAATTCACGAATTAATAAGTGCTTTGGACAATCGACGAAAGTACGATTGCTTGATTTGAATTTCCAAGTGTAGGGGTGATCTATACATACACGTAGGGGTATGTGATTGGAATTTAGATAAGAGAAAGGAATGAAAGATAGAACTTGTATCTTTAGTAGAGTTGATAGAAATTCCTAAGTGGAGATGTAACCCTAGAAGGAAAACTTAGGAGATGCCGAAAGCTAAGTAGGTCTACATAACATATATAATCTTAAGGAAGTGTGAAGAATGTGGGTGGATAATTTACAAGTATAAGATAATAGAATTCCTTGTTGGAAAACCTAATTGGAGAACAAAAGTCAATGGGCCGAGTTGATAGGATTTTGTGGGTGTAATCCGCTGAAAACCCTCAGGAGACAACACTCCTCCTACTAGGGACACCTAGAGGTTTAACGGCTTGTTGCACGTGCTCAGTGCAATCGCGTTTCCCTGCGAAAGTGTGGTTAGGATTTTAGTGAATAATTAATAAGTTTGCTCGAGGACGAGCAAAAGGTAAGTTTGGGGGTATTTGTTCAGACCATAATATTGCATTTATCATTCCCCTATTCTTATCCTTTTTATAAATAAACAGGTACTCTTGACGCACGTTTGTTGCATATTACAGGATACAGGTTTCTGGAGCAAATACAGTGAAAAAGACACAAAACAACAGAAAAGAGACTTTTGACCAGCAATTAGACGGATCCTAGTCAAACCCAGTTCACATAGGTGCAAGGCAACGAATGTCAAGGTGAAACGGTTAAAAGGCCAATACAAGTCTTCACTGAAGATCTGGAGAAGAACCAGAAGCCCAAAAGAGAAAATAAGTGAAGAAACAGAAGCCCAAAGAGCCAAGGAAAAAGCACAAAAAATTACAGAGTCTGACTCCTCAGTATGGCCGCGGAACCGCGGCCAAACCCATGCTGGCGCCGCGTTTCCGCGGCCATCAAGTGGGCATGTCGGTGCATTTTTTCTGAGTCGGCGCGTCGGTGCAGATGTTGGGATTTTACGTGGGCAAATCTGTAATTTTGCATGTGCGAGAGTCTGTAACCCTAGGTTTCCTATTTTCCTATAAATTGTAATTTTAGATCTGTAAATCCTTATGCCTCTTTTCAATCAATAAAAATTCAGAATTTCTGGGAGTGATTATTCAGATCTGTTCTTTATCGCTTGGAGGGAGCCGTCAAATTAGTAAGTACTTTTTTATTCTTTTAATGTTTTATCATCCCCTAATGAGCGAGTAGTCTCCTCGCTTGTTAGGGTTAGTCTTAGGGAAAGGGTTGAGAGATGAAATCTCTCACCCCTTTCAATGCCATATTAAACCAAAGAATTAGCACTCCATGCATGCGCGCACAACCGCTCCCTGCGGCACCCTACCCCTAGAGGTAACGGTGAACCGCAGTATAAAGGGCCGGTTGCGCGCGTTTTCCTTGGGGGTTAGGGTAATTAACGATAAAGGAAGGATACGAACCTAGAGGAAGAAATATCTTCCCAAAAGATTCGTATCCACTTTATCGATAATTACCGTAACATCTAACAGATCTAAAAATATGGCAATGAAAGCGGTGAGGAAAACATTTAATCTCCAAAACTTTCCCGAAGCCTAACCCTAGCAAGACATTTAATTAGATAAATTAGATCCGTTTTTATAGATTTTCATAAACCAACCAAAACAACAAATCGAATCAACTCGTTAAAACACATAAAAGGAATTTACCCGTCTCTGTGGATCGACTCGTACTCACCGGCTAGCTGCGAAGCGAAGCCGTTTCTGATTACGGTAAACTCATATTTTTGACATTAATCACTGTCCTAATTAATCGCATCATATGCTGTGTAGGAAGACATCACTTAGCTACCGCACACTACGCTTTAACTATGGTCAACAAATGTAGCATGAATACTAAGTGCTCTACTTCCTAAAATGACGGAGGGTTACGACCGGTTTTTAAGAAAACCCTTTGCGTAATGAACTTGTTATCGTCGTAGAATCGAGTGATTTTGAAAAAGGAGTGTTTTTGAGGCTTTTACTAGTTTCGCTAAAGAGGTCACTCCCGGTGAAGGGATCTCGGCTCTTTCCTTATCGAATAAGGTGCATGATATTTCATAAATACCACTATGCAAAGCAAAAACTATAGAAGCAATCAAAAGACAAACCGAGTGGGTTGTAGCATCTGTTAGTTTCGCTAAAGAGGTCACTCTCGGTGAAAGGATCTCGGATCTTTCCTTATCGAATAAGGTGCTGGATATTCTATAAAGAATATCGCTATACAAAGCAAGAACTAGAGCTACCAGTTTTTAAAACAAGTTTCTACAACATCTTTAGGTTTCTTTTATATCATTAATCTCATTAATGAATTCCCATCATATTATGCTTCCTAAGAATCACAGAAGAAACGAAAGCATCAATTTTTATTATATATCATATATATAAAATATAAGCAATCGTCTCAGAATATCAAGTGATCACATCACAGAATATCAACAGCAGAAGAACACATATGAAATATTGGATATACTAGGAATTCCGTGTTTTAAATTAAGCCAATATAAAACACGGATTCCACGTTCGCGATGAGTAGCCAAACCCATATCCCTAGACCCCTATGAGAGCAGCAAGCAACCCTCCCAATTCTAGAGTTAGGAGACCCGGTCTCAACTCCTTGAGATGGTCTCCCACTGGACTCAAGAACCTGGTTACTTGTGCTCTCCTCCTTGGGTCTATCCTAATGCAGAAAAGTAAATAATATACATCAATGGTTACATCATCCTCAACCCGGAAATGCCCCAATGAAAGAATATTACATACAATCTTTTACATGAATGAAAATGAAAAACTCTCATCCCACATAAAAGCCCCGGCTATTCAAAACACGACGATCCAATATAACATATCACAGCAACACATAACATCACAAGTCATCAACGTAAGTAAATATGCATATCTCAATTGTCGTTGACATATAACAACGAAACCGGCAATACACCACATATTACACTTACGGTCGCAGAAAAGATAGTGAAAAACTACAACAATTGGAATCCGTAACCACCTTAGACATCATAAACCAAATGTATCACATACTTTGGATTTCATGCCTAACCAAATGAATTCCTTAGACATCACATGCCTAATAATTATAAACCCCACATTTTAGTCTCGATATTGAAAACACTTTTAAATAACCAGTCGGGTAATTCAACAAGATTCCCGACAACCTGATCGAATGCTCGTCGGAAACTTTAGTAGACGGTCGCACCCCCGATGCCGTCGACGAAGTGCACTAAGGCGGAACACCGCTGCCACGAGCACCCTAAGGATGCTTTTGGCGATGGGGTTCTCCTACAGTCACTTGGTCGGGGCTATGGGGCGTGGCTATCTAGTAAGGTTACCCGGTGAGTATCCGCGTACACTACGTTATTGCGACGGACTTTTGATGCTCATCAAAATTTCCTGGCAACCGATCAAATGAGACTAAACTGCTAGATTTATAAAATTCAAACTAGTTATCTCATAACTAATTATATGGATTCCAAATATTGTATCACAATCATAGATAGCTAGACGAAGTTAAACATTTCGATCGAATAAACAAACATCCAAAATTTCCCAACATGCTCAACACTTGAGCGGAGTTCAAAAAATACGTAGAACACGCCACAGCTCCTATGAACCATCCGTAGAAGGGACGACCCATGCCTCACTCATGTCGCTACGGAACTGCGGCAAACCCTAGGGTATGACCGCGGATACGCGATCCAAAAAGTCGAGTTTAGGTATCGTTCTTCTAGAGGGTCCACAGAATCGCTTGCATGATTTTCTGAAGATTTTAAACTCGGAAAAAATCCAATTCTTGGAAAATTTCCAGCAGGGAAAAATTGGGTTATTGATATCCATTCGAACTTTTTTAACATCGTCTAAATAACCCGAAAACATGTTAGAATTACGACTGCGAAACACTCCGAGTTACCTTTGCAGAAAGTTAACATCACATACAAATTTAGCAAAAATAAACAACACCTGAAACACCAAAACCAGAGACTGGAACACCCTGAAAATTTGAAGCCAAAACTCCAAAAAAGACCTGAGCACACCGGTTTTAAGCCCTATGCGGTCGACCACTTTTGCTCCAAATTGCTTCAAATTTTTACAGTATTCATGTTATATCACATACAACATTCTGTACTTGTTTAAAAAAATTTTAGACCCTTTAAAAATTCGACAGAAACTAGGTATTGGTGTTGCAAGTTTCGGTGTAGTTTCGGTTTCGTAATGTAACAATCATCGTTTAAATCTCTAGCTTGGCTCTGATGCCACTGTAGGGTTACCTAGCGCGGCAGCAAGGTTTCGGGAGGCATCGTCCATGCCGTTTTCAAAATTTTTGCCGTTCTAAAAAACCCTAACCTAGAATCTTTAACTAGAGATTTAAAAAAAATATCATGCAAACAACTTTGCAAACATGTGAATGAGGAATACAACCTTTGTAAATTGGTCCTTCACTTCTAAAGCTCCTTGTAGTAGTCCTTTCGCTGCGAGTAGTGATCTCCCGAACTCTAGTATGGGTTCCCTTGGAGAAATGAACAAGCTTGCACGAAGTCTTCGAGGCCGAAGATGATCTACATCGAGGAGACTCAAGCTCATGCTACCTCTTCACTAATATGTGAATTAGTGAAGCAAACACCCTAAACTAAATGGCTAATAGTATAGGATGATGAAGTAGGAAATGGGCTTTTTTTAGTTTTCTTTTTCTCACAATATTTTCTCACCTTAAAAAAAGCTAGGAAGCTTTTTCTCTCATGAAGAAGAAGAAGTGATGAGATGAAGAAATGAACTTATGAGGTGAGAATAACAACCATGGGTGAGTTAGTGTCATACAATAACTCATGTAGAGAATAAACCATGGGTTAACAATAATGGTTTGGTTAATAAATATCTTCAAGTAAAACAAAATGAGTGGACTTGGTCAATGGTTCCACAAGCTTCTACAAGCTTCAACCATGTGACTAATTACCACTAATTAGTGAATTACCAAGATAAATAAAAACCTTAGGATTATCATAACCATGGTTTAAGTCTCATACACCCATGTTGCATGTGGTATCTAGCATGACACAAAATAATGTACATTAATATATATCACATATATACTAAATGTACACATGTGAGAAAAAGAAATGTTTTGTGAGAAAATATTAGTTAATGTAAGTTAATATATCAAATATATAATTATACATTAAATTATGAAATCAACACTTGATTTAATAATCCGGCTATATCACATATAACCGACTAATATCAAATGTAACATCTATCGAATCAACACTTGATCCAATAACCCGGCTATATCACATATAACCGACCGATATCACATATCGCGAGAATAGAATGCGGTATCTTATATGCGCATTAATCTCGGTCCCGCACATATCACATATGTGCTCCTATTTCGTTTCGCATGAACCAGAAAAGCTCTGTGTAGGAATCTAAAGACTCGTCAATACGCCGGCAGTAGGTGATGATCATATCAAACACCAACAAGCCGCAAGCTGTCTGCTAAACGTAACGGCCACCCGGGTATTGAGCGATCAGAAGATCAAAAAGCAAGCCTGCTCATACTCCTGCGAATCCAATCAGTAACACTACCGTACAGTCCGGTCTCTTCGTCAGATATGTCGCATATCAACAGCCTGGGGGTGGTTTAACGTCAGACCGCAATAGCCTGATAAGTCATGTCGATTCAAGGTCCATAACGGTTCGAGAAACTATTGATAACACTTACCAGTAAATCTCAGCAACCCTGACCAGGGATTTCATGTTATGGTCAATCGAGCATAGAGCAACATCAACTCCAAATACCGGGAGAGGCGAATCCCCTCCTATCGCTCATTGCCTCCATATGAATCAGGACTGTACCCAAAAACCACCTTTTTGCATGATCTCTTGACCGTGGTATGGTGGAAATCAAAGCACAGTAGGAATCACACAAGATTCTATAACGATCTCGGGTCGACAGACTAACCTGTACCAGTGTCACCAGAGAACTGCTATCTGACGATAGGTATAATACCATCTAGGAGTTCTCGGCGAATCCGTTCAGTGTACCCAGTCTCCACTGAGCACCCGTATACCTTCTCTGATGTCAAACACCAATGGATGTGGGATCATCCATCGCCCATCATATGGGTCAAGAAGCACATACGCTAGTCTACTCTGGAGTATCGATGCCCTGTCTCAATACTTCTACGACTATGAACAATTATAGGGTGTACTTGTGGAATACCCTTGGCCCCACTAGTATGATCTCCATCATAGTCCTGGTAGTCAAGTACACATCCTAAGGGCTTTATCAATATGTGAGAGCAAGACAACATCACTTATACAAGTCAACATATTAAGATAAAGTGCAACCAGATAGCATACTGTCATGTCGAGCACGAAAGTCCTCCCTATATATGTCCAAACATCCACTACAATATACATCCCATGTATAGTAATGTCCTCTAGGGCATACATATAACTAACAAAATGCACAGGTGAGAAAAATAATTCTTAAGTGAGCTAATATTAGTTAATGTAAATTAATATATCAAATATATAATTATACATTAAATTATTAAATCAACTCTTGATTTAATAATCCGGCTATATCACATACAACCGACTAATATCATATGTATCAACTTATCGAATCAATACTTGATTCGACAGCCCGTCTATATCACATATAACCGACCGATATCACATATCGCGAGAATAGAATACGGTATCACATACACGTATTAATCTCGGTCCCGTACATATCACATATGTGCTCTTATTTCGTTTCGCTTGAGCCAGGAAACCTCTGTGCAGGACTTTAAAGACTCGTCAATACGCCGACAGTAGGTGGTGATCATATCAGTCACCCATAAGCCGCAAGCGGTCTGCTAAACGTAACGGCCACCCAGATATTGAGCGATCAGAAGATCAACAAGCAAGCCTGCTCATACTCCTACAAATCCAAGAAGCAACATAACCGTACAGTCTGGTCTCTTCGTCGGATATATCACATATCTCTCCTGGGGGTGGTAAACGTCAGACCCCAATAGCTTGATAAGTCATGCCGATGCAAGGTCCATAACGGTTTAAGAAACTACTGATAACACTTACCAGTAAATCACAGCAACCCTGGCCAGGGATTTCCTGTAATGGCCAATCGAGCATAGCGCAACATCAACCCCCAATGCTGGGAGAGACAAATCCCCTCCTATCGCTCATTGCCTCCATATGACTCGGGGCTGTACCCAAAAACCACCGTTTTGCATGATCTCTTGAACGTGGTAAGGTGGAAATCAAAGCACAATGGGAATCACACAAGACTCTATGACGATCTCGGGTCGACAGACTAACCTGTATCAGTGTCACCAGAGAACTGCCATCTGACGTGAGGTATAATACCATCTAGGAGATCTCGGCGAGTTCGTCCAGTGTACCCGGTCTTCACTGAGCACCCGTATACCATCTCTGATGTCAAACACCAACGGATATGGGATTATCCATCACCCATCACATGGGTTGAGAAGCGTATACGCTAGTTTACTCTGGAATATCGATGCCCCGTCTCGATATTCCCACGACTAGGAACTTTTGAAGGATGTACTTACTAACTACCTCTGCCCTACTAATATGATCTGCATCATAATCCTTGTAGTCAAGTACTCATCCTAAGGGCTTTATCAATATGTAATAGATAGATAATAAGTGTACAAGTTAAGATAAAGAGCAACCAGATAGTATGTTATCATGTCGAGCAAGAAATCCCTCCCTAAATATGTCCAAGCATCCACTATAATATACATCACATGTATAATAATGGCATCTAGGGCATACATATAACTAACAAAAACTAAATGAGGTGGCATATTATAGAAGCACCTTGTAATAAATTACAAGAATACCCCTCATCTGTATATACATACCCGTATCCGTATTCCGACAAAATACGAATACAATGAGACAAATATAATCCAACAATATAATACTAGAATCCGGCTTAAACCAAAACCCACTAGTATTATCCGTCCGAATCATGATATGTGCACAAGTGCACATATATGATCGAACCCTGCCGTAAGACCATACGACCTCTACATCATTTCGCCAGAAGAAGGGAAACCCTCTGTGTGGGACTCTAAAGACTCGTTAATACGTTGGCAGTGGGTTTAACGATAAGCACGTCAGCAGCACTAGCTGTACGTAACGGCTACCCAGGTATTGAGCGAAAGGAAGGCCGACGAGCAAACTCATCCTGATCCCTATTAAGCCTATCCATGACAATATCCATATAATCCGGTTTGTTCGTCTAAGAGTATTGCATATCGAGTCTAGGGGGTGGATAAAGTTAGACCCCTAACAATGCGACATTTCATGTCGGTATGAAGCCCATCACTAACTAAGAAACTACTGATCCAAATCAGTAATTATCGACTACCTTAGCCAAGGATTTCTGGTGATGGCCACCCGTGCACAACGCGACATCAAACCCCAATACCGGAAGAGACGAATCCCCGAAGATCCGCTTACTGCCTCTATGTGGCTTGGGACTGTACCCAATTAAAACCGGTTTGCACGACTCCTTTGAGCCATGGTAGGGAAGTAATCAAAGCACAGTGGGAACTCACACGAGACAAATAACGATATCAGGTCGACAGACTAACCTGTACACATGTCACCTGGGAACTGCTATCTGACAATAGGTATACTACCAACTAGCATGTTCCCGGCTAATCCGTCCAGTGTACTCATAACCCAATGAGCACCTGTATACTATCTTAGGTGAACAAACTAACACCAATGACCTGTGAGACCTGGCCACCACCCCTCGTCGGGGTCTCGATCAGCATACACTAGTCTACTCTGGAGTATCGATGCCCAGTCTCGATACTCCCACGACTAGGGGCATTTAAGGATGTGCTTATAGACCATCCAGCTCCCACGTATATGATCGCTATCATAATGCTTGTAGTTAAGAAACAATCCTGTGGGCTCTATCAACATGTAATAGTGATCTATAATACCACATAAAGCATGTACATTATGATAAAGACAAACCAGATAGCATACTATCATCTTGAGTAAGACTGTTCTTTCCGTATAGGTCCTCCCTCAATCATCGCAATCGCGTGCCTGCGATTCAATAATTGACTTGAAGGCACTATATCCAACATTCTCCGACTTGCACTTAAGGCTAAATATTGCGGTGTCGCATACTCACAGCTCGTGTGATACCGAACACCCAACTTCTCTAATAAAACTCGTTTGTAAAACTATTGTGTTCGAGAAATAGTCTCAGTGAGTGGGTACGCTCCAATGTCTGGATATCTGATGGGACCCAGTTCACTAATGAACTCCAAATCCAACAAACTTCTTAGACTGTAGCATGCACTAAATTTAATCAGTATCCTGTGCCATGCCTTCCACAGTATCCGCTTGGACCACCTGTCCAACATATTGTCCCTCAATAGAGGGAAAACTATAACTCTGATAGTCACTCTGTCAACCAGGTCACCTTGGAAGCCTGAAATGATAACTGTATCCCGAAGGAGCCTGCCGTTACCATATCCCAAGAACATCCACTTATGTTCATAACCGCTTCCCAACGTTTCTCCAGGATTGGATTAATATATATATATGCTTATTGCAGCTTGTGCAAAAGTAATATCTGGTGTTGTACTTGACATCTCATGATTGACTCAATTGCCTAAGCAAGCGATATGTCAATCATGCAAATCCCTCTCCTCATCAGTCTGTAAGACATCCTTTAAAGAGGATGACTCCATCACCTGCGGGTACTTCCACCTCGCCAGGAGACGTCCATTCTAAAACACCTTTAGAATAATGTCAAAGTACCCAAATTGGGACACTTCCCAAATCTAGATCTAAAACCATAGATTTAGTGACCAGAATCCCTAATATTTTATCCATATCCTATGTGGAGAAACACCTTGTGACAACCACAGTATATAACCGATCGTAGTATAGGAAGATCTTTCCTTATCAAGTGCATGTCATCCAAATACCTGGACACCACTCTCTACTACCTTCTTACCAGATCCATCTCCTATTCTGATGAAATCAAAATCTATGACTGTCACATCAAAAATAGATGATCTATTTCCACTATACCTGCTTTAGTCTATAAATAGACATAAGCTACTTGCCCACTATGCTTCCGCTTCTCCTACTGACTACAACAACCTTCTAGCAGAGTCATATACACGTGCACTTTCTAAAACTAATTTAGAACAACGCTATACTCATCCTCCTGCCAGGTCTCATAGTCTAGAACAGCAGCAATGGAAAGTTTGGTTAATCATAAACTTCCCTGTCACCGTCTTTGAGGATACCAAAGTACCTCTCGGGTGTCTGAGGTTACCCACCAAATCTGTGGAGTGGCTAATAGATCGTCGAAACCATTTGAATCGTTAGATTCTATTAAATTTTCAGTAATCGTTTATGGTTCTGGAATCACTTCCAGTTCTACCATACTCCCACTAATTTTTTCTGAAAAGAATCCATTTTACTAAAACTGGTGGCGAGTCAAGAACAATATAACTATTGATCTTTCTGATGGTAGAAAGTTAACCCTCGTCAAAGCACGGGATAACCCACAAACTGCCATTACTGAAACATGCCTTGTGTTTTTCCAGCTTCTGGTTTTAAGCATAAGTCGGAAAACTCCATATACCTTAACATCGTTAAGATATGAATCCATTCTATATATCCAATATAGAAACAAATGCACTAATTTAATCGGAACCAGATTCAAAAATCATGCAGCTGTTTCCAGTGCATATCAACAAACTGGAAGGAGGCCAAGCAACATTACACACCTAGGAATATATCCACATATGAGTAACCTGAAAGAAAAGAAAGTTCTCAAAACCATTACTTACAACGGAATACCCAGCACAAGTATCTATATCTTGGACTACCTCGAAGAATCCTGATACTTCCAACAAATGGTTCTCTACTTTATTCTTATACCTATAACTTCTCAAAATTTGGACTCTGTATTTCAACGAAATACTTGTCTAAAACTAGAGAAGTCAAAAGTAAAGAGAATATAGTACGAGTACCAACCCTTTGTCTTGAAACATATGGTTCTCTACTTCATTCTTATACCTATAACTTCTCAAAATCCAGAACTTGTATTTCAACGAAATACTTGTTTAGAACTGGAGAAGTCATGAGAAAATAGAATATAGTATGAGTACCAACCCCTTTGTCCTTACGGACACCGGACAACATACAATACTTTATATAAGTCACCTGAGTTCAATAACTCAAAGCCTGTGTGTCGTAGGTTGAAAAACTATACTAAAAAGAATTACACCGTTGTTGAATGCACCTTACCTAATAACCAACTGATATAGGTAAATGTCATAGACATAATTTCAAAAATTTATATCTCACTTTATAAAATAAACGTAAAGATATATCAGTTTGAAATTGGTGCATAACAACGGATATTCAAAACTAAAAATTTGTCGTCAGGCAAAACCCAGGTGATTTCCTCAAATATCACCAATTACAAAGAATTCTGATATATATTGAGGATCTAATCACCCAATTCCCAATATCTTACTCCTACTCATCATCCGTAATACCATACAGATGTGAGAAACAAATCTGGTAAATACATACCCTGGAGTTAGAATCTAATTGGGAAAACAGTTTTCTGTTAAAATCGCACAGTAAATCTGAAACATGAAAATGTTTCGATGGGGTAACCGGGTATTACTAGTAATGCTTCTTCCACTATCCAGTTTCATGACAGTAACCGAATACTTCTTTGCCCTCACTCCAATCCCTTTATATGTCTTTACTTATTACCTTCTGTACACCATACTTAGGCTAATTGATTTCTTCCTTCCCTACCTTTCGGCATCAGCCTAAGGTTTGGAAGAAGACTATCCAATAAGCACAATAGGTGTACTCTCCTAATACCAGGAGCCCTCGCAACCTGAGAGAAGGTGAAGAGAAAAGGCAACTGAATAATCCTATTTTATTTCTCCCGAACCAGAATCCATCCTCGAACTGGAACAAGTTCCTTCGAGTTCGTATGTAATTATACGATGGCATATCCAAGCAATATGGATCTTTGTAGTGATACGAAGTGTTATGGAGAAATCCAAAATGGATGTATTAGTGGCAGGGGTGTACGCGGTTTTGTCGTGAATGATAGCAGTCGCAATTTCCTTTGCCCTTATTCTAATCCCTTTATATGTCTTTACTTATTACCTTCTGTACACCACACTTAGACTAATTGGTTTTCTTCCTTCTCCGCCTTTCGGCACCTTCCTATGGTTTGGAAGAAGACTATCCAGTAAGCGCAATAGGTGTAGTCTCATAATACTAGGAGCTCTCGCAACCTGAGATAAAGTAAAGGGAAAAGACAACCGAATAATCCTATTCAATTTCTTCTGAACCATAATCCATCCTCGAACTCAAACAAGTTCCTTTAAGTTTGTATGTAACTATACGATGGAATATCCAAGCAATATGGATTTTTGTAGTGATACGAATTGTTCTGGAGAAATGCAAAGGGGATGTAGGATTGGCAATGATATATGCGATTCCGTGACAATCCAAAAGCCAAAGTATTTTAAGAAGGTTCGATTAACTTGGTTCATGAGTTTTAGTTTAGGGTCGGGCCATGGTCGCTGCCAAAGAAAGAGAGAAAAGAAACACTCAGCGTGCACTTAAACCTAGATCAGAATGATTAATTACTTTAACTAATCAGGATGGCTCCCACTGTTTTCTCGAATTCTCCTTCAAATCCTAAAAGGAGAATTAGTCGGGATCATCTAAAATCACCCGAGGAGTATCCTACACATCAGTGGGAATTGGGATCCAACTATCATCACATGATAACTTGATGGAAGCCTCTCAAGTCACCACACTCCAGAAGGTATGCGCATGCCTGGCATGCTTCATGTATATTTGAAACTCCCGATGTGGTTTTTTACCCCAAGTGGTTCATGACCTTAACAAAGGCCAACAAATCATAAACCACAAGTCAAGTTCGACCTTTCATTATCCTGGATTAACCTAGACCCACCAGTACAAACCCTTGACAAAGGCCAACAAGGTTATATAACTGTCCTAGATAATCGCATCTCAATGCAACAGACAAACAATATCTAGCTACCGAACACCACGCTTTGATAAAGGCCAACAAACGCAGAACGAATACTAGATACTACTCATCCGAAATGACAGAGGGCCACTACTGGTTTTTGTTAGTTATATGTATTCCCTAGAGGCCATTACTGTACATGTGATGTATATTGTAGTGGATGCTTGGACATATATGGAGAGGACTTTCTTGCTCGACATGATAGTATGCTATCTGGTTCCTTTTTATCTAAACATGTACACTTATTGTCTCTCTATTACATGTTGATAAAGCCCTTAGGATGAGTACTTGATTACCAGGATTATGATGCGGATCATACTAGTAGGGCAGTGGTAGTCGGCAAGTACATCCTTCAAATGTTCCTAGTCGTGAGAGTATCAAGACAGGGCATCGATACTCCAGAGTAGACTAGCGTATACGCTTCTCGACCCATATGATGGGCGATGGATGATCCCATATCCATTGGTGTTTGACAACAGAGAAGGTATACGGGTGCTCAGTGGAGACTGGGTACACTGGAAGGACTCGTCGAGGACTCCTAGATGGTATTATACCTATCGTCGGATAGCAGTTCTCTGGTGACACTGGTATAGGTTAGTCTGTTGACCCGAGATCGTTATAGAGTCTTGAATGATTCCTACTGTGCTTTGATTTCCACCATACCACGGTCAAGAGATCCTGCAAAAAGGTGGTTTTTAGGTATAGTCCCGAGTCACATGGAGGCAACGAGCGATAGGAGGGGATTCGTCTATCCCGGTATTGGGAGTTGATGTTACGCTATGCTCGATTGGCCATAACAGGAAATCCCTGGCCAGGGTTGCTGAGATCTACTGGTAAGTGTTATCAGTAGTTTCTCGAACCGTTATGGTCCTTGCATCGGCATGACTTATCAGGCTATTGCGGTCTGACGTTATACCACCCCCAGGCTGTGATATGCGACATATCTGACAAAGAGACCGGACTGTACAGCAGTGTTACTGATTGGATTCGCATGAGTATGGGCAGGCTTGCTTGTTGATCTTTTGATAACTCACTACCCGGGTGGCCGTTACGTTTAGCAGTCCGCTTGCGGCTTGTGGGTGTTTGATATGATCATCACATACTGCTGGCGTATTGACGAGTCTTTAGAGTCCTACACAGAGGTTTCCTGGTTCGTGCGAAACGGAGTATGAGCACATATGTGATATGTGCGGGACCGAGATTAATGCATGTATGTGATACCGCATTCTATTCTCACGATTTGTGACATCAGTCGGTTATATGTGATATAGCCGGGTTATCGGATCAAGTGTTGATTCGATAAGTTGTTGCATTTGATATTAGTCGGTTATATGTGATATAGCCGGATTATTAAATCAAGTGTTGATCTAATAATTTAATATAGAATTATATATTTGATATATTAAATTATATTAACTAATATTAGCTCACTTAAGTATTTATTTTTCTCACTTAATGGTACACTTAACATATATGTGATATATGTTAATTGTATTGTTTTCTTTTGCACAAAATATATATGTGATATATATTATTGTGTCATGTTAGGTTATACATGCAACAAGGGTGTATGAGACTCACACCATGCTAGGTTTAGTGAAGGGTTTTATTTATTTAAAGTTAAACAAAATTGACGGAAATTGGGTGAATGGTTAAAGCTTGTGGAACCATTGACCAAGTCTACTAATTTTTTTCTTCTTATGATATTTATTAACCCAGCCTTAACTCGTTGCCATAGTTTAGTCTCTACAAGGGTTAGTGTATGTCATATACTCACTATGGTTGCATTTCTAACCTCATCAGATTTGATCACTTCATCACTTCATCTTCTTCTTCCTCTTGAAAGTTTTCTAGCTTTTGATCAAGTGATGAAATATTGTGAGAAAACAAATTCTAAAGTGAGCCCATTTCCTACTTCATCATCCTCTACTATTAGCCATTTAGTTTAGGGCGTTTGCTTCACTAATCTACCATTAGTGAAGAGGTAGCATGAGCTTGAGTCTCCTCGACGTAGATCATCTTCGGCTTTGAAGACTTTTAGCAAGTTTGCATCGTTCACCTTGTGGTGCCTCTCAAGAGTTCGGGAGATCATTACTCGCAGCGAAGGGACTTCTTCACGGAGCATTTGAAGTGAAGGACCGGTCTACGAAGGTTGTATTTCGCATTCACTAAGTTTTGAAGTTGTTTACATATCGTTTTGTCTAAATTTCTAGTTAAGATTCTTGGGTTAGGGTCCTTTAGTTCGGCAAAATTTTGAAAACGGCATGGACGATGCCTCCCGAAACCTTGCTGCCTTGCTAAGTAACCCTACAGTTGTATCAGAGCCAGGCAAGAGATTTAAATGTTGTTTGTTAGATTACGAAACCGAAACTAGTCCGAAACTTGAAACATATAATCCTAGTTTCTGTCGATTTTTATTTGGCCTTTAAAAATTTTTTTAGCAACCGTAGAATGTTGTATGCGATATAACATGAACACCATACAAATTTGAACCCTATCCACCTTCTTTTGGCTGTCCACATGAGCCCAAAAATCAAGCTCACCGGTTCCATTTGGGAATTTGGGTGTCAAATTTTTAGGGTGTTCCAGTTTCTGGATTTTAGTGTTTTAGGTATTGCTAGTTTTTGCTAAATTTGCATATGATGTTAACTTTCTGCAAAGGCAATTCGGAGTATTTCGTAATCGTAATTCTAACATATATTCGGGTTATTTAGACGATGTTAAAAAGTTCGAACGGATATCAATAACCCATAATTTCCCTCGTTGGAAATTTTCAAGAGTTGGATTTTTTCCGAGTTTAAAATCTTCAGAAAATCATGCAAGTGATTCTGTGGACCCTCTAGAAGAACGATACCCAAACTCGACTTTTTGGATCGCGGAACCGCAATCATACCCTAGGGTTTGCCGTAGTTCCGTGGCGACATGAGTGACGCATGGGTCGGCCCTTCTACGGATGGTTCATAGGAGCTGTGACAGTTTCTGGGTACTTTTTGAACTCCGCTCAAGTGTTGAGCTTGTTGGGAAATTTTGGGTGTTTGTTTATTCGATCGAAAAGTTTAACTTCGACTAGCTATCTGTGATTGTGATATAATATTTGGAATCCACATAATTAGTTGTGAGATAACTAGTTTGAATTTTATAAATCTAACAGTTCAGTCTCATTTGATCGGTTGCGACGGAATTTTGATATGGATCAAAAGTCCTTCGCAATTACGCAGTGTACGCGGATACTCGCCGGTTAACGTTACTAGATAGCCATGTCCCATAGCCACAACCAAGTGATTGTAGGAGAAACCCGTCGCCAAAAGCATCCGTTCGGGTGCTCGCGGCCGCAGTGTTCCGCCTCAGTGCACTTCATCGACGGCATCGGGGGTGCGGCCGTCTACTAAAGTTTTCGACGAGCTTTTGATCAGGTTATCGAGAATCTTGTTGAATTACCCGACATGTTATTGGAAAGCGTTTTCAATATCGAGACTAAAATGCGGGGTTTATAATTGTTAGGCATGTGATGTCTAAGGAATTCATTTGGTTAGGCATGAAATCCAAAGTATGTGATACATTGGGTTTATGATTTCTAAGGTGGTTGCGGATTCCAATTGTTATAGATTTTCACTTTCTTTTCTGTGACCGTAAGTGTAATATGTGGTATATCGTCGGTTTCGTTGCTATATGTCAACGACAATTAGGATACGCATATTCACTTACATTGATAACATGTGATGTTATGTGTTGCTGTGATATATTATATTGGATCGTCGTGTTCTGAATAGCCTGGGTTTTTTTATGTGAGATGAGAGTTTTTCATTTTCATTCATGTAAAAGCTTGTATGTTATATTATTTTATTGGAGCACTTCCGGGTTGAGGATGATGTTACAATTGATGTATATTATTTACTTTTCCGCATTAGGATAGACCCAAGGCGGGGAGCACAAGTAATCCGGTTCTAGGGTCCAGTGGGAGACCATCTCGAGAAGTCGAGACCGGGTCTCCTAACTCTAGAATTGGTAGGGTTGCTTTCCGCTCTCGTTGGGGTCTAGGGATGTGGGTTTGGTTAATCATCGCGAATGTGGAATCCGTGTTTTATACTGGCTTAATTTAAAACACGGAATTCCTAGTATATCCAATATTTCATATATATTCTTCTGCTGCTGATATTCTGTGATGTGATTACTTTATATGATGAGACGAATGCTTATATTATATATATGTTGATATATAGTAAATATTGATGCTTTCGTTTCTTCTGTGATGCTTAGGAAGCATAATTTGATGGGACTTCAATAATGAGATTAATGAAATAAAAGAAACCTAAAGATGTTGTAGAAACTTGTTTTTAAAACTGGTAGCTCTAGTTCTTGCTTTGCATAGTGGTATTCCTTGTAGAATATCCAGCACCTTATTCGATAAGGAAAGAGCCGAGATCCCTTCACCGGGAGTGACCTCTTTAGCGAAACTGGCAGATACTACAACCCACACGGTATGTCTTTTGATTGCTTCTATAGTTTTTGCTATGCATAGTGGTATTTTTGAAATATCCTGTACCTTATTCGATAAAGAAAGAGCCGAGATCCCTTCACGGGGAGTGACCTCTTTAACAAAACTAGTAAAAGCCTCAAAACACTCCTTTTTCAAAATCACTCGATTCTACAACGATATCAAGTTCATTACGCAAAAGGTTTTCATAAAAACATGTCGTAGCCCTCCGTCATTTCAGATAAGTAGTATTTAGTATTCGTGTTACGGTAGTTTGGCCTCCGTCAAGGCGTAGTGTACGATAGCTGTTTAGTGCTTATCTCCTAGCATATGATGCGATTGGATTAGGGTATTCGTACGGCGTTGTTTGGCCTCCGTCAAGGGTCGTGCGGGTGGGTCTAATTCAATCAGGAAATGACGGGTTGAACTTGACTAGCGGACTATGGGTAGTTTGGCCTCCGTCAAGGTCATAGGACGCTAGGGGTAAAATATTATCGGGAATTTCAAGTATTGAAATTTGCAATGGGATTGCATAGCTTCTATGAGATAGTTGGATCCTGATACCCACTACGAGTAAGAGTTACTCCTGGGAGAGTTTTACACATTACAATTAGCCGATCAAGTAGGTGTCTAGAAAGGTGTTAACGGGGTTACGCCCCTGGGAAAATGAGGTTTATTTTAATTAGGTCCGTGCGAAAGCACGGGGAACCTCCCTCAAAGTACCGACACTGGCCTGGCAGAAAGATTGGCGAACTTGTAGGGTATAATTAATCCTGGCTTATCTTACCTTTTAGGATTTGAAGGAAGATTTGATAAAAACAGTGGGAGCCATCCTGATTAGATAAAATAATAACCAATATAATCTTGCAAGAGCGCACGCATAGTGTTTTCTTCTCTCTCTCTCCTGGTAGCGACCATGTCACGCCTTAATCAAGATAATAATATGGATGCATTGACCGAACCTACTTATTATACTGAGCTGGGGATCACTGGTTCCATTCTTTCTTATAATTGTTATAAGACCGAGTAAGAAATAGAGGAATATCCGGATTTCCATGCCACCCGATCGAAGAAAGTGCATGTTGATGTATATTCTTCTGATGTGTTCATTACCGATAACTGTTTCTCAGTATCCTCTACGTCCTAGGTATGAGATACCGGATTAGGATCCCACATATGTAAATTATTACATGGGCTACAGAAAGGTAGAGAACTGAGATTGGGTAACATATCTCTAAGTGTTAGAGAATGGTGTAATTGTTGCAGCCAAGTCAGTTGGCAGATATTACCTTGTATTAAATACATTGATTCTGAACGAGTGTTATTACATACCGAACCTGATATACAACATTACATCGGTTTCTTTAATAAGTTAAAGAAGAATATAATTTTGTATTGATGGATAATGTTGTGAACATTTTCCTTAATCAAGAGTTGATTGGATCTGGCACGTTATGAAATGGCATACATGTTCTAAATCAAACCACGGTTCAAAGTAAGTAGAATACACACAAGAGGAGTAGTTCAGAAATGAACGAATCCTTCTTGTGGTATTGTAGACTAGGTCATATCAATGCAACACGACCAGCTAAGTTACATAAGGATGAATATGAGAATCTGTTCGAATTTTCATCTTATAATACTTGCCAGTCTTGTCTCAAAGATAAAATGACCAATACTCCGTTTACTGGAAACAGAGAAAGAGTTACTGAACTGTTGGGACGGATACATGAAGATGTATACGATCCTATGTCTATAAATGCTAGGGTTGGTTCTTGGTACTTCATTACATTCATAGACTATCTCTCAAGATTCGGACATGTGTTCCTGTTGAAACACTAGTCTGAAACTTTTGAGAAATTCAAGGAATATAAGCTTGAAGTTGAAGAACCAGATGGGTAGAAGTACTAAAATCCTTTGATGTGATCGAGGAGGCGACTACTTGGGCATGGAGTTTCTGGATTTTCTAAACGGAGAATATGATTCTCTCTCAGCTTACTCCTTCGTATACACCACAGCACAACGTTGTATCGGGGCAAAGGTAACGCACCCTATGAGATATGGTGCGCTCTATGATGAGTATTGCAGAGTTACCTGTTTCCTTTTGGAGTTATGCACTTGAGAATATGCATACCTATTGAATAGGATTCCATCCAAATCAACGCCTACCACTCTATATGTGATATGGTATGGGAAGAGACCGTGTCTTAAACGAGTTAAGATATGGGGTTGTCCGGCCTATATTGAAATACAAAATCCGGACAAGCTCGAGGCAAGTTCAGTTCTGTAAGTTTGTCAGGATATCCCAAACATTTGCGAGGGAATATCTTTTACCATACTGAGGAGCAAAATGTGTTTTGTTTCTCAGCATGCCACCTTTTTAGAAAAGGAATTTCTTGTGAAGAAATTAGTGGTCATGAGGTAGAACTGGAAGCAGTTCCAGCTAGACAAACTAACAGCTGATGATTTGGTGAAACCAAAGGATTCAATAGTCTCCAATGAACCTCAGCCTCTCCGTGAATCTGGTAGGGTTCCTCATCCACTTGAGAGATACTACGGTCTTCTCGGTGACAGTGGGAGCGAGGATTGCATTATGGTAGATGATGGCCCAACTAGGTTTAGGCAGGCCATCACGAGTGGCGACTCTGTGTAAAGGCTGGATGCTAAGCGATCAAAGGTGGGATCCATATACACCAACAAAGTATGGCTTTGAATGTTGGTCCTAAAGGGGTAAACCCCATCGACAGCAATCGGATCTTGAGAAGAATCTTGGTGTAAATGGAAATGTTGAGACTTTCAAAGATATGCTTAAGTCCATCAGGATCAATGCGAGCATCGCGGAGTTGGAACATCTGTTTTGATGTGGCAGTCAAAGTGTTTGATTTCATCAAAATGGTAGATGAACCTTGTATATACAAGAAGGTTGTAGAGAGTAAGGTTGTCTTCCGCGTATTGTACGTAGATGACATACTCTTGATAGGAAATAGTTTCCTATGCTACACTCGGTCAAGCTCATCTTATCACGAAGATTCTCCATGGAAGATCTGGATGATACCTACTACATCTTGTGGATAATGATATATGATGATAGATCTAAGTGGATATTGGGAGTGTCCCAAATCCAGGTACATTAACACCATACTAAACGGGTTTAGTATGTAGGATTCTAAGTGTGGTGGTTCGCCCACTTACTCAGGAATCACTCTCTCCAAAAAGAAGTCTTCCGAGACTGATTTGGAGAGAGCTCACGTGCAAGGGATACCCTATGCTTCGGCAGTAGGCTCTATCATGTATGCGATGTTATATACCATACCAAATGTAGATGACTCACTAGGAGTAGTGATCAGGAATCAATCGGATTTTGGGAAAATCACTAGCCAGCTATGGGGGACATTCTTAAGTACTTGAGAAGCACTAAATGAATGTTCTTGGTTCCAGCTTCCAGAGTGACAAGGTCGACTAAAAGTCAGTCACAGGCATTGTCTTTACCCTCAGTGGAGGGACAGTATGTTGGAAGAGTTCCAAGATAGATACCGTGACATACTAGACGATAAAGGCTGAATACATTGCTACCAACGATACTACCAAAGTGGATGTCTGGACATTTTTTGTTCATAAGATGAACATGGTTCCTACCATTGAGTGTACAATAATTGTTATTGTGACAACAATGGAGTTGTGGCTTTGGCCTAGGAACACAAGTCCTATCAGCATTGGTCTGAGGCTATCGACAAACATGATTTGTCCAAGTCACTTCTCTTTTTTTCCAGACATATTCTAAGGCAAGTATCACCTGATCAGGGAGATGGCTGATCTCCAAGGGATCGAGGTCAGGAGAGTAGACACGAAGGATAACACAGCGGATCCATTCACAAAGGCCTTACCCTAGAGAGACTTCTATAGGACGTTGAGTATGAAATACTGCAACAAATGGCCTTAGTGCAAGTGGGAGATTGTTCGTTATATGTATGCCCTAGAGGCCATTACTGTACATGTGATGTATATTGTAGTGGATGCTTGGAAATATATATGGAGGACTTTCTTTCTCGACATGATAGTATGCTATCTGGTTCCTCTTTGTCTAAACATGTACACTTATTGTCTCTCTATTACATGTTGATAAAGCCCTTAGGACGAGTACTTGACAACCAGGATTATTATGCGGATCATACTAGTGGGGCAGTGGTAGTCGGCAAGTACATCCTTCAAATGTTCCTAGTCGTGGGAGTATCGAGATAAGGCATTGATACTTCAGAGTAGACTAGCGTATATGCTTCTCGACCCATATGATAGGCGATGGATGATCCCATATCCATTGGTGTTTGACATTAGAGAAGGTATACGGGTGCTCAGTGGAGACTGGGTATACTGGAAGGACTCACCGAGAACTCCTAGATGGTATTATACCTATCCTCGGATAGCAGTTCTCTGGTGACACTGGTACAGGTTAGTCTGTTGACTCGAGATCGTCATAAAGACTTTTGTGATTCCCACCATGCTTTGATTTCCACCATAGCACGGTCAAGAGATCGTGCAAAAATGTGGTTTTTGGGTATAGTCTTGAGTCACATGGAGGCAATGAGCGATAAGAGGGGATTCGTCTCTCCCGGTATTGGGAGTTGATATTGCGCTATGCTCAATTGGCCATAACAGGAAATCCTGGGCCAGGGTTGCTGAGATCTACTGGTAAGTGTTATCAGTAGTTTCTCGAACCGTTATGGAAATTGTATCGGCATGACTTATCAGGCTATTGGGGTCTGACGTTATACCACCCCAGGCTGTGATATGCGACATATCTGACGAAGAGACCGGACTGTACGGCAGTGTTACTGATTGGATTCGCAGGAGTATGAGTTGGCTTGCTTGTTGATCTTCTGATCGCTCAATACCCGGGTGGCCGTTACGTTTAGCAGACCGCTTGCGGCTTGTGGGTGTTTGATATGATCATCACCTACTGCCGGCGTATTGACGATTCTTTAGAGTCCTACACAGAGGTTTCCTGGTTCATGCGAAACGGAGTAGGAGCACATATGTGATATGTGCGGGACCGAGATTAATGTACGTATGTGATACCGTATTCTATTCTCACGATTTGTGATATCGGTCGGTTATATGTGATATAGCCGGGTTATCGGATCAAGTGTTGATTCGATAAGTTGTTGCATTTGATATTAGTCGGTTATATATGATATAGCCGGATTATTAAATCAAGTGTTGATCTAATAATTTAATATAGAATTATATATTTGATATATTAAATTATATTAACTAATATTAGCTCACTTAATTATTTCTTTTTCTCACTTAATGGTACACTTAACATATATGTGATATATGTTAATTGTATTAACTAATATTAGCTCACTTAATTATTTCTTTTTCTCACTTAATGGTACACTTAACAAAGGCCTTACCATAGAGAGACTTCTATAGGACGTTGAGTATGAGATACTGCAACAAATGGCCTTAGTGCAAGTGGGAGATTGTTCGTTATATGTATGCCCTAGAGGCCATTACTGTACATGTGATGTATATTGTAGTGGATGCTTGGAAATATATAGGGAGGACTTTCTTGCTCGACATGATAGTATGCTATCTGGTTTCTCTTTATCTAAACATGTACACTTATTGTCTCTCTATTACATGTTGATAAAGCCCTTAGGACGAGTACTTGACAACCAGGATTATTATGCGGATCATACTAGTGGGGAAGTGGTAGTCGGCAAGTACATCCTTCAAATGTTCCTAGTCGTGGGAGTATCGAGATAAGGCATCGATACTTCAGAGTAGACTAGCGTATATGCTTCTCGAACCATATGATAGGCGATGGATGATCCCATATCCATTGGTGTTTGACATCAGAGAAGGTATACGGGTGCTCAGTGGAGACTGGGTACACTGGAAGGACTCACCGAGAACTCCTAGATGGTATTATACCTATCCTCGGATAGCAGTTCTCTGGTGACACTGGTACAGGTTAGTCTGTTGACTCGAGATTGTCATAGAGACTTTTGTGATTCCCACCATGCTTTGATTTTCACATACCACGGTCAAGAGATCGTGCAAAAAGGTGGTTTTTGGGTACAGTCTTGAGTCACATGGAGGCAATGAGCGATAAGAAGGGATTCGTCTCTCCCGGTATTGGGAGTTGACATTGCGCTATGCTCGATTGGCCATAACAGGAAATCCTGGGCCAGGGTTGCTGAGATCTACTGGTAAGTGTTATCAGTAGTTTCTCGAACCGTTATGGACATTGTATCGGCATGACTTATCAGGCTATTGGGGTCTGACGTTATACCACCCCAGGCTGTGATATGTGACATATCTGACGAAGAGACCGGACTGTACGGCAGTGTTACTGATTGGATTCGCAGGAGTATGAGTTGGCTTGCTTGTTGATCTTCTGATCGCTCAATACCCGGGTGGCCGTTACGTTTAGCAGACCGCTTGCGGCTTGTGGGTGTTTGATATGATCATCACCTACTGCCGGCGTATTGACAATTCTTTAGAGTCCTACACAGAGGTTTCCTGGTTCATGCGAAACGGAGTAAGAGCACATATGTGATATGTGCGGGACCGAGATTAATGCACGTATGTGATACCGTATTCTATTCTCACGATTTGTGATATCGGTCGGTTATATGTGATATAGCCGGGTTATCGGATCAAGCGTTGATTCGATAAGTTGTTGCATTTGATATTAGTTGGTTATATGTGATATAGCCGGATTATTAAATCAAGTATTGATCTAATAATTTAATATAGAATTATATATTTGATATATTAAATTATATTAACTAATATTAGCTCACTTAATTATTTCTTTTTCTCGCTTAATGGTACACTTAACATATATGTGATATATGTTAATTGTATTAACTAATATTAGCTCACTTAATTATTTCTTTTTCTCACTTAATGGTACACTTAACAAGGGCCTTACCATAGAGGGACTTCTGTAGGACGTTGAGCATGAGATACTGCAACAAATGGCCTTAGTGCAAGTGGGAGATTGTTCGTTATATGTATGCCCTAGAGGCCATTACTGTACATGTGATGTATATTGTAGTCGATGCTTGGAAATATATAGGGAGGACTTTCTTGCTCGACATGATAGTATGCTATCTGGTTTCTCTTTATCTAAACATGTACACTTATTGTCTCTCTATTACATGTTGATAAAGCCCTTACGACGATTACTTGACAACCAGGATTATTATGCGGATCATACTAGTGGGGCAGTGGTAGTCGGCAAGTACATCCTTCAAATGTTCCTAGTCGTGGGAGTATCGAGATAAGGCATCGATACTTCAGAGTAGACTAGCGTATATGCTTCTCGACCCATATGATAGGCGATGGATGATCCCATATCCATTGGTGTTTGACATCAGAGAAAGTATACGGGTGCTCAGTGGAGACTGGGTATACTGGAAGGACTCACCGAGAACTCCTAGATGGTATTATACCTATCCTCGGATAGCAGTTCTCTGGTGACACTGGTACATGTTAGTCTGTTGACTCGAGATCGTCATAGAGACTTTTGTGATTCCCACCATGCTTTGATTTTCACATACCACGGTCAAGAGATCGTGCAAAAAGGTGGTTTTTGGGTACAGTCTTGAGTCACATGGAGGCAATGAGCGATAAGAGGGGATTCGTCTCTCCCGGTATTGGGAGTTGATATTGCGCTATGCTCGATTGGCCATAACAGGAAATCCTGGGCCAGGGTTGCTGAGATCTACTGGTAAGTGTTATCAATAGTTTCTCGAACCATTATGGACATTGTATCGGCATGACTTATCAGGCTATTGGGGTCTGACGTTATACCACCCCAGGCTGTGATATGCGACATATCTGACGAAGAGACCGGACTGTACGGCAGTGTTACTGATTGGATTCGCAGGAGTATGAGTTGGCTTGCTTGTTGATCTTCTGATCGCTCAATACCCGGGTGGCCGTTACGTTTAGCAGACCGCTTGCGGCTTGTGGGTGTTTGATATGATCATCATCTACTGCCGGCGTATTGACGTTTCTTTAGAGTCCTACACAGAGGTTTCCTGGTTCATACGAAACGGAGTAGGAGCACATATGTGATATGTGCGGGACCGAGATTAATGCACGTATGTGATACCGTATTCTATTCTCACGATTTGTGATATCGGTCGGTTATATGTGATATAGCCGGGTTATCGGATCAAGTGTTGATTCGATAAGTTGTTGCATTTGATATTAGTCGGTTATATGTGATATAGCCGGATTATTAAATCAAGTGTTGATCTAATAATTTAATATAGAATTATATATTTGATATATTAAATTATATTAACTAATATTAGCTCACTTAATTATTTCTTTTTCTCATTTAATGGTACACTTAACATATATGTGATATATGTTAGTTGTATTGTTTTCTTTTGCACAAAATATATATGTGATATATATTATTGTGTCATGTTAGGTTATACATGCAATAAGGGTGTATGAGACTCACACCATTCTAGGTTTAGTGAAGGGTTTTATTTATTTAAAGTTAAACAAAATTGATGGAAATTGGATGAATGGTTAAAGCTTGGAGAACCCTGTGGAACCATTGACCAAGTCCACTAATTTTTTTTTCTTAAGATATTTATTAACCCAACCTTAACTCTTATCCATAATTTAGTCTCTACAAGGGTTAGTGTATGTCATATACTCACCTTGGTTGCATTTCTAACCCCATGAGATTTGATCACTTTATCTTCTTCTTCTTCTTGAAAGTTTTCTAGTTTTTGATCAAGTGATGAAATATTGTGAGAAAACAAAATCTAAAGTGAGCCCATTTCCTACTTCATCATCGTCTACTATTAGCCATTTAGTTTAGGGTGTTTGCTTCACTAATCTACCATTAGTGAAGAGGTAGCATGAGCTTGAGTCTCCTCGACGTAGATCATCTTCAGCTTTGAAGACTTTTAGCAAGTTTGCATCTTTCTCCTTGTGGAGCCTCTCAAGAGTTTAGGAGATCATTACTCGTAGCGAAGGGACTTCTACACGGAGCATTTGAAGTGAAGGACCTGTCTATAAAGGTTGTATTCCACATTCACTTAGTTGTAAAGTTGTTTACATATCGTTTCGTCTAAATTTCTAGTTAAGATTCTAGGGTTAGGGTTCTTTAGTTCGGCAAAATTTTGAAAATGACATGGACGATGCCTCCCGAAACCTTGCTTCCTTGCTAAGTAACCCTACAGTTTTTGGCGAAAAACCTTTAACGTAATGAACTTGATATCGTTGAAGGAACCGAGTGGTTTCACAAATATATAGTGGCGCAAACTTTTATTAAAGAGGTCACTTAATGTGTAGGGATCTCGGCTCTTTCCTCATCGAATGAGGTGCAGGATATTCCAAACTGAATACCACGATGCAAAGCAAAAGAATCGACTATTGTGATGTTATTACACCGACGCAAACTTTTGCTCAAGAGGTCACTCCCGATGAAGGGATCTCGGCTGTTGCCTCGTCGAATGAGGTGCTGGATATTCATAACCAAATACCGCTGAGCAACGGAAAAGGAAACGTCTGTAATGTCAGTTTTTTAAAATACTTGGTTCCAACAACAACATATATAGGTTTGTTTTCCTTGCATTAATCAGAATTAATGCAGTCTCATCAATTAAACATATCACACAAGATAAAAGAACGAAAATATAATGTACGTATATGCCATCCGCATTCGCCACTGGGCCCCGTCATCACCCGTTAGGTTACTTAACTAACGGAAGAGCGGGGGATGAACTATAGCGGGTACAAAACATATACAACATCTACTAGTATATATATAAATATATATAACATTCATCTCAGGCATGATATAAAGCAACATCACGGAATCTCAGCCAACAACACAAAGTGGTGGATAATCTTGGAGCCACGGGTTTCACTTGAGCTGCAAATGAGACCCGACGTTCCCTGTCGTGTGGATAGCCTGTGTAATAAAAACCCAGACCCCTACGAGTGCGGCAAGTTACCCGCCAATCCCAGAAGCGAGGAAACCCCAATCAACAACATGAATGGGCCACCCAGTACTTAACGGAATCCGGTAACTTGGGCACCCCTCCGTGGGTCTACCAGTACCCCCTACGAGTGCGGAGAATAGCC
The DNA here is from genome assembly GCA_030015575.1 of Agapanthus africanus. NCBI lineage: Eukaryota > Viridiplantae > Streptophyta > Magnoliopsida > Asparagales > Amaryllidaceae > Agapanthus > Agapanthus africanus. The sequence goes on along the minus strand of CM057347.1, from coordinate 69,297,424 downwards.
TGCCAATTCTGAAGTAAGGCCCCCTCCGTTTCAACGCCATGAGATGTGGGCCTGTTGCCCTCTAGAACCCGGGTATTCGTACTGTCATGACCTGAAATATTACCTCGTGACCGGCACTTAAATCACGCCACGTCTAAAGGCGTAACGTAATTCAAGTAAGCCGAAACTCAGAAATCTAAACCGTTTTAAAAAAATGGAAGAGGTGAAGCTTTGAAAATAAGGTATGATGAAATCAAAAGTTTTCCTAAATACATAATCAATGGAATATGAAAATGGAATTAAATCTTTAATAGTTGAAAACATGTTTCGTCTTTTTAAAAATTTGGGTAGCACCTTCTTTATATATTTTGATCCAAAACCACAAATAAATGAGATAATATAAAGGAATCCCCAAGCGGGAGATAGCTCTTCACCAATCGGCGGATCCAAAACCACGTAAAGCATAAATATAAGAATACGACACCTAACGGCGAAGTTCACCATAAAAGATAAAGAAATAAGCAAGACATCAAAACCACAAGTAGCGGAATACCCCTCGCTCTAAGTCTCGCAACCACAAGTCTCATTAAGTATCATTACTTATACAAATACTAGTTTGATTGATGGAGTTGACTAGATACAATATAAATAATAAGTACAAGAGGGGTACGATCCAACATTTACCACCTACCCAAGCAATCACCCGAAAGCAACCGTGTGCCAGCGATACCGCTACTGATCCATGCGGTCAACCTGCAAGAACTGTGGCACAACGGGGATGAGTTGCCAACTCATGGGTAGAAAAACATTAACATGTAGAAATCGAATAAAATAATGATTTCCTACGTCAACTATATCATAAAGGTAATACTATGATATCTAGGGTGACCGTAACTGTATATGTGCCAACCACATAAACAAACGCCTATCAGCATGTGGATATCATCCAACCAAATAATCAATGCCTGTATGAATGTGGATCCCGTCCACATGTCAACCTATGACACAACAACATCATGCATGTAAATATCATGAAAACATATGCATGTAAATATGAGGAGATAAATCAACGTGTGACCCTTGCGACACATCTAAATCATGGAACCTGAGTGTCCAGCATTGACACTCGAAACATCATGAAACCCGTGTCCAGCATCGACATGTAAATCCTCATATATCTCGGGCTCCGTCAGTCCGGATCGGCCCACGGGCTCCGTCTGCGGGATCGGCCCTCGGGCTCCGGCAGAACGGGTTGGCCTAATATCCATTTCTCGACTCCGGCCTATATCCTCCAGATAACCGCCAGGTCCAACCAATCACCGGTAGGTAGTAGTCCCTCAGCCAGGCTCATCGTCTACTGCACAACAAATCCGTTCTCGCCCCGGGGTACCATACCGGGTCTACCATGAACCCACAAATGGATCATCCAACTCCTCGAATCAGGTTTCACATGTCACACGTCTCAGAACCGAGAAAACACATGGTGGATGCACTGAAATATCATATCAAGAGAAACTGGGTTTTTAAAACAATACATATTTTCTTTTAAAATGACTACGGTACTCAAATCCAGAAATCTCATGAAAACAGCATATCTCAATGCGTATAATCGTAAAGCATGATGTATACGACATATAACAGAAATGTAAGCATATCCGTATATCATGGAACATGGAATAGTAATATTCACATATCAGGGGAAAACCACTCTTTTTAAATAAATCTAGTTTTTAAATATATCATGCGGTTCCCAATTTCTCCCAAGTCAAATGCAACATCGTATGAAGGCGTATATGCAACTATAGCAGGTAAATCATGCAAGGAGTTATATCATGATGCAGCAATTCTATTGTGTAGTGACATAGCAATTATCGATGATGAAGTGTGTGAGCCTGCCAATCTGTGTACGTGTAATATACTCATCATCGATAATGGTGCAGGTGTACTAGCACATGTACATGTAATGCAATGAGAGTGACATGAGCGTAGCATAATGTAAATAGTATGCGAATGCTGACAAGTATATGTATCTAACATGACCGAGTCGGTAAATCTATCTATCGGTATCCGGCCTCACAACATCACGTACGGTATAATCTATCGTACGGCATCCTCTAGTCAAGGGTATGGATCAAACATCAAGTCAAACTCATCACGTACGGAAAATCATCGTACGGCGGCATTAAACCATCAGGGATCCTATCAACCTATATGACAATGAGGGTACGGATCTAACGTCTCGTACGGCATATCACTCAAGATTCACAACATATATATACATATATATACCTATATCCCCGGCCACATCCAAAAGAATCTCATATCTGGGGACCGGCAAGGTATCAATCATCTCAATCGATTCGCATCCGTATACCAACATATCATCAAATCATTATATCACATCGTATTCTTTCATCGCATTAATACCTCACATCAAGTCAATTCTACATATATATTCTACCATATACATCATTGTCAAGTTATTCTAAAACTCATACTTATTCTAGTGCAACTATATATCTATAAGTCGTGATTCACCTTCACTTTTCATACCCCTAAAGCTTTCATCTCAAATCTCGATATACATATTCGATCATTCACATCATCTCTAACTATCCTTTTAACCCTATCCATAGTTTTCTAATCTAGGTGTACTTAACCATGTTCTATGAATCGGTTTCCATCAAAAACTTGCGGGGGTGCTATACGCCATCCTCCCGACATCCCCTGTAGATATAGATCTACTCACCTTGTTCCTTGCTTGCCGAAGTCGATGACGCCATGCTCCATCGTCTCGGAATCCACGCGAAGTTACCTACAATAACACATAATCGCAATCACTATTAAAATCGAATCCGGAAAACCGATACGGCACACGGTGCGCTCATAGGTTAGAACCTATAGCCTACGCGTGCAAAAACAATCAAACAACCCTTGTTGTTGACGTACAAACGCCCAACAACCAAATACAATACCAATTACCAAAACAAAGCATTCAAAATACGGAAAACACGACAACAACAACATAAAACCACTCCCAGATTTCACCCTAGGCCAAACTTGAACATTTTTCACATTGGGTTGCTCTAGATATCTGATAAGGAGGCTATGATAAAAAAAATCACACAAAACCACCCTGACCTGGCCGCAATTTGCAGCCAAATCCAATAAATCTGCGGCCTGGAATGCTCATTAGGGGCTTAGGTTTCTAGGGTTGCTTCATGGTTGCTTGCACGTCTCACTGTCAAGGGAACTTAATTTATGGGTCTCTCGGGTCATCCCAGATTCCTAATTACACTCACAAACTGTCAAATTTACCGATGTCGAAAAGTTCTAAGTTTGTGTTCTCTGTTCTAGGCCATACAAATCTACACTAAGGTCTGTAGGCAGCCACTACGCATCACCAATTCAAAACAAATACTCAAACCCTTCTCTTGAATTTCTAAGTTCACAAACCATTCGTAAATAAATTCTAAACTAAACTATAATGCTAGGAAAGCTTGAAACTAAACTAAGTGAAGGAACTTATACCTCATGGATGCAACCAAGCAAAACCCTAGCTTCCCAATGTTATCAAAATCCAACTTTGCTTGGTCCATTGTGTAGAGGATGAAGAGGGGATCAACTTTGGTGAAGAGCGTGTGGGGTTTTGACATGGTTTTTGAGATGGATCGTAGGGTTGAAGGTGAAGGGAAATGAGTTGAGGAAGAAGATGAAGGAAATAATGGGGATGGGAATAAGTGGCTGCCCCCCCTCTCTCTTTCTTTCTTATTCTAACTCTTTTCCTTACCCTCACTCTCCTTATTCTCACCCTCTCAATAAACCCTTTTCTCTTTTTCTTTTTTTTAAAACCCAAACCACATAATACTCCAAAAACCACAAGAACACACATACAACCAAGATGCAACATGACATGGTGCACTAGCCATGGAAAACTGTAGAAACACGGATTTGGCCTAATCGCGATTAGAAGTGCACTAATCGGGTTTTTATCCAAACTGCATATAATTAATTATAAAAATGCCAAATCCAATAAATATATTTTTAAATGAATAAATCATTATAATCTCTAATTATTTCACAATTATTGGTATATATTTATACCATTTTACGAAAACCCCAATTTCGTAAATCGGGCAGTTTTCGCGAAATATATTATTTTAATATTAAATTCCAAAAATAATATTTTATATTTTTTGAAATTTTACAATCTTCCCCCCTTAAATAAATTCGTTTCCGGAATTTAAATTTAAACCCCCAAATACTAAAACATTTCAATAATCAATTTAAATCAACGGGACTCCGAAATCACGGAAGATATAGAAATACTACAGCGCATCGCGTGTGCCTGAAAACGAGTACGAAACTCAAAATCGAACTCCGTCAAGCGTCACACAAATCATCGGATTTGCACACATATTATCGGAGTTACAATGGAGATACAGATCTCGAAATTCAACACTGAAATCCAATGTACACTAGTCAAATACTATAATACATATATAGTACGCATTCTTAAAAATCTTCTAAAACAGAATAACACACATGCAAAATCTTTTCTAAATCGCCATGTGATGCGTAACTCACGACATAAGTGACAGACGCTCATTTGTAAAGTAATAATTATATGTTCATATGGGTTTTGCTAAATGTACGTTCCGCCCTTTTAAAATATCCCAAAAAGTTTTCCTTTGTAAATGTTCATGTCGCTCACGGACACGTAGGAAATAGCGAGACTATATCTCTTTGTGAAAACCTCTTGGTAAACTTTAATGCATGCAAAGTACTGAGATACTGTCCTCAGATCAGTCCTGTTTGGCTACTGCATAATATAGTGCCCATCATGAAAACGAGGTACTCAAAAGCAAAATCAGCCTCAAAAGGCGTATCCAACAATCACGTGCGTCTGGTGCGCACGGAAATCAAATCCAAATACAAGTGCCATAATATGCACAAAAGCAAAACTAAGTGCAACGGGTGTGCACGAAAGTATCTGTCCAGTGCAACGGGTGTGCATGACAACAATATCTAGTGCATCTATAGTGCACGAAAATCTCATTTCAGTGCAACTAACATGCACGAATGAAAATCACAATCGAGTGCATCCGGTGTGCACAATAAACACATCTCATATCATATGCCCAACATGCGCGAAAATCCAAATCAAGTGCATCCGTATGAAACCCACGAAATCATAAACACGTACAGCCAAGGCACAAAACCGATCTCAAGTGCAATAAATATGCACAAATCACAAACCAATGTGGCGGTGTATAAACATAAATCAGGTGCAATACCTACGCACAAAATGTAAATACCCAGTAGGTGCAGCCATGGTGCACGAAAACAATATCATGAAACTCAATCATCAAAACTCAAATCCAAGCGATATAAGCGTGATACTCGGATCACAAACGCAAATCGCAACAAATGATATTGAGGTACACCTCCTACAATGTCGAATAATATCGGTGCGCCCAAAACTGGTAGAGCAAGAACATCCGCTTGCCTCCTGCCCACGATCTGGCGTCTTCTATCTCTGGGTACTTATTTCTCTGTTGATTACCAATCTCGCAATTCATCGGCTCGTCGGCCCGGTCAGGTGTGCTAACGGAAACGATCCGCTCTAACAATTATTTGGTCAACTCTCGACCAATTAGCATGACCACTCGTAAAGCAACACATCACTGGCGTCGGCCTCTGGCCCTCTGAATACACGTGACACGACTGATCCTCGGTGCACTCTTATCGCAGCAGTATCCTGGAAGGAACCTTGTCACGACCCGCAGGGTACGGAACGTGACTGGCACTTAAGTTTACGAAACGTCTAAAAGCGTCCGTAAAATAAGTAAGCCAAAGCCCAGAAAACAAAACCAATTAAGCAAAAGAGTGAAGAAAACCCAATCATTTGAAAGCAAGTTTATCAAATAAGTCATGAAAAACACTTTTAAAAACAATACCAATTTTTCCCGAAAATTTCGGCAGAGTCTCCTTTGTAAATACTGACCCCAAAAATGGGTACAACAAAATATATACATGAATCCACAAAATAGGGCATCCCCAAGCGGGAGCTAGCTCTTCGCCATACGGCGGTCACAAATCCCACGCAATGTAAATGACAGCAAGCATAATAATCATAATAAAGCATAAGGAAGCATGAAAAAGTAGCATGTCGGCTCAAGTGAGCTCGACCCCAAATACAGTATAAAATCCACAAACCTCACAGTCTCATCTCTAGGTCAATATACAATAATCTGGTAGAACAGTAGATGGAGTACACTAGATACAAGAATATACAAGAATATACAAGAATATACAAGGTGGTACAAAAAATAACATAACCCACCTATGAGCAAATCTCGAGCTCAGGCAAAAGAGGCAAAAGACAAGTGCGCCCGCCGCTACGGAACTGACGGAGCGGACCTGCAAAAGACTGTGGCACAACGGGGGTGAGTTGCCAACTCGTGAGTAATAAATAACATCTACAAAGACTATCGTATGCATGCACACAAGCATCCTAGCATCTATAATACAGGTAAGACTGGATGCACTAGCAGGTGTGTATATAACATCAGTGTACTAATATGTATGCAACATGAATATCTGAGGTCTCAATATGTATATATAAGAAATATTTATTCTCTTTTGTTTTTGAAATTCTTTTAGAATGCTAGCATAATGTCAATGAATCGACGAAAATCGGTGTCCAGCAACGACACCCAAAAAGCTGTCTCAAATCTCATAAATGTATCTCTGGCCTCAGCCGTCCGGCTGACCCATCTCAAATATCAATATCTCATCATCTAGCGGCCACGGTCGGTATCCTCTGGATATCCGCCGTCCCAAACAGTCACCGGTAGGTAATCCGTCCCCTGCCAGGCTCAACGTCATCACCACATTCCTCTTGCCCCGGGGTACCTTACCGGGCCCACCATGTACCCGTGCCGGTTCCTCCACTCCTCGACACGGATTTCCAAATCCACAGAAAACTCATGGTGGACGACACTTACATCACTAGAAAACCGCAATTTTTACATATTTTAAAATATAATAAGTTTAGAAATTTTGCGGTTTTCCCCCGAAATCCAGCAATATCATAAAATCTCAAGAAATCCTCATAAGTGCATATATCAATGATAATGAATGCGTATGATATCAATAAACAAGTTGCGATGTGTGATTAATGTATTAAGCATGAACAATTAATATGATGAAGTACATGCACATGAATAGCAATACTACGGTTTCATTTTTAAGGAATTAAAGGCAATAGTACCAGTTTAAGCATCAATTAGTAAAAGGTTTCAATTTAAAAGTTATCTAGTGTGGTGGCATGGCAATTACCAGGATGTGTGTGTAAACATGAATAGTGCTCGTGCTGCATATAAAGACCTGGTAATGGTGCATGTGTCCTACAATTGAGTTTGCGTATATGGGTATAACCTATTGATCTAATTGCAGCAATTATCATGCCGGTATTATTATTCTAATGTCACAAGTGGTTATCCAGTTTACTATTTTATTTTCAGTTTACTAAATCTATCGGGCGACTTGTGCCATCCAAACGATCGTCCCCCGTAGATGTTAAATCTACTCACCGGGATCCCTGGCTAGTTGTGTCCGATCACCGCTTTTCCCTTTCGCGCCGCGTCTGACGTTTCCGCGACCGAACCTGGAATTTACATCAGTACCAAATATAAGGTTACATATCAAGAACGACGCAAAACCCCCAACGAAACTACTAAAGTTCGCTAGCTAGGTACAACGTGCACAAAATGCGCGGACACACGCGAAAATCGCAAAAACTGCCAAAAACGCCGATTTGGGTCACCCGGCAAAACTAAAACCCGACTACCCAAAAACCGCACTCACGCATCCTAAAAGTCGTAGGACAAGCCATTACAATCATCAAGATATCAAAAATAGTCCATCACATAATTTATATAAAAATCTAGTAAGCATATACATTCCAAAAATCGGTGCAAAAATCGCCGATTTGCGACAAAACGACTACAATAAAGCATACTCACCCAAGCACACTACAAGCAATCCACACCCACTAATTACAACACATTAACCATGCTCCAAAACCTATATTCCACAACCAAACCCTTTCTTGATTTTTATAAATAGCAATTGCAAATCAAAAACCATACTTGAAAAACTTAATTAACACTAATTTTAGCCTAATAAGCAAATTAACCACTTAGATTAAGGTTAGCAAAACACTAGATAGCAAATTAGGTTTAATCACTTAAATAATGCTTTCTAAAACTTAATCCACTCACTAATCAAGCTTCAAATATCATTTTCCATACATAACCCTCTCTTGAAAAACCTTAAAACAACAATTTACAACTAAAATCAACTTCTAAAATTACCTAAATTAGCATAATTAAAGACTACATAACAAGGTAACCATATAGATTAATTCACTAACAACTAGATTAACTAATAAACAACTTAATTAATTATCATGGTTCAAAACCCTAGTTTAAACAAACTACTCATTTTAAACTAGATTAGAAATAAGCTAACTTTTAACACTAACCATACAATTAAAGGAATTAGCAACAAAAGAAAGTAACTTGATGAGAATTATACCTCTTGATCAATGGATCAAGCAAGAGAATTTGCTCCAAGGAATGGCTTCCTAGCTCCAAGATTCAAGCAAGAATGGCTAAGGATAATGATAGCATAAGGATTTTGTTTGGATTTTTGAATTAAATCATGGATTTTGATGTATTTCTTGAAGAAATTGAAGAAAAATGAAAAGAAAAGAGAGGAAGAAGAGGGTGTGCAGGAATTTCGGCCAGAATGAGGTATGGGGGAGGGTGTGGGGTGAGTGGGAAGGTCAAGGGTCAAGTTCCAAAGTCAATATATCATACTTTTATCCAATATATTTAAATTAATCCATAAACCAACAATTTAACTCAAGAAAGAACCCAAGAAGAGAGAGGCCAGAAATTTCTGGTCTTGGCCAAGGTTTGGGCTGTTCTTGGGCTGAGGGAAAAGATAGAGGGGTGTTACAAAAGAAATTTTATGCAAAAAGGCCCCCTACAACTCAAAAATTGCAAGTTTTAGCCCAAAATTCAATAAATTCGTTTCAATTCATAAAAATTTGTTAAAAATCAAAATAAATTACTAAAAATTCATGTTATCACTAGATTATAATCATCATAATTTTAGAGATTAAAATTAGCCCGGAAAAATTTGTATTTATCGCTTATTTAATGTATTTTCTTACCGGCTTAAAATAATATTAAAAAAATGAAAAATAGGGAAAAATTTTTAAATGACCAAAATTTCATAATTAACTCATTAGCTACTAAAAACAAGTAATTACCTATCCATTTAAGGTATAATTAGCCCTAAACTGCGAAATAACAAGAAAGACGGTTTTCGGAAAAATACCGAATTTTCACCGAATTTCAGGAAAACACCAAAACGACTTTTCAAGACGCTACAATCTTCCCCCCTTAAAGAAATTCGGTCCCCGAATTTAAAAATATAGCTACGCGTACCTTCAAAGAGATGGGGATATTTCTTCCTCATCTCGCCCTCGGTCTCCCAGGTAACCTCCTCGCTGCTTGGGCTACGCCAAAGGACCTTGACGGTTGGTATAACCTTCGACCTCAACTTCTTCACCTGCCGATCCAGGATGGCCACCGGCTGCTCTGCAAAGGAAAGGTCGCGCTCTAGCTGGACTGTCGGGTGCTGAATCGCATGCGAAGGATCGTGAAGGTACTTGCGGAGCATCGAAACATGAAAAACGGGGTGAACATCGGGAAAGCTGGGTGGAAGAGCCAAACGATATGCAACAGCGCCAACACGCTCGAGGATCTCGAAGGGACCTACGAATCTAGGGCTAAGCTTCCCCTTTCGCCCAAAACGCATCACGCCCTTCATCGGAGAGACTTTCAGAAAAACATGGTCGCCAACTGCGAACTCTAATCTGCGACGGCGTCTGTCTGCATAGGATTTCTGCCTGCTCTGAGCCGCTCTCATCCGGTCTCGGATCAACTGGATCTTCGATGTTGTCTCCTCAACAAGCTGTGGCCCCAAAATGCTGCTCTCGCTGAGCTCTGTCCAACTAACGGGCGATCTGCATCTCCTCCCATACAATGCCTCGAAAGGTGCCATCTGAATAGTATCCTGGAAGCTATTGTTGTAGGAGAACTCCACTAGAGGTAAATGACGATCCCAGCTACCACCAAAGTCTAAAACGCATGCTCTGAGCATGTCCTCGAGAGTCTGAAAGGTCCGCTCTGACTGTCCGTCTGTCTGCGGATGAAACGCTGTGCTGAAGCTCAAACGAGTGCCCAAAGCCTCCTGAAGTCTCTGCCAAAGTCGGCTGGTGAACTGAGTGCCTCGATCTGACACGATACAAGTCGGTACGCCATGTAGTCGCACGATCTCGTCAATATAGAGCTGAGCATACTGAGCGAAGCTGAAAGTCGTCTTCACTGGAAGGAAGTGAGCCGCTTTCATCAATCTATCCACGATCACCCAGATGGAGTCGTACCCTCGACTGGTCCTGGGTAGACCTACAACGAAATCCATCGAAATCTGCTCCCATTTCCACTCTGAAATGGGTAACGGCTGTAGCTCTCCTGCGGGCCTCTGGTGCTCGGCCTTGACTTGCTGACAAGTCAGGCATCTTGAAACGAACTCTGCAATGTCCCTCTTCATCCCGTCCCACCAGTAGGTCTATCTCATATCATGGTACATCTTGGTGGAACCGGGGTGGACACTATACACTGATCGGTGTGCCTCCTCAAGAATGTCGCGTCGCAATCCATCAGCATCTGGTACGCACAGTCTAGATCCATATCGTAAAATCCCCTGATCGTCAACCATGAACTCGGAAAATCTGCCCTGTCCCATCTGTGCCATGATCTCTGAGCAACGGTCGTCACTACGCTGTGCCTCATATATACGGTCAAGCAACTGTGGGCGTGCACGAACATGCGCGAGCTGTCCCCCTGTCTGAGTGAACTCGAACTCAACTCGGCTGTCGCATAACATCTGCCAATCTGCTGACGACTGCCTCTGCACTGCGCGCAAAAGGATAGACTACCCCCGGGCCTCCTACTCAACGCATCTGCCACCACATTCGCCTTGCCTGGGTGATATAAGATCTCGCAGTCGTAGTCTTTCACCAACTCCATCCAACGACGCTGTCTGAGGTTCAGGTCTCGCTGCTGAAATATGTACTTTAAGCTCTTGTGATCGGTGAATATCTGACACGACTCGCCGTATAGGTAATGTCGCCAAATCTTCAGTGCAAAGACCACTGCAGCCATCTCCAAATCATGAGTGGAGTAGTTCTGTTCATGCTTCTTCAACTGCCGAGAAGCATAAGCGATCACCCGGCCATGCTGCATCAAAACGCATCCTAATCCCACTCGCGAAGCATCACAGTAGACAACAAATCCTCCTGATCCCGAAGGTAAAGATAATACCGGCGCCGTAGTCAAACATGTCCGCAGCTGCTGAAAACTGCGCTCGCACTCCTCTGTCCAAACGAAAGGAACTCCCTTCCGGGTCAAACTGGTCAACGGTGCAGCTATACGGGAGAAGTCCTGAACAAAACGCCTGTAGTAGCCCGCCAGGCCTAGAAAACTACGGATCTCTGTAACCGATGTAGGTCGGGGCCACTGCTGAACAGCCTCAATCTTCTTCGGGTCCACACAAATGTCGTCTCTCGTAACCACGTGACCCAAGAATCCGACGCTGTCCAGCCAGAATGCACACTTGGAGAACTTCGCGAACAGCTGGTGCTCCCTCAGAGTCTGTAACGTAATCCGCAAGTGCTGCTCGTGCTCCTCTCTGCTCCGGGAGTACACCAAGATATCGTCGATAAACACGATGATGAACAAGTCAAGATACGGCCTGAATGTACGGTTCATCAAATCCATGAATGCTGCTGGGGCGTTGGTGAGTCCGAACGACATCACCAAAAACTCATAGTGGCCATAGCGTGTACGGAAAGCTAAATCTGACTGCCTTCTCACGGCAGTCTACCGAAGCATAACAAGTGGCTAGCCAAACCATGCCCAGAAGCACATCAAAGTCCAACATATCGAGGAGTATCAAATCAACTGATGAATCCCTCTCCCCGATACGAACGGAACACAAACGAAATACAAACCGAGCGACAAACGACTCGCCTACCGGAGTAACAACAACAAGCGGCTGATCCAACGACGACGACTCACGGCCCAACATCGGTGCAAAGTGTGTAGAGACGTACGAATGTGTGGAACCTGGGTCGAATAATACCCGTGCGTCGAAAGAACAAACTGGCAAGGTACCTGTCACGACGGCATTGGATGCCTGCGCATCCTGCGGTGTCAAAGCAAAAACTCAGGCCTGTCCTCCACCGATAGCGGGCTGACCTCGACCTCGGCCTCTGCCTCCTCGTCCTCTCTGAACAGGACCGCCACGTCCTCGGCCTCTCGGTGCACCTAACTGGCGTGGAGCATCGCCTGGGGTAGAAAGTAGGGCTCTCTGAGGAGGGGGTGGTGATGGTGGTAGGGTCACATGCGGAACTGTCGCTGCTCCCTGTCGTCTCACCGGACAGTCTCTGATACGATGATGCAGGCTACCACACCAAAAACATCCTAACCATGGCTGCTGACCATATGGGTGAAGGCGATATAACTGGCCCTTAAAGAATCCACCACAGCCTCTGCGAACCCTCCTAGGTGCTAACATATCAGTGCGAATCCGACTCGGTCTCGAAACGACTGCAGGGGGAGTAATATCCGATCTCTGTGCTCGATTGACCTCTACTAACGATTCCACCATCTGTCGTAACTCCTGCATGCCTCCCATCATCTGTCGCAGCTCCTCCATACCGGACTCAAGCCTATCCATGCGACGTGGGGAATGCGGATCAGTCTGTCTCTGCGGCGTAGGCATACCACCCTGCTCAGTCCTAGTCTCGGACGAGCCAGCTCGAATCTCGTCTCTGACGGCAGCCCTCTGTGCCCTCGTAGCCTTCGGCGGCATAGTGGCTGGTACAGGAAAAGGATAATAAGGACAGTGCAATAGGATCATAGGATACACGGAGTTGAAGAAGGAATTTTTCAAGCAAGTATATCCTAAAGTCACTTAGGCGGAGTACCGTATCGTAAGTATGCCGCGGACATACGCACGCTACGTTACGCTGCTTAAGTCACTTACTCCATCTACCAAGGGTCATCCTACACTCACAAAGGTAAAACCTATCGCTCTGATACCAACTTTGTCACGACCCGCAGGGTACGGAACGTGACTGGCACTTAAGTTTACGAAACGTCTAAAGGCGTCCGTAAAATAAGTAAGCCAAAGCCCAGAAAACAAAACCAATTAAGCAAAAGAGTGAAGAAAACCCAATCATTTGAAAGCAAGTTTATCAAATAAGTCATGAAAAACACTTTTAAAAACAATACCAATTTTTCCCGAAAATTTCGGCAGAGTCTCCTTTGTAAATACTGACCCCAAAAATGGGTACAACAAAATATATACATGAATCCACAAAATAGGGCATCCCCAAGCGGGAGCTAGCTCTTCGCCATACGGCGGTCACAAATCCCACGCAATGTAAATGACAGCAAGCATAATAATCATAATAAAGCATAAGGAAGCATGAAAAAGTAGCATGTCGGCTCAAGTGAGCTCGACCCCAAATACAGTATAAAATCCACAAACCTCACAGTCTCATCTCTAGGTCAATATACAATAATCTGGTAGAACAGTAGATGGAGTACACTAGATACAAGAATATACAAGAATATACAAGGTGGTACAAAAAATAACATAACCCACCTATGAGCAAATCTCGAGCTCAGGCAAAAGAGGCAAAAGACAAGTGCGCCCGCCGCTACGGAACTGACGGAGCGGACCTGCAAAAGACTGTGGCACAACGGGGGTGAGTTGCCAACTCGTGAGTAATAAATAACATCTACAAAGACTATCGTATGCATGCACACAAGCATCCTAGCATCTATAATACAGGTAAGACTGGATGCACTAGCAGGTGTGTATATAACATCAGTGTACTAATATGTATGCAACATGAATATCTGAGGTCTCAATATGTATATATAAGAAATATTTATTCTCTTTTGTTTTTGAAATTCTTTTAGAATGCTAGCATAATGTCAATGAATCGACGAAAATCGGTGTCCAGCAACGACACCCAAAAAGCTGTCTCAAATCTCATAAATGTATCTCTGACCTCAGCCGTCCGGCTGACCCATCTCAAATATCAATATCTCATCATCTAGCGGCCACGGTCGGTATCCTCTGGATATCCGCCGTCCCAAACAGTCACCGGTAGGTAATCCGTCCCCTGCCAGGCTCAACGTCATCACCACATTCCTCTTGCCCCGGGGTACCTTACCGGGCCCACCATGTACCCGTGCCGGTTCCTCCACTCCTCGACACGGATTTCCAAATCCACAGAAAACTCATGGTGGACGACACTTACATCACTAGAAAACCGCAATTTTTACATATTTTAAAATATAATAAGTTTAGAAATTTTGCGGTTTTCCCCCGAAATCCAGCAATATCATAAAATCTCAAGAAATCCTCATAAGTGCATATATCAATGATAATGAATGCGTATGATATCAATAAACAAGTTGCGATGTGTGATTAATGTATTAAGCATGAACAATTAATATGATGAAGTACATGCACATGAATAGCAATACTACGGTTTCATTTTTAAGGAATTAAAGGCAATAGTACCAGTTTAAGCATCAATTAGTAAAAGGTTTCAATTTAAAAGTTATCTAGTGTGGTGGCATGGCAATTACCAGGATGTGTGTGTAAACATGAATAGTGCTCGTGCTGCATATAAAGACCTGGTAATGGTGCATGTGTCCTACAATTGAGTTTGCGTATATGGGTATAACCTATTGATCTAATTGCAGCAATTATCATGCCGGTATTATTATTCTAATGTCACAAGTGGTTATCCAGTTTACTATTTTATTTTCAGTTTACTAAATCTATCGGGCGACTTGCGCCATCCAAACGATCGTCCCCCGTAGATGTTAAATCTACTCACCGGGATCCCTGGCTAGTTGTGTCCGATCACCGCTTTTCCCTTTCGCGCCGCGTCTGACGTTTCCGCGACCGAACCTGGAATTTACATCAGTACCAAATATAAGGTTACATATCAAGAACGACGCAAAACCCCCAACGAAACTACTAAAGTTCGCTAGCTAGGTACAACGTGCACAAAATGCGCGGACACACGCGAAAATCGCAAAAACTGCCAAAAACGCCGATTTGGGTCACCCGGCAAAACTAAAACCCGACTACCCAAAAACCGCACTCATGCATCCTAAAAGTCGTAGGACAAGCCATTACAATCATCAAGATATCAAAAATAGTCCATCACATAATTTATATAAAAATCTAGTAAGCATATACATTCCAAAAATCGGTGCAAAAATCGCCGATTTGCGACAAAACGACTACAATAAAGCATACTCACCCAAGCACACTACAAGCAATCCACACCCACTAATTACAACACATTAACCATGCTCCAAAACCTATATTCCACAACCAAACCCTTTCTTGATTTTTATAAATAGCAATTGCAAATCAAAAACCATACTTGAAAAACTTAATTAACACTAATTTTAGCCTAATAAGCAAATTAACCACTTAGATTAAGGTTAGCAAAACACTAGATAGCAAATTAGGTTTAATCACTTAAATAATGCTTTCTAAAACTTAATCCACTCACTAATCAAGCTTCAAATATCATTTTCCATACATAACCCTCTCTTGAAAAACCTTAAAACAACAATTTACAACTAAAATCAACTTCTAAAATTACCTAAATTAGCATAATTAAAGACTACATAACAAGGTAACCATATAGATTAATTCACTAACAACTAGATTAACTAATAAACAACTTAATTAATTATCATGGTTCAAAACCCTAGTTTAAACAAACTACTCATTTTAAACTAGATTAGAAATAAGCTAACTTTTAACACTAACCATACAATTAAAGGAATTAGCAACAAAAGAAAGTAACTTGATGAGAATTATACCTCTTGATCAATGGATCAAGCAAGAGAATTTGCTCCAAGGAATGGCTTCCTAGCTCCAAGATTCAAGCAAGAATGGCTAAGGATAATGATAGCATAAGGATTTTGTTTGGATTTTTGAATTAAATCATGGATTTTGATGTATTTCTTGAAGAAATTGAAGAAAAATGAAAAGAAAAGAGAGGAAGAAGAGGGTGTGCAGGAATTTCGGCCAGAATGAGGTATGGGGGAGGGTGTGGGGTGAGTGGGAAGGTCAAGGGTCAAGTTCCAAAGTCAATATATCATACTTTTATCCAATATATTTAAATTAATCCATAAACCAACAATTTAACTCAAGAAAGAACCCAAGAAGAGAGAGGCCAGAAATTTCTGGTCTTGGCCAAGGTTTGGGCTGTTCTTGGGCTGAGGGAAAAGATAGAGGGGTGTTACAAAAGAAATTTTATGCAAAAAGGCCCCCTACAACTCAAAAATTGCAAGTTTTAGCCCAAAATTCAATAAATTCGTTTCAATTCATAAAAATTTGTTAAAAATCAAAATAAATTACTAAAAATTCATGTTATCACTAGATTATAATTATCATAATTTTAGAGATTAAAATTAGCCCGGAAAAATTTGTATTTATCGCTTATTTAATGTATTTTCTTACCGGCTTAAAATAATATTAAAAAAATGAAAAATAGGGAAAAATTTTTAAATGACCAAAATTTCATAATTAACTCATTAGCTACTAAAAACAAGTAATTACCTATCCATTTAAGGTATAATTAGCCCTAAACTGCGAAATAACAAGAAAGACGGTTTTCGGAAAAATACCGAATTTTCACCGAATTTCAGGAAAACACCAAAACGACTTTTCAAGACGCTACAAACCTGCTCAAGGTCTCTTCCGATCTCACCTATGCCGAACTATACGGAGGCTGGTACTCTTGCATAATCTTTTCTCGTTTTTTTGGACATCTGCATTTTCAGCACAACATTCCTCGGGAACTGGTCGTATCCCAATGCCCCTGTATACCTATCAGATCTCTAATCTTGACGGGGAGTAACAACAACTCGTCATGCATCTCGCACGATCCTCTCGTTCCACTCTTCCTTATCATCGCCCACTTCGACGTCACGTCATGCTATCTGCTTACTGCAATGGTCCTCGGCTACAGTCAATCCGGAGTCTCTCGCACGGACTCGTAATTACAAACTTGGTATCTTCATCACTCTGTAGAAGATCTCTAGCCGAACACGTCCTCATGAACTTTTCCCAACCATCGGAGGAATACTCAATACTCGTCCGTTCTCGATCAACTCACAACGCATCTAGGTGAGGTCTTCTATCTGAAGCTGGTCAGCTTGCTGATCTCTTATCACATGATATCCTGACGACGTTAAACGTTTCGATCGATTCATCAAAGTCCTATAATTCCCCGAAAGCTCAACACCTGAGCATAGTCTAATAATATCCAGCACATGCCACAGTACCTATGGACCAACCGTAGAAGGGCAAACCTAAGCCTCACTGATGGCACCGCTGAACTGCTGCAAACCCTAAGCTTCAGAAACGGTTCCATGGTCATTATGTCGAGTTAGGGTTTCATTCTTCTAGAGGGTCCACAGAATTACTTGCATGTTCCTTCGAATACTTTAAACTTGGAAAAATGGGTTTCTGACATTCGTACGAACTTTTTAACTTCGCCTAGACCACACGTGAATACCCTTCGTCCGCATGCTAAATAATGCCTCAATTCTCCAGGAAAGGCGATACATCAACGATCATCTCTGGATCGGTCTACTCTAGATCTGAGTAAGACTCTCCACACTGGAAATCTTCAACTCAACTAGGCCTGCGTCGGCGCATCAATCTGACAAATCACTTTCGTCTCTCAACTCGGGATAGACTAGCTATCATCTGTCGTATCTCTGCCTGGAAGCTCCAGCGATCTCAGCTCGTAAGCTCTGGAAGTGACATCCCATCAATCTCAGCAACAACTGGGTCATCTGTCCACACGGTAGATGACATCACAATCTCTGAGGTAGGCTATACATCAACAGTCCTGTCACAACTGGCAGCTCTAACAATGGCCCGATCATCTAGTGTAAAACCAAACACTCGCCTCAATAAGAGGTCACAACACAAACACTACGTCGAGACGTTCCCATGTCACCAGAAAACACAGTGGTCAGTCCTCGTCCATGACGAGCTCACCCTGACTTCATCACTAGCAGCAGCTCAATCTACGCTCAAACTATGGTGACAGGAACCTCAATTGTGTATCGACGAAAACATATCAAAGGCATGAAAGGAAACGACAAATCCAGAATGGATAGATGATCATAAGAAGAACAACATCAATGAAAACATGATCATGGAAACGAACAGAATCAAGGATCTCAAATGGATGTATAATCATGGGTACGAAGAGAATCACAGATCTCAAAATATGTATATCCTAAGGTTTCTTAAGTGGAGTATCGTATCATAAATATGCCGCGGAACATACGTACGGTACGTCACTCTACTCAAGCTACCTACTCCATCAATCTGGGTCAACCTATGAAACGAAAGTTCGGGTCTAATACCCCCTGTTCAAGTCTAAGTTCCGTAAGGTCAAGCCTAGGTTCCGAAATATATATACGCCCTAGACTCCGCATAGTCAAACATAGACTCGATCCAAGGTTAAACCTAGCGCTCTGATACCAACTTTGTCACGACCCGAAATATTAGCTCATGACCGGCACTTAAATCACGCCATGTCTAAAGGCGTAACGTAATTCAAGTAAGCCGAAACCCAGAAATCTAAACCTTTTTAAGAAAATGGAAGAGGTGAAGTTTTGAAAATAAGGTATGATGAAATCAAAAGTTTTCCTAAATACATAATCATTGGAATATGAAAATGCAAGTAAACCTTTACTTGTTGAAAACATGTTTTGTCTTTTTAAAAATTTGGGCAGCACCTCCTTTGTATATTTTGATCCAAAACCATAAATACAAGAGATAATATAAAGGCATACCCAAGCGGAAGCTAGCTCTTCGCCAATCGGCGGATCCACAACCACGCAAAGCATAAATATAAGTATACGATGCCCAACGGCGAAGTTCACTACAAAAGATAAAAAAATAAGCAAGACATCAAAACCACAAGTAGCGGAATACCCCTCGCTCTAAGTCTCGCAACCAAAAGTCTCACTAAGTCTCATTACTTATACAAATACTAGTTTGATTAATGGAGTTGACTAGATACAATATGAATAATAAGTACAAGAGGGGTACGATCCAACATGTACCACCTATCAAAGCAATCACCCAAAAGCAACTGTGTGCCAGCGATACCACACTGATCCATACGGTCAACCTGCAAGAACTGTGGCACAACGGGGGTGAGTTGCCAACTCGTGAGTAGAAAAACATCAATAAGTAGAAATCGAATAAAATAACGATTTCCTAGGTCAACTATATCATAAAGGTAATACTATGATATTTAAGGTGACCGTAATTGTATATGTGCCAACCACATAAATAAACGCCTATCAGCTGTGGATATCATCCAACCAAATAATCAATGCCTGTATGCATGTGGATCCCGTCCACGTGTCAACCTATGAAACAACAACATCATGCATGTAAATATATGCATGTAAATATGAGGATATAAATAAACGTGTGTCCTTCGCGACACATCCAAATCATGGAATCTGAGTGTCCAGCATCGACACTCGAAATATCATGAATCCCGTGTCCAGCATCGACATGTAAATCCTCATATATCTCGGGCTTCGTCAGTCCGGATCAGCCCACGGGCTCCGGCAGAACGGGTCGGCCCAATATCCATCTCTCGACTCCAGTCGGTATCCTCCGGATAACCGCCAGGTCCAACCAATCACCGGTAGGTAGTAGTCCCTCAGCCAGGCTCATCGTCTACTACACAAAAAATCTGTTCTCGCCCCGGGATACCATACCGGGTCCACCATGAACCCACAAACGGATCATCCAACTCCTCGAATCGGGTTTCACATGTCACACGTCTCAGAACCGAGAAACGCATTGTGGACGCACTGAAATATCATATCAAGAGAAACCAGGTTTTTAAAACAATACATACTTTCTTTTAAAATGACCACAGTTCTCAAATCCAGAAATCTCATGAAAATAGCATATCTCAATGCGTATAATCGTAAAGCATGATGTATGCGACATATAACAGAAATGTAAGAATATCCGTATATCATGCAACATGGAACAGTAATATGCACATATCATGGGAAAACCGCACTTTTTAAAAAAATCCAGTTTTTAAATATATCATGCGGTTCCCAATTTCTCCCAAGTCAAATGCAACATCGTATGAAGGCGTATATGTAACTATAGCAGGTAAATCATGCAAGGAGTCATATCATGATGCAGCAATTCTACTGTGTAGTGACATAGCAATTATCGATGGTGAAGTGTGTGAGCCGGCCAATCTATTTACATGTAACATACGCATCATCGATAATGGTGCAGGTGTACTAGCACAGGTACATATAATGCAATGAATGTGATATGAGCGTAGCATAATGTAAATAGTATGCGAATGCTGACAAGTATATGTATCTAACATGACCGAGTCGGTGAATCTATCTATCGGTATCCAGCCTCACAACATCACGTACGGTATAATCCATCGTACGGCATCCTCTAGTCAAGGGTATGGATCAAACATCAAGTCAAACTCATCACGTACGGAAAATCATCGTACGGCGGCATCAAACCATCAGGGATCCTATCAACCTATATGATAATGAGGGTACGGACCTAACGTCTCGTATGGTATATCACTCAAGATTCACAACATATATATACATATATATACCTATATCTCAGGCCACATCCATAACAATCTCATATCTGGGGACCAGCAATGTATCAATCATCTCAATCGACTCGCATCCGTATACCAACATACCATCAAATCATCATATCACATCGTATTCTTTCATCGCATTAATACCTCACACCAAGTCAATTCTATATATACATTCTACCATATACATCAATGTCAGGTTACTCTAAAACTCATATTTATTCTAGTGCAACTATATATCTATAAGTCGTGATTCACCTTCACTTTTCATACCCCTAAATCTTTCATCTCAAATCTCGATATACATATTCGATCATTCACATCATCTCTAACTATCCTTTTAACCCTATCCATAGTTTTCTAATCTAGGTTTCCTTAACCATGTTCTATGAATCGGTATCTATAAAAAACTTGCGGGGGTGCTATACGCCATCAACTCGACTTCCCCGTAGATATAGATCTACTCACCTTGCTCCTTACTTGCCGAAGTCGATGACGCCACGCTCCGTCGTCTCGGAATCCACGCGAAGGAACCTATAATAACACACAATCGCAATCGCTATTAAAATCGAATCCGGAAAACCGATACGGCACACGGTGCGCTCATAGGTTAGAACCTATAGCCTATGTGTGCAAAAACAATTAAACAACCCTTGTTGTTGATGTACAAACGTTCGAAAACCAAATACAATACCAATTATAAAAACCAAGAATTCAAAATACGGAAAACACGACGACAGCAACATAGGAAAACCACTTCCAGATTTCACACTAGGCCAAACTAGAACATTTTGCACATTGGGTTGCTCTAGATATCTGATAAGGAGGTTGATCAGTCGATAATATTGCATTCTCAACACGTTAATTTCCCTACTTTATCATTCATACAAAGGTGTTTATTGTAAATATAACACAGATTACGAATTCATCTGGAAAATATCAAATAACCTGTGTTATAGTTATAATCGACATTTTAAAGGGAAATTACATGTTTATTACTAATTGCATTGATCTGTATATATCAATCCTTGTCTCAAGATTGCATGCAGGAAATTCTCCAGGTAAAAGAGCCGGAACTCCTAAAAGTGCTGATAAAACGCGTCAAGTCCAAGACTTATGATCTGGCAGTAAACAAGAAAGAATTATAAGATTCTAGACATCAGGAAAGTGGCATTAAGCCAACATTAGAATTACCATGGAAATTCTATGCAGCAAACCCATCAAACGGCCGCGGATTCACGGCCAAGTCAGGCCGATCCGCGGCGGATTTGCTGCCGAGTTGACTCGTCGGCGGTTTGAACCTTTTGCAGAACTCTTCTATCAATGGCCAAGCTTCTCCAAGACGCTTCGAATTGTGTAGATTTCTCCAGAAGCTTCCCTTCCAACAACAAGTCTTCTCTTGTAAGCTAAATAACTAACTTAATCTAGAAGTTTCTCTTCTCAACTACCAAGCTTACAAGGGAAGATATACCTAGCTTCTAGGGGAAGCCAAAGGGAAAGACTATAAAAAGGCATCCAAGGCTTCATTGAAGAGGTTGCTCGGTTGTTGAATATTGAGCCAAATTTCCACAAGTTGAGTGACACAACTTGTAACTCAAAACCCTAGCCCCAAATCCATCTCAAAAAGCCAATTCAAGATTCATCGAGTACCAAATCGAGCAAGCATCCAATGAGCCGTTTGAAGCAACACCGATTTTCATCCGAGCAAGAGATCCACAACGATCCGCGACTCAAGGAGACGATGCGAAGCTAGTTCGATGATTTAGTTCCTCCTCAATTCTTGTAGTCTTTGAGTGTATTGTAACGAAATATCGAATAAAAAAAGGTGACAATCATGATTCTTGCTTTCTATTCATTCTCGCATTATGATATTCTTCATTCTTGATCGTTTTTATGATGATGCGAGTAAATTCTCCGCTTGTGGAGGATCCGAGAGAATTGATAGATCTAGTGATGATCGAATCCTTATACTAATTCTTAATTCTTATGAGATTTGTGAACCTTAGCAAATTGAATTGTTGATGACCTAATTTGGAGCGAAATAACTTCTTGATTATTTCGTTGCAA
Source organism: Agapanthus africanus (assembly GCA_030015575.1). Taxonomy (NCBI): domain Eukaryota; kingdom Viridiplantae; phylum Streptophyta; class Magnoliopsida; order Asparagales; family Amaryllidaceae; genus Agapanthus; species Agapanthus africanus. The sequence goes on along the minus strand of CM057347.1, from coordinate 69,274,476 downwards.
ATTAGGGATCAAATTATCGGTGATTTTCTATGATAGAGGCTAGATCCGAATGATTATGACAGAAAAGACAAGGGATAGTGAAGGAGAATCCCTAATTTCTTCAATTGATCCCTAATCTTCAATCATCATCATCAATCTAGCTACAAATATTCAATAGATAAGATTAGGAATCATTAGATTCATCACTAGCTATTAAATCAATCGGATTCTACAAGCCATTCTTCAAATCTTGATAATTCAAACAATTTGGGTATTTTCTTGATTTTCTACCATTTCTTGATTCTAGATCTGTTTTCTTGATGTTTCTTGAAATCAAATATTACAAATCTTGAATCAATTTTCTTTTATATTTTAAATTCCAACGCAACTAAAACAAGATCAATCAAATCACATTTTCCCTGTAGACGATCCGCATTCACCGACGAACCTACAAACGACACCGTTAATTGATTGCGGTTATTATTATAAATTTCTTTGGTTGTGATATATTTTACATTTTCCAAACACTACACGGAATTTAAGATCAATAAAATGGCGTCGTTACCGGGGATAGTGTGCTAATTTGTTCGTTTTTGTAATTTGAGTTGGAAAATTTATTATTCCATCAGTTTTTTGATCAAAATTCATAACAAGCGCTTAACGATTTGTTGTGATTTGTTGCAAGGAGATCTGGAATCTGTGGAGCGAGACGAAAATTTTTTAGGACATCTCAAAATGTCCAGAGAAGCATTTGGAACATTTGCTAAAATTTTTGTGCAGCGATCTTGACATATCGCGGCGGAACCGCGGCATTAGGGCTTTATTGCGGCGGAAGCGCGGTGAAGTTAGGGTTTCAGTGCACGGAAATTCTCATGTATACTTCTGTCCTTCTTATCTCCTCTCTGATCTGCTCCATCAACCAATTTATGCAGGTTTCTTTGCAAAAATTCGCAGCGCCGCAAAAAGAAAAAAAATTGTTGCGTGTTTGATCTTGGTTGTCTGAATTTTTAACACGGAAATTAAGGGGCACGACTAAAATTCAGATTAGGTCGGGATTTCATTACCCTTCCTAAGCCCCAAAAATCACAAACTTGCATCCGTATCACCCTCATTAACTAAAAAATATCTAGACAACACTTTTAGGACCGTTGTGCTCACTTAGGACAGAAGGAGGTCATGGGTAATCAATTGCTTATCCGCGTTTCTTTTGTGGTGTCTAAGGCAAGTGTGCCTAAGGCAAGTGGTTACTTAATTAGGCCCACTACTTACGTAGTGGATAACCTCCCACTTACCTGGCACATACCTGGCCACAGAAGGGGCAAGGAGGTAGTAGAGGATCTATCTTGCAACTTGTCTTCTAGAAGTCTAGGAGTGGTCTAGAGACGTTGACCTAGGTGACCATTAGATTTAGGGTTGCTTATGCATTGTTTGTGTGATTTTTTCAAAAATCCGTATTTTTAAAAAACCAAACACCAACACATCTTTTCCTTAATTATCACTTAACGCTGCCACTTGTGCTAAACCATTTAGTGCATGCTCGGCTGGACACGGGATTCTAGTGCCCGACTTGTCCGCGTTTCTCCTATCGACTCTGAAGTCTACTTTTTCTATACCCCCTACCACACCCACTTCGATGGACGGTTCTCCATCGAACTTCTTTAATACTACTCTGCCACTGTCCGTAGGTGCGCAGACCCTTCCCCGCATTTCTCTCCAAGAGAGATGCTACCCTATGCGGGGTCCTTTTTCGACCCGTCTCACCATTCCACCAGCGAATGGGGACAATTTTGAAATAAAACCCTAATACATGAATCTTCTACCAAAATTTCATGGTCTCGAGTCTGAAGACGCATATGTCTTTATTACCAAATTTGAAAATGTATGCGCAATGATGGGTACTTCACAGCTTTCTATGGATGCTATGAGATTACGTCTTCTCCCATTTACCTTGTGCGATATATAACCGAGAAGTGGCTTTATAACACAGCCGCACATTCTTTTTCGAACTGGGGAGAATTCATAACGGCAATTCTTAAGAAATTCTACCCTAATCATAAGACAGCTCGAGTCCGTAGCGAAATAAATCAATTTACCCAGCTTCCAAATGAACCATTTTCGAAGTGTTTTGAACGCTTCAAGGATCTGTTAGTTCAATGTCCACATCACAGAATTCCTAGATGGGATCTGTGCAGAGTCATCTATGAGGGCATTAATCCTACAACAAAACAGACCATTGAATCCATGTGTCAAGGCACCTTCATGACTAAAGATGATGATGAAGCCTGGAGATTTTTAGAAGATTTCCCTGAAAAATCTTTACAGTGGGAGAGTGTAAACCAGTCATCGTCTAGGGGTGGCATTCACCAAGTTGATGTTTCCATAAGAGTTAGAACTGAAATGGCAGCAGTGCAAAAGAAACTCGAAATTATGGAACATAAATTTTTAGCAGCCTCCCTAAATCAGATGTCACTTTCCAAAACTGTATGTGGATGCTGTTCTGATCTATCTCATCTTACAGAAGAATGTCCTTTAAATTCTCCGTTTCAAGGTCAAGAGTATACCAATACTGCTTTCCAACAGAGACCTAGAAACGATCCGTATTCTTCCACTTATAATCAGGGTTGGAGGAATCACCCTAACTTTGCTTGGAACCAATTACAAACTCAAAACACGGTTCCAAATCAAAACAATATCCAAAGGGTTCCTCCACCACAACAGCAACCACTTCAACTAAGTCAGCACCCCTACCAAACACAAACTTTTCAAAATCCGGTCAGCACACCTGCACCGCACAACAATTCTTTGCAAGTGTCCGGTACTGATAACTCTTCTTCACTCGAACAAATCATGAATTTGCTTCTGACAAATTTCATGCAAGTTTCGGCTGAAAAGAAGTCTTCCGTCGATGACATAAAGAAAAACTCTGCCTCCCTAAATGAGAGTTTTAAATCGATGGAAGCACAAATTGCTCGATTAAATACCGAGATGAGTGCTAGAGAAAAAGGGAAACTTCCAGCTCAACCTTTACCCAATCCTGGCTATTCACACCATGTGAATGCTATCACCACTTTGAGATCTGGAAGAGTGCTTGAAAACCATGTCGGTGAAGAGATTGATAATAATGAAGAATCAATCGATGATACCCCGGCTGAGACTTTTCCTTCCACTTCTACTTCTCCTTCTGATCCCAGTTCGTCTACCCCACCACCTTCTTCCGAGCCTATTCTCCGTTTTCCCCAAGGCTCGCACCCTCAGCACACTTCTTCTACTCCACCCAAGACGATCCCCACACCTATTCTGCGATCTTTCCTACCCACACGATCTTCTCCAATATTGGACCCCGCTCTTATAGCTAAAGCTCCTTATTCGAATCGGTTAAGGGGAAACAGCCCAAGTCCACAAATGGAGATCACTGAAATGTTTAAACAGGTTAACATCAACATTCCTCTTCTAGATGCTATACAACATGTCCCCGCTTATGCAAAAATTCTCAAGGACTTGTGCACTACGAAGAGGAAGACTCAAGTGCTAAAAAAGGTGTTCATATCAAAGACTGTAGACACACCTTTCCCCAACAATTACCTAGGAAACGTAAGGAACCTGGCTATCCTACTATTTCTATTTCTATTGGGGTTAAACACATAAACCGTGCTCTATTTGACCTTGGCGCAAGTGTTAACCTTCTTCCATACTCTGTTTATGAGCAGCTAGGAATCGGAGAGTTGAAACCAGCTCACTGCACTCTCCAGATGGCGGACCGATCAATTACCAATCCTAGGGTGAACTGGAGGATGTGTTAATAAAAATCAGGGAATTTGTATTCCCTGTGGACTATATTGTACTCGATACACAGCCTGTAGCGAACCCACGGAATCAAATTCTGGTGATTCTTGGTCGTCCCTTTTTGGCCACTTCCAATGCTATAATCAACTGTCGTAACGGTTCTATGACCCTATCCTTCGGAAAGATATCAATTGAGTTTAACATTTACAAGTTGGGAAGTGTACCCTCCGAACCTTCTGCTCAGGCCTGTTCTGTCGAATTAATGGATGTCGACAGCAGCGAATTTGATCAGCCTCGTGATACCGATCTAGACTCTTTTCATATGTTGTTGTTTGACCCAACTATGTTTCATACTCATACGAACTCTTCCACCGAGTTGTCCGGGTCAACAACTAACACTGATTATGAACCGTTTTTGAAGTCTGAAGATCACCCCGCGCTTTTCGATGACATTATTCTTCGGGGTATCGATGAAATCTTTGAGGACATTTTCGCTGATGAACTCCAACTTTTGGAAACACGGGTGTTGAGATGAATCCTCTTCGATACAAAGAAATTGAACCTCCACCCCTTCTTCTGGACAATCATGTGAATGCGAGTAATCCATCATCACTATCACCGTGTCGTCTCTCCAAATTGAGACACAACCCATTCTTTCACACCATTTAACTCTTCCCCACTTCTTCCGGTCTCTCTACAATATGTTCTTCCACCAACCGGTGCTTTTCACTGATAAATTCTTCGAATGGTTGATATTGACTTTCGGTCTTTGCAAAGCTTGGCATTGACCAATAATTTTGACCCCCTCTTGTGATTTTAAAGGATTAACATTGTTTAATTCAAGTTTGGGGGGGGGGGTATAATCTGCCACTTGAAAATAAATTTTTTTTACTTAAAATTGTGAGCCAAAGAATAAGTTTGGGGGAGAATTTTCACGATCATATTTATTGCCTCCCGTTAATAAATTTCCTCCCAAGCTTACAGGATTTTGTGATCCAACAGATAGCAACAATGATGACACTGTTGAAAACAAGTTTGGGGGAGGTTTGTGCTTATTTACGCATCACTTTGCATCATACTTTGCATAAGCACAAAACATATATAAATTTTATTTTTTTTACATAAATAAGATAATAAAAGATTAGATAGTGAAAAATTACATCCAAAAGATTGGAATAGTTTAAGAAAACCAAGAAAATTAGAAGTTTTCTTAAACGAAACTAGTAATAAGTAATTATGAGCCGTTGTCCCAAGGGTTAGTAAGATGAAAGAAGTCACTAATCTAAGGATAGAAATAATTCTGAAAAATAGTTTCTATTCTGGAAGCCAAACATTTGAATGTTGATACCCTACTATATGCACTTACATACGTCTTGAAACTCGGGATAGTAGAGAATACCTTGAAATGCTCTTGTCTTAAAGCCAAAGTATGAAGGAAATAATAAATGGAAAATAAAAGATAAAATGGTGAAAAGAAAAAAAATGAACACTGGTTTTGTTATCACTAAGACAGCAATAAAAAAATATAGCGAGGGTGCTTCATCACCTAGTGCCTTAGACCAACTGGTTTGGGAGTCACTGCTAAGCCTTAGGTGTTGCAAGATGAGGAAAATATTGAATACACCTATTAAGAAAGCACATGAGTAATCGGTCGGTTAGTACCTCAAGAAGTATTAACGGTCGCATGAAAATATGTGTGAGCAATTTCCATCTAAATATCGATTAAAAAGTACCGAGGTAGATCGACAAGAGTATGATTGCTTGAATTGAATTCTCCGAGTGTAGGGATGTTCTTTACACACACGTAGGGTTATATGATCGATGTTTGGAAGAAAGGTAGGAATGAAGAATAAAGACGATGTTTTATTGAGGGATGATGTGATTTCTAACATTTTTTCATGAATATTAAGATAGGGCTTATGACAAACCGAAAAGCTAGTATTAGTTGGAAACTCTAATTTTCAAAGTCTTTCTTCTATAATTCTTGTCTTTATATGTATCTTTCACGGTCTTCCTTTTATTATGGGATTTTGTGGGTGCAATCCGCTGAAAACCCTCAGGAGACAACACTCCTCCTACTAGGGACACCTAGAGGTTTAAAGGCTTGTTGCACCTGCTCAGTGCAATCGTGTTGCCTACAAAAGTGTGATAGTTAGTTTTTCTATTTCTTTATTTTCTCTTTCTTTTTAAATAAAGATGTTTGCTCGAGACGACCAAAATTAAGTTTGGGGGAATTTGATCAGTCGAAAATATTGCATTCTCAACACGTTAATTTCCTACTTTTATCATTCATACAAAGGTGTTTATTGTAAATATAACACAGATTACGAATTCATCTGGAAAATATCAAATAACCTGTGTTATAGTTATAATCGACATTTTAATGGGAAATTACGAGTTTATTACTAATTGCATTGATCTGTATATATCAATCCTTGTCTCGAGATTGCATGCAGGAAATTCTCCAGGTAAAAGAGCCGGAACTGCTAAAAGTGCTGATAAAACGCGTCAAGTCCAAGACTAGTGATCTGGCAGTAAACAAGAAAGAATTATAAGATTCCAAACATCAGGAAAGTGGCATTAAGCCAACATAAGAATTACCATAGAAATTCCATGCAGCAAACCCATCAAACGGCCGCGGATCCGCGGCCGAGTCAGGTCGATCCGCGGCGGATCCGCGGCCGAGTTGACTCGTCGGCGGTTGGAACTTTTTGCAGAACTCTTCTTTCAACGGCCAAGCTTCTCCAAGACGCTTCGAATTGTGTAGATTTCTCCAGAAGCTTCCCTTCCAACAGCAAGTCTTCTCTTGTAAGGTAAATAACTAACTTAATCGAGAAGTTTCTCTTCTCAACTACCAAGCTTACAAGGGAAGCTATACCTAGCTTCTAGGAGAAGCTAAAGGGAAAGACTATAAAAAGGCATCCAAGGCTTCATTGAAGAGGTTGTTCGGTTGTTGAATATTGAGCCAAATTTCCACAAGTTGAGTGACACAACTTGTAACTCAAAAACCTAGCCCCAAATCCATCTCAAAAAGCCAATTCAAGATTCATCGAGTACCAAATCGAGCAAGCATCCAATGAGACTTTTGAAGCAACGCCGATCTTCATCCGAGCAAGGGATCCACGACGATCTGCGACTCAAAGAGACGATGCGAAGCTAGTTCGATGATTTAGTTCCTCCTCAATTCTTGTAGTCTTTGAGTGTATTGTAACGAAACATCGAATAAAAAAAGGTGACAATCTTGATTCTTGCTTTCTATTCATTCTCTCATTATGATATTCTTCATTATTGATTGTTTTTATGATGATGCGTGAGTAAATTCTCCGCTTGTGGAGGATCCGAGAGAATTGATAGATCTAGTGATGATCGAATCCTTATACTAATTCTTAATTTTTATGAGATTTGTGAACCTTAGCAAATTGAATTGTTGATGATCTAATTTGGAGAGAAATAACTTCTTGATTATTTCGTTGCAAATTAGGGATCAAATTATCGGTGATTTTCTATGATAGAGGCTAGATCCGAATGATTATGATTGAAAAGACAAGGGATAGTGAAGGAGAATCCCTAGTTTCTTCAATTGATCCATAATCTTCAATCATCATCATCAATTTAGCTACAAATATTCAATAGATAAGATTAGGAATCATTAAATTCATCACTAGCTATTAAATCAATCGGATCCTAAAAGCCATTCTTCAAATCTTGATAATTCAAACAATTTGGGTATTTTCTTGATTTTCTACCATTTCTTGATTCTAGATCTATTTTCTTGATGTTTCTTGAAATCAAATATTACAAATCTTGAATCAATTTTCTTTTATATTTTAAATTCCAACACAACTAAAACAAGATCGATCAAACCACACTTTCCCTGTGGACGACCCGCATTCACCGACGAACCTACAAATGACACCGTTAATTGATTGCTGTTATTATTATAAATTTCTTTGGTTGTGATATATTTTACATTTTCCAAACACGACACGGAATTTAAGATCAATCAAATGGCGCCGTTGCCGGGGATAGTGTGCTAATTTGTTTGTTTTTGTAATTTGAGTTGGAAAATTTATTATTCCATCAGTTTTTTTGATCAAAATTCGTAACAAGCGCTTAACGATTTATTGTGATTTGTTGTAAAGAGATTTGGAATCTGTGGAGCGAGAGGAAAAATTTTCAGCTCAAAAAGTCCAGAGAAGCATTTGGAACATTTGCAGAAATTTTTGTGCAGTGATCTTGACATATCGCGGCGGAACCACGGCATTAGGGCTTTATTGTGGCGGAAGAGCGGTGAAGTTAGGGTTTCAGTGCACGGAAATTCTCATGTATACTTCTGTCTTTCTTATCTCCTCTCTGATCTGCTCCATTAACTAATTTCTGCAGGTTTCTTTGCAAAAATTTGCAGCGCCACAAAAATAAAAAAAATTGTTGCGTGTTTGATCTTAGTTGTTTGCATTTTTAACACGGAAACTAAGGGGCATGACCAAAATTCAGATTAGGTCGGGATTTTATTACCCTTCCTAAGCCCCAAAAATCACAAACTTGCATCCGCATCACCCTCATTAACTAAAAAATATCTAGACATGATTCTAAGGACCGTTGCGCTCACTTAGGACAGAAGGAGGTCGTGCGTAATCTATGTTAGTGTATATGCCCTAGAGGCCATTACTGTATCATACTAGTTTGTATACTACTTAATGGAAGCTTGGGATATTCACCATTGTATAGAAAATCTTGCTCAAAATAGTAGTATGCTACTTGGTTTGTCTCTACTTCAATGTGTGTACATGTGTTTCTTTTAACATATCGCCTATACACATTAGTGGAGCCCTTAGGATCTTTGCTTGATTACCAGCGTTGTGATGGCAGTCACACTCGTGGGGGCTGGGTAATCCACAAGCACATCCTTATACAGGTCCATAGTCGTAGGACTATCGAGACAGGGCATCGATACTCCGGAGTAGACTAGCGTATGCGCTTCTCATCCCAGCAGGGGAGACGGTTTATCCCACAGCCGTCAGTACGTCGTACTTGAGATAGTATGCGGGTGCTCGTTAGGTTACAAGTACACTGGACATGACTCGTCGGGAACTGATTGGTTGGTACTATACCTATCGTCAGTTATCAGTTCCCAGGTGACATGAGTACAGCTTAGTCCGCTGACTTGACACTGTCACTTCGCCTCGAGTGTGTTCCCACTGTACTTTGATTACTACCCTACCACGGCTTAAAGGAGTCATGCAAACAGGTAGTAGTTGGGTGCAGTCCTAAAGCACTTGGAGGCAGTGACGGTTAGACAGGATTCTTCTCTCCCGGTATTAGGAGTTGATATCGCGCTGTGTCAAGCAGAGCCATTACACACAGTCGTCCCTGGCAAGGGCAAGCGAGATACACTGGTAGGTTTCCAGTGTTATCTCAGGGTGTTCTGGGCTACACTCCGACACGACTTGTACCGCTATTAGGGGACTGCCGTTTACCGCCCCCTAGGCCCGCCATGCGATATTCTCAGACGAATAGACCGGACTGTACGGAGACTGTCATATTCAGGCTCAGTAGGAGTTCGGATGAGTTCACCTCGTCGGTCTTCTTATCGGCATCTACCTGGGGGTCGTTACGCACAGCTAGTGCTGCTTGCGGTCTGTGGTTAAACTCAATGCCAGCGTAGTGTTGAGTCTTTAGAGTCCCACACAGAGAGCTATTCTCCTTTAGGCAAAACGAGTAGAGGTCGCATGGTTTTGCAACAGGGTTCGATCACATCCGCGCACTTGTGCACGTTTGGTGTCCGAGCAGTTATTACTAGCGGGCTTTGGTTTAAGCCAGATCCTAGTATACATTTTGGGATTGGTTTTATCTCGTTTGTATTCGTGTTCCCCGGAACGCGGATGCGGGTGTGTATGCACGGTTGACCGAGACAGAGGCAGAGGATTCTCATTAGGGTTGTTGACTGTTGACCTTTTCTAAACCCTAATGAGAATAAGAAATATGATTAATAATAATATTAATTAAGTATTAGTGTGCCATGGTTGGGTTGAAAGTTTGACTTTGTTGACTTGTTGACTTTGTTGACCGGTTGACTAGCTTGGACTTGTTGACCATCATCATTACAATGGCTATCATTTCACAGTTAAGACTTTTGCTTACTTGTTATTCTTTACAAAATGAGTGCATGAAATGATAATGCCATTGAAATGAACCATCACATATACTCAATTACTATTATTATTATGATTATTTTTGTGTTATGAGAGGATGGTTGTAAAAAGTCTTCTTCATTCTATCATTTTGCACTCTCTCTCATCAAAGCTCTTCTCTTGCTCTTGCTCTTCCTCTAGCTCAAGGCAAAAAATCTCTCATGAGTTGAGAACCATTTTCCTTGGAGATAAAACCCTAAAACACTTCTCTACTCATCCTAGAGTATAAGGTCTAGCAAGCCAAGTATTCTAGTTTCCTCTAGATTAAGGTTGGAACCAAAGGTAGAAGCTTTCGGGTGGATCCATCTTCGGCACAAGGATACGACGAGGTGAGGCCGATCCGACCACCACAAGGAGTCGAAGAGAAGGAGTTCAAGTTGAGGTATAACCCCTAACATAGTAGTTAAACTCTTAGTTAGGTTGTTAGATAGTTTGTTTAGCAAAGATCCGTTTTTTGAGTCCATGTTACCTCCACCGAAAAAATCGTTTTTCACCATTTCCGCAACCCCAAAGAACCGGGGACGGTTAACGTGGACTTACAGTGGTATCAAAGCCTAGCTAAACACTATCTAGCATGTTTGCAAAGTAACTAGAAGTTCGATCGGAGAAAAAATCACAAAACATGCCCAAAAACCAAACTTTCTGTCGATTTTTATTCTGCTCTAAAAATTATTTGACATATACTAAAAATCGTCTCATGCTTTTCTGTAAACACCTAAGAAAAACGATCCAGTGAGTCGACTAACTCACCGCGGAACCGCAGCAAGAACAGCTTCTTGCCGCGGATCCGCGGTCGAGTTGACTCGGCCGTGGATCGATTTTCTTGCAATGTGTTTAAAAGGGTGTTTTGGGATTTTTACAATATGTTGTTTCTGCCCAGATTTTCCAGAAAATAAAATTTGTTTTTGGGGTGGTTACAAATCCGTAATTTGATCGAACTTCTATAGACTTTAGCTAATGGGTTATATCTGTGATGTGATATATGTATTGAACGTCTGCTAATCGCTATATGTCGATTAGTTGGGGTTATACATATCTGTGATCTGTAATGTTGATGGTTTGTGTATATGAATTCATTGGATTGTCGTGGATGAATAGCCGGGGGGTTGTGAGATGAGAGTTTTATTTATCTTTCAATTCATGTAATATGTAAATTGATGTAATATTATTGGTATGGCCGCACATCCGGGATGAGCTTATAGCCGCCATTGTATAATTTCTTTTTACTGTTTTTGCTCCTAGGATAGACCCAAGGTAGGGTGCACAAACTACCGGATACCTCGAAGTGCCGAGTGGCCTACTCACGTTGTTGAGGAAGGTTTCTTCACTTCGGGTATTTGGCGGGTAGTTTGCCGCACCCGTAGGGGTCTAGGGTGGGGTATTGGCTATTCATCGCGACCGTGTAATCCGCTTTTCGTTACAGGCTCGTACGAAATGCGGATTCCTAGTATATCCATTGTGTTCATCTGTGATCTGGAATAGATATCATTGCATCTGACGAATGTATATATCTATATATGATATCTATTTAGGCGTTGCTTATGTTTTGCATCCGCGCTAGTCCAGCCCCCGCTCTGTCGTTAGTTAAGTAGCCTAACGGGTAATGACGGGGCCCCGTGGAGAATGCGGATGGCATAAGCGTACGTCATATTTTCGTTGTTTTCTGCAATGGTAGGATTAAATGATGGGACGCATTAAAATTAATGCAAGAAAATAAACCAAAGTTAAGTCGTTGGAACACTTTCAAAACCACTCGGTTCTTTTCAAAAACAACTTTTAAACGCGGAGCTTAAGCCACTCCTTTTATAAGCTATCTCGTTCTATCGATTATATCAAGTTCACCACGTTCACGGTTTCGCCAAAACTATTCGTAGCCCTCCATCATTTTAGTTAAATATTCGGTAGTATTCAAGCTATGTATTTTGACCTACGCCAAGGCATAGTGATTGGTAGCTGCCGCATATTTATCTGTTGCATAGATAGATGCGTTGGTTTGGGACAGTTGTACTGCCTTGTTGGCTAAAGTCAAGGGTAGGTACGGGTGGGTTCAAATTAACCTGGATAATGATGGGTAGAACTTGATATGTGACTTATGATATTTTCGCCTACGTCAAGGTCATAAGAGCATGGGGCAAAAATCCACATCGGGAGTTTCTAAAGAAACTGAAACTTGCTAGCGCTGCATACCATTTGGAGTGTGATGATTCTGGTAGGATTCCTTCAGTTTTATCACGCGATGATATTTGGATCCCGATCCTACTGTGAGTATATGCTACTCCTCGGGAAATTTCTCGCTTAACGATCGATGCTATAAACCAAGTAGGTGTCTAGAAAAGGTGTTAGCTGGGCTACGCCCCCAGGGAAAAGAGGTTCTTAAATTAAGGAACTTCGCGAAGCGTTGGAAAACCTCACTCGAAGTACCGACACTGGCCTGGCTGAACGGTTAAGCAAGTATTGTACGGTGAGATTGATCCCGACTAATTCTTCCTTTTTGGTTTGAGGAGGGATTCGAGAAACAGTGGGAGCCATCCTGTTTAGATAAATTAAAAACCAACCTAAACTTGCAAGAGCATCATGCCGAGTGTCTTCTTCTCTCTCTTTCTTAATTGCTGCGACCCAGTGACCACACATAGGTTACATCTAGATAATAAAATGACTGAATCTGACTGTTATTGGCAAAGGTCTGTCCAGATGTCCATTACCCATGACAAGCTGGGACACCTCTTAACTAATCAAACCCCTACCGTCTCAGGACCAGTTTCCCCTGTCTCGGATAGTGATATCCGTAAGACATCGGAAAAGGACTGTGCGAAAGCCAAGTGCCTCATGTTATCCTCAGTTGATGGTGCATACCAAAGGCAGCACGAGAAGATGGACTTAGTTTCTGTCTTCCTCGATAACAAAGATTTATATGGAGAGCAATCTCGTATCGCAAGATATGAGACCTCGAACGAATTGCTTCAAGCGAGGTTGGCTATCAGGTCATCTGTAGGAGGCAACGTCCTTACAGAGACCAGCTATTATGAGCTCATGGACCATAAGACCATGTTGGAGAACGGGTCAAATACTGACTTGATTCTACAGTCTCTGCCTTCTACCCTGAAGGAAACCAGGGAAGTAGAAGGAAATATATGGGCAAAAGTTTTGGGACTGGATATAGTAAAAGAGGGACGTTCCTAGTGTTACAGGAATGAACATTGGCAAAAGGATTGCAGGGCTTGGAAGGCCAAGAACCAGGACCCGAAGCAAGTTGCGGCTTTGGCTTCAGGTGTGTATGTTATTGAAAACTGTCTATCAATAAACACTACTTCCTGGGTATTGGATACCGGATCAGGATCTCATATCTGTAATTCCATCCAGGTACTGAGAAAGCGTAGGGTTTTGAAGGCAGCTGATGTGACCCTCAGAGTTGCAAACGGAGCTGGCATGGATGCTGAGTCCGTGGGGGACTATCACTTGGGAATGTCAGATGGACATGTTTTGGTTTTGCGTGATTGTTATTTTGTACCCAATGCAACTTGTAATATCATATCTGTATCTTTATTATCTAAAGAAGGTTATGAATTTGCATTTGTAAGCAATGTTGTAAACATTCACCTTAATCAAGTTTTGATTGGGTCAGGTACATTAAGCAATGGTATATACGTATTAAACTAACCACAGATTTTCAATGTCCAGAATACACACAAAAGAAAGTCTCCAGAAATAAATCATGCTAACTTATGGCATTGTAGACTGGTTCACATCAATGAGAGAAGGTTGACGAAGTTACATACAGAAGGATATTTGGATCCGTTCGAATATCAATCGTATGCAACTTGTCAATCCTGTCTCAAAGGAAAGATGACAAAGACTCCGTTCACTGGACACGGAGTAAGAGCGAGCGAGCTCTTGGGACTCGTACACAGCGATGTGTGCGGTCCAATGTCTACACATGCGCGATGTGGTTATTCTTACTTCATTACTTTTACGGATGACTTTTCAAGGTACGGATATGTCTTCTTAATAAAACATTAAATCCGAAGCCTTTGGAAAATTACAGGAATATAAGAATGAAGTAGAAAAACAAACCGGCAAAAGTATCAAGACACTGAGATCTGATCGAGGTGGTGAATACTTGAGTGCCGAGTTCCTAGATTACCTAAAAGAGAATGGAATTCTCTCTCAGCTTACTCCTCCATACACTCCACAACATAACGGTGTATCGGAGAGACGGAACCGAACCCTATTGGATATGGTACGTTCCATGATGAGTAACGCTGAGTTACCGCGATCATTCTGGGGATATGCACTAGAATCAGCTGCATATCTTTTGAACCGAGTTCCAACTAAGACTGTGCCTACCATACCATATCACATGTGGTGTGGGAAGAAACCCTATCTTAAGCACATTAAGACATGGGGATGTCCAGCTTTTGTTAAAAAGCAGCATGCGGACAAACTCGAGGCACGCTCAGTACAGTGCAAGTTTGTGGGATATCCAAAGAACTCCAAGGGATATTTCTTCTATTGCGAAGAGGAACAAAAGGTTTTTGTTTCTCGTCATGCCTGCTTCTTGGAAACTGAGTTTGGAAAATCAGATAAGTGGGAGCGCAATAGAACTGGATGAAATTCCAGAACCATGAGCTATTACTGAAATCTTAGAAGAACCAGAGGGTTCGAAAGAACATGACATTCCTGCGCCACTCCGCAGGAGTAGTAGGCAGTCTCATCCGCCCGAGAGATACTATGGTTTTCTCATAGACGGGGATAGAGAGGATTGCATCATTGATAGTGATGAGCCTATTAGCTTCCAGCAGGCCATTCAGAGTGTTGACTCAGTAAAATGGCTGGATGCAATGCGGACCGAAATGGAGTCCATGTACACCAACAAAGTATGGACTTTGGACATTGCTCCAGATGGGGTAAAACCCGTAGGATGCAAGTGGATCTTTAAGAAGAAGATTGTTGTAGATAGACAGGTTGAGACCTATAAGGCTAGACTTGTTGCAAAGGGTTTTCGTCAAAGACCTGGTTTGGACTATGACGAAACCTTTTCTCCAGTGGCTATGCTGAAATACATTCGGATCCTTCTTGCCATTACTTCCTTCTACGATTATGAGATTTGGCAGATGGACGTAAAAACCGCTTTTCTAAATGGAAATTTAGAGGAGTGTGTCTATATGGACCAGCCAGAGGGCTTCATTCAGAGTGGGAGCAGTGGAAAGGTGTGCAAGTTGCTTAAGTCCATCTATGGACTAAAGCAGGCATCGCGGAGTTGGAACATCTGTTTTGATGAGACAGTCAATGATTTTGGCTTTATCAAAAATCCAGATGAACCATGCATCTATAGTAGATTTTTAGCAAGAACTGTCGTATTCCTCGTTTTATACGTGGATGACATTCTTTTGATAGGAAATGACATTCCTATGCTACAATCTGTCAAAGGGTTCTTGTCACACAGGTTCTCCATGAAAGACCTGGGTGATGCCACTTACATTCTGGGGATTCGGATCCACCGTTATAGATCCAAGAGGATATTAGGACTTTCGCAGTCCAGGTACATCGACACCATACTGAAAAGGTTCAGTATGGAAGATTCCAAGCGCGGTAATCTACCGGCTTGTCACGGGATCACCCTCTCCAAAGAGATGTCTCCCAAGACTGATTTGGAAAGGGATCGCATGTCTATTATACCCCACGCTTCTGCGGTAGGCTCTATAATGTATGCGATGTTGTGTACCAGACCAGATGTAGCTTATGCACTGAGTGTGGTAAGCCGGTATCAGTCAAACCCTGGGGAGAAGCACAGGAGAGCGGTAAAGAACATTCTCAAGTACCTGAGAAGGACTAAGGAGATGTTCTTGGTGTATGGCAGAAAAGACCTCCAGATCGAGGCCTTCGCTGACTCCAGCTTCCAAAGTGACAAGGATGATTCCAAGTCCATGTCGGGTTTTGTCTTACCCTCAATTGAGGGGCGATGTGTTAGAAGAGTTCCAAACAGGAAACCGTTGCTGACTCGACGATGGAAGCGGAATATATCGCTGCTGCTGATGCCGCAAAAGAAGCCGTCTGGATAAGGAAGTTCTTGACAGAACTTCAGGTGGTTCCGTCCATTGTTGATCCAATACTTCTGTATTGCGACAACAACGGGGCTATAGCTTTAGCGAAGGAACCCAGGTCCCATCAGAAGTCCAGACACATCTTAAGGCGGTATCATATGATCAGGGAGATCGTGGATCGCCAGGAGATCGAGGTTCGGAAGGTTGCTACGGAAGATAACACTGCAGATCCATTCACGAAGGTCTTACCCCAGACTCAGTTCGAGCGGCTGATCGAGATGATAGGTCTTCGATACGCCAGTATATGGCCTTAGTGCAAGTGGGAGATTGTTAGTGTATATGCCCTAGAAGCCATTACTGTATCATACTAGTTTGTATATTACTTAATGGAAGCTTGGGATATTCACCATTGTATAGACAATCTTGCTCAAAATAGTAGTATGCTACTTGGTTTGTCTCTACTTCAATGTGTATACATGTGTTTCTTTTAACATATCGCCTATACACATTAGTGGAGCCCTTAGGATCTTTGCTTTATTACCAGCGTTGTGATGGCAGTCAAACTCGTGGGGGCTGGGTAATCTACAAGCACATCCTTATACAGGTCCCTAGTCGTAGGACTATCGAGACAGGTCATCGATACTCTGGAGTAGACTAGCGTATGCGCTTCTCATCCCAGCAGGGGAGACGGTTTGTCCCACAGCCGTCAATACATCGTACTTGAGATAATATGCGGGTGCTCGTTAGGTTACGAGTACACTGGACAGGACTCGTTGGGAACTGATTGGTTGGTATTATACCTATCGTCAGTTATCAGTTTCCAGGTGACATCAGTACAGCTTAGTCGCTGACTTGACACTGTCACTTCGCCTCGAGTGTATTCCCACTGTACTTTGATTACTACCCTACCACGGCTCAAAGGAGTCGTGCAAAAAGGTAGTAGTTGGGTGCAGTCCCAAAGCACTTGGAGGCAGTGACGGTTAGACAGGATTCGTCTCTTCCGGTATTGGGAGTTGATATCGCGCTGTGTCAAGGAGAGCCATTACACACAGTCGTCCCTGGCCAGGGCAAGCGAGATACACTGGTAGGTTTCCAGTGTTATCTCAGGGTGTTCTGGGCTACACTCTGACACGACTTATACCATTATTAGTGGACTGACGTTTACCGCCCTCCTAGGCCCGCCATGCGATATTCTCAGACGAACAGACCGGACTGTACGGAGACTGTCACATTCAGGCTCAGTAGGAGTTCGGATGAGTTCACCTTGTCAGTCTTCTTATCGGCATCTACCTGGGGGCCGTTACGCATAGCTAGTGCCGCTTGCGGTCTATGGTTAAACCCATTGCCAGCGTAGTGTCGAGTCTTTAGAGTCCCACACAGAGAGCTATTCGCCTTTAGGCAAAAAGAGTAGAGGTCGCATGGTTTTGCAACAGGGTTCGGTCACATCCGCGCACTTGTGCACGTTTGGTGTCCGGGCAGTTATTACTGGTGGGCTTTGGTTTAAGCCAGATCCTAGTATACGTTTTAGGATTGGTTTTATCTCGTTTGTATTCATGTTCCCCGGAACGCGGATGCGGGTGTGTATGCACGGTTGACCGAGACAGAGGCAGAGGATTCTCATTAGGGTTGTTGACTGTTGATCTTTTCTAAACCCTAATGAGAATAAGAAATATGATTAATAATAATATTAATTAAGTATTAGTGTGCCATGGTTGGGTTGAAAGTTTGACTTTGTTGACTTGTTGACTTTGTTGACCGGTTGACTAGCTTGGACTTGTTGACCATCATCATTACAATGGCTATCATTTCACGGCTAAGACTTTTGCTTACTTGTTATTCTTTACAAAATGAGTGCATGAAATGATAATGCCATTGAAATGAACCATCACATATACTCAATTACTGTTATTATTATGATTATTTTTGTGTTATGAGAGGATGGTTGTAAAAAGTCTTCTTCATTCTATCATTTTGCACTCTCTCTCATCAAAGCTCTTCTCTTGCTCTTGCTCTTCCTCTAGCTCAAGGAAAAAAATCTCTCATGAGTTGAGAACCATTTGCCTTGGAGATAAAACCCTAAAACACTTCTCTACTCATCCTAGAGTACAAGGTCTAGCAAGCCAAGTATTCTAGTTTCCTCTAGATTGAGGTTGGAGCCAAAGGTAGAAGCTTTCAGGTGGATCCATCTTCGGCACAAGGAGACGACGAGGTGAGGCCGATCCGACCACCAGAAGGAGTCGAAGAGAAGGAGTTTAAGTTGAGGTATAACCCCTAACATAGTAGTTAAACTCTTAGTTTGGTTGTTAGATAATTTGTTTAGCAAAGATCCGTTTTTTGAGTCCATGTTACCTCCACCGAAAAAATCGTTTTTCACCATTTCCGCAACCCTAAAAAACCGGGGACGGGTAACGTGGACTTACAATCTATCGCTTATCCGCGTTTCTTTTGTGGTGTCTAAGGCAAGTGTGTCTAAGGCAAGTGGTTACTTAATTAGACCCACTACTTACGTAGTGGAGAACCTCCCACTTACCTGGCACTTATCTGGCCACAGAAGGGGCAAAGAGGCAGTAGAGGATCTATCTTGCGACTTGTCTTCTGGAAGTCTAGGAGCGGTCCAGAGACTTTGACCTAGGTGACCATTAGATTTAGGGTTGCTTGTGCATAGTTTGTGTGATTTTTTCAAAAATCCGTATTTTTCAAAAACCAAACACCAACACATCTTTTCCTTAATTATTACTTAACGCAGCCACTTGTGCTAAACCATTTAGTGCATGCTCGGCTGGACACGGGATTCTAGTGCCCGACTTATCTGCGTTTCTCCTATCGACTCCGAAGTCGGTAATTCTACGTCTACTTTTTCTACACCCCCTACCACACCCACTTCGATGGACGGTTCTCCATCGAACTTCTTTAACACTACTCTGCCACCGTCCGCAGGTGCGCAGACCCCTCCCCGCATCTCTCTCCAAGAGAGATGCTACCCTATGCGAGGTCCTCTTTCGACCTGTCTCACCATTCCACCAGCCAATGGGGACAATTTTGAAATAAAACCGCAATACATCAATCTTCGACCAAAATTTCACGGTCTCGAGTCTGAAGACGCATATGTCTTTATTACCAAATTTGAAAATGTATGCGCAATGATGGGTACTTCACAGCTTTCTGTGGATGCTATGAGATTACGTCTTCTCCTATTTACCTTGTGCGATATAGCCGAGAAGTGGCTTTATAACACAGCCGCACATTCTATTTCGAACTGGGGAGAATTCGTAACAGCATTCCTTAAGAAATTCTACCCTAATCATAAGAAAGCTCGAGTCCGTAGCGAAATAAATCAATTTACCCAGCTTCCAAATGAACCATTTTCGAAGTGTTTTGAACGCTTCAAGGATCTGTTAGTTCAATGTCCACATCACGGAATTCCTAGATGGGATCTATGCAGAGTCATCTATGAGGGCATTAATCCTACAACAAAACAGACCCTTGAATCCATGTGTTAAGGCACCTTCATGACTAAAGATGATGCTGAAGCCTAGAGATTTTTAAAAGATTTCGCTGAAAAATCTTTACAGTGGGAGAGTGTAAACCAGTCATCGTCTAGGGGTGGCATTCACCAAGTTGATGTTTCTATAGGTGTTAGAACTGAAATGGCAGCAATGCAAAAGAAACTCGAAGTTATGGAACATAAATTTTTAGCAGCCTCCCTAAATCAGATGTCACTTTCCAAAACTGTATATGGATGCTGTTCTGATCCATCTCATCTTACGGAAGAATGTCCTTTAAATTCTCCGTTTCAAGGTCAAGAGCATACCAATACTGCTTTCCAACAGAGACCTAGAAACGATCCGTATTCTTCCACTTATAACCAGGGTTGGAGGAATCACCTTAACTTTGCTTGAAACCAATTACAAACTCAAAACACGGATCCAAATCAAAACAATTTCTAAAGGGGCCCTCCACCACAACAGCAACCACTTCAACTGAGTCAGCACCCCTACCAAACACAAACTTTTCAAAATCCAGTCAGCACACCTGCACCGCACAACAATTCTTTGCAAGTGTCCGGTACCGATAACTCTTCTTCACTCGAACAAATCATGAATTTGCTTCTGACAAATTTCATGCAAGTTTCGGCTGAAAAGAAGTCTTCCGTCGATGACATAAAGAAAAACTCCGCCTCCCAAAATGAGTGTGTTAAATCGATGGAAGCACAAATTGCTCGATTAAATTCCGAGATGAGTGCTAGAGAAAAAGGGAAACTTCTAGCTCAACCTTTACCCAATCCTGGCTATTCACATCATGTGAATGCTATCACCACGTTGAGATCTATCACCACGTTGAGATCTGGAAGAGTGCTTGACAACCATGTCGGTGAAGAGATTGATAATAATGAAGAATCAATCGATGATACCCCGGCTGAGACTTTTCCTTCCACTTCTACTTCTCCTTCTGATCCCAGTTCGTCTACCCCAACACCTTCTTCCGAGCCTATTCTCCATTTTCCCCAAGGCTCGCACCCTCAGCACACTTCTTCTACTCTACCCAAGACGATCCCCACGCCTATTCTGGGATGTTTCCTACCCATACGATCTTCTTTAATGTTGGACCCCGCTCTTATAGCTAAAGCTCCTTATCCGAATCGGTTAAGGGGAAACAGGCCAAGTCCACAAATGGAGAAGGTCACTGAAATGTTTAAACAGGTTAATATCAACATCCCTCTCCTAGATGCTATACAACAAGTCCCTGCTTATGCAAAAATTCTCAAGGACTTGTGCACTAGGAAGAAGAAGACTCAAGTACCAAAAAAGGTGTTCATGTCAAAGACTGTAGACACAGTTTTTCCCCAACAATTACCTAGGAAACTTAAGGATCCTGGCTATCCTACTATTTCTATTTCTATTATGGTTAAACACATTAACCATGCTCTACTTGACCTTGGCGCAAGTGTTAACTTTCTTCCATACTCTGTTTATGAGCAGCTAGGAATCAGAGAGTTTAAACCAGCTCACTGCACTCTCCAGATGGCCGACCGACAAATTACCGAACCTAGGGGTGAACTGGAGGATGTGTTAATAAAAATCGGGGAATTTTTATTCCCTGTGGACTTTATTGTACTCGATACACAGCCTGTAGCGAACCCACGGAATCAAATTCCGGTGATTCTTGGTTGTCCCTTTTTGGCCACTTCCAATGCTATAATCAACTGTCATAACGGTTCTATGACCCTATCCTTCGGGAAGATATCAATTGAGGTTAACATTTACAAGTTGGAAAGTGTACCCTCCGAACCTTCTGCTCAGGTCTGTTCTGTCGAATTAATGGATGTCGTCAGCAGCGAATTTGATCAGCCTCATGATACTGATCTAGACTCTTTTCATATGTTGTTGTTTGACCCAACTATTTTCCATACACATACGGACTCTTTCACCGAGTTGTCCGGCTCAACAACTAACACTTATTATGAACCGTTTTTGGAGTATGAAGATCACCCCGCGCTTTTCGATGACATTATTCTTTGGGGTATTGATGAAAGCTCTCAATAAACCCTTTTCTCTTTTTCTTTCTTCTTAAAACCCAAACCACATAATACTCCAAAAACCACAAGAACACACATGCAACCAAGATGCAACATGACATGGTGCACTAGCCATGGAAAACTGTAGAAATATGGATTTGGCCTAATTGCAATTAGCAGTGCACTAATCGGGTTTTTATCCAAACTGCATATAATTAATTATAAAAATGCCAAATCCAATAAATATATTTTTAAATGAATAAATCATTTTAATCTCCAATTATTTCCCAATTATTGGTATATATTTATACCATTTTACGAAAACCCCAATTTCGCAAATCGGGCAGTTTTCGCTAAATATATTATTTTAATATTAAATTCCAAAAAAAATATTTTATATTTTTTGAAATGTTACACGTGCACTTCGCCTTGGGGTAATTCTAGTACAGAAAAGAAAATAATATATACAAGGGTGACATCGACCTCAACCTGGTCGTGCCCCAAACAAATAATATACAAACAGGCAGAGACGACAGTCCACATGTCGGACTCTCGCCCTGCAATACCAAATGTACAAATGAAACTAAACTGTACTACCATTGCACCACTGGCTATCTGTTTGTTATATGTATGCCCTAGAGGCCATTACTGTACATGCGTTGTATATTGTAGTGGATGCTTGGACACATATAGGGAGGACTTTCTTGCTCGACATGATAGCATGCTATCTGGTTGCACTTTATCTTAACATGTACACTTATTGTCTCTCTATTATATGTTGATAAAGCCCTTAGGATGAGTACTTGACTACCAGGATTATGATGCGGATCATACTAGTGGGGCAGAGGTAGTCGGCAAGTACATCTTTCAAATGTTCTTAGTCGAGAGATTATCGAGACAGGGCATCGATACTCCAGAGTAGACTAGCGTATACGCTTCTCGACCCATATGATGGGTGATGGATGATCCCATATTGTCACGACCCAAAATATTAGCTCGTGACCAGAACTTAAATTACGCAACGTCTACATGTGTAACGTAAGCTAAGTAAGTCGCAACCCAGAAATCTAAACCTTACAACAGAAGTAAGTAAAGAAAACATTTACAACATTTAGAAACTTAAGTAAAAATCCTAAAAACTTCACTTAACTCTTTTTTCTTGGTTTTTATAAAAATTTCGGCAGCACATCCTTTGTAAAAACTAGCCCCGAAAACGGGTACAACAAAGAATATAATAAAGCATCCCAAACGGGAGCAAATCACGCCCAACAGCGGAAACAACCACCACAAGTATAAATAACAAGTATACGACGCCCAACGGTGAAGATCCACACAAGAAAATAAAGTAAAGCAAGAAATCAACCCCAAAAGCGAACATAAAACCCATCGCTCAAGTCTCGCAACTACAAATCTTCTAAGTCTGCAACATATACACTTACTAGTTTCTGAATTGATGGAGTGACTAGATACAATATGAATAACGAATACAAGAGGGGCACGATCCAACATGTACCACCTACCAAAAGCAAGTCACCCGAAAACAGCTGTGTGCCAGCGATGCCTCAACTGATCCATGCGGTCAACCTGTAAGAACTGTGGCACAACAGGGGTGAGTTGCCAACTCGTGAATAGAAAAACATCATCAGGTAGAAATCGAAATAAACAACGATTCCTAGGTCAACTATATCATAAAGGTAATACTATGATATCTAGGATGACCGTATCTGCATATGTGCTAACACCTAAATAACTGCCTATCAGCGAGTGGATATTATCCAACAATATAATCAATGAATGTATGCAGGTGGATCTTGTCCAACAATATAATCAATGCATGTATGCAGTGGATCTCGTCCACGTGTCACCCACTGACACAACAACTCCTGCATATAAATATCATAAAAGCATATACAGGTAGAAAGAGGATATAAATCAACGCGTCCCTCGCGACACAACAAAATCATGGAACCGGAGTGTCCACATCGACACTCGAAAACATCATGAAACCCGTGTCTAGCATCGACACGTAAATCCTCATGTCTCAGGCTCCGTCCCCACGACTGGCCCTGATGGCATGTCCGTACATCACTCCGGTCGGTATCCCCACGATAACCGCCGAGTCCAAATACAATCACCGGTAGATACTTGCCTACCTTCCAGGCTCATCGTCTGTACCACGGACATCTTGCCGAGGGGAACCGTACCGGGCTCCACCATGTACCCGCACATGGCCTCGTCTACTCCTTATATCGGATAATAATACAAAGCTCAGAACCAAGAAATCTCATGGTGGATGCACTAAAATATCATATCAAGAGAAACCGGGTTTTCAAACAATAAATAGTTTCTTGAAACACCCCCACGGTTCTCAAATCCATAAATCACATGAAAACATATATATGCAACATAAAACCGCAATATGAGCATATTAAGGGAAAACCGCTCTTTAAATAATTCCAGCTTTTAAAATATATCATGCGGTTCCCAAATCTCCGAAATCAAGTGCAGCATCATATGAGGTGTATATGTAACTGTAGCAAGGTATAAGTATCTACATGTAAGCAAGCATGTATGATGTATTTCATAAGCGCAATAGCACAATAATCAACGTCTCAATATCAGATGTCAAAAAAATACCACTTAGGGGTATATGCAACTATAGCAAGATATGTGGGTGTACATGTCAGTATGTATGAATGATGTACATGTAGCTGTAGCAAAGTAAGTGGGTGTACATATCAGTATATCATGAAACCTAGCATAGTGATATGAACATGGCAGTATATCATAGCATGATGTAGCAATTCTACTGTGTAAGTGACATAGCAATTATCGATGATGAAGTGTGTGAGCCGTCAATCTGTGTAAGTGTAACATATGCATCATCGATAATGGTGTAGGTGTACTAGCACAGGCATAAGAAATGTAATGAGAATAGCATGAATGTAGCACAATGCATATAGTGAATCAAATGCTATAAGGTATACATATCAACAAGACCGAGTCGGTGAATCTATCAATCGACATCCAGCCTCACAACATCACGTACGGTACAATTCATCGTACGACATCCTCTAATCAGGGGTATGGATAAATCAACAAGTAAAACTCATCGTGTATGGTAATCTAACGTACGACGGCATTAACCAAATAGGGATTCTATCAACCTAAACAACATCGGGGGTACGGATCTAAGTCTCGTACGGCATATCACTCATTATGCAATCATTATCCATATAAGTATATATACCTATCTCTCAGGTCACATCCATGTCAAACTCGTATCAGGGGACCTATAAAGGTATCAACAATCTCATATCGACTCGAATCCATACAATGACATATCACACTTAGTCATCATATCACATCGTATACTCGTTCATTACATTAATATCTCGCATCAATTTAAATAAACGTTACACTTGTTCTCTTTTAAATCGTACTTATCATGATTCACTTATCATATCATTTTCTTCTAAGTCAATTGTTTATTAGCATCAACTTCAATCATCTTATCGTTTGTACATCCTACAATCATGTCCGTTGCATATCATTTATCAGTATAACAGAAACAAACGATATTTCATATCAATGGTTGCGGGGGTGCTATACGCCATCCACCCGACTTTCCCCGTAGATATAAATCCACTCACCTGCTAAACTCCTCGCTTAGCCGTAGTCGATGCGCTTCGTCGTCTCGGAATCCACGCAAAGGTATCTACAATCAATACGAATTTGCAACGCTATTAACATCAAATTCCGAAATCCAAAACGGCACGCGGTGCACTCATAGGTTAGAACCTATAGCCTACACATGCAAAACAATCAACTACATTTATCGTTGACATACAAACATCCAACGACCAAGTACATATGTTGGGTTATGGGAGCACCCCGGCCATCGAACCGTGGCCAAATGCGGAACAAAAATTTCTTAAAACCCGGCGCTACCATTACCCGATTAACAAGATCGAAACCATTAACCCTAAAACTAGCAATCTAAGAAAAGAGATAGGAATGGTTATACCTAATGAACCAAGTCCTTCGGGTCTTCAACCATTTCCATGCTCCTAGAGATGTTGTGGATCGACTTTGGTCGCCGGTCTTCCTCCATCTCCGATGATCCACCCGAGGGATGTAATTCCGACTCTAGTTCCACGCCAAGATGCTAGTGGAGCAACTAGGGTCTTTAGGATGCTACCCTAGAGAGCCTAGGGTGTAGTGTGTATGTATACTTCGTGTTTTCTATCTCATATCATGAAGGTGGAAGCAACCATGGAAATAGAATAGAGGAGGAGACTAATGGTGAGGAAGGAGCTCATGAAAACTAAGTGAAGGGAAAAAGCAAGCATGAACCAAAATGAGCTCTCTCATCAAAAATAATAATGCATCCATGGTTTTATTAAAAACCTTTTTCCAATTTAAAAAACCCACCATGCTTGAATAGTGCACACAAATGAATTAACAATTCATTTGTGAGCACTATTCCAAGCATGGTTCTCATCATGCTTCCATATCTATTTTCCACCTCATTTATCCATTTTATAAAAATGGTCAAATCCAAAAATGAGGTGGAACCTTCTAGAATGTTATCCCGTAAAAAATACGGATTACATTCTACTGTATATACATACCTGTATCCGTACCGAAATACGAATATCAAAGAGATAGAATAACACAAAAAATATAATACCAGAATATACGTATCGAAATACATATACACAAATTATTAAATCATTACCTGATTTAATAATCCGGCTCAAATCCGAGCCGGCTAGTATTATCAACTGTCCAATCGAAAGTCCGAGTATAAAGTACACCAATCGATCGCAACCCTGCACGTATCCAATACGGCTACTGCATCATTTCGCCAGAACCTGGGAAACCCTCTGTGTGGGACTCTAAAGACTCGTCAATACACTGGCAGTGGGTTTAACCAAAAGCACGTCAGCGGCATTAGCTGTACGTAACGGCTACCCAGGTATTGAGCGAAAGGAAGGCCGACGAGCAAACTCATCCGAACCCCTACTGAGCCTGTCAGTGACAATATCCGTACAGTCCGGTCTGTTCGTCTAAGAGTATCGCATATCAAGTCTAGGGGGATGGATAAAGTCAGACCCCTAACAACGCGATAATTCGTGTCGGTATGAAACCTATCACTACCTGAGAAACTATCGATCCTGGATCGGTAGTTCTCATATACCTCGGCCGAGGATTTCTAGTGATGGCCACCCGTGCACTGCGCGACATCAACCCTCAATACCGGGAGAGACAAATCCCCGACGATCCGCTCACTGCCTCCATGTGGCTCGGGACTGTACCCAACTAAAACCTGTTTGCACGACTCCTTTGAGCCGTGGTAGGGTAGTAATCAAAGCACAGTGGGAACTCACACGAGACAAATGACGATCTCAGGTCGACAGAATAACCTGTACACATGTCACCAGGGAACTGCTATCTGACTATAGGTATAATACCAACTAGTATGTTCCTGGCGAGTCCGTCCAGTGTACTCATAACCCAATGAGCACCTGCATACTATCTTATGTGAACAACTAACACCAATGGCTTGTGAGACCGACCACCACCCCTCGTCAGGGTCTAGATAAGTATACACCAGTCTACACTGGAGTATCGATGCCCAGTCTCGATACTCCCACGACTAGGGACATTTAAGGATGTGCTTATAGACCCCCAGCTCCCACGTATGTGATTGCGATCACAATGCTGGTAGTCAAGCAAGAGTCATATAGGCTTTATCAATATATACATGATGATAAAGACAAACCAGATCGCATACTATCATCTCGAGTATGACTGTTTTATCGGTATAGGTCCTCCCTCAATCATCATGATCACCTGTCTACTACTATGATAATTACCTTGAGGGCACTATAGCCAGCAATCTCCCACTTGCACTTAAGGCTAATTATTGCGATGCCGCATACTCACAGCCCGTGTGATACCGACCACCCAACTCCTCTACTAATCAGTTTCACAAACCTCATTCGTAAAACTATTGCGTTCGAGAAATAGCCTCAGTGAGTGGATCCGCTCCAGTGTTTCTTTCTATGTCTCTCTTTATCTCAACTTCGCGGAGAATTCCATCTCCCGAAATGAGCAATACCAATCTTAGAATATTTCTAGATATCTGATGGGACCCAGTTCATAAATGAACTTCAAATCCAGCAAACTTCTTAGACTGTATCGACTACTGAACTTAATCAGTATGATGTGCCATGCCTTCCTCAGTATCCGCTTGGACCACCTGTCCAAATTACTGCCCCTCGTCAGAGGGAAAACTATAACTCTGACAGTCACTCTGTCATCCAGGTCACCTTGGAAGCCTGAAATGATAACCGTCTCCAGAAGGAGGCTGCTGCTATCAAATCCCTAGAACATCCACTTACGTTCATAAACTGCTTCCATTCGTTTTTCTCCTGGATTGGATTAATATATCAACTTATTGCATCTAGTGCAGAAACAACATCTGGTGCATGTCATGATTGACTCAATTGCCTAAGCAAGTGATATGCCAATCATGCACATCCCTCTCCTCTATAGTCTGTAAGACACCTTTAGAGTGGGTGACTCCATCACCTACAGGTTCACCACCATACCAGGAGCCGACAATTCTAAAATACTTTTAGAATACTGTCTAAGTACCAAGATTGGGACACTTCCCAAATCTATATCTAAAACCATAGATCTAGTAACCAGAATGCTTGATATAATATCCATATCCTATGTGGAGAAAACACTGTGTGACAACCACAGTACAACTGATCGTAGTATAGGAATTTCACTTCCTATAAAGTGCATGTCATCCTGAATACCAGGACACATACCATACTACCTTCTTAACAGATCTATCTCCTATTCTGATGAAGTCAAAAACCTATGACTGTCACATCAAAATAGATGATCTATCTCCGCTATATCCGCTTTAGTCTATAAATAGACACAAGCTACTTGTCCACTACGCTTCCGCTGCTCCCACTGACTACGACAACCCTCTGGCAGAGTCATATACACATGTACTTCTAAACCTGGTTTAGAATGACGCTATACTTATCCTCCTGCCGGGTCTCATAGTCTGGAACAACAGTAGTGTCAAGTCTGGGTAAACAAGAACCTCCCTGTCACCGTCCTTGAGGATACCATAGTACCTCTCGAGCGCCTGAGGTTACCCACC
Organism: Agapanthus africanus; assembly: GCA_030015575.1. Lineage (NCBI taxonomy): Eukaryota > Viridiplantae > Streptophyta > Magnoliopsida > Asparagales > Amaryllidaceae > Agapanthus > Agapanthus africanus. Next base: position 69,245,772 of record CM057347.1, on the reverse strand, counting down.
ATATCTGCGGAGTGGCTAACGGAATGTCCATCCTGATTGAATCTTTAGGTCCTATTAAATTTTCCGTAATCGTTTGTGGTTCTGGAATCACTTCCAGCTCTACCATACTCCCACTACTGTTTTCTAAAAAAGTCCATTTTACTAAAACTGTGGCGAGCCAAGAACAATATCACTATTGATCTTCCATATGGTAGAAAGTTAACCTTCGTCAAAACCCGGGATAACCCATAAATAGCCATTACTGAAACGTGCCCTGAGTTTATCCGGATTCTGGTTTTAAGCAACGGCCGGACGACTTCCTATACCTTAACATCGTTAAGATATAAATTGATTATGTATATATCTAATATAGAAACAAAAGCACTAATTTAATTGGAACTAGATTCAAATCATGCAGCTGTCTCCAGTACATGTGAACTAAATGGAGAGAGGCCGATCAGCATTACTCAACTTAGGAGTGGGTCCAATTATGAGTAACCTGAAAGAGAAACAAGTTTCTCAAAACCATTACTATCAAATGAATACCTCATACAAATATCTACATTTTCGACCACATTGAAGAATCCCGATACTTGCGACACCTGGTTCTCTAGTTTATTCTTGTACCTATAACTTCTCAAACTTGGATCTTGTATTTCTACGAAACACTTGTCCAAAACTTGAGAAGTCACGAGTAAACAGAATATAGTACGAGAACCAACCCCTTTGTCCTAATGGACACTGGACAACATACAATACTTTGTATAAGTCCGCTAGGTTGAGTAACTCAAATTCTGTGCGTCGTAGGTTGAAAACTGTAATATGGTTATGAAGACTTACACCGCTGTTGAATACTCCTTACCTAACCATCAACTGATATAGGTAAATATCATGGATATAATTTCAAAAAGTTATATCCCACTTTATAAAAATAAATGTACAGACATATTAGTTTAAAATTGGTGCATAACAACGGATATTGAAAACCAAATACTTGTCGTCCGGCAAACAACCCAAACGATTTCCTCAAATATCACCAATTACAACGAATTCTGATATAATGAGGATGATCACCTAATTCCCAATAACTTACTCCCACTCATCATCTGTAAAACCATACAGATGTGATAATCAAGCATGGTAAATACATACCCTGAAGAAAGAACCTAATTGGGAAATCAGTTTTCAATTAACAACGCATAGTGAAACTGAAACATTAAAATGTTTTGTAGGGGTATCCTGGTATTCCTAGTAATGACTCTTCCATTATTCAGATTCATGACTGAAACCATATATTTCCTTGCCATCTCTCCAAATCCCTTTATTTGTCTTTAGTCGTTACCTTCTGTACACCTTCGTTAGGCTTAAATGGTTTTCTTCCTTCCCTACCGTTCGGCACCAGCCTATGGTTTGGAAGAAGACTATCCAATAAGCGTAATAGGTGTACTCTCCTAATCGTAGGAGTACTCGCAACCTGAGAGAAGGTAAAGATAAAAGACAACTGAATAAACCTTATTCCTATTTCTCCTGAACCAGAATCCATCCTCGAAAAAGGTTCCTTCGAGTTCGTATATAACCATACGATGGATTTATCCAATGGAAGTGGATGTTCGTGTTCTGGAGAAATACAAAGATGAAGTAGGAGTAGCGATGAAAGTCTTGGTTTGGTCGTGAACAGCAGTCGCATTTTTCTTTGCCCTCTTTCCAATCCCTTTATTTGTCTTAACTTATTACCTTCTGTACACCACACTTAGGCTAATTGGTTTTCTTCATTCCCTACCTTTCGGCACCTGCCTATGGTTTGGAAGAGGACTTTCCAATAAGCGCAATAGGTGTACTCTCCTAATCCTAGGAGCCCTCACAACCTGAGAGATGGTAAGAGGAAAAGAAAACTGAATAATCCTATTCATTTTCTCCAGAACCGAAAACTATTCTCGAAAAAGCTCCTTCGAGTTCGTATATAACCATACGATGGTTTTATCCAATGGAAGTGGATATTCGTACTGATACGGGGTGTTCTGGAGAAAAGCAAAGGGTAAAAAGAGGAGTGGCAATGATGTATGTAACTTGGAAAATCCAAAAGCCAGCGTTTATATGAAAGTTCGGTTAACTTGGTCACTGAGTCATAGTCTAGGGTCAGGCCATGGTCTCTGTCAAAGAGAGAGAGAAAAGAAACACTCAGCGTGCACTCTAACCTAGATCAGAATGGATAATCATTTTATCTAATCTGGATGGCTCACACTGTTTCCTCGAATTCTCCTCCAAACCTAAAAGGAGAATTAGTCGGAGTCACCCGAGGAGTAATCCTACTCATCAGTGGGAAAAGGATACATCTATCATCGCATGATAACTTGATGGAAGCCACTCAAGTCATGACACTCCAAAAGGTATGCACAAGCCTGGCAAGATTCCTGTATATTTGAAACTCCTAATATGATTTTTACCCCAAGCGGTTTATGACCTTGACAAAGGCCAACAAATCATAAACCACAACTCAAGTTCAACCCGTCATTATCCTGGATTACTCTAGACCCACCCGCACAAACCCTTGACAAAGGCCAACAAGGTTATACGACTGTCCTAGATAATCGCAACTCAATGCAACAGACAAGTAATACCCAGCTACCGCACACTACGCCTTGACGAAAGCCAACAAACGCAGCACGAATACTAGGTACTACCTGAAAGAAATGACGGAGGGCTACGGCTAGTTTTTGGCGAAAAACCTTAACGTAATGAACTTGATGTCGTTGAAGGAATCCAAGTGGTTTTACAAAAGTATAGTGGCGAAAACTTTTGCTAAAGAGGTCACTCCCGGTGAAGGGATCTCGGCTCTTTCCTCGTTGAATGAGGTGCAGGATATTCCAAACTGAATACTGCGATGCAAAGCAAAAAAGTAAACGACTATAGTGAAGTTATTACGTGGACACAAACTTTTACTCAAGAGGTCACTCCCGATGAAGTGATCTCGGCCCTTGCCCCATCGAATGAGGTGCAGCATATTCCAAACTGAATACCACGATGCAAAGAAAAAGCGTACGTCTGTAATGTCAGTTTTTAAAAAAATCTTGGTTCCAACAACATCATATAAATAGGTTTGTTTTCCTTGCATTGATAAGAATCAACACAGTCCCATCAATTAATCACACCAGAAAAGAACGAAAATAAAATGTACGTATATGCCATCCGCATTCGTCACTAGGTCCCGTCATCACCCGTTAGGTTACTTAACTAACGACAGAGCGAGGACTGGGCTAGCGCAGGTGCAAAACATATACAACATCTACTAGTATATATAAATATATATAACAATCATCCCGGGCATGATAAATGCAACATCACAGAAAAGTAATAAATATCACAGAACAATACAGATAACTGGGAGCCCCGGGTTTCCTTCGAGCCACAACTAAAATCCTGATGTTCCCCTGGTCGTGTGGATAGCCTGTGCAATGAACTCCTAGACCCTTATGGGCGCGGCAAGTTACCCACCAAAACCAGAAGCGAGGCAGCCCCCTTCAGCAAAGTGAATGGACCACCAAGCACTTCACGGAATCCGGTAACTTGAGCATCCCTCCTTAGGTCAACCTATACCCCCTATGAGTGCGGCGAATAGCCCGCTAATTCTAGAGCAAAGTCCCCTCCATCTCAACGCCATGAGATGCAGATCTGTTTCCCTCTAGAACCCGGCTATCCGTGCCCTCCTACGCGGGGTAATCCTAGTACAGAAAAGAAAATAATATACAAGGGTGACATCGACCTCAGCCCGGTCGTGCCCCAAAAGAATAATATTCAAACAGGCAGTGACGGCTGTCCACATGTCGGACGCTCGCCCTGCAATATCAAATGTACAAATAAATCCGAATTGTACTACCATTGCACACAAGCTATCCACCACGACAAATCCGCAACATCACAGCACAACACAGAACATCAACGTGAATGTCACGTTCGCAAACCCGTCTAAAAGAACTATAGCGATTAGACAAGATTTACCGATCAAATGACATTCACGGTCGCAGATAGATATGTAATGTACTGAAAACACACAATTAAAATTTCGATCGACTAAACTTTCCGAAAATGGCCCCAAGTGCTAAACCAGTAGTCAAATGAATTTGGGCCAAAACTATATATCACAAAATCATTTTTCTACCAATTAGAGCTCCAGAAAAAATTTTGGTCAATGTAGTCCAAAAAGGGCCGCGGAAGCACCGCCAAATGCGACATTTCACGGCGGATCCGCGGTGTAATTGTGGAGTTAGGTCACCAAATGTATTCTATAGCTTTAGTTTTGCTTGCACGGATTTTTAAGCTATACAGAAACATTTTTGGAGCACTTTCAGAAATCGACAGAAAATAGGCAAATTGGAAAATTGATTTGGAAATTTTGATCGATCGAGATTTTAAGCATGTGCAAACTAGCTAGTAGGGTTTAATGGGTGGCTCTGATACCATGTTGGGTTATGGGAGCGCCCCGGCCATCGAACTGTGGCCAAATACGGAACAAAAGTTTCTTAAAACCCGGCGCTACCATTACCCAATTAACAAGATCGAAACCATTAACCCTAAAACTAGCAATCTAAGAAAAGAGATAGGAATGGTTATACCTAATGAACCAATTCCTTCGGGTCTTCAACCATCTCCAAGCTCCTAGTGATGTTGCAGATCGACTTTGGTCGCCGGTCTTCCTCCATCTCCGATGATCCACCCGAGGGATGTAATTCCGGCTCTAGTTCCATGCCAAGATGCTAGTGGAGCAACTAGGGTCTCTAGGATGCTACCATAGAGAGCCTAGGATGTAGTGTGCATGTATACTTAGTGTTTTCTATCTTATGTCATGAAGGTGGAAGCAACCATGGAAATAGAATGGAGGAGGAGACTAATGTTGAGGAAGGAGCTCATGAAAACTAAGTGAAGGGAAAAAGCAAGCATGAACCAAAATGAGCTCTCTCCTAAAAAATAATAATGCATCCATGGTTTTATTAAAAACCTTTTTCCAATTTAAAAAACCCACCATGCTTGAATAGTGCACACAAATGAATTAACAATTCATTTGTGAGCACTATTCCAAGCATGGTTCTCACCATGCCTCCATATCTATTTCCCACCTCATTTATCCATTTTATAAAAATGGTCAAATCCAAAAATGAGGTGTCACCTTCTAGAATGTTATCCGGTAAAAAATACGGATTACATTCTACTGTATATACATACCTGTATTCATACCGAAATACGAATATCAAAGAGATAGAATAACACAAAGAATATAATACTAGAATATATGTATCGAAATACATATACGCAAATTATTAAATCAATACCTGATTTAATAATCCAGCTCAAATCCGAGCCGGCTAGTATTATCAACTGTCCAATCGAAAGTCCGAGTACAAAGTACACCAATCGATCGGAACCCTGCACGTATCCAATACGGCTACTACATCATTTCGCCAGAACCAGAAAAACCCTCTGTGTGGGACTCTAAAGGCTCGTCAATACGCTAGCAGTGGGTTTAACCATAAGCAAGTCAGCGGCACTAGCTGTACGTAACGGCTATCCAAGTATTGAGCGAAAGGAAGGCCGACGAGCAAACTCATCCGAACCCCTACTGAGCCTGTTAGTGACAATATCCGTACAGTCCGGTCTGTTCGTCTAAGAGTATCGCATATCGAGTCTAGAGGGTGGATAAAGTCAGACCCCTAACAACGCGATAATTCGTGTCAGTATGAAACCCATTACTACCTGAGAAACTACCGATCTTGGATCGGTAGTTCTCACATACCCCGACCGAGGATTTCTAGTGATGGCCACCCTTGCACTGCGCGACATCAACCCCCAATACCGGGAGAGACGAATCCCCGATGATCCGCTCACTGCTTCCATGTGGCTCATGACTGTACCTAACTAAAACATGTTTGCATGACTCCTTTAAGCCGTGGTAGGGTAGTAATCAAAGCACAGTAGGAATTCACACGAGACAAATGACGATCTCAGGTCGACAGACTAACCTGTATACATATCACCAGGGAACTGCTATCTGACTATAGGTATAATACCAACTAGCATGTTCCCGGCGAGTCCGTCCAGTGTACTCATAACCCAATGAGCACCTGCATACTATCTTAGGTGAACAACTAACACCAATGGCTTGTAAGATCGGCCACCCGCCCCTCGTCAGGGTCTAGATAAGTATACACCAGTCTACACTGGAGTATCGATGCCCAGTCTCGATACTTCCACGACTAGGGACATTTAAGGATGTGCTTATAGACCCCCAGCTCCCACGTATGTGATCGCTATCACAATGCTGGTAGTCAAGCAAGAGTCCTATGGACTTTATCAATATATACATGATGATAAAGACAAACCAGATAGCATACTATCCTCTCGAGTAAGATTGTTTTATCGGTATAGGTCCTCCCTCAATCATCATGATCACCTGTCTGCGACTATGATAATTGCCTTGAGGGCACTATAGCCAACAAGTACAACCGCCAAAACTCAAAACCAAGAATCCAAATACCGTAAACTTAGCCGAAACCCTAAATAGGGTCGCTATACATGAAAACTGCCACATTAAAAACCCAATAATACCAATACACATTTGCAAACACAACAAATATCGTAGGTATTAATATTTACGTCATCTCCATTTTCATTTAAAACCCACGACAAATTTTATCGAAAAGCTAGTATGCAGTTATATCATTTTATCTCAATTTAGCACAAGTCTAGAAATTTAACAATTCTAGCGATCGCAAACATCTTACAATAGCTTAACTAAGTTATCCAAACTACTTCCATATTTTTAAACTTGCTTAATTAAGTTTTAGTAAAAACCTAGTATACTAAACTTTTAATTAGACAATGTAGGGATTAACAACAATTATCATTTTCACAATATACTTAACTTTTTCAAGTCCATACATCTTGCTTAACAATATAAACATATCAAAACCCTAACTTGAATTTCCATAAAATTATAATGAATGAATTAATAAGGAGTTTAAAGCTATAATAACCAATTTAATTGCTAAGTTAAAGATTTAAACATAACAATTTAAGATTAGGGTTTGAAAATTATACCTCTTCAAGAACACAAACAAGCAACTTGATCCTTCATTTTTGTAGGGTTTCCTTAACACCTTGTATAGGGTTTGGAAGCATCACACATGCCATAACTTTAATTTTATGAGGTGCTAAGTAAACTAAATTAGGAATCGAACTAGAATTATAGAGTAACAATTAAAAGTATCACATCTAAAAGATAATCTAACACTAAGTGGAGAGACTACAACCTTTGTAGACCTCCTAGGGTGATGATTGATCATTTCTTTATGTGTCGGTTTAGAAAATGAATAGAAATGACAACCAAAGAATTATTTGACCGCAATCAATAACGGTGTCGTATATAGATTTCGTTAGCAAGTGCGGATCGTCCACAGGGATTGTGCGATTCGTTCGTATTTTGTTTTGTTTGAATCGAAACTTTAATAGAAAAGAAAAGCAAAAAGATTCAAGATTTTTATCGATGAGTTTCAAGTATCACTATTCTAATCAAGAATCAAGAAAACGATAAACATCAAGAATCAAGTATCGCTAGAATTCCAATCAATTTGGGTTTCAAGATTTGTAGTAAAGCTCGTAGGAATCGATTAGATTGTAGATGTGAAGAAGACTAAAGATTAACGTTTCTTATCCATTAACGAATTGATGCTAACTCGATGTCGATTGATCGAGGTTTAAGGATCTTGCGAAGAATTAGGGTTTCTTCGTCCTATCCTTTGTCCTTTCGATGAATCACATTCACTAGATAGCTTCTTGAAAATCCAATGATCGATCGTTAATTTCTAGATCGTGCGAAAAGAATCAAGAACGCATTTCGCATCGATCTAGATCATCGATCATTCTATTTTCAAGAATTTACAATTGCTATAGGACTTAAGAAAACGTTTAAAGATTCATCAACATCATCATTCTACAATCATCTCGATTCCTCCACGAGCGGAGTTTATTCACACATCATCACAAAGAATACATTCAAGAATCGAAATAAAATCATGATGCTTGAATTGAAATGTAAACAAGTTTAAAGAATCTTCACCTTTATTATATCAACAAGTAGTTACAACTCTCAAGAATTACAAGAGGTAGGAACTTCGCTCGTCGAATCTTGCATCGCTCGGCTCCTTGAGTCTTGGATCGCTTGGATCTCGTGCTCCGATGAATGCCGGCTTTGCTTCTAAAGGATGGTTGAAGACTTGCTTTGCTTGAACTCCATGGATCTTGAATTGGGTTTTTCTAGATTGGATTAGGGTTAGGGTTTGGAGGTGGCAAGAATATGGGTAGATGATGAACTAGGGTTTCTTAACAACTAATGATCAACCCACTAATGATTGATTTACAATGAGTCCCCTTTTCTAGTGAGCCTTAGGTCCTATTTATAGATTTCCAAAACCCTAGGTCTAGGATTTTGAATTTACAATTCCCTCCAAAAGTTTGTTGTAGGGAGAGGCTTCTAGATGTAGTTAGTTAGGAGCTTAGCTTAAGCTTTAAGCTAGGAATGTTTAGTTTAGAAACCCTAAGGCTTGCTGATCTGGTAGAATCTTCTAGAGTCTTCTGGAAAATGTAGTGTCTTGAAGAGCTATAGGAGCTGAGGTAGGAGTTTTGCACTGAAATTAAGGTGATGATGTGGCTAAGTAGCCGCGGATTCACGGCGCAAGCTGGCTCCTGCCGCGGATCCACGGCTCTTTAGGAGGGCTATGTTGGAGATAGTGCCCTCAGAGTCAATTATTAGGTCACAGGTACATGATTGCAATGATTGATGGAGGACCTATCCCGGTAGGACAGTCTTACTCGAGATGATAGTATGCTATCTGGTTTGCCTTTATCATCGTGTACTGCTTTAAGTGACCTGACAAGTCGCTATTACACGTTGATAGAGCCCCTAGGATTCTTGCTTGACCACCAGCAGTATGAGGGCGATCATATAAGTGGGAGCTGGGGTCTATAAGCATATCCTTAAATGGTCCCTAGTCGTGTGAGTTTCGAGACAGGGCATCGATACTCCAGAGTAGACTAGTGTATACAGTCGAGACCCCGACGAGGGGCGGTGGCCGGTCTCACAAGCCACTGGTGTCAGTTGGATCACCTAAGATGTATACAGGTACTCATTGGGTTATGAGTACACCGGACAGGACTCGCCGGGAACATGCTAGTTGGTCATATACCAGACGTCAGATGGCAGTTCCCTGGTGACATGTGTGCAGGTTAGTTCATCGACCTGGGGATTGTCATTTGTCTCGTGTGAGTTCCCACTGTACTTTGATTACTACCCTACCACGGCTCAAAGGAGTCGTGCAAACAGGTTTTAGTTGGGTACAGTCCCGAGCCACATGGAGGCAGTGAGCGTATCTTCAGGGGTTCGTCTCTCCCGGTATTGGGGGTGAGGTCGTGCTGTGTCTAGGAGAGCCATTACACGAAGCCCTCGGCCGAGGCAAGGAGATTTACTGGTAGGTATTCCAGTAGTATCTCAGGGTGTTCTGGGCTACACTCCGACACGACTTGTACCGCTTTTGGGGGTCTGACTTTTACCAACCCCCTAGGCCCGCCATGTGATACTCATAGACGAACGGACCGGACTGTACGGATATTGTCACTGACAGGCTCAGAAGGGTTGTCAGGCTGAGTTCGCTCACAGACGTCCCTTTTAGTCAATACCTGGTAGCCCGTTACGTATTGGCTTATACCTCTGACGTGCTAGTGGTTAAATCCATAACCAAGGTGTTGATGAGTCTTTAGACTCCCCCACATTCTGTTACTCAGCTTTCGGGCGAAAGGTTGTAGAGGCCGTATGGAGATATGGCAAGGTCCGATCAGATACGTGCGGTATTGCACGGATCAGGATCGGACAGTTTGTACTATAGGCCGTATGGAGATATGGCAAGGTCCGATCAGATACGTGCGGTATTGCACGGATCAGGATCGGACAGTTTGTACTATAGGCCGTATGGATATATGGCAGGGTTCGATCAGATACGTGCGGTATTGCACGGATCAGGATCGAACGGATATTACTGGCCGGCTTTGGATTAAGCCGGATCCTAGTATAGTACAGTGTAGATTTTGTCTCATTGCATTTGTATTTCGGTCGGAATACAAATGCGGGTGTGTATGCACAGTATCGGGGTTTTCCTGTAATTTATTACGGGACCAGTTTTCTGGAGTTGCCAGTTTGCTTTTCATTTCGGCCAATTTCCTTTGTATCGTTCATTGGCCGAAGATTGGTGGAGGAGGGGTTATTTGCATTGTTGCAAATATGTATTTAGAAGGGGGTCCTTTGCATATTATTTGTATCATGATGGTTTTCATGATGTGCACCATCACTTGACTTTCTATGCTCATGATGGCTTGACCTTTTTGGGGCCATCATGCATGAGATGATGGTAGTGTGGAGTGTTGGCATAGTTTTGTGATCATGGTTGTTTATGATAGCCATTCCTCTCTCTCTTGCATGACATGAGTTTGGCCTCTCCCATTTTTGATACAACCTCCTCATTTCTCACTCTCCCTCACATGCATGGCCAGCCACTTCCCTAAAGGGGCTGTCCAAATTTGTTCATGTGGGATTTTTGCTCTTTGGCTTTAGGAAAAATCCCACAAGTTCCACCTCCATGAGTTTGTATCATCCCTCCACCAAAAGGCAATTCCTACAACCCCAAAATGAGACATAGTAATCCACACTACATTCTACAGCACATCTTGGGCACGTCGACTAGCCAGCTTCGTGCCCGAGTTGCCTCGGCATTGAGGTGGGAGCCCGTAAAAGAAGTAGGCGATGTGGTGCACTTCCGGCGACGAGGAGGAGACGGCACATTCCGCAGGAGATCGGGACGACGACGAGAAGACCGGAGGACTCGGATCTGTCGGTATATCTCTCTTCCCTTTCTTGTAGATAGCTAGGACTAGTTAGTGGTTCGATCCGGGTATTAGTGCGCGGCGGTTTGCCAGTTCAAGTAAAATTTAAAGTTTATCACCGCTTCCGCATTTGGCCGTCGGATTGACGGCCGGGGCGCCGCCGTGCACTTACAGTGGTATCAGAGACTCGCCATTAACTTAGTCTAGCTTTGTGCAATGTGTTTACATTTCCGATCGACCAAAATTCCAAAATCTGCATTTTAGTTCACATCAGTTTTCTGTTGAAAATTTTTGGTCTCGAAAATTTTTTCAGGTTGTATAAAATTGATGTACTGGAAAATATAAGAGTTCTGTGAAAATTCGATGAAGTGTCTCCACTGTAGGAGCGCGGAACCGCGGCTAAACACCCCCTTGGGCCGCGGTTCCGCCGCACACTATTTGGTTCACTGCACCAAATTTTTACAGAGGCTTTCTGGGGTGAAAATTTGGGTTTTGGAATATTAAAATTGGGTCCAGAATTTCTGTGAGTGCTACAGTATTGCTTGGGGGCCCACTTGTTAATTTTTGATCGATCGGATATTTTAAACACATTATTTCACAGTATTTACATTATATCTGTGACCGTGAATGTCACTCGATCGGTAAATCTGGTCTAACTGCTATAGCTCGGTTAGACGGATTTGCGAACGTGGCTTTCACGTTGATGTTCTGTTTTTGCTGTGATGTTGCGGATCGGTCGTGGGGGATACCCTGGATGCAATGCTAGTACAGTTGTGGTTGTATTATGTACATTTGATATTGCGGGGCGAGCGTCCGACGTGTGGACTGCCGTCACTGCCTGTTTGTATTATTATTTTGGGGCACGGCCAGGTTGCGGTCGATGTACCCGTTGTATGTATATTTTACTTTCTGTACTAGGCTTACCCCGCGGAGGGGTGCACGGAAAGCCGGGTTCTAGAGGGCAACAAGCCCGCATCTCATGGCATTGAGACGGAGGGGGCTTCACTCTAGAATTGGCGGGCTATTCGCCGCACTCGTAGGGGGTACAGGTTGACCCAGGAGGGGTGCCCAAGTTACCGGATTCCGTGAAGTGCTGGGTGGTCCATTCACGGTGCTGAAGGGGGCTGCCTCGCTTCAGGTTTTGGCGGGTAACTTGCCGCGCCCATAGGGGTCTAGGATTTCATTGCACAGGCTATCCACACGACCAGGGGAACGTCGGGTTTCAGCGGCTCTGTGAAACCCGGGGATCCCAGATATCTGTATTGTTTCTGTGATGCTGTACATTTCTGTGATGTTGCATTTTTTATCACGCCTTGAGCGAATATAATATATTGGTATATATATTAGTAGATGTTGTATATGTTTTGCATCCGCGCTAGTCCAGTCCCCGCTCTGTCGTTAGTTAGCTAACCTAACGGGTAATGACGGGACCCAGTGGCGAATGCGGATGGCATATACGTACGTCATATTATTTTCGTTCTTTGTGGTGTGATCAATTGATGGGACTGCGTTGATTCGGATCAATGCAAGTTAAAAACAAACCTAATCTGATGTTGTTGGAACACTTTTCAAAAAGCTGTTATTGCAAGGACGTTCACTTTTGTTTTGCATCGTGGTATTCAGTTGGAATATCCTGCTCCTCAATCGACGAGGCAAGGGCCGAGATCCCTTCACCGGGAGTGACCCCTTGGACAAAAAGTTTGTGTCAGGGCAATGACTTCACTATAGCCGATTACTTTTGCTTTGCACCGTGGTATTCAGTTGGAATATCCTGCACCTCATTCTACGGGGAAAGAGCCGAGATCCCTTCACCGGGAGTGACCTCTTTAGCGAAGGTTTTCGTCACTATATTTTTAAAAGCTATCCGTTCCTTCAACGATATCAAGTTCATTACGTTAAAGGTTTTCGCCAGAAACCATTCGTAGCCCTCCGTCGTTTCAGACGGGTAGCACGTAGTATTCATGCTGTGTTTGTTGACCTTCGTCAAGGCATAGTGTATGGTAGCTGCTTGTTACCTTTCTGCTGCATAGATAGATGCGTTGGTTTGGGACAGTCGTATAGCCTTGTTGGCCTTCGTCAAAGGCTTGTACGGGTGGATTCAAATTAACCTGGATAATGACGGGTAGAGCTTGACATGTGACTTATGATTTGTTGACCTTCGCCAAGGTCATAAGAGCATGGGGCAGAAATCACATCGGGAGTTTCAAAAGAACTGAAACTTGCCAGATATGCGCATACCATCTGGAGTATGATGATGTGAGCGGATTCCGTCACGTTATCATGCGATGATAGTTGGATCCCGATTCCCATTGATGAGTTAGTTTACTCCTCGGGTGTTCCCGACTAATTCTTCTTTTAGGTTTGGAGGAGAATTTGAGGTACAGTGGGAGGTTTCCAGATTAGATAAATTGGTAACCATTCTGATCTAGGTTAGAGTGCACGCTGAGTGTTTCTTTTCTCTCTCTCTTTGGCAGCGACCATTGACCCGACCCTAAGACTTTGACTCAGTGACCAAATTGACCGAACCTTCTTAAACACTGGCTTTTGGATTGTCAGAGTTGCAAACCTCATTGCCACTCCTACTTTTACCCTTTTCTCCAGGACACCCCGTATTACTACGAACGTCCACTTCCATTGGACAAAACCATCATATGGTTAGATACGAACTCGAAGGAATTTATTCGAGGATGGTTTCAGGTTCTGGAGAAAACGGATAGGATTATTCATTTGTCTTTTCCTTTTACCTTCTCTCAGGTTGCGAGTACTCCTTGGTTTAGGAGATAGTACACCTATTACGCAAATTGGATAGTCTTCTTCCAAACCTTAGGCTGGTGCCGACCGGTAGGGAATGAAGAAAACCAATTAGCCTAACGATGGTGTACAGAAGGTATTAAGTTCAGACAAAGCAAGGGATTAGTAAGAGGGCAAAGTAAATTGCAACAGATATTCACGACCAAGCCAAGTATTCCTTCGCCAATCCTAAAATCACCTTTGTATTTCTTCAGGACACTCCGTATCACTACGAAGATCCACAGTTTATTGGATACTCCATCGTATGGTTATATACGAACTCGAAAGGAACTTGTTCCAGTTCGGGGATGGATTCTGGTCCAGGAGAAATAGGAATAAGGTTTATTCGGTTGTCTTTTATCTTCTCCCTCTCTCATTGCGAGTGTTCCTAGGATTGGGACAGTACACCCATTATGCTTATTGGATAGTCTTCTTCCAAACCATAGGCTGGTGCCGAACGGTAGGGAAGGAAGAAAACCATTTGGCCTAAAGGGGTGTGTAGAAGGTAAAGACTAAAGACATATGAAGGGATTTGGAGAGGTGGCAAAGAATTATACGGTTACAGTCGTGAATCTGGAAGAGGCATTACTAGGAATACCAGGATACCCCATCGAAACATTTCAATGTTTCAGTCTCACTGTGTACTGTTAAAGGAAAACTGATTTCCCGATTAGATACTCACTCCAGGGTATGTATTTACCAGGTACGATTCTCACATCTGTATGGTTTTACAGATGATGAGTGGGAGTAAGTTATTGGGAATTAGGTGATCATCCTTATTATATCGGGATTCGTTGTAATCGGTGATATTTGAGGAAGTCACCTGGGTTGTTTGCCGGACGGCAAATATTTGGTTTTGAATATCCGCTGTTATGCACCAATTTCAAATTGATATATCTGTACGTCTATTTTCATAGAGTGAGATATACCTTTATGAAGTTATGTCTGCGACATTTACCTATATCAGTGGATGGTTAGGTAAGGAGCATTAAACAGCGGTGTAATTCTTCTTAACCATAAGTACAGTTTTCAACCTACGACACACAGTGAATGAGTTATCAGACTCAAGGGACTTATACAGAGTATTGTATGTTGTCCAGGGTCCATCAGGACAGAGGGGTTGGTCCTCGTACTATATTCGGTTTACTTATGACTTCTCTGGTTTTTAGACAGGTGTTTCGCGGAAACACAGGGTCTGAATTTTGAGAAGTTATAGGTATTTGAATAGAGTAGAGAACCAGGTGTAGCAAGTATCGGGATTCTTCAAAGTGATCGAAGATGTAGACACTTGTGCATGGTATTCAGTTGATAGTAATGATAAAGAGAACTTGCTTCTCTTTCAGGTTACTCATAATTGGAAGCATTCCTAAGTTGAGTAAACGCTGATCGACCTCCTTTCATTTAGTTGACATGCACTGGAGACAGCTGCATGATTTGAATTTGGTTCAATTAAATCAGTGCCTCTGTTTCTATATGGGATATAGAACAGTTCATATCTTAACGGTGTTAAGGTACGGGGAGTTGTCCGGCTTATGATTAAAACCAGACACTGGACAACTCAAGGCACGTTTCTGTAATGGCTGTTTGTGGGTTGACCCAGGCTATGACGAGGGTTGACTTTCTACCATCTGGATGAACAATAGCAATATTGTTCCAGACTCGCCACAGTTTTATTAAAAATGGATTTTTTCAGAAAACAGTAGTGGGAGTATGGTAGAACTGGAAGTGATTCCAGAACCACAAACGATTACTGAAGATTTGATAAGGAACCTAAAGATTCAATCTAGATTGACATTCCATTGGCCACTCCGCAGATAAGGTGGGTAACTTCAGGCACCCGAGAGGTACTACGGTAGCCTCAAGGACGGTGACAGGGAAGTTCTTGTTTACCCACAATTACCATTGCTGTTGTTCCAGGCTGCGAGACCAGGCGGGAGGATGAGTATAGCGTCGTTCTAAACTAGTTTTAGAAATGGACGTCTATATGACTCTGCCAGAGGGTTGTCGTAGTCAGTGGGAGCAGCGGAAGCATTGGTGGACAGGAAGCTTATGTCTATTTATAGACTAAAGCAGATGTAGCGGAGATAGATCATCTATTTCTGACGTGACAGTCATAGGTTTGACTTCATCAGAATAGGGGATGGATCTGTTGAGAAGGTAGTAGGGTGTGATATCCTGGTATTTGGATGACATACACATAGTAGGAAAAGAAACTCCTATACTACAGTCGGTTATACTTTGGTCGTCACACAGTGTTTTCTCCACATGGGACTTGGATTTTATATCTGACATACTGGTTACTAGATCTATGGTTTTAGATCTAGATTTGGGTAGTCTCCCAATCTGGGTACTTAGACAACATTCTAAGGGTATTTAGAATGGACGACTCCATGCACGGTAGTATACCTGCAGAAGATGGAGTCACCCTCTCTAAAGGTGTCTTACAGACTAAAAGGAAGAGGGATGTGCATGATTGGCAGATCACTTGCTCAGGCAATTGAGTCAATCATGAGTTGTCAAGTACCACACCAGACATTGTTCTTGCACTAGATGAAATAAGCTGACATTAATCCAATCCTGGAGAAGCAGTCGGAAGCAGTTTTAGAACATAAGTGGATGTTCTAGGGATATGATAACGACAGCCTCATTCGGGAAACAGTTATCATTCCAGGCTTCCAAGGTGACATGGACGACAAGGAGATTGTCAGAGTTATAGTTTTCCTTCTGATGAGGGGCAGTATTTTGGACAGGTGGTCCAAGGAAATACTGAGGGAGGCATGGCGCAGGATACTGATTAAGTTCGGTTGACGATACAGTCTAAGAAGTTTGGATTTGGAGTTCATTTTTGAGCTATGTCCCATCAGACATCCAGACACATTCTAAGACAGGTATTACTCTTTTCGGGAGATGGCTTTCTCCGCGAACTTGAGATATAGAGAGACATAGAAAGAAACAACAAAGCGGATCCACTCACTAAGGCTATTCCTCGAACGCAATAGTTTCGCAAACGAGCTTTGTGAGACTGAATAGTAGAGGAGTTGGGTGTTCGGTATCACACGGGCTGTGAGTATGCGACATCGCAATAATTAGCCTTGAGTGCAAGTGGGAGATTGTTGGAGATAGTGCCCTCAGAGTCAATTATTAGGTCACAGGTACGTGATTGCAATGATTGATGGAGGACCTATCCCGGTAGGACAGTCTTACTCGAGATGATAGTATGCTATCTGGTTTGCCTTTATCATCGTGTACTGCTTTAAGTGACCTGACAAGTCGCTATTACACGTTGATAGAGCCCCTAGGATTCTTGCTTGACCACCAGCAGTATGAGGGCGATCATATAAGTGGGAGCTGGGGTCTATAAGCATATCCTTAAATGGTCCCTAGTCGTGTGAGTTTCGAGACAGGGCATCGATACTCCAGAGTAGACTAGTGTATACAGTCGAGACCCCGACGAGGGGCGGTGGCCGGTCTCACAAGCCACTGGTGTCAGTTGGATCACTTAAGATGTATACAGGTGCTCATTGGGTTATGAGTACACCGGACAGGACTCACCGGGAACATGCTAGTTGGTCATATACCAGACGTCAGATGGCAGTTCCCTGGTGACATGTGTGCAGGTTAGTTCATCGACCTGGGGATCGTCATTTGTCTCGTGTGAGTTCCCACTGTACTTTGATTACTACCCTACCACGGCTCAAAGGAGTCGTGCAAACAGGTTTTAGTTGGGTACAGTCCCGAGCCACATGGAGGCAGTGAGCGTATCTTCAGGGGTTCGTCTCTCCCGGTATTGGGGGTGAGGTCGTGCTGTGTCTAGGAGAGCCATTACACGAAGCCCTCGGCCGAGGCAAGGAGATTTACTGGTAGGTATTCCAGTAGTATCTCAGGGTGTTCTGGGCTACACTCGAACACGACTTGTACCGCTTTTGGGGGTCTGACTTTTACCAACCCCCTAGGCCCGCCATGCGATACTCATAGACGAACGGACCGGACTGTACGGATATTGTCACTGACAGGCTCAGTAGGGTTGTCAGGCTGAGTTCGCTCACAGACGTCCCTTTTAGTCAATACCTGGTAGCCCGTTACGTATTGGCTTATACCTCTGACGTGCTAGTGGTTAAATCCACAACCAAGGTGTTGATGAGTCTTTAGAGTCCCCCACATTCTGTTACTCAGCTTTCGGGCGAAAGGTTGTAGAGGCCGTATGGAGATATGGCAAGGTCCGATCAGATACGTGCGGTATTGCACGGATCAGGATCGGACAGTTTGTACTATAGGCCGTATGGAGATATGGCAAGGTCCGATCAGATAGGTGCGGTATTGCACGGATCAGGATCGGACAGTTTGTACTATAGGCCGTATGGATATATGGCAAGGTTCGATCAGATACGTGCGGTATTGCACGGATCAGGATCGAACGGATATTACTAGCCGGCTTTGGTTTAAGCCGGATCCTAGTATAGTACAGTGTAGATTTTGTCTCATTGCATTTGTATTTCGGTCGGAATACAAATGCGGGTGTGTATGCACAGTATCGGGGTTTTCCTGTAATTTATTACGGGACCAGTTTTCTGGAGTTGCCAGTTTGCTTTTCGTTTCGGCCAATTTCCTTTGTATCGTTCATTGGCCGAAGATTGATGGAGGAGGGGTTATTTGCATTGTTGCAAATAAGTATTTGGAAGGGGGTCCTTTGCATATTATTTGTATCATGATGGTTTTCATGATGTGCACCATCACTTGACTTTCTATGCTCATGATGGCTTGACCTTTTTGGAGCCATCATGCATGAGATGATGGTAGTGTGGAGTGTTGGCATAGTTTTGTGATCATGGTTGTTTATGATAGCCATTCCTCTCTCTCTTGCATGACATGAGTTTGGCCTCTCCCATTTTTGATACAACCTCCTCATTTCTCACTCTCCCTCACATGCATGGCCGGCCACTTCCCTAAAGGGGCTGTCCAAATTTGTTCATGTGGGATTTTTGCTCTTTGGCTTTAGGAAAAATCCCACAAGTTCCACCTCCATGAGTTTGTATCATCCTTCCACCAAAAGGCAATTCCTACAACCCCAAAATGAGACATAGTAATCCACACTACATTCTACAGCACATCTTGGGCACGTCGACTAGCCAGCTTCGTGCCCGAGTTGCCTCGGCATTGAGGTGGGAGCCCGTAAAAGAAGTAGGCGATGTGGTGCACTTTCGGCGACGAGGAGGAGACGGCACATTCCGCAGGAGATCGGGACGATGACGAGAAGACCGGAGGACTCGGATCTGTCGGTATATCTCTCTTCCCTTTCTTGTAGATAGCTAGGATTAGTTAGTGGTTCGATCCGGGTATTAGTGCGCGGCGGTTTGCCAGTTCAAGTAAAATTTAAAGTTTATCACCGCTTCCGCATTTGGCCGTCGGATTGACGGCCGGGGCGCCGCCGTGCACTTACAGGCTAGGGCTTCATATTTCATGTACTGTCTTCATATGTCTTCAGGTTTCCTTTATGATATGTTTATTTCCTGAATTCCTTCTAGAATAATTCCAAATCTTAAATCCTTGAGTTGGCGTATTCTTTAGCAGCTCTGTTATATAAATTGACCATTCTTCTGGATTTTCCTGCACGAACTTTGAAACACAAGTTGCGCAATATAGGAATGATGCCATGCTATGAAATACAGTCAATTTTCCTAGAAATGCCGGTTTTGAAGTCTAACACATGCAATCTGATATTTTACGACTGTTTTGCTAATATGTGCTATAAGAATGCTGAACACTTCTATATGAATGCAATTGATAGGGAAATTGTCGGTTTAAAGATGCAATATTTTCGACTAATCAAATTGACTCCTTGGATCTCCTTTGGTTTAGAATGGCTCGCTAGATCACTTCCAAGTCCACGACGATCCACCCGAAGTCCTTTGCTCAAAACTTGTTGCTTCACTTGATCTTTGAAATCCTTGAAGCAAAACACCATACACAAAGTAGCAAGAGTTGTGTAGGATGATGAAGTGGTTGGTAATCTCACTTAATACCCTTTCTTTCTTTCTATCTAACTCAATTTTTAAGTCAAGAGAGAGGAAGAAGAAAATGGCTTGATATTTTTCTTTTGGATGAATAACAACGCTAAATGAATATGAGAGAGAGATAAATATCATAATAGAAACCATAGTTAATAATAATATCTAGATATTTTCTCATGACTTAAAAGGCAAAGGAAAATAAACCATGGTTAAGTCAAAGGTCAACCATAGAAAAGTATAGAAACAATGAGTAATTAGAGAAGAAATGAGTCATTATCTATTTTCCTTTATCTTTAACTTAATTAAAAAATATCCATATATAAAATTATGAACCATGTGAGTCTTTTATTGCCATCTAAGGTGTATCATCAACCATGATACTAATGCATGCATGTATGCGTGTATGCACATCATCATGTACATATACATGCACGCATCCATTAAAAGAAAAAGGGTTTAAATAAATGAGATAAAAGTCAATATTAAATCAATACTTGATTTAATAAACCGGTCATATCTCATACGACCCGACTAGTATAAAATGCCCAATTAAAATACAGTATCATATACTCGTATTTAATCGAGCTTCCGCACATATCTCATATGCGCACCACTTCGTTTCGCCTGAGCCAAGAAACTTCTATGTGGGACTCTAAGACTCGTCAATACGCCAGCAGTAGGTGATGATCATATCAAACACCTACAAGCCGCAAGCGGTCAGCTAAACGTAACGGCCATCCGGGTATTGAGCGATCAGAAGAAGAACAAGCGAACCTGTCAAAACTCCCGTCAATCCAACTGGCAACACTTACCGTACATTCCGGTCTCTTCGTCAGATATGCTACATATTGAGTCTAGAGATGGAATCGTCGACCCCAATAACTCAATAAGTCATGCCGGTATATGGTCTATAACAGATCGAGAAACTTACTAACACTTATCAGTAATATCTCAGCAGCCCTAGCTAGGGACTTCCTGTTATAGCCAATCGTGCACAGCACAGCATCAACCCCCAATACCGGGAGAGACGAAACCCCTCCTATCGCTCATTGCCTCCATATGCCTCAGGACTATACCCAAAATCCACCTGTTTGTATGACTCAGTAGAGCCGTAGAAGGGTAGAGATCAAAGTACAGTGGGAGGAAACACAAGACTCTATGGCGATCTCGGTTCTACAGACTAACCTGTACCAGTGTTACTTGAGAACTGCTATCCGCGTATGATATAATACTACATAGGAGTTCTCAATGAGTCCGTTCAGTGTACCCAGTCTCACTGAGCACACGTATACAATCTTTGGTGTCAACACACCAGACGGATATGGGATCATCCATCGCCCATCATATGGAACAAGAATGGTATACGCTAGTCTACACTGGAATATCGATGCCCTATCTCGATATACTTATGACTAGGAACATTTCAAGGATATGCTTATAAACTACAGATGTCCCACTAGTATGTTCCATATCATAATCCCAGTAGTCAAGCCAATATCCTTAGGCCTTTATCAACATGCACGAAATGAATATAAACACGATCAAGTGAACATATGATAAAGTGAAACGAGATAGCATACTATCATGTCGAGCAAGACTGTCCTCTGAATACACACACACACACACATCAGTACATATACTATCTCATAATGGCCTCTAGGGCATACATATTTCCAACCATCTCCCACTTGCACTAAGGCCAGTTATTGGCGTATCTCGTACCCAACATCTCAAAAAGTCGCTCATGCTGTGGCTGAGGGAGGGCCTTGGTGAATGGATCCTCAGTGTTGTTCTTTGTGTCTACTCTCTTAATCTCGATCTCATGGCGATCAACTATCTTCCGGATCACATGATATCGCTTCAGGATGTGTCTGGACTTCTGATGGGACCTGGGCTCTTTGGCTAACGCCGTAGCCCTATTATTGTCACAATACAAAGGTATTGGATCAATAATGGTTGGAACTACTCCTAACTCCGCGATGAACTTCCTCATCCAGACGGCTTCCTTGGCAGCATCATTTGCAGCAATATATTCAGCTTCCATCGTTGAGTCTGCAACGGTATTCTGTTTGGAACTCTTCCAACTCACCGTCCTTCCATTGAGCGTAAATGCAAACCCTGAGATAGACTTGTTGTCATCCTTGTCACTCTGGAAGCTCGAATCGGTAAAGGCCTCCATTTGGAGATCCCCGTTACCATACACCAAGAAAAATTCTTTAGTCCTTCGCAAGTACTTAAGAATGTTCTTCACAGCAATCCAGTGATTCTCCCCTGAGTTTGACTGATACCTGCTTACTACACTAAGTGCAAAAGCAACATCAGGGCGTGTACATAACATCGCATACATTATCGATCCTACTGCCGAAGCATAGGAAATAATGCTCATGCGAGCTCTCTCTATATCAGACTTTGGGCAATCTTCCTTTGAGAGAGTAACTCCGTGGCAAGCGGGTAAGGCACCCCGCTTGGATCTTCCATACTAAACCTCTTTAGGATGGTGTTAATGTACTTGGTTTGGGACAATCCCAATAACCGTTTGGATCTATCCCTATAGATCCGTATGCCCAATATGTATGTGGCATCACCCAGGTCCTTCATGGAGAACCATTATGATAAGAATGATTTGACCGACTGTAGCATAGGAATATCATTTCCTATCAGAAGTATGCCATCCAAGTACAATACGAGGAGTGCGACATTTCTCCCTACAGTCTTCTTATAAACACAAGGTTCATCTGGATTTTTGATGAAATCAAACTCTTTGATAACATCATCAAAACAGATGTTCCAACTCCGTGATGCATGCTTTAATCCATAAATGGATTTAAGTAACTTACATGCTTTTCCGCTGCTCCCACTGTCAATGAAGCCCTCTGGCTGATCCATATAAACATATTCATCTAAATCAACATTTAGGAATGCAGTTTTAACGTCCATCTGCCAGATTTCATAGTCGTAGTGAGCAGCAATAGCAAGTAGGATCCGAATGGATTTAAGCATGGCTACTGGAGAGAAAGTCTCGTCATAGTCCAAACCTGGTTTTTGACGAAAACCTTTCGCTACCAACCTTGCCTTATAGGTCTCTACCTGTCCATCTACACCGATCTTTCTTTTAAAGATGCATTTGCAACCCACAGGTTTTATCCCGGAGGGTACATCTTCCAAAGTCCATACTTTGTTGGTGTACATGGACTCCATTTCGGATCTCATGGCATCCAGCCATTTCACAGAGTCACCACTCATGATAGCCTGATGAAAACTGGCAGGATCATCATCATCCATGATACAATCTTCTCTATCACCATCAATGAGAAAACCGTAGTATCTCTCCGGTGGACAAGAAGTCTAACCAGATCTACGGAGTGGCTGAGGCTCATTTGATTCTGTTATAACTTCAGGTTCAGCCAAGTCGTCATTTGTAACTTGTGTCTCTAGAACCTCTTCTAGATCTACCACATTTCCATCAGCATCATTTGAAAAAATCTCATTTTCTAAAAAGGTGGCATACTGAGAAACAAACTCCTTTTGTTCCTCCTTGTGGTAGAAAAGATACCCAAACGAATGTTTAGGATATCCTACAAATATACATTTGACTGATCATGTCTCGAGTTTGTCTGGATTCTGCTTTTTGACAAAAACCGGACAACCCCAAATCTTAACTCTTTTAAGAGATGGTTTCTTTCCATGCCATATCTCATATGGAGTGGTAGACACGGTCTTGGTTGGAACTTTGTTTAACAGAAAAGTTGTTGTTTCCAATGCATGCCCCCAAAACGAGAGAGGTAACTCAGAATCACTCATCATGGATCGTACCATATCTAATAGGGTATGATTCCGCCGCTCTGACACGCCGTTGTGGTGTGGTGTGTAAGGTGGAGTGAGCTGAGAGAGAATGCCCTTCTCTTTTAGGAAGTCCAAGAACTCAGTACTTAAGAACTCTCCACCTCGATCTGATCGAAGTATCTTGATACTCTTTCTTATTTGGTTTTCTACTTCATGTTTATACTCTTTGAATTTCTCGAAAGCTTCAGATTTATGCTTTATCAAATACACATGACCGAATCTTGAGAAATCATCAGTAAAAGTTATGAAGTAAGAAAAACCGCCTCTTGCATGTGTAGACATTGGTCCGCATACATCACTATGTATGAGGCCTAGGAGCTCAGTAGCTCTTTCTCCGTGTCCTGTAAACGGAGTTTTGGTTATTTTACCTTTGATACAAGACTGGCAAGTTGCATAAGATTTATACTCAAAAGAATTTAAATATCCATCTTTATGAAGCTTGTTTAGTCTTGTTTCATTAATATAACCAAGTCTACAATGCCAAAGAAAAGCTTCATTTATATCTGAAAATTTTCTTTTATTTGTGTGTTGTACGTTGAAAACTGTGTGTTGATTAAAGACGTATATCCCGTTATTTAGTGTACCACAACCAATCAACTCTTGATTAAGTTTAATGTTCATAACATTGTGTTGCATAAAAAAATGATACCCTTCATTGTCTAACAAGGAAAAGTAAATAATATTACAAAGCATACCTGGCACAAAATAACACAGGTTTAAAACCAATATACAACCCGAAATGAACCCTATGTGATACTCTCCCACTGAAACTGCATTTACATTGGAACCATTTCCAACTTGCAGAGTATGATCACTTCTCTTCAGAACTCTGCCATTTCTCAACGCCTGCATAGAATTGCAAATATGAGAACCCGAACCGGTAGCCAATACCCATGAAGCAGAGTTAATAGAAAAACAGTTTTCAATTACGAACATACCTGAAGCTGAAGCATCACCATGCTTCTTCTTGATTTCAAGGTACTCAGTATAGTTCCGCTTCCAGTGTCCCGTCTTTTTGCAGTGGAAACATTCTCCTTTTCCTGATTCCCCAACCTTAGACTTGCCTTTCCCCTTAACCTTATTGACTCCGCCCTTAGGTTTGGTTGGTTTCTTCTTCATCTTTCCCTTGGCCTTAGCCTTCGGGCGAGAGGAGGAGGATGGCCCAACACTCATAACAGGAGTCTTCACTGACTTCAGTGTGCTTTCTGCACTCCTTAACATATTAAAGAGTTCAGGCAGAACCTTCTCCATGTTGTGCATGTTGAAGTTAACTATGAACTGAGCAAAGGTAGAGGGGAGAGACTGCAGAATAATATCCGTATATTGTTCATTGTCTATTGTCCACCTAAGGTCCTCAAGCTCTTCTATGAGAGCTATCATCTTCAGAACATGGTCCCCTACTGCTGTGCCAGCGGCCATTCGCATCTGAAACAGTTTTCTAGATGCTTCGTATCGTAATACGCGAGATTGCTCTCCATACTACTCTTTTGTATGGAGGAATATGGCTTGTATGTCTATATTCTCGTGCTGCTTCTGATGTGTGTTATCCATCGATGCTAGCGCGAGGCATTTAGCTGTGGCACAGTCAGTGTCTCATATCTTGCGGATTTCCCTATCCGCAACTGAAGGTTTAGGACCTAGGGTGGGCAGGGTTGGAGCCGTGAGGACATATGATATTTTATCATAAGTCAAGGCAATGTTTAGATTCCTCAGCCAGTCTTTAAAGTTTGTCCCATTCAACTTGTTTTTATCTAATAGAAGCTTAAGTCTTGTCATAGGTATCTACCATTAAGAGAGAGAAAAGAATACACTTAGCGAAAGCTCTTACAAAGATCAGATTGGTTATTATTTTGTCAAATCGATGTCTCCCACTGTTTTTATCAAATTTTCTTTAAAACATTTTAAAAAGAAAACTAGCCGGGATTAATTACATTCTACAACTTCGCTAACCGTTCAGCCAGGCCAGTGCCGGTACTTGAGGGAGGTTCCCCGTGCTTTCGCACGGACCTAATTAAAATAAACCTCATCTTCCCAGAGGCGTACCCCCGTTTGACACCTTTCTAGACACCTACTGGGTTAGCTAATTTTAATGTGCAAAATTCTCCCGGGAGCAACTTTTGCTCGGAGTGGGATCGGGATCCTACTATCATATAGAAGGTATACAATCTCATTGTAAATTTCAACTCTTGAAATTCCCGATATGATTTTTACCCCTAGTAATTATGACCTTAACTAAACTCAACATATCATAAGTACTAGTCAAGTTCTTCCCGTCATTTCGTGATTAACTAGACCCACCCATATGACCCTTAACTAAAGTCAACATAATCATATGAATGTCCTAATTAATCTTCATCATATGCAGTGTAGGAAGACATCACTTAGCTACCGTTCACTGCGCCTTAACTAAAGTCAAAATACGCAGCACGAATACTAAGTACTCTACTTCCTAAAATGACGGAGGGCTGCTGATAGTTTTTAAGAAAACTTTTAATGCTTTGAACTTGATATTGTTGTAGAATCTAATGGGTTTAAAAGGAGTGGCTTAAGTTCCGCATTTTTGAAACTTTCTTTTTCATAAAAGGCCGAGTATATTTCAAATCTGATTCTACAACATCTTTTTAGGTTCATTTATCTTTTACATTAATCTCATTAATGTAGTCTCATCATTTAAAACCGAAGCCATTACAGAAAGAAACGAAAATATAACGTACACTTATGCTACTCGCATTCGCCACAATGTCCTGATATGCACCATTAGGTTACTTAACTAACGGCATACCAAGACGGGGCTAGCGCGGGTGCAAAACATAAGTAACGTCTATTATATATCATATATATAATATCGCATTCGTCTCAGATATATATTAAATGATCACATCAGATAATAAAAGCAGCAGAAGCACATTTAATATAGGATATCTAGGAGGTCCGTATTTTGTATTTAGCCAGCAATAAAAATACGGATTCCACGGTCGCGATGAATAGCCAAGCCCATACGCCTAGACCCCTACGAGAGCGGAAAGCGACCCTACCAATTCTGGAGTTTAGGAGACCCGGTCTCGACTCCTCGAGATGGCCTCCCACTGAACCCTAGAACCCGGTCACTTATGCCCTCCTCCTTGGGTCTATCCTAATGCAGAAAAGTAAATAATATACAACACTGGTGACATCAACCTCAACCCGGAAGTGCCCCAAATAAAAGAATATTACATACAATTTAATTTTACATGAATGAAAAGAAAACTCTCATTTCACATAAAACCCCCGGCTATTCATTCACGACAATCATGCACATCAAATTTCATCGACACATAATATCAAATATCATCAACGTAAGTAAGTATGCATACACCGATTGTCGTTGATGTATAGCAACGAAAACCGGAAATACAACTACATCTACACTTACGGTCACAGAGAAATAAAATGAAATACTAAAACAATTAGAATCGTAACTGCCTTTAGACAACGCAAACCCGGAATATCACATATACAAGATTTCATGCCTAACAATGTAAAGCTCGCATTTGGGTCTCATCCAAGAAAACACCTTTTCAAAACAAACCGGATAATTCAACAAGATTTCCGTTTTTTCCCGGGACCGAACTGCTAGATTTACACGCAACAAACAAATTTGTAGATTCCAATTATTGTATCACATACTAATAAACTAGGCGCAGTTAAAACATTCGATCGAACGATTAAACACCCAAAGACTTCTCAGAAAGCTCAACACTTGAGCAGTTTTAAAAAATACCAGTAACTGCACAAAATACATACGGGCCAGCACACGAAGAAACGGCCCATGACCCACCTACTACGCCGCGGAACCGCCGTAGAAAGGCCACAATGGCCGCGGTTCCGCGGTCGTACGGTGGAGTTAAGGCGTCGTACTTCTTGTGGGCCCATAAAATACCCTGCTGAATTTTAAAGTATTTTTAATGTGAAAAATTCACGTTTTTGAAAATTTTCCAGAGAGCACACCCGGGCGTCGTATTTCGTTCGTTCGAGGTTTTTAACGTCGTCTAGGTTACTCCAAAGCTCTAGCTTGGCTCTAATACCACTGTATGGTTTCCTTAACACCTCGTATAGGGTTTGGAAGCATCACACATGTCATAACTTTAATTTTATGTGGTGCTAAGTAAACTAAACTAGGAATCGAACTAGAATTATAGAGTAACAATTAAAAGCATCACATCTAAAAGATAATCTAACACTAAGTGGAGAGACTACAACCTTTGTAGACCTCCTAGGGTGACTCCTTGGGTCTTCTTTGGTTTGGAACGGCTCGCTAGATCACTTCCAAGTCCACGACGATCCACCCGAAGTCCTTTGCTCAAAGCTTGTTGCTTCACTTGATCTATGAAATCCTTGAAGCAAAACACCCTACACAAAGTAGCAAGAGTTGTGTAGGATGATGAAGTGGTTGGTAATCTCACTTAATACCCTTTCTTTCTTTTTATCTAACTCAATTTTTAAGTCAAGAGAGAGCTAGAGAGAGGAAGAAGAAGATCGCTTGATATTTTTCTTTTGGATGAATAATAATGCTAAATAAATATGAGAGAGAGATAAATATCATAATAGAAACCATAGTTAATAATAATATCTAGATATTTTCTTATGAGTTAAAAGGCAAAGGAAAATAAACCATGGTTAAGTCAAACGTCAATCATGGAAAAGTGTAGAAACAATGAGTCATTAGAGAAGAAATGAGTCATTATCTATTTTCCTTTATCTTTAACTTAATTAAAAAATATCCATATATAAAATTATGAACCATGTGAGTCTTATATTGCCATCTAAGTTGTATCATCAACCATGATACTAATGCATGTATGTATGTGTATGCACATCATCATGTACATATACATGCATGCATCCATTAAAAGAAAAGGGTTTAAATAAATGAGATAAAAGTCAATATTAAATCAACACTTGATTTAATAAACCGGTCATATCTCATACGACTCGACTAGTATAAAACGCCCGATTAAAATACAGTATCATATACTCGTATTTAATTGAGCTTTCGCACATATCTCACATGCACACCACTTCGTTTCGCCTGAGCCAAGAAACTTCTATGTGGGACTCTAAGACTCGTCAATACGCCAGCAGTAGGTGATGATCATATCAAACACCTACAAGCCGCAAGCGGTCAGCTAAACGTAACGGCCACCCGGGTATTGAGCGATCAGAAAAAGAACAAGCGAACCTGTCAAAACTCCCGTCAATCCAACTGGCAAAACTTACCGTACAGTCCGGTCTCTTCATCAGATATGGTGCATATTGAGTCTAATCGTCGACCCTAATAACTCAATAAATCATGCCGGTATATGGTCTATAACAGATTGAGAAACTTACTGATAACACTTATCAGTAATATCTTAGCAGCCCTGGCCAGGGACTTCCTGTTATAGCCAATCATGCACAGCACAACATCAACCCCCAATACCGGGAGAGACGAAACCCCTCCTATCACTCATTGCCTCCATATGCCTCAGGACTATACCCAAAATCCACATGTTTGTACGACTCAGTAGAGCCGTAGTACGGTGAAGATCAAAGTACAGTGGGAGGACACACAAGACTCTATGGCGATCTCGGGTCTACAGACTAACCTGTACCAGTGTCACCTGAGAACTGCTATCCGACGTATGATATAATACCATATAGGAGTTCTCGGTGAGTTTGTTCTGTGTACCCAGTCTCACTGAGCACTCGTATACAATCTTTGGTGTCAATACACAAGACGGATATGGGATAATCCATTACCCATCATATGGAACAAGAATGGTATACGCTGGTCTACATTGGAATATCGATGCCCTATCTCGATATACCTATGACTAGGAACATTTCTAGGATATGCTTATAAACTACAGGTGTCCCACCAGTATGATCCACATCATAATCCCAGTAGTCAAGGCAATATTCTTAGAGCTTTATCAACATGTACCAAATGAATATAAACACGATCAAGTGAACATATGATAAAGTGAAACCAGATAGCATACTATCATGTCGAGCAAAATTGTCATCTGAATATATATATATATATACACACATCAGTACATACACTATATCATAATGGCCTCTAAGGCATACATATATCCAACATTTTTTCCTCCAAAAATGATGTTTTTCTTGAAGATCCAAGCTAGATTTGTGGAAGGAAATGATGGGTTTACTTTTATCTAGGAGTTTTGTGGATTTTTTTAAGGAATTTTGGAGATAAAATGAGCTTTGAGATGATGAAATAGAGCAAGGCAAAAGAAAGGACAGCAAGAGGCTAGGGTTCGGCCATGAGGGAAAAAGGGAGGGGTGTTTTGTGTAAAAAGTAAAGAACCATCTAGCTAAAAGCAATAAATGCTAATTAAAGCCAAAATGCCACCTTTTCTTCTTTTTCTTTTCTTTTAAAAATTTATTTCCTTTTGTCACAAAAAATCTAGATTTGGAGAGAAGGTTCTAAACTAATTCTAGTGATTAGATTAGCATTGATTTTCATTAGAAGTAATAAACCCAACCCGAAATGTAATAACCACTTAAAATAACATTTAATTAGGGAAAAATTTTATGTGAACCAAAACTTCCCATTGACCCCCAAAGTTCGCGAACTAGCTTTATTCTAGCTAAACTAGGTGTCGTCAAGCTTATACGGGAGTTTGATCACAATCGGGTTAAAACGAAAAATACCGACTATTTTACCCTAAAACAGAATATTTCGCATAACGATTTCAGAAACGTTACAATCTTCCCTCCTTAAAGAAATTCGGTCCCCGAATTTAAATTTAAACCCCTAAATGTTAAAACATTGCAGTAAACAGCTAAATCAACGGGGCTCCGAAATCACGGAAGCAACAGAAATAACATAGCGTGTCGCATGCGCCAGAAAAATGAGTACGAAACTCAAAACCGATCTCCGTCAAGCGTCACACAAATAATCAGACTTGCACGTATATCATCGGAGTCACAATGGAGATACAGATCTCAAATCCACTACTGAAATCCAATATACATTAAGCAAAAGATACAAAATGTATATAGTACACATCGTTTTTTTTTTTTTTGAGAAATCTCCAAAAACTGAAATAACATATGCAGAATCTTTTTCTGAATCGCCGTGTAATGTGTAACTCACGGCACAAATGACGGACGCTCATTTGTAAAGTAATAACATACTCTTATATAAGTTTTGCTCAAAATATACGTTCCGCCCTTTTTAAAATATCCCAAAAGGTTTCTTTTGTAAATGCTCGTGTCACTCGCAGACATGTAAGAAATAGAGAGACTATAGCTCCTTTTTGAAAAACCTCTTGGTAACTTTTATGCATGCAAAGTACACAGGTACTGTCCTCGGATCAGTCCTGCTAAGGTACTACAAGGTATAAGGCCTCATCATGAAAACAAAGTGCTCAAAAGCAATATCAGCCTAAAAAGGTGAATCCAACAATCACGTGTGTCTGGTGCATACGGAAAACAAATCCAAGTACAGGTGCCATAATATGCACAAAAGTAAGACTAAGTGCAACGGGTGTGCACGAAAACATCTGTCCAATGCAACTGATGTGCACGACAATAACAACTAGTGCATCAAAAGTGCCCGAAAATCTCAAACCAGTGCAACTAACATGCACGAACGAAAACCCCCAATCGAGTGCATCAGGTGTGCACAAAATCATATCACGCGCCCAACATGCGCGAAAGTCCAAATCAAGTGCATCCGTCATGCACAAACGAAATCGAAATCAAGTGCATCCCACATGCAGGAATGAAATCGAAATCAAGTGCATCCCACATGCACGAATAAAAATCTAAATCAAGCGTCTACTATGCGCAAAATCCGACGCAAGCGCGTCAGGTCCGTAATAAGCCTCAAGTGCAGTAGCATGCACGAAAATGAACATCAAGTATGCACGCGCACGAAAACACAAATCCGGTAAAATGAATGCTCAAAGGTATAAATCGAGTGCAACCAATGCACAAAATACTAATCCTATGCATCCCGTGCATGAAATATCATCAATAACTCAAATGCGTAGGAAAACTACACGAGCGTACCAAGGTGTATAAAAATCATAAAAGTGTGCAACTGCGTGCACAAAACACGTATCAATGCACTGCAAGCACATATGAGCTATACAGAGTGCTAAAATCAAATCAAGTGCGTACCACACGCACATATCAAATCAACTGTATGAAAATCCACGAAATCATAAACATGTCCAGCTAAGGTACAAAATCAATATCAAGTGAAAATAGATATGCACATATCATGAACCAATACAACAGTGTGTAAAACGTATATCCAGTGCAACAACTATGCACAAAATGTAAATACCCAGTAGCTGCAGCCATGGTGCACAAAATATCATGAAACAAAAAATCCAAGCGATATAAGCGTGATACTCGGATCACAACACAAATCGCAACAAATGACTTTGAGGTACACTTCCTACAACGTCGAAGAAAAAGTCGGTGCGCCCAAACTGGCAGAGCAAGAACATCCACTCGCCTCCTGCCCACGGTGTGGCGTCCTCTGTATCTGGGTCCTCAGAATACAAGTAACGCATCTGATCCTCGGTGCAGCAGTGTCATGGAAGGAACCGGCTCAAGGTCTCTTCCGATCTCGCTTACACCGAACTATATGGAGGCTGGTACTCTTACATAATCTTTCTCGTTCTCTGGACATTTGCATTCTCAGCATAAGTTTTCCTCGGAAACTGGCCGTATCTCAACGCCTCTGTACATATATCCGATCTCTAATCTCAACGGGGAGTAACAACAGCTCGTTAACGTCTCGTACGAACCTCTTGCTCCATTCGTCTTCATTATCGTCCACTTGACGTCGCATCATGTTATTTGCGTACTCCAAATGTTCTCGGCTACAGTCAATCTGGAGTCTCTCACACGGACTCGAACTACGAACACGGTATCTTCATCACTCTATCGAAGATATCTAGCCGAACACGTCCTAGGGAACCCGTCCCAACAATCGAAGGAATACTCAATACTTATCCGTTCTGGATCAACTCACAACACATCTGGGTGAGGTCCTCTATCCGAAGCTGGTCTTGTTGCCGATTTCCTATCACAGGATATCCGGACGACGTTAAACTTTTCGATCGAGTCATCAAAAGTCCCAAAATTTTCCGAGAGCTCAACACCTGAGCACGGTTTAATAATATTCGGTATATACCACAGTACCTATGGACCGACCGTAGAAGGGAGGACCCAAGCCTCACTGATGGCACCGCTAAACTGCCGCAAACCCTAAGGTTCAAAAGCGGTTTCATGTTCATCATATCGAGTTAGGGTTTCATTCTTCTAGAGGGTCCACAGAAGCACTTGCATGTCCTTCCGAATACTTTAAACTTGGAAAAATGGGTTTTCTGACATTCGTTCGAACCTTTCAACTCCTCCCAGACGACATGTGAACACCCTTCGTCCGCATGCTAAACAATGCCCCAAATCCTCAAGGATAGACGATACATCAACGGTCAACTCTGGGTCGGTCTACTCTAGACCTGAGTAAGACTCTCCACACTGGAAATCTTCAACTCAATAGGGCCTGTGACGCATCAAATCTGACGAATCACCTCCGTCTCTCAACTTAAGATAGACTAGCTATCACCTGTCGCATCTCTGCCTGAAAGCTCCAGCGATCTCAGCTCGTAAGCTATGGAAGCGACATCACATCAATCTCAGCAACAGCTGGGTCATCTGTCTGCACGGTCGATGACATCATAATCTCTGGGGTATGCTGTACATCAACAGTCCTCTCCCAATAAGCAGCCTCTAACGAGGGCCCGATCATCCGGTACAAAACCGTACCCTCATCTAAAACGAGAGGTCACAACACGACACGACATCGATACATTCCCGTGTCACCAGAAAACACGATGGTCAGTCCTCGTCCACGACGAGCTTGCCCTGACCGCATCACCAGCAACAGCTCAATCTGCGCTCAAACCATGGTGACAGGAACCTCAAACAAGTATCGAAGAAAATAGATCAAGTGATGAAATGAATCAACAGATCCAGAATGAGTATATGATCATATGGAGGAACGGAATCAGTGAGAGTATGATCATGTAAACAAATATAATCAAGGATCTCAAATGGATGTATAATCAAGGAAATGAAAAGAATCACAAGTCTCAAGGTATGTACATTCTAAGGTTTCTTAAGTGGAGTATCGTATCGTAAATATGCCGCGAAACATACGTACGGTACGTCACTCTACTCAAGCTACCTACTCCATCAATCAGGGTCAGCCTATGAAACGAAAGCTCGGGTCTAACACCCCCTTGTTCAAGTCTAAGTTCCGTAAGGTCAAGCCTAGGTTCCAATTATATCTGCCCTAGACCCCACATAGTCAAACCTAGACTCGAACTAAGGTTAAACCTAGCGCTTTGATACCAACTTTGTCACGACCCAAAATATTAGCTCATGACCGGCACTTAAATTTCGCAACGTCTATAAGCATAACATAACGTAAGTAAGTCGCAACCCAGAAATCTAAACCTTATAACAGAAGTAAGTAAAGAAAATATTTACAACATTTAGAAACTTAAGTAAAAATCCTTAAAACTTCACTAACTCTTTTTTCTTGGTTTTCATAAATATTTCGGCCGCATCTCCTTTGTAAAACTAGCCCCGAAAACGGGTACAACAAAGAATATAATAAAGCATCCCAAACGGGGGCAAATCACGCCCAACGGCGGAAACAACTACCACAAGTATAAATAACAAGTATACGACGCCCAACGGCGAAGATCCACACAAGAAAATAAAGTAAAGCAAGAAATCAACCCCAAAAGCGAACATAAAACCCATCGCTCAAGTCTCGTAACTACAAGTCTTCTAAGTTTGCAACATATACACTTACTAGTTTCTGAATTGATGGAGTGACTAGATACAATATGAATAACGAATACAAGAGGGGCACGATCCAACATGTACCACCTACCAAAAGCAAGTCACTCGAAAACAGCCGTGTGCCAGCGATGCCGCAACTGATCCATGCGGTCAACCTGTAAGAACTGTGGCACAATGGGGGTGAGTTGCCAACTCATGAATATAAAAACATCATCAGGTAGAAATCGAAATAAACAACGATTCCTAGGTCAACTGTATCATAAAGGTAATACTATGATATCTAGGGTGACCGTATCTGCATATGTTCCAACACCTAAATAACTGCCTATCAGTGAGTGGATATCATCCAACAATATAATCAATGCATGTATGCAGGTGGATCTCGTCCAAAAATACAATGAATGAATGTATGCAGTGGATCTCGTCTATAATACAATCAATGCATGTATGCAGTGGATCTCGTCCACGTGTCACCCACTGACACAACAACTACTGCATGTAAATATCATAAAAGCATATGCAGGTAGAATGAGGATATAAATCAATGTGTGTCCCTAGCAACACAGCAAAATCATGGAACCAGAGTGTCCACATCGACACTCGAAAACATCATGAAACCCGTGTCTAGCATCGACACGTAAATCCTCATGCCTCAGGCGCCGTCACCACGACTGGCCCTGATGGCATGTACGTACATCACTCCGGTCGGTATCCCCATGATAATCGCCGAGTCCAAATACAATCACCGGTAGGTACTTACCCACCTTCCAGGCTCATCGTCTGTACCACGAACATCTTGCCGAGGGGAACCGTACCGGGCTCCATCATGTACCCGCACACGGCCTCGTTTACTCCTTGTATCGGGTAATAATACAAAGCTCAGAACCGAGAAATCGCATGGTGTACGCACTAAAATATTATATCAAGAGAAACAGGGTTTTCAAACGATAAATAGTTTCTTGAAACACCCCCACGGTTCTCAAATCCATAAATCACATGAAAACAGATATATGCAACATAAAATCACATGAAAACCGAGAAATCTCATGAGCATATTAAGGGAAAACCGCTCATTAAATAATTCCAGCTTTTAAAATATATCATGCGATTCCCAAATCTCCGAAATCAAGTGCAGCATCATATGAGGTGTACATGTAACTGTAGCAAGGTATAAGTATCTACATGTAAGCAAATATGTATGATGTATTTCATAAGCGCAATAGCACAATAATCAACATCTCAATATCACATATCAAAACAATACCACTTAGGGGTATATGCAACTATAGCAAGATATGTTGGTGTACATGTCAGTATGTATGCATGATGTACATGTAGATGTAGCAAAGTATGTAGGTGTACATGTCAGTATATCATGCAACCTAGCATAGTGATATGAACATGGCAGTATATCATAGCATGATGTAGCAATTCTACTGTGTAAGTGACATAGCAATTATCGATGATGATGATGAAGTGTGTGAGCCGGCAATCTGTGTAAGTAACATATGCATCATCGATAATGGTGTAGATGTACTAGCACAGGCATAACAAATGCAATGAGAATAGCATGAATGCAGCACAATGCATATAGTTGTTAGTTATATGTATGCCCTAGAGGCCATTACTATACATAGGATGTATATTGTAGTGGATGCTTGGACATATATAGGGAGGACTTTCTTGCTCGACATGATAGTATGCTATCTGGTTGCTCTTTACCTTAACGTGTACACTGATTGTCTCCCAGCTACATGTTGGTAAAGCCCTAAGGATGTGTACTTGACTACTTGGACTATGATGCGGATCATACTAGTGGGGACATGGTAGTCCATAAGTACATCCTTCAAAGTCCCTAGTCGTGGGTGTATCGAGACGGGGCATCGATATACCAGAGTAGTCTAGCTTGTACCTTCTCGACCCATACAGATGGGCGATGGATGATCCCATATCCATTGGTGTTTGACATCAGAGATGATATACGGGTGCTCAGTGGAGATTGGGTACACTGGACGGACTCGCCAAGAACTCCCAGATGGTATTATACCTCACGTCAGATGGCAGTTCTATGATGACACTGGTACAGAGTAGTCTGTTGACCCGAGATCGTCATAGAGTCTTGTGTGATTCCCACTGTGCTTTGATTTCCACCTTACCACGTCCAAGAGGGCATTCAAAACGGTGGTTTTTGGGTACAGTCCCGAATCACATGGAGGCAATGAGCGATAGGAGGGGATTCGTCTCTCCCGGTATAGAGAGTTGATGTTGCGCTGTGTTTGATTGGCTATAACGGGAAATCCCTGGCCAGGGTTGCTGAGATTTACTGGTAAGTGTTACCAGTAGTTTCTCGAACTGTTATAGACCTCATATCGACACGACTTATCGAGCTGCTGGGGTCTGACGTTTACCACCCCTAGGCAAGATATGCGACATATCAGACGAACAGACCGGACTGTACGGTAAGTGTTGCTGGTTGGATTCACAGGAGTGTGAGCGGGCTTGCTCGTTGATCTTCTGATCGCTCAATACCCGGGTGGCCGTTACGTTTAGCAGACCGCTTGCGGCTTGTGGGTGTTTGATATGATCATCACCTGCTGCCGGCGTATTGACGAGTCTTTAGTGTCCTACACAGAGGTTTCCTGGCTCAAGCGAAATGAAATAGGAGCGCATATGAGATATGTGCGGGACCGAGAATAATGCGTGTATGTGATATCGTATTCTATTCTTGCGATGAATGTATCGAATGGTTGTATGCGATATAACCTAGTTATCGAATCGAGGATTGATTCGATAAGTCGATACATTGGATATTAGTCGGTCATATACGATATGACCGGATCGTTAAATCAAGTGTTGATTTAATGATTTAATGTATAATTATATATTTGATATATTACTTTACATTAACTAGTATTGGTTCACTTAAGATTATTTTCTCACTTGAATGTGCACATTGTATATATGATATAGTTTTGTGCACTAGTTTGTATCATGTTTGATGATATATGCAAACTTGGGTATGTATGCATTAAACCATGGTTTAGGTTAATGGTTAAGGTATTATTTTCTTTTCTTTATTTATTTTTGGAAAAACAAAATGGTGGCTTTTCTTATTTTTGGCATGAACCTTCATGACTTTTCTAGCATCTTTGAATAAGTCTTACCATTTTGTTTTATTCCTAAACCCTAACCATTTAGCTTAACCCTAGTTTATTTTCTACATGAGTTAGCCTCACCCATGGTTGCATTATGATAACCATTCACTTGTATTATTATTTTGTGGAATAATTCTTTTTCTTTCTTCTTCTTCATCTTCTTCAAGAGGTGAAAAAAAAAGCTTACTTGAAAAATTACAAGTGATGAATCCAAGTGAGAAATCAAAATCCAAAGTGAACCCACTTCCTATTTCTTCATCCTCTACCACTTGCATGTAGTATTGGGTGTTTTCTTCACAAGTTTCATGACTTGGTGAAGTTGGAGCTCGAGTTAGAGTCGCCTCGACGTAGATCATCTTCGGCATCGAAGTCATCGACCTAGCCCGATCATTTCTTCGATGAAACCATCGCTAGAGTCCGAGATTCGATGATCGCAGTGGAGGGACATCATCACGGAGCTAAGGAAGTGGAGGATCGGATCTACAAAGGTTGTAGTCTCTTTCATTTAGCAATAAAATTGTTTACTTGCATGTTTCGCCTAATCTCTAGTTAACGATCGTATTAGGGTTTCTCGGCACATAGAAAAATTTGATTTTGGCATGGTTGATGCCTTGTGGAACCTCTTGAGTGTGCCTAGGAACCCTACAATGGTATCAGAGACTAGCTAGAGTCTTAGGCGATGTGTAGACGATGTTAGAAGTCCGATCGAACCCGAAACCCTAGTTTAAAACCCTTCTCTGTACATTTTTTCAAAACTGGGTTTTTTCCAAATTAAAAATATCCAAAAAATTCAGCAGGAAATTGTATGAGTTACTGTGCAGCACGTGACCCTAACTCGACCAAAGCGCCGCGGAACCGCGGCCCCACCCCTGCTTATGCGGCGGTTCCGCGGCCATACTGGTGAGTTAGGCCACGTGATTTGCACAGTAATTTGTTTCTGGAGGTGTTGTATTTTCTGGGAATTTTTAATATTTACTCAAGAGTTGAGTTTTCTGGGTTGTATTGGGGACTCGGTGTTTCGATCGGGAAATCTAATTTCGTCTATGTATTTTTCCGGGTAATTTTTGAATATGTTAAAAAGTTCGACCGGATATAAATACCCAATTTTTCCCCTGCCGGAAAATTTCCAAGTGTTGGATTTTTCCGTGGTTTAAGAATGTTCTAAGTAGTGCAAGTAAAGCGATAGACCCTCTAGAAGACAACAAACCTTAACTCGATTATGTGACCGTCTTGAACTGCCCTTTGAACCTTCGGGTTTGGGGCAGTACGTCGTGCCACATTTGAGGCGTTGGCTTGACCCTTCTACGGCTGGACCGTTGGTACTGAGGCATGAAGTGAATGTTTTTAAACTTATTTCATGTGTTGAGCTGTTTCGGGAAAACTTGGGTGTTTGATTGTTCGATCGGAAAGTTTAACATTTTCTATTTATCCGGAATGTGATACAATATTTGGAATCCACAAATAGTTATGAGATAACTGAATGAATGTTATAAACATAGCACTTTAGTCTCACTTGATCGGTTGCCACGGAATTTTGATGCGATCAAAAGTCCGTCGCAATCACGTAGCGTACGCGGATACTCGCCGGGTAAACTTAATAGGCAGCTACACCCCATAGCCCCGACCAAGTGACTGTAGGAGAACCCCGTCGCTGAAAGCATCCGTCCGGGAGCTCGCGGCAGCGGTGTTCCGCCTTAGTGCACTTTGTCGACGGCATCGGGGGTGCGGCCGTCTACTGAAGTTTGCGACGAGCATTCGATCAGGATGTCGGGAATCTTGTTGAATTTCCCGACTTAGTATTGAAAAGAGTTTTCGATAATGAGACTAAAATGCGGGGTTTATAATCGTTAGGCATGCGATGTCTAAGTAATTCATTTGATTAGGCATGCGATGTCTAAGGAGGTTGCGGATTCCAACTGTTGTAGTTTTTACACTTTCTTTTCTGCGACCGTAAGTGTAATATGTGATATCGACGGTTTCGTTGCTATATGTCAACGACAATTGGGACGGACATATTTACTTACGTTGATGACATGTGATGTTATGTGTTGCTGGATACGTTATATTGGATCGTCGTGTTTGAATGGCCGGGGGGTTTGGTTTTTATGTAAGATGAGTGTTTTTCATTTTCATTCATATAAAAACTTGTATGTAATATTCTTTTATTGGGGCACTTCCAGGTTGCGGAAGATGTCACCTTTTGTATATTATTTACTTTTCCGCACTAGGATAGACCCAAGGAGGGGAGCACAAGTGACCGGGTTCTAGGGTCCAGTAGGAGACCAACTCGAGGAGTCGAGTCCGGGTCTCCTAACTCTAGAATTGGTAGGGTTGCTTGCCGCTCTCGTAGGGGTCTAGGGGTGTGGGTTTGGCTATTCATCGCGACCGTGAAATCCGTGTTTTATACTGGCTCGTATTGAAAACACGGACGTCCTAGTTTATCCAATGTTTCATATGATATTTTCTGCTGCGTTATCTGTGATGTGATCATGTGATTTGTTCAGATAGATATTGTATATAGTATATATGATATATTATATAGACGTTGCTTATGTTTTACACCTGCGCTAGCCCTGCCTCGCTCTGGCGTTAGTTACCTAACCTAACGGTGCAGATGGGACATCGAGGCGAATGCGGCTGGCATAAGCGTACGTTATATTTATCTGTGATGTTTAGGTATTTAAATGATGGGACTTCATTAATATGATTAATGAAAGAAAAAGAAACCTAAAAGATGTTGTAGAATCGAATTTCAAAAATAAAACAGGTAGCTACAGTTCTTGCTTTGCACAGCGGTAAATATGATATATCCTGCACCTTATTCGATGAGGAAAGGGCCGACGATCCCTTCACCGGGAGTGACCACTTTAGCAATAACTGGCAGATGCTACAGCCCTCGGTTTGTCTTTTGATTGCTTCTATAGTTCTTGCTTTGCACTGCGATATATATGATATATCCCTCACCTCATTCGACGAGGAAAGGGCCGACGATCCCTTCACCGGGAGTGACCCCTTTAGCAAAACTAGAAAAGTCTCAAAAACACTCAATTTTAAAATCATTTGATTCTACAACGATATCAAGTTCATTACGCAATAGGTTTTCTGAAAAACCTGTCGTAGCCCTCCGTCATTTCAGATAAATAGTAGTTAGTATTCGTGTTGCGTTTGTTGGCCTTTATCAAGGCGTAGTGTGCGGTAGCTGACTAGTACTTATCTGCTTATGCATATGATGCAGATTGGATTAGGGTAGTCGTGCGACCTTGTTGGCCTTTGTCAAGGGTTGTACGGGTGGGTTTAATTCAATCAAGAAATGACGGGTTGAACTTGACTAGCATCTTATGGTTTGTTAGCCTTTGTCAAGGTCATAGGAGGTTAGGGGCAAAATTATCGGGAATTTCAAGTGTTGAAATTTGCAATGAGATTGCATACCTTCTATGAGATAGTTGGATCCCAATACCCGCTGCGAGTAAGAGTTACTCCTGGGAGAGTTTTACACATTACAATTAGCCGATCAAGTAAGTGTCTAGAAAGGTGTTAACGAGGTTACGCCTCTGGGAAAACGAGGTTTACATTAATTAGGTTCGTGCGAAAGCATGGGGGACCTCCCTCAAAGTACCGACACTGGCCTGGCTGAAAAATTGGCGAACTTGTAGCGTGTAATTAATCCCGGCTAGTCTTTCCTTTTAGGGTTTGAAGGAAGATTTGATAAAAACAGTGGGAGCCATCCTGATTAGATAAAATAATAACCAATCTATTCTTGCAAGAGCGCACGCAGGGTGTTTTCTTCTCTCTCTCTCTCCAGGTAGCGACCATATCACGCCTTAATCAAGATAATAATACGGATGTATTGATCGAACCCGCTTGTTATACTGAGCTGGGAACGTTGGTCCCGCTCCAACTTATAATTGTTATAAGACAGAGCAGGAAATTGGGGATTACCAGAATTCCCGTGCCGCCCAAACGAAGAAAGTGCATACTGATGCATCATCTTCGGGTGTGTTCATTACAGAGAACTGTTTCTCAGTATCCTTTACGTCCTGGGTATGTGATACCAGATCAGGATCCCGTATATGTAATCTGTTACATGGGCTACAGACAGGTAGAGAACTGAGAACGGGTGATAAGTTTCATGAGATAGAAAACGGTGCAAATATTGCAACCAAGTCTGTTGGTCACTGTCACCCTGTATTCCAAATACATTGATTCTGAACGAATGTTATTAGATACCGAACCTGATATACAAAATCATATCACTCTCTTTATTAGTAAAGAAATGATAAAATTTTATATTGTTGGATAATGTTTTGAACATTTCCTATATCAAAAGTTGATCGGTTCAGGCACGTTATCTAAAAGCATTGATGTTCTAAATCAAACTACAGTTCTTAGTATACGGAACACACACAAGAGGAAGAGTTCAGAAATGAACGAATCCTTCTTAAGACATTGTAGACTAGGTCATATCAATGCGACCCGACTGGCTGAAGTTACATTAAGATGCATATTTAAATCAGTTTGAATTTACATCTTGTGAAACTTGCCAGTCATGTCACAAAGATAAGATGACCATAGCTCTGTTTATTGGAAACAGAGAAAGAGTTAGTAAACTCTTGGGATGATACATGTTGATGTATGAAGGTCCCCTGTCTACATATGCCAAGACCGGTTCTTTGTACTTCATTACATTCTCTGATGATCTCTTTAGATTCAGACATATGCTCCTGTTGAAACACAAGTCCGAACCTTTTGAGATATTCACAGAATATAAGTTAGAAGTAGAGAACCAAAACGGGTATAAGTATTATGTCCTTTGATGTGATCAAGAAGGAGAATACTTGAGCACGGAATTCTTGGAATTTTCTAAAGGAGAATGAGATTCTCTCTCAGCATTACTCCTCCGTATACACCACAGCACGTCGGTGTATCAGGGCGGAGCAATCACACCCTATATGATAAGGTGTGCTCTATGATGAGTACTACTGAGTTACCTATTTCCTTTTGGGAGTTATGCGCTTGAGAAGCTGCATACCTATTGAATAGGGTTCCAATCAAATCAATTGCCTACCGCTTCATATGTGATATGGAAAGGGAAGAGTCCATATCTTAAGTTTATTAAGATTTAGGGTTGTCTGGCCTATGTCTAAAAGCAAAATCCGGACAAGCTCGAGGCAAGGTCAGTTATGTAGAACTGGAAAGGTTCCAGCTATACAAACTACTGCAGATGATTTGGTAGAACCAAAGGATTCAGTAGATAACCAACGAACCTCAGCCTCTCCGCCGATCTAGTAGAGTTCCTCACCCACGTGAGAGATACTTTGGTTTCTCTATGACAGTGGGAGCGAGAATTACATCATGAGATGATGACCCAACTAGTTTCGAGCAGGCCATCAGGAGTGGGACTCTATAAGAATAGCTGGATGCTTAGCGATCTGAGATGGAATCCTTATACACCAATAAAGTATGGACTTTGGTTGCTTTATCTGAAGGGTTAAATCCCCATCAGGAGCAAGTATATCGTGAGAAGATTACTTGGTGTACATGGAAAGGTTGAGACTTTCAAAGCTAGACTTGTTAAAGGTTTGCATCATTGACCAGGTATGGATCATGATAAAACTTTTTCTAAGGAGCTATGCTTAAGTCCATCTAGATCCTACTTGCCACGGATACATACCATGACTACAATATCTGGCGGTTGGGTGTCATGACTGCTTTTCTAAATGATGTTTTAGAAGAGAAAGTCTATAAGTACACAGTCAGAAGGCTTCGTAGACAGTGGGAGCAGCGGAAACGTGTGCAAGATGTTTTATGTGATGAAGCAGGCATCGCGGAGTTGGAACATCTGTTTTGATGAGTTAGTCAAACAGTTTGACATCATCAAAATGGTAGATGAACCTTGTATATACAAAAAGGTAGTAGGGAGTATGGTAGTGATCCTCGTAGAGTACGTGGATGACATACTCTTGTTAGGGAAGGATTTTCCTATGCTACGCTCGGTCAATCTCCGCTTATCACAAAGATTCTCCATATATGACCAAAGTGATACCTCCTAAATCCTGAGTTTTCATCTATGAGATAGATGTAATTGGATGTTAGGATACTCACTAGATGTAGTGAGATGGTATCAATCGATCCTGGGGAGAATCACTGGAAGGGTTCCAGGGTGATAAAGACGACTGAATGTCAGTCACAGGCATTGTCTTTACCCTCAGTAAAGGGACGGTATATTGGAAGAGTTCCAAGCTAGATACCGTGGAAAACTAGACGATAGAGGCTGGATACATCGCTACTTAAGATGCTACTAAAGAGGCAGTCTGGATGTATATTTGTTCATGAGATGAACTTTGTTCCTCCCATTGTATGACAATGGAGTTATGGCTTATGCCAAGGAACGTCCTTCCCATCAGTGATCCAGACAT
This sequence comes from Agapanthus africanus, assembly GCA_030015575.1. Taxonomy (NCBI): domain Eukaryota; kingdom Viridiplantae; phylum Streptophyta; class Magnoliopsida; order Asparagales; family Amaryllidaceae; genus Agapanthus; species Agapanthus africanus. The sequence continues at coordinate 69,201,777 of CM057347.1, read as the reverse complement.
ATTCTAAGGCAGTATCACTTGATCATGGAGATGGTTGATCTCCAAGGGATCGAGGTTAGGAGAGTAGACTCAGAGGACAACACGTCGGATCCACTCACAAAGGCCTTTTCTCAGAGAGAGACTTTTATGGGATGGTTGAGTATGAGATACTACAACCACTGCTATACAGATGGCCTTAGTGCAAGTGGTAGATTGTTAGTTATATGTATGCCCTAGAGGCCATTACTATACATAGGATGCATATTGTAGTGGATGCTTAGACATATATAGGGAGGACTTTCTTGCTCGACATGATAGTATGCTATCTGGTTGCTCTTTACCTTAACGTGTACACTGATTGTCTCCCAGCTACATGTTGGTAAAGCCCTTAGGATGTGTACTTGACTACCTGGACTATGATACGGATCATACTAGTGGGGACATGGTAGTCCATAAGTACATCCTTCAAAGTCCCTAGTCGTGGGTGTATCGAGACGGGGCATCGATATACCAGAGTAGACTAGCGTATACCTTCTCGACCCATACAGATGGGCGATGGATGATCCCATATCCATTGGTGTTTGACATCAGAGATGATATACGGGTGCTCAGTGGAGACTGGGTACACTAGACGGACTCGCCGAGAACTCCCAGATGGTATTATACCTCACGTCAGATGGCAGTTCTCTGGTGACACTGGTACAGAGTAGTCTGTTGACCCGAGATTGTCATAGAGTCTTGTGTGATTCCCACTGTGCTTTGATTTCCACCTTACCACGTCCAAGAGGGCGTGCAAAATGGTGGTTTTTGGGTACAGTCCCGAATCACATGGAGGCAGTGAGCGATAGGAGGGGATTCGTCTCTCCCGGTATAGGGAGTTGATGTTGCGCTGTGTTCGATTGGCTATAACCGGAAATCCTTGGCCAGGGTTGCTGAGATTTACTGGTAAGTGTTACCAGTAGTTTCTCGAACTGTTATAGATCTCATATCGACACGACTTATCGAGCTGCTGGGGTCTGACGTTTACCACCCCTTGGCGAGATATGTGACATATCAGACGAACAGACCGGACTGTACGGTAAGTGTTGCTGGTTGGATTCACAGGAGTGTGAGCGGGCTTGCTCATTGATCTTCTGAACGCTCAATACCCGGATGGCCGTTACGTTTAGCAGACCGCTTGTGCCTTGTGGGTGTTTGATATGATCATCACCTGCTGCCGGCGTATTGACGAGTCTTTAGAGTCCTACACAGAGGTTTCCTGGCTCAAGCGAAACGAAATAGGAGCGCATATGAGATATGTGCGGGACCGAGAATAATGCATGTATGTGATACCGTATTCTATTCTCGCGATGAATGTATCGAATGGTTGTATGCGATATAACCTAGTTATCGAATCGAGGATTGATTCGATAAGTCGATACATTGGATATTAGTCGGTCATATACGATATGACTGGATCGTTAAATCAAGTGTTGATTTAATGATTTAATGTATAATTATATATTTGATATATTACTTTACATTAACTAGTATTGGTTCACTTAAGATTATTTTCTCACTTGAATGTGCACATTGTATATATGATATATTTTTGTGCACTAGTTTGTATCATGTTTGATGATACATGCAAACTTGGGTGTGTATGCATTAAACCATGGTTTAGGTTAATGGTTAAGGTATTATTTTCTTTTCTTTATTTATTTTTGGAAAAACAAAATGGTGGCTTTTCTTATTTTTGGCAAGAAGCTTCATGACTTTTCTAGCATATTTGAATAAGTCTTACCATTTTATTTTATTCCTAAACCCTAACCATTTAGCTTAACCCTAGTTTATTCTCTACATGAGTTAGCCTCACCCATGGTTGCATTATGATAACCATTCACTTGTATTATTATTTTGTGGAATAATTCTTTTTCTTTCTTCTTCTTCATCTTCTTCAAGAGGTGAAAAAAAAGCTTACTTGAAAAATTACAAGTGATGAATCCAGGTGAGAAATCAAAATCCAAAGTGAACCCACTTCCTATTTCTTCATCCTCTACCACTTGCATGTAGTATAGGGTGTTTTCTTCACAAGTTTCATGACTTGGTGAAGTTGGAGCTCGAGTTAGAGTCGCCTCGATGATTGAAGTTGATGCTAATAAACGTCACACTTGTTCTCTTTTAAATCGTATTTATCATGATTCACTTATCATATCATTTTCTCCTAAGTCAATTGTTTATTAGCATCAACTTCAATCATCTTATCGTTTGTAAATCCTACAATCATGTCTGTCGTATATCATTTATCAGGATAACAGAAACAAACGATATTCCATATCAATGATTGCGGGGTGCTATACGCCATCCACCCGACTTCCCCCGTAGATATAAATCTGCTCACCTGCTAAACTCCTCACTTGGCCATAGTCGATGCGCTTCGTCGTCTCGGAATCCACGCGAAGGTACCTACAATCAATACGAATTCGCAACGCTATTAACATCAAATTCTGAAATCCAAAACGGTACGCGGTACGCTCATAGGTTAGAACCTATAGCCTACACATGCAAAACAATCAACTACACTTGTCGTTGACGTACAAACATCCAACGACCAAGTACAACCTCCAAAACTCGAAACCAAGGCTCGGCTGGTGCCATTCGGTAAGGTGCAAAGGCAAGCGGCCTAGCAAAGGGCGAATCCAAATACCGTAAATATTGCCGAAACCCTAAATAGGGTCGCTATACATGAAAACTGGCACATTAAAAACCCAATAATACCAAAACGCATTTACAAACAAAATAAATATCGTAGGTATTAATATTTATGTCTTCTCCATTTTCAATTAAAACCCACGTCAAATTTTACCGAAAAGCTAGTAAGCAGTTATATCATTTTATCTCAATTTAGCACAAGTCTAGAAATTTAACAATTCTACCGATCGCAAACATCTTACAATAGCTTAACTAAGCTATCCAAACCACTTCCATATTTTTAAACTTGCTTAATTAAGTTTTAGTAAAAACCTAGTAAGCTAAACTTTTAATTAAACAAAGTAGGGATTAACAACATTTATTATTTTCACAATATACTTAACTTTTCCAAGTCTATACATCTTGCTTATCAACATAAACACATCAAAACCCTAACTTGAATTTCCATAAAATTATGATGAATGAATTAATCAAGAGTTTAAATCTATAATAACCAATTTAATAGCTAAGTTAAAGATTTAAACATAACAATTTAAGATTAGGGTTTGAAAATTATACCTCTTTAAGAACACAAACAAGCAACTTGATCCATCATTTTTTCTCCAAAAATAATGTTTTTCTTGAAGATCCAAGCTAGATTTGTGAAAGGAAATGATGGGTTTACTTTTATCTAGGAGTTTTGTGTATTTATTTAAGGAATTTTGGAGATAAAATGAGCTTTGAGATGATGAAATGGAGCAAGGCAAAAGAAAGGGCAGCAAGAGGCCAGGGTTCGTCTATGAGGGAAAAGGGGGGGTGTTTTGTGTAAAAAGTAAAGAACCATCTAGCTAAAAGCAATAAATGCTAATTAAAGCCAAAATACCACCTTTTCTTCTTTTTCTTTTCTTTTAAAAATTTATTTCCTTTTGTCACAAAAAATCTAGATTTAGAGAGAAGGTTCTAAACTAATTCTAGTGATTAGATTAGCATTGATTTTCAATAGAAGTAATTAACCCAACCCGAAATGTAATAACCACCTAAAATAACATTTAATTAGGGAAAAATTCTGTTAGTTATATGTATGCCCTAGAGGCCAATACTATACATAGGATGTATATTGTAGTGGATGCTTGGACATATATAGGGAGGACTTTCTTGCTCGACATGATAGTATGCTATCTGGTTGCTCTTTACCTTAACGTGTACACTGATTGTCTCCCTGTTACATGTTGGTAAAGCCCTTAGGATCTGTACTTGACTACCTGGACTATGATGCGGATCATACTAGTGGGGACATGGTAGTCCATAAGTACATCCTTCAAGGTCCCTAGTCGTGGGTGTATCGAGACGGGGCATCGATATACCAGAGTAGACTAGCGTATACCTTCTCGACCCATACAGATGGGCGATGGATGATCCCATATCCATCGGTGTTTGACATCAGAGATGATATATGGGTGCTCAGTGGAGACTGGGTACACTGGACGGACTCGCCGAGAACTCCCAGATGGTATTATACCTCACGTCAGATGGCAGTTCTCTGGTGACACTGGTACAGGTTAGTCTGTAGACCCGAGATCGTCATAGAGTCTTGTGTGGTTCCCACTGTGCTTTGATTTCCACCTTACCACGTCCAAGAGGGCGTGCAAAACGGTGATTTTTGGGTACAGTCCCGAGTCACATGGAGGCAATGAGCGATAGGAGGGGATTCGTCTCTCCCGGTATAGGGAGTTGATGTTGCGCTGTGTTCGATTGGCTATAACAGGAAATCCCTGGCCAGGGTTGCTGAGATTTACTGGTAAGTGTTACCAGTATTTTCTCGAACAGTTATAGACCTCATATCGACACGACTTATCGAGCTATTAGGGTCTGACGTTTACCACCCCTAGGCGAGATATGCGACATATCAGACGATCAGACCGGACTGTACGGTAGTGTTACTGGTTGGATTCACTGGAGTGTGAGCGGGCTTGCTCATCGATCTTCAGATCGCTCAATACCCGGGTGGCCGTTACGTTTAGCAGACCGCTTGCGGCTTGTGAGTGTTTGATATGATCATCACCTGCTGCCGGCGTATTGACGAGTCTTTAGAGTCCTACACAGAGGTTTCCTGGCTCAAGCGAAACGAAATAGGAGCGCATATGAGATATGTGCGGGACCGAGGATAATGCGTGTATGTGATACCGTATTCTATTCTCGCGATGAATGTATAAAATGGTTGTATACGATATAACCTAGTTATCGAATCAAGTATTGATTCGATAAGCCGATACATAGGATACTAGTCGGTTATATGCGATATGACCGGATCGTTAAATCAAGTGTTGATTTAATGATTTATTGCGTAATTATATATTTGATATATTAGTTTGCATTAACTAGTATCGGTTTACTTAAGATGGATTTTCTCACTTGGATGTACACATTGTATATGTGATATACTTTTGTGCACTTGATTGTATCATGTTTGATGATACATGTATGCTAGGGTTTTTGTGTAAAGATCAAACCATGGTTACATGATAATGGTTAGGGTTTTGTTTTATTCTTTTATCTTATTTAATTATTCTTTTTGGAATATGATAAGCATAAAAAGAAAATGGTTGCTAATTTTGGATTCTAGTTGAAGCTTCTTGAACTTTTGACTATGTGACCATTTTTGTCTCATGCTTAACCCTAACCACTTCATTTAACCTTAGTTTAGTCTCTACACTTTACCATGGTTGATTATGATAAGTATTCTATTATTTTCTATTTTCTAAATTAACTTATCATAACAATTTCTATCTTCTTCTTCCTTTCTTCACTTGAAGAAAGCAAGCCTCATCAATGGTGGATTGATGAAACAAGTGAGAAATCCAATTCTAAAGTCTACCCACTTCCTATTTCTTCATCCTCTACCTCTTGCCAAGTAGTAGAGTGTGTTTTCTTCACAAGTTTCTTGACTTGGTGAAGTCGGAGCTTGATTTAGCGATGCCTCGACGTAGATCATCTTCGGCATGGACATCGATGACCTAGCCCGTCCATTCTCCGCTGAAGCCGACGCTAGAGCCCGGATTCCTTTTGGACAGCAAAGGAACTTCGTTGCGGAGCTATGGAGGTGGATCACCGGATCTACAAAGGTTGTATTTCCGTATCTCTTAGTTAAGTGTTAACTAGTTTATTGTTTCGCCTAGATTTCTAGCCAACGATCCGTAGTCGGGTTTCTCGGCACCTAGATTTTTTGAAATTGGCATGGTTGATGCCTTGTGAGACCTTATTAGGATGCCTAGGAACCCTACAGTGGTATCAGAGCCTAGCTAGAGCCTTAGGCGAAGTCTAGACGGAATTTGAAGTCCGAACGAACCGAAAACCCAACCCGGAAAATGCTCTCTGTCCTTTTTCTAAAATCTGGGTTTTTTCGAAAATAAAAATATGCAGAAAAATCAGCAGGCTTTTCTATGAATTACTGTGAAATTCGAGAACGTGATTCCACCAATACGCGGCGGAACCGCGGCACAAGCTTGGCTTGTGCGGCGGTTCCGCGGTCTCCTTGTCACATCAGCACTTGAAGTTTGCACAGTAATTCGTATTTTTCTGTGTTGGTTTTCCTGGGATATTTTAAATCTGACTACAGAGTTGAATTTTCTGGAGTTGTTTTGGGGATTCGTATGTTCGATCGGATTATCAAATTTTGTCTGTGTGGCTTTCCGAATAAATTTTAGAATATGTTAAAAAGTTCGACCGGATATAAATACCCAATTTTTCCCCTGTCGGGAAATTTCCAAGTGTTGGATTTTTCCGTAGTTTAACGACGTTCTAAGTAGTGCAAGTAACGCGATGGTCCCTCTAGAAGACAACAAACCTTAACTCGATTATGTGACCATCTTGAACTGCCCTTTGAACCTTCGGGTTTGGGGCAGTACGGCGTGCCACATGTGAGGCGTTGGCTTGACCCTTCTACGGCTGGACCGTTGGTACTGAGGCACGAACTGAATGTTGTTAGACTCATATTTCATGTGTTGATCTGTATCGGGAAAACTTGGGTGTTCGATTGTTCGATCGGAAAGTTTAACATTTTCTATTTTATTCGGAATGTGATACAATAATTGGAATTCACAAGCAGTTATGAGATAACTGAATGAATGTTATAAACATAGCAGTTTAGTCTCACATGATCGGTTGCCATGGAATTTTGATGTGATCAAAAGTCCGTCGCAATCACGTAGCGTACGCGGATATTCGCCGGGTAAACTTAATAGAATGCTACACTCCATAGCCCCGACCAAGTGACTGTAGGAGAACCCCGTCGCCGAAAGCATCCGTTCGGGTGCTCGCGGCAGCGGTGTTCCGCCTTGGTGCACTTCGTCGACGGCATCGGGGGTGCGGCCGCCTACTAAAGTTTGCGACGAGCATTCGATCAGGGTGTCGGGAATCTTGTTGAATTACCCTACTTGATATTGAAAAGAGTTTTCGATGATGAGACTAAAATGCGGGGTTTATAATTGTTAGGCATGCGATGTCTAAGTAATTCATTTGGTCAGGCATGCGATGTCTGAGGTGGTTGCGGATTCCAACTGTTGTAGTTTTACACTTTCTTTTCTGTGACCGTAAGTGTAATATGTGATATCGCCGGTTTCGTTGCTATATGTCAACGACAATTGGGATGGACATATTTACTTACGTTGATGACATGTGATGTTATGTGTTGCTGGATATGTTATATTGGATCGTCGTGTTTGAATAGCCGGGGGTTTTTATGTGAGATGGGTGTTTTTCATTTTCATTCATGTAAAAACTTGTATGTAATATTCTTTTATTGGGGCACTTCCAGGTTGCGGAGGTTGTCACCTTTTGTATATTATTTACTTTTCTGCACTAGGATAGACCCAAGGAGGGGAGCACAAGTAACCGGGTTCTGGAGTCCAGTAGGAGACCAACTCGAGAAGTCGAGTCCGGATCTCCTAACTCTAGAATTGGTAGCGTTGCTTGCCGCTCTCGTAGGGGTCTAGGGGTGTGGGTTTGGCTATTCATCGCGACCGTGGAATCCGTGTTTTATACTAGCTCGTATTGAAAACACGGACGTCCTAGTATATCCAATATTTCATATGATTCTTCTGCTGCGATATCTGTGATGTGATCATGTGATGTTCTGTGATAGATACAGTATATAGTATATATGATATATTATATAGACGTTACTTATGTTTTACACCCGCGCTAGCCCTGCCCCGCTCTGCCGTTAGTTACCTAACCTAACGGTGCACGAGGGGACATCGAGGCGAATGCGGATGGCATAAGTGTACGTCGTATTTATCTGTGATGTTTAGGTACTTAAATGATGGGACTTCATTAATGAGATTAATGAAATAAAAGAAACCTAAGATGTTGTAGAATCGAATTTCAAAATAAAACAGGTAGCTACAGTTCTTGCTTTGCACAGCGGTATATATGATATATCCTGCACCTTATTCGATAAGGAAAGGACCGAGATCCCTTCACCGGGAGTGACTCCTTTAGCAATAACTGGCAGATGCTACACACTCGGTTTGTCTTTCGATTGCTTTTAAGTGTTTTTGCTTTGCAAAGTGATATATATGATATATCCCGCACCTCATTCGACGAGGAAAGGACCGACGATCCCTTCACCGGGAGTGACTCCTTTAGCAAAACTAGAAAAGCCTCAAAAACACTCCATTTCAAAAATCATTTGATTCTACAACGATATCAAGTTCATTACGCAATAGGTTTTCAGAAAAACCTGTCGTAGCCCTCCGTCATTTCAGATAAGTTGTATATAGTATTTGTGCTGCATTTGTTGGCTTTCGTCAAGGTGCAGTGTGCGGTAGCTATATGCTGCTTATCTGCTAGCATACGATGCGATTGGATTAGGGTAGTCGTGCGGCTTTGTTGGCTTTCGTCAAGGGTCGTGCGGGTGGGTTTAATTCGATCAAGAAATGTACGGGTTGAACTTGACTAGCGGGCTATGGTTTGTTGGCTTTCGTCAAGGTCATAGCACGTTAGGGGCAAAATATTATCGGGAATTTCAAGTGTTGAAATTTGCAATGAGATTGCATACCTTCTATGAGATAGTTGGATCCCGATACCCGCTGCGAGTAAGAGTTACTCCTGGGAGAGTTTTACACGTTACAATTAGCCGATCAAGTAGGTGTCTAGAAAGGTGTCAACGGGGTTACGCCTCTGGGAAAACGAGGTTTACATTAATTAGGTTCGTGCGAAAGCACGGAGGACCTCCCTCAAAGTACCGACACTGGCCTGGCTGAAAGATTGGCGAACTTGTAGTGTGTAATTAATCCCGGCTAGTCTTTCCTTTTAGGGTTTGAAGGAAGATTTGATAAAAAGCAGTGGGAGCCATCCTGCTTAGATAAAATAATAACCAATCGATTCTTGCAAGAGCGCACGCTGAGTGTTTTCTTCTCTCTCTCTCCAGGTAGCGACCATATCACGCCTTAATCAAGATAATAATACGGAATATTGACCGAACCCGCTTGTTATACTGAGCTGGGGAACGTTGGTCCCGCTCCAACTTATAATTGTAATAAGACAGAGCAGGAAATTGGGGAATACCAGATTTCCCGTGCCACCCAAACGAGGAGAGTGCGTGATGATGCATCATCTTCGGGTGTGTTCATTATATAGAACTGTTTCTCAGTGTCCTTTACGTCTTGGGTATGTGATACCAGATCAGGATCCCAGATATGTAATCTGTTACATAGGGCTACAGAAAGGTAGAGAACTGAGAACCGGTGATAAGTTTCATGAGGCAGAAAACGGGGCAAGTGTTGCAGCCAAGTCTGTTGGTCACTGTCACCCTGTATTACCAATACATTGATTCTGAACGAATGTTATTAGATACCGAACCTGATATACAAAATCATATCAGTCTCTTTATTAGTAAAGAAAGGATATAATTTTGTATTCTTGGATAATGTTTTGAACATTTCCTATATCAAAAGTTGATCGGTTCAGGCACGTTATCTAAAAGCGTTGATGTTCTAAATCAAACTACAGTTCTTAGTATATGGAACACACATAAGAGGAAGAGTTCAGAAATGAACGGATCCTTCTTAAGGCATTGTAGACTAGGTCATATCAATGCGACCCGACTAGCTAGAGTTACATAAAGATGCATATTTAAATTAGTTTGAACTTACATCTTATGAAACTCGCCAGTCATGTCACAAAGATAAGATGACCATAGCTCTGTTTATTGGAAACAGAGAGAGTTATGTAAACTCTTGGGATGATACATGTTGATGTATGTAGGTCCTCTGTCTACACATGCCAGGATTGGTTCTTTATATTTCATTACATTCTCTGATAATCTCTCGAGATTCAGACATATGTTCCTGTTGAAACACAAGTCCGAACCTTTTGAGATATTCACAGAATATGATTTAGAAGTAGAGAACCAAAACACGGGTAAAAGTATTATGTCCTTTGATGAGATCAAGGAGGAGAATACTTGAGCACAGAATTCCTGGACTATTCTAAAGGAGAATGAGATTATCTCTCGGCATTACTCCTCCGTATACACCATATCAGATGGTATATCGGGGTGGAGAAGATACACCCTATTTGATATGGTGTACTCTATGATGAGTACTACTGAGTTACCTATTTCCTTTTGGGAGTTATGCACTTGAGAAGCTGCATACCTATTGAATAGGGTTTCAGTCAAATCAATTGCCTACCATTTCATATGTGATATGGAAAGGGAAGCGCCCATATCTTAAGTTGGTTAAGATTTGGGGTTGTCCGGGCCATGTCTAAAAGCAAAATCCGGACAAACTCAAGGCAAGGTCTGTAATGTAGAACTGGAAATGTTCCAGCCATACAAACTGCAGCTGATGATTTGGTAGAACCAAAGGATTCAGTAGATTCCAACGAACCTCAGCCTCTCCGCCGATCTAGTAGGGTTCCTCACCCACCTGAGAGATACTTCGGTTTCTCTATGACAGTGGGAGCGAGAATTGCATCATGAGATGATGACCCAACTAGTTTCGAGCTGACCATCAAGAGTGGGACTCTGTAAGAATGGCTGGATGCTTAGCGATCTGAGATGGAATCCATGTACACCAACAAAGTATGGACTTTGGTTGCTATATCTGAAGGGTTAAATCCCCATCAGGAGCAAGTATATCTTGAGAAGATTACTTGGTGTAGATGGAAAAGTTGAGACTTTCAAAGCTAGACTTGTTAAAGGTTTTCGTCATCAACCAGGCGTGGATAATGATGAAACCTTTTCTACGGAGCTGTGCTTAAGTCCATTCAGATCCTACTTGTCACGGCTACATACCATGACTACGATATCTGGTGGTTGGGTGTCATGACTGCTTTTCTAAATGATGTTTTAGAAGAGTGCGTCTATAAGTACACAGCCAGAGGGCTTCGTAGAAAGTGGGAGCAGCGGAAACGTGTGCAAGATGCTTTATAGGATTAAAGCAGGCATCGCGGAGTTGGAACATCTGTTTTGATGTGTTAGTCAAAGAGTTTGACATCATCAAAATGGTAGATGAACCTTGTATAAACAAAAAGGTAGTAGGAAGTATGGTGACGATCCTCGTAGAGTACGTGGATGACATACTCTTGATAGGGAAGGAGTTTCCTATGCTACGCTCGGTCGATCTCCGCTTATCACAAGGATTCTCCAATAGGATCAAAATGAAACCTACTAAATCCTGGGTTTTGGATCTATGAGATAGATCTAAATGGATGTTAGAATTCTCACTAGATGTGGTGAGACGGTATCAACCGATCCTGGGGAGAATCACTGGAAGGGTTCCAGGGTGATAAAGACGACTGAATGTCAGTCACAGGCATTGTCTTTACCCTCAGTAAAGGGACGGTATGTTGGAAGAGTTCCAAACTAGATACCATGACATACTAGACGATAAAGGCTGGTTACATCGCTATTTGAGATGCTACCAAAGAGGTAGTCTGGATGTATATTTGTTCATGAGATGAACTTTGTTCCTCCCATTGTGTGATAATGGAGTTGTGGCTTATGCCAAGGAACGCCTGTCCCATCAGTGATCCAGACATATTCTAAGGCAGTATCACCTGATCATGGAGATGGTTGATCTCTAGGGTGATCAAGGTTAGGAGAGTAGACTCAGAGGACAGCACAGCGGATCCACTCACAAAGGCCTGTTCCCAGAGAGAGACTTTTATGGGATGGTTGAGTATGAGATACTACAACCACTGCTATCAGATGGCCCTAGTGCAAGTGGGAGATTGTTAGTTATATGTATGCCCTAGAGGCCATTACTATACATAGGATGTATATTGTAGTGGATGCTTGGACATATATAGGGAGGACTTTCTTGCTCGACATGATAGTATGCTATCTGGTTGCTCTTTACCTTAACGTGTACACTGATTGTCTCCCTGTTACATGTTGGTAAAGCCCTTAGGATCTGTACTTGACTACCTGGACTATGATGCGGATCATACTAGTGGGGACATGGTAGTCCATAAGTACATCCTTCAAAGTCCCTAGTCGTGGGTGTATCGAGACGGGGCATCGATATACCAGAGTAGACTAGCGTATACCTTCTCGACCCATACAGATGGGCGATGGATGATCCCATATCCAGCGGTGTTTGACATCAGAGATGATATACGGGTGCTCAGTGGAGACTGGGTACACTGGACGGACTCCCCGAGAACTCCCAGATGGTATTATACCTCACGTCAGATGGCAGTTCTCTGGTGATACTGGTACAGGTTAGTCTGTAGACCCGAAATCGTCATAGAGTCTTGTGTGGTTCCCACTGTGCTTTGATTTCCACCTTACCACGTCCAAGAGGGCGTGCAAAACGGTGATTTTTGGGTACAGTCCCGAGTCACATGGAGGCAATGAGCGATAGGAGGGGATTCGTCTCTCCCGGTATAGGGAGTTGATGTTGCGCTGTGTTCGATTGGCTATAACAGGAAATCCCTGGCCAGGGTTGCTGAGATTTACTGGTAAGTGTTACCAGTAGTTTCTCGAACAGTTATAGACCTCATATGGACACGACTTATCGAGCTATTGGGGTCTGACGTTTACCACCCCTAGGCGAGATATGCGACATATCAGACGATCAGACCGCACTGTACGGTAGTGTTTCTGGTTGGATTCACTGGAGTGTGAGCGGGCTTGCTCGTCGATCTTCAGATCGCTCAATACCCGGGTGGCCATTACGTTTAGCAGACCGCTTGCGGCTTGTGAGTGTTTGATATGATCATCACCTGCTGCCGGCGTATTGACGAGTCTTTAGAGTCCTACACAGAGGTTTGCTGGCTCAAGCGAAACGAAATAGGAGCGCATATGAGATATGTGCGGGACCGAGGATAATGCGTGTATGTGATACCGTATTCTATTCTTGCGATGAATGTATAAAATGGTTGTATACGATATAACCTAGTTATCGAATCAAGTATTGATTCGATAAGCCGATACATAGGATACTAGTCGGTTATATGCGATATGACCGGATCGTTAAATCAAGTGTTGATTTAATGATTTATTGCGTAATTATATATTTGATATATTAGTTTGCATTAACTAGTATCGGTTTACTTAAGATGGATTTTCTCACTTGGATGTACACATTGTATATGTGATATAATTTTGTGCACTTGATTGTATCATGTTTGATGATACATGTATGCTAGGGTTTTTGTGTAAAGATCAAACCATGGTTACATGATAATGGTTAGGGTTTTGTTTTATTCTTTTATCTTATTTAATTATTCTTTTTGGAATATGATAAGCATAAAAAGAAAATGGTTGCTAATTTTGGATTCTAGTTGAAGCTTCTTGAACTTTTGACTATGTGACCATTTTTGTCTCATGCTTAACCCTAACCACTTCATTTAACCTTAGTTTAGTCTCTACACTTTACCATGGTTGATTATGATAAGTATTCTATTATTTTCTATTTTCTAAATTAACTTATCATAACAATTTCTATCTTCTTCTTCCTTTCTTCACTTGAAGAAAGCAAGCCTCATCAATGGTGGATTGATGAAACAAGTGAGAAATCCAATTCTAAAGTCTACCCACTTCCTATTTCTTCATCCTCTACCTCTTGCCAAGTAGTAGAGTGTGTTTTCTTCACAAGTTTCTTGACTTGGTGAAGTCGGAGCTTGATTTAGCGATGCCTCGACGTAGATCATCTTCGGCATGGACATCGATGACCTAGCCCGTCCATTCTCCGATGAAGCCGACGCTAGAGCCCGGATTCCTTTTGGACAGCAAAGGAACTTCGTTGCGGAGCTATGGAGGTGGATCACCGGATCTACAAAGGTTGTATTTCCGTATCTCTTAGTTAAGTGTTAACTAGTTTATTGTTTCGCCTAGATTTCTAGCCAACGATCCGTAGTCGGGTTTCTCGGCACCTAGATTTTTTGAAATTGGCATGGTTGATGCCTTGTGAGACCTCATTAGGATGCCTAGGAACCCTACAAATTCTATGTGAACCAAAACTTCCCATTGACCCCCAAAATTCGCGCACTAGCTTTATTCTAGCTAAACTAGGTGTCGTTAAGCTTATACGGGAGTTTGATTATAATCGGGTTAAAACGGAAAATACCGACTATTTTACCGTAAAACGGAAAATTTCGCATAACGATTTCAGAAACGTTACACATATCCATTGGTATTTGAAATCAGAGAAGGTATATGGGTTCTCAGTGGAGACTGGGTACACTGGAAGGACTTGCCGAGAACTCCTAGATGGTATTATACCTATCGTCAGATAGCAGTTCTCTGGTGACCTGGTACAGGCTAGTCTGTCGACCCGAGATCGTCATAGAGTCTTGTGTGATTCTCACTGTGCTTTGATTTCCACCATACCACGGTCAAGTAATCGTGCAAAAAGGTGGTTTTTGGGTACAGTACCAAGTCACATGGAGGCAATGAGCGATAGGAGGGGATTCGTCTCTCCCGGTATTGTGAGTTGATATTGCGCTATGCTCGATTGGCCATAACAGGAAATCTCTGGACAGAGTTGCTGAGATCTACTGTTAATTATTATCAGTAGTTTCTCGACCCGTTATGGACCTTGCATCGGCATGACTTATCAGGCTATTAGGGTCTGACGTTATACCACCCCCAGGCTATGATATGCGACATACCTGAAGAAGAGACCGGACTGTACGATAGTGTTACTGATTGGATTCGCAGAAGTATGAGCAGGCTTGCTTGTTGATCTTTTGATCGCTCAATACCCGGATGGCCGTTACGTTTAGCAGACTGCTTACGGCTTGTGGGTGTTTGATATGATCATCACCTACCGGCGTATTGACGAGGGTTTAGAGTCCTACACAGAGGTTTCCTGGTTCATGCGAAACGATGTAGGAGCACATATGTGATATGTACGAGACCGAGATTAATCCGCGTATGTGATACCGCATTCTATTCTCGCGATTTATGACATCGCTCGGTTATATGTGATATAGCCGGGTTATCGGATCAAGTATTGATTCGATAAGTTGTTGCATTTAATATTAGTCGGTTATAAGTGATATAGTCGGATTATTAAATCAAGTGTTGATTTAATAATTTAATGTATAATTATATATTTGATATATTAAATTACATTAATTAATATTAGCTTACTTAAGCATTTCTTTTTCTCACTTATGTTACACTAAACATATATGTGATATATGTTAATTGTATTCTTTTTACACAAAATATATATGTGATATATATTGTTGTGTCATGTTAGGTTACACATGCAACATGGATGTATGAGACTCACACCATGCTTGATTTAATGTGGGATTAATAATTATTATTAAGTAATTTAAAATCATTTGAAAATAGTCATGGTTGAGCTTAGAAGAAGCTTGTAAAACATTGATTTACTCCACTTGTTTTTGTCTTGTTTAAAATATTTATTAACCTAACCATTAACCTTATACCATGGTTTATTCTCTACATGAGTTTGTGTATGACATAAACTCACCCATGGTTGCATTTTCTAACCTTATCTCATTATTCATCATCTTCTTCTTCATCTCCTTGAAGCTCTCTTGCTTTTGAGAAAGTGATGAAATATTGTGAGAAAAATAAATCTAAAGTGAGCAAAATTCCTATTTCATCATTCTCTACTATTAGCCATTTAGTTTAGGATGTTTGCTTCACTAATTCACATATTAGTAAAGAGGTAGCATGAGCTTGAGTCTCCTCGACGTAGATCATCTTCGGCCTCGAAAACATTGAGCAAGGTTGTTCATTTCTTCATGTGAACCCTTACCAGAGTTCGGGTGTTCACTACTTGGAACGAAGGGACTACTACATGGAGCTTTAGAAGTGAAGGAACGGTCTAAAATGGTTGTATTCCTCATTCACTTTGTATGCAAAGTTGTTTGCATTGCTTGTTCGTCTAAATCTCTAGTTAAGATCTAGGGTTAGGGTTCTTCAGAACGGCAAATTTTTGAAAACGGCTTGGACGATACCTCCCGAAACCTTGCTACCGCGCTAGGTAACCCTACAGTGGTATCAGAGCCAAGCTAGGTATTTAAACGATGTTTGTTAGATTACGAAACCGAAACAACTCCGAAACACGCGATACACATTCCTAGTTTCTGTCGAATTTTAAATGGCCTCTAAAAATTTTTTTAGCAACTGCAGAATATTGTATGTGATATAACATGAACACTATGAAAATTTAAAGCATTTTGGTCGGATTTTGGCCGAGCACAACAGGGGAAAATCCGAGGTGGCCGGCTCCATATGTGTTGTTTTGGCTTGAAATTTTCATGGTGTTCCAGGATCTGGGTTTTGGTGTTTCAGGTGTTGCTTGTTTTTCCTAAATTTTCATGTGATGTTAACTTTTTGCAAAGGCAATTCGGAGTGTTTCGTAGTCGTGTTTCTAACATCTATTTGGGTTATTTAGATGATCTTAAAAAGTTCGAACAGATATCAATATCCCATATTTTCACTCGCTGGAAATTTTCCAAGAGTGGGATTTTTTTCAAGTTTAAAATCTTCAGAAAATCATGCAAGCGATTCTGTGGAACATCTAGAAGAACGATGCCTAAACTCGACTTTTTGGATCGCGGAACCGCGGTCATACCCTAGAGTTTGCGGCAGTTCCGTGGCGACATGAGTGAAGCATGGGTCGGCCCTTCTACGGATGGTTCATAGGAGCTGTGGCATGTTCTGGGTATTTTTTAAACTCTGCTCAAGTGTTGAGCTCTTTGGGAAATTTTGGATGTTTTCTTATTCAATCGAAAAGTTTAACATCGTCTAGCTATCTGTGATTGTGATACAACATTTGGAATCCGCATAATTAGTTATGAGATAACTAGTTTGAATTTTTTGAATCTAGCAAGTTAGTCTCATTTGATCGGTTACCACGGAATTTTGATATGGATCAAAAGTCCGTTGCAATTACGTAGTGTACACGGATACTCGCTGGGTAACCTTACTAGATAGCCACGCCCCATAGCCCCGACCAAGTGACTATAGGAGAACCCCGTCGCCAAAAGCATTCGTTCGGGTGCTCGCGGCCGCGGTGTTCCGCCTAATTGCACTTTGTCGACGGCATCGGGGGTGCGGCCGTCTACTAAAGTTTCCGAAAAACATTCGATCAGGTTATCGGGAATCTTGTTGAATTACCCGACAGGTTATTGGAAAGTGTTTTCAATATCGAGAATAAAATGCGGGGTTTATAATTGTTAGACATGTGATGTCTAAGGAATTCATTTGGTTAGGCATGAAATCCAAAGTATGTGATACATTGGGTTTATGATGTCTAAGGTGGTTGCGGATTTCAATTGTTGTAGTTTTTCACTTTCTTTTTTGCGGCCGTAAGTGTAATATGTGGGGTATCGCCAGTTTCATTACTATATGCCAACGACAATTGGGATACGCATATTTACTTACGTTGATAACATGTGATGTTATGTGTTGCTGTGATATGTTATATTGGATCGTCGTGTTTTGAATAGCCGGGGGTTTTTATGTGAGATGAGAGTTTTTCATTTTCATTCATGTAAAATCTTGTATGTAATATTCTTTTATTGGGGCACTTCCGGGTTGAGGATGATGTCACCATTGATGTATATTATTTACTTTTCCGCATTAGGATAGACCCAAGGAGGAGAGCACAAGTCACCAGGTTCTAGAGTCCAGTGAGATACCATCTCAAGGAGTTGAGACCGAGTCTCCTAACTCTAGAATTCGTAGGGTTGCTTGCCACTCTCGTAGGGGTCTAGGGATGTGGGTTTGGCTATTCATCGCGACCGTGGAATCCGTGTTTTATACTGGCTTAATTTAAAACACGGAATTCCTAGTATAACCAATATTTCATATGTGTTCTTCTACTGCTGATATTTTGTGATGTGATCACTTGATATATTCTGAGACGAATGCTTATATTATATATATGATATATAATAACTATTGCTTCTTTCGTTTCTTCTGTGATCCTTGGGAAGCATTATTGATGGGAATTCATTAATGAGATTAATGAAATAAAAGAAACCTAAAGATATTGTAGAAACTTGTTTTAAAAAACTGGCAGCTCTAGTTCTTGCTTTGTATAGCGGTATTCCTTGTAGAATATCCAACACTTTATTCGATAAGGAAAGAGCCGAGATCCCTTCACCGGTAGTGACTGATTGAATTGTTTTCTGTTGTGTATGTAGAAAATTGTAAAGAAATCACAACCAAAAATTATTTGACCGCAATCAACTACGGTGTCGGATGTAGATTGTTAGTGAGTGCGGATCGTCCACAGGGAAAGTGTAATCGTTCGTCTTTTCGAATTTAGATGAGTCGAAACTTTAAAGAAAAGAAAACAAACAATTCATGATTTAAATTTTGTATTTCAAGAAAAAGAAAATATCTAGATCTAATAACAAGAAAAGATAGAATCAAGAATTTATAGTTTGTTGATTTTTTCCAAACCAAATATCAAGAATCGAAATGAGGCTCGTAGGAATCGATCGGATCTATAGATGTGATGTAATCTTACAATTACGTATTCTTATCCTTCGAAGGATTGATACTAGATCGATGATAATCGATGAGAATTAGAGACTTCTTGTGAAACTAGGGTTTCATCTTATCTCTTGTTCTTTCATTGATATCATTCATATTCTAGCCTCTAGTAAATTCAAGAAACGATCGTAGATCCCTAATTTCGAGCGATCACAATCAAGAAAGCATCGCTACGAAACTAGGTCATCGATTCTTGAACTTGCTAGGGTTTACAAAACTCGTAGGACTTAAAAATAGTATTAAGATTTGTTACATCATCATTCTATAATCGTCTCGACTCCTTTACGAGCGGAGTTTTACTCAAACATCACAACAAGAACAACAATTACAAATTGAGATCTAATCATGATGCAAGAATTAAAAGAAAGCAAGATTAAAGAATTTCACCTTTTATTTATATCAACAATTTCATTACATTCGCTCAAGAACTACAAGAGGAAGAATTCGATCGTCGACTTGGCTTCGCTCGTCTCCGTGGATCGCGGATCGGCTTGGATCACTTGCCCGATTGAAGATCGGCTCGGCTCCTAAAAGGTTGAAGGCTTCTCGCTTGATTTGGTACTCAAGATCTTGAAGTTGGAGTGGAATTAGGATTAGGGTTTCGCACAAGCCTTGTCACGAGACTTGTAGAAGAAGATGAAGAAAGAGGGTGATGAGAGAAAACTAACTAATGATTAATCAACAACCTCAACCTTTAGATCTAGGCTCTATTTATAGATAACCAAACCCTAGATCTAGAATTCAAATTTCAAATTTCCCTCCAAAATGAACAACTTTTCCCTCCAAAATGAACTACCTCATTTGAATTTGAATTTTCCCTCCAAAATGAACTACCTCATTTGAATTTGAATTTTCCCTCCAAAATGAACTACCTCATTTGAATTTTCCCTCCAAAATGAACTACCTCATTTGAATTTTCCCTCCAAAATGAGGTTGTTAGAAAGAATCTTCTAGAAGAAGTTTGTTGGAGAGAGCTTTCTAGAATGAGGTTGTTACAAGGAGGCTTCTAGAAGAAGGTTGTTGGAGAGAGCTTTCTAGAAGAAGGTTGTTATAAGGAGGCTTCTAGAAGAAGTTAGTTGGAGGGAGGCTTCTAGAACTAGGTTGTTAGGCCGAGCCTTCTAGATGAAGCTACGTGGAGTTTCTGGAGAGTTCTGGAAGCTTTGCCGTTAGAAATAAGCACATGGGGAAAATCTGCTTCTCTGCTGACGTCATCATGCCACGGATCCGCGGCGGGAAGCGCCCATTGGCCTTGAATAAATTTCTGGAATTTTACTACCAGATCACCAGATTTAGACTTGGTGTAATTTTGATCAGCACTTTTGACAATTTGGCTCGGTTTCTTCTGGATTTTCCTGCACAATTTCTCAAGACAAGTGTTGCGCAAATACAGAAATGATGCGATGCCATGAAATGCGGTTAATTTCCTTTAAAGTGTCGGTTTAAAAGTCTAACACATGAAATCTGATATTTTATGACTAATTTGCTAATATGTGAAATATGAGTACCGAACACTTCTAAATGAGTGCAAAAGATGGGGAAATTGCCGTGTTAAAAATACAATATTTTCGACTGATCAAATACCCCCAAACTTAATTTCGATCGTCTCGAGCGAATGTTTTATTAAAAAGAGAAGGAGAAAATAAAGAAAGAGAAAAACTAACTAGCACACTTTCGTAGGCAACACGATTGCACTGAGCACGTGCAACAAGCCTTTAAACCTCTAGGTGTCCCTAGTAGGAGGAGTGTTGTCTCCTGAGGGTTTTCAGCGGATTGCACCCACAAAATCCAATAATAAAAGGAAGATCATGAATATTACATTTAAAGAAAAGAATTGTAAAAGAAAGACTTTGAAAATTAGGGTTTCCAACTAAGCTAGCTTTTCGGTTGTCATGAGCCCTATCTTAATGGTCATGAAAAGATGTCAGAAATCACGTCCTCCCTCAATAAAACATCGTCTTATTCTTCATTCCTATCTTTCTTCCAAACATCGATCATATAACCCTGCGTGTGTGTAAAGACATCCCTACACCCGGAGAATTCAATTCAAGCTATCATACTCTTGCCCATCAACCTCAGTATTATATATATTTTTTTTCGATGAGCTCACACACTTTCATGCGACCGTTAATACTTCTTGAGGTACTAACCGACCGATTACTCATGTGCTTGCTTATTTGGTGTATTTTCCTAGTCTTGCACCACCTTAGGTATAGCAGTGACTCCCAGACCAGTTGGCCTTAGGGCACTAGATGAAGAAGCACCCTCGCTATATATTTTTATTTCCCTCGGTGATCACAAAACCAGTGTCCATTTTTCTCACCATTATTTTTTTTTTTATACATCGGCTTTAAGACAAGAGCATTTCAAGGTATCCTCTACTATCCCAGGCTTCAAGACGTGTGTAAGTGCGAATAGCAGGGTAGCAACGTTCAAAATGTTTGGCTTCCAGAATAGAAACTATTTTTCAGACTTATTTTTATCCTCAGATTAGTGACGTCTTTCATCTTACTAACCCTTGGGACAACGGCTCATAACTACTTATTACTAGTTCGTATAAGAAAACTTCTAATTTTCTTAGTTTTCTTAAATTTTTCTAATCTCATGGATGTAATTTTTCACTATCTAAACTTTCATTATCTTATTTATATACAAAAAATATTTTTATAATTTTTGAAAATTTTTAAATTTTTATAGTTTTTTAAAGAAATGTTTTGTGCTTATGCAATGATATGCCAATGATGCGAAAATAAGCACAAACCTCCCCCAAACTTGTTTTCAACAGTGTCCTCACTGTTGCTCTCTGCTAAATCTCGAAAAACCTGTAAGCTTGGGAGGAATTTATTAGTGGGGGCAAAATATTTAAGTGAAGAACCTCCCTCAAACTTATTTTTTGCTCAAAATTTTGTAAAAATTTTCTTTTCAGGAGCCCGATTATACTCCCCCCCCCAAACTTGAGTTATGCAATGTTAAGGTTTTGAAAATCATATGAGGGGGTCAAAAATTATTGGTCGATGCCAAGCTTTGCAAAGACCAAATATTAACACAAATCATTCAAAAATTTTATCAATATAGTGCTCGGGTTGGTGGAAGAAGAAATGGGGAAAGGGTAAGGGGTGGAATAGAATGTGTGTGCGTCTCGTTTTGGAGAGACGATGCAGTGAATGTGATGGATTACTCGCATTCTTTTTACAGTTCAGAAGAAAGGATGGAGGTTCAATTTCAATGACTGGGAGATGATTCATCTCAACACCCGTGTTGTTCAGAAATGCAAGTTTTTCAGCGAAGATTTCCTCAAAAGTTCTATCAATACCCCGAAGAATAATGTCATCACAAGGTGCGGGGTGATCTTCAGACTCTAAAAGCAGTTCATAATCCGTGTTAATTGTTGACCCGGACATCTCGGTGGAAGAGTCCGTATGTGTATGATACATAGTTGGGTCAAACAATAACGTATGAAAAGAGTCAAGATCGATATCAGGAGGATCATCAAATTCGCTGCTGTCGACATCCATTAAGTCGACAGAACAGACCTGAGCAGTAGGTTCGGAGGGTACACTTCCCAACTTGTAAATGTTCAGCTCTATTGACCTATTCCCAAAAGATAAGGTCATAGAACCAATACGACAGTTGATTATTGCATTGGAAGTGGCCAAAAAGGGGCGACCTAAAATCACCGGAATTTGATTCCGTGGGTTCGCTACAGGCTGTGTATCAAGTACAATAAAATCCACAGGAAATACAAATTCCCCGATTTTTATTAACACATCCTCCAGTTTACCCCTAGGTTTGGTGATTGATCGGTCAGCCATCTGGAGAGTTATGCTCGAAGGCTTTAACACTCCGATACCTAGTTGCTCATATACCGAGTAAGGAAGTAAGTTAACACTAGCGCCAAGGTCAAGTAACGCACGGTTGATGTGTTTCTCCCCAATAAAAATGGAAATAGTAGGACAGCCAGGGTCCTTACGTTTCCGTGGTAATTGTTGGGGAAAAGCCGTGTCTACAGTACTCGACATGAAGATTTTTTTAGGCACTTGAGTCTTCCTCTTCCTAGTGCACAAGTTCTTAAGAGTTTTTGCATAGGACGGAACTTGTTGAATAGCATCTAGGAGAGGGATGTTGATGTTAACTTCCTTAAACATGTCCACAATCTTCTCCATTTGGGCATCATGTTTCTTGGGCCTCAACCTATTTGGAAATGGAGCTCTATCAATAAGTGTTGGGTCCAACATTTGTGGAGAAGTTTGTGGGGGTGGAAAGGATGAGGTGGGTGGAGGGTTCGAGCCTTTGGGAATACGGAGAATAGGCTCGGAAGAAGAAGGTAGGTTAGACGAAATAGGGTAAGAACTAGAAGTGTGAGTGGAAGTGGAAGCCGGGGTGTTAATGATCAATTCATCATTATCAATTTGTTCACCCAAATGATTGTCTAGCACTCTTCCAGATCTCAACGTTGTAAAAGCGTCCACATTAGTGCAATGTGAAGGTCTAGGATCAGGTACGGGTTGAGATGGAAGATTCCCTTCTTCTCTAGCACTTATTTCGGCTGTTATTCGTTCAATTTGTGCTTCCATTGATTTGATATTCTCATTTTGAGTGAGAATGATCTTTATCATATTATCAATGGAAGATTGAAAACTTGCCGACTCTTGGATGGATTGTTTCATGAAAGTAACCAAGGTTTGCACCAGTGCAGAGATATTATCAGTACCGGCCAATTGCAAAGAGTTTTCATGTAGTGCAAAAGTGTTGGCAGGATTTTGAAAATTTTGTGGTTGGAAGGGGTGCTGACTCAATTGAAGTGGTGGTTGCTGTTGTGGTGGAGGGACCCTTTGAAAATTGTTTAGGATTGGAACCGTATTTTGAGATTGTGATTGGTTCCAAGCAAAGTTCGGGTGATTCCTCCAATCTTGATTATATGAGGAAGAAGAGGGATAGTTTCCAGGTCCTTGCTGAAGTGCAGCATTAGTGTGACCTTGAAACGGTACATTCAAAGGACATTCTTCCGTCAAATATAAAGGGTTTGAACAGCAGCCACACACGGTTTTGGGAAGTGTGGATTGGTTTAGGGAGGCTGAAGAGATTTTATTTTCTATAGCGTCGAGTTTCCTTTGTATTTCGGCCATTTCGGCTTTCAAGGTGACGGAAACATCGAGCTGATTGACATCTTCCCTAGGTGGTGGTGATCTAACACTTTCCCATTGTGATGTTTTTTGAGCTAAATCTTCTAAGTATTTCCAAGCTTCACCATCATCTTTAGATAGGAATTGGCAATGACACATGGTTTCAAGCATCTGTCTAGTAGTGAGATCAACACCCTCATAGATAATTCGACACAAATCCCATCTGGGGATTCCGTGATGAGGGCATTGGATAAGAAGATCCTTGAATCGTTCAAAGCATTTCCAAAATGGTTCATTGGGAAGTTGGGTAAATTTAGAGATTTCGCTCCGAACACGGGCGGTCTTGTGATTGGAATAAAATTTCTTAAGGAATGCTGCAACGAATTCGTCCCATGTTGAAATAGAATGTGCGGGTGTGATGTAAAGCCACTTCTCGGCTAAATCGCACAAAGTGAATGGGAGAAGACGTAAACGCAGAGCATCCACAGACAGTTGTGAATTCCCCATTAAAGCACATACATTTTCGAATTTGGAAATAAACATGTATGCGTTTTCAGAATCAAGACCGTGAAATTTGGGTAACAGTTCGATGAATTGGGGGTTGATTTCAAAATTTTCCCCGTTGGCAGGTGGTATAGAAAGACAGGTGGGAAGGGTAACACGTGTAGGATAGCACCTCTCTTGGAGAGAAATGCGTGGAGGATTCTGCGCACCTGTGGGCGGTGGCAGAGTGGTGTTAAAGTTTGATGGATTTGGGTCCATCGCGGTCGTGGTGGGTGGTGGGGGAGAAGACGGAGAATTACCGACTCTGGGGTCGATAAAAGAAACGCGGACAAGACGGGAAATGGAATCCCGTGTCCAGACTAACATTGTGCTAAATGGTTGTAGCACAAGTGACAGCGTTGGTATAATTAGAGGAAATGATATGAATGCGGTGTTTGTTTTGAAAAGATACAGATTTTTGAAAAAATATGATGCAACAAAACAAATGCAACACACAAACCCTAGAATCTAGTGGTCACCTAGGTCAAACTCTAGACCGCTCCTAACTGCCAAAAGACAAGTCGCAGGATAAATCCTCCACTGCCTCTTTGTCTCCCTGTGGCCGGATAAGTGCCAGGTAAGTGGGAAGGTACTCCACTACGTAAGTAGTGGGCCTAATTAAAAACCACTAGCCTTAAACACACTCGCCTTAGGCACCACAAGAAAACTCGGATAAGCAATGAATTACCCACGGCCTCCTTCTGTCCTAATTGAGCGCGACGGTCCTTAGAGTCATCTCTAGATATTTTTTAATTAATGAGGGTAAATGCGGATGCAAGTTTTGCGATTTTCGGGGCCTAGGAAGGGTAATGAACTCCCCACCTAATTTGAATTTGGTCGTGCCCCTTAAATTCCGTATTAATATGCAAACAACCAAAAGAATCAAAACACGCACAAATTTTATTTTGCTTTGCGGCGCTGCGATTTATTTGCAAAGAAAACTGCACAAAATTGTTATTTGGAGCAGATGAGGTAAGAGATAAGAAAGTGAGGGACTTACAGAGAAAAACTGATGCAGAGAAGAGCTAAACCTGCAGCTGATCCGCCGCGGATGAGGCTCTGGTGCCGCGCTTCCGCGCTTGGGTGGAAAGATCACTGCACAAAAATTTCTGTCACTGTTCCACTTGAACTGTTTAGCTCTCTGGAATTTTCATAAAAATTTTATCCAAGCTCCAATGATTCCAGAATTCCTCTCAACAAATCACAACACACGTATTAGGGTTTGTACGAGTTTAGATCTAAAAATTATGATGGAATAAAATTTTCAACTCAAATTTCAAAATATGAACAATTAGCGCACTATCCCCGGCAACGGCGCCATTTGATTGAATTGTTTTCTGTTGTGTATGTAGAAAATTGTAAAGAAATCACAACCAAAAATTATTTGACCGCAATCAACTACGGTGTCGGATGTAGATTGTTAGTGAGTGCGGATCGTCCACAGGGAAAGTGTAATCGTTCGTCTTTTCGAATTTAGATGAGTCGAAACTTTAAAGAAAAGAAAACAAACAATTCATGATTTAAATTTTGTATTTCAAGAAAAAGAAAATATCTAGATCTAATAACAAGAAAAGATAGAATCAAGAATTTATAGTTTGTTGATTTTTTCCAAACCAAATATCAAGAATCGAAATGAGGCTCGTAGGAATCGATCGGATCTATAGATGTGATGTAATCTTACAATTACGTATTCTTATCCTTCGAAGGATTGATACTAGATCGATGATAATCGATGAGAATTAGAGACTTCTTGTGAAACTAGGGTTTCATCTTATCTCTTGTTCTTTCATTGATACCATTCATATTCTAGCCTTTAGTAAATTCAAGAAACGATCGTAGATCCCTAATTTCGAGCGATCACAATCAAGAAAGCATCGCTACGAAACTAGGTCATCGATTCTTGAACTTGCTAGGGTTTACAAAACTCGTAGGACTTAAAAATAGTATTAAGATTTGTTACATCATCATTCTACAATCGTCTCGACTCCTTTACGAGCGGAGTTTTACTCAAACATCACAACAAGAACAACAATTACAAATTGAGATCTAATCATGATGCAAGAATTAAAAGAAAGCAAGATTAAAGAATTTCACCTTTTATTTATATCAACAATTTCATTACATTCGTTCAAGAACTACAAGTGGAAGAATTCGATCGTCGACTTGGCTTCGCTCGTCTCCGTGGATCGCGGATCGGCTTGGATCACTTGCCCGATTGAAGATCGGCTCGGCTCCTAAAAGGTTGAAGGCTTCTCGCTTGATTTGGTACTCAAGATCTTGAAGTTGGAGTGGAATTAGGGTTAGGGTTTCGCACAAGCCTTGTCACGAGACTTGTGGAAGAAGATGAAGAAAAAGGGTGATGAGAGAAAACTAACTAATGATTAATCAACAGCCTCAACCTTTAGATCTAGGCTCTATTTATAGATAACCAAACCCTAGATCTAGAATTCAAATTTCAAATTTCCCTCCAAAATGAACAACTTTTCCCTCCAAAATGAACTACCTCATTTGAATTTGAATTTTCCCTCCAAAATGAACTACCTCATTTGAATTTGAATTTTCCCTCCAAAATGAACTACCTCATTTGAATTTTCCCTCCAAAATGAACTACCTCATTTGAATTTTCCCTCCAAAATGAGGTTATTAGAAAGAAGTTTGTTGGAGAGAGCTTTCTAGAATGAGGTTGTTACAAGGAGGCTTCTAGAAGAAGGTTGTTGGAGAGAGCTTTCTAGAAGAAGGTTGTTATAAGGAGGCTTCTAGAAGAAGTTAGTTGGAGGGAGGCTTCTAGAACTAGGTTGTTAGGCCGAGCCTTCTAGATGAAGCTACGTGGAGTTTCTGGAGAGTTCTGGAAGCTTTGCCGTTAGAAATAAGCACATGGGGAAAATCTGCTTCTCTGCTGACGTCATCATGCCACGGATCCGCGGCGGGAAGCGCCCATTGGCCTTGAATAAATTTCTGGAATTTTACTACCAGATCACCAGATTTAGACTTGGTGTAATTTTGATCAGCACTTTTGACAATTTGGCTCGGTTTCTTCTGGATTTTCCTGCACAATTTCTCAAGACAAGTGTTGCGCAAATACAGAAATGATGCGATGCCATGAAATGCGGTTAATTTCCTTTAAAGTGTCGGTTTAAAAGTCTAACACATGAAATCTGATATTTTATGACTAATTTGCTAATATGTGAAATATGAGTACCGAACACTTCTAAATGAGTGCAAAAGATGGGGAAATTGCCGTGTTAAAAATACAATATTTTCGACTGATCAGTGACCTCTTTAACGAAACTAGCAGATGCTACAACCCACTCGGTTTGTCTTTTGATTGCTTCTATAGTTTTTGCTTTGCATAATGGTATTTATGTAATATCATGCACTTTATTCGATAAGAAAAAAGCCGAGATCCCTTCACCGGGAATGACCTCTTTAGCGAAACTAGTAAAACCCTCAAAAACACTTCTTTTCAAAATAACTCGATTCTACAACGATATCAAGTTCATTACGCAAAAGGTTTTCATAAAAACCTGTCGTAGCCCTCCATCATTTCAGATAAGTAATACTTAGTATTCGTGATACGTTTGTTGACCATGTTAAGGCATAGTGTGCGGTAGCTGATTAGTGCTTATCTGCATAAGCATATGATGCGATTGGATTAGGGTAGTCATACGACTTTATTGACCTTATTAAGGGTCGTGCGGGTGCATTTAATTCAATCAGGAAATGACGGGTTGAACTTGGCTAGCGCTTATGATTTGTTGACCTTATTATGGTCATAAGTTGCTAGGGGCAAAAGTATTATCAGGAATTTCAAGTGTTGAAATTTGCATTGAGATTGCATACCTTCTATGAGATAGTTAGATCCCGATACCCACTGCGAGTAAGAGTTACTCCTGAGAGAGTTTTGCACATTACAGTTAGCCGATCAAGTAGGTGCCTAGAAAGGTGTTAACGGGGTTACTCCCATGGGAAAAAGAGGTTTATTTTAATTACGTCCGTGGGAAAGCACGGAGAACCTCCCTCAAAGTACTGACACTGGCCTGGCCGAAAGATTGGCGAACTTGGAGGGTGTAATTAATCCCGGCTAGTCTTACCATTTATGGTTTGAAGGAAGATTTGATAAAAACAGTGGGAGCCATCCTGATTTGATAAAATAATAACCAATCTAATCCTACAAGAGCGCACGCAGAGTGTTTTCTTCTCTCTCTCTCTCCTGGTAGAGACCATGTCACGCCTTAATCAAGATAATAATATGGATGCATTGACCGAACCTGCTTATTATACTGAGTTAGGGAACGTTGGTTCCGCTCTATCTTATAACTGTTATAAGTCCGAGCAAGAAATAGGGGAATATCCATATTCTCATGCCACCCAATCGAAGAAAGTGCATGTTGATGCATCTTCTTCGGGTGTGTTCATTACTGAGAACTGTTTTTCAGTATCCTCTACGTCCCGGGTATGTGATACCGGATCAGGATCCCGCATATGTAATATGTTACATGGGCTACAGAAAGATAGAGAACTGGAAATGGGTGATATGTCTCTAAGTGTTAGAGAGTGGTGCAATTGTTGCAGCTAAGTCAGTTGGCAAATATCACCTAGTATTAATATATTGATTCTGAACGAATATTATTACATACCGAACTTGATATACAACATTACATCGGTTTCTTTAATAAGTTAAAGAAAGATATAATTCTGTATTGGAGAATAATGTTGTGAATATTTTCTTGCATCAAGAGTTGATTCGATCAGGCACATTATATAATAGCATATAAGTTCTAAATCAAACTACAGTTCAAAGTATCTAGAACACACACAAGAGGAGTAGTTCAGAAATGAACGAATCCTTCTTGTGGTATTGTAGACTAGGTCATATCAATGCGACACGGCCTGCTAAGTTACATAAGGATGAATATGAGAATCTGTTCGAATTTTCATCTTATGATACTTGCTAGTCTTGTCTCAAAGGACAAATGATCAATACTCCGTTTACTAGAAACAGAGATAGAGTTACTGAACTCTAGGGACAGATACATGATGATGTATACGGTCCTATGTCTACAAATGCCAGGGTTGGTTCTTGATACTTCATTATATTCATCGATTATCTCTCAAGATTCGGACATATGTTCCCGTTGAAACACGAATCTGAAACTTTTGAGAAATTCAAGGAATATAAGCTTGAAGATTAAGAACCAGACGGTTAGAAGTATTAAAGTCCTTCGATGTGATCGAGGAGGTGAATACTTGGGCATACAGTTCCTGGATTTTCTAAGCAGAGAATAGGATTCTCTCTCTGCTTACTCCTACGAATACACCATAGAACAACGGTGTATCGGGGCGGAGGTATCGCACCCTATGAGATATGGTGCGCTCTATGATGAGTATTGCTGAGTTGCTTGTTTCCTTTTGGGGGTTATGCACTTGAGAAGATCCATACCTATTGAATGGGGTTCCATCCAAATCAATACCTACCACTCCATATGAGATATGGTATGGGAAGAGACCAAGTCTTAAACGAGTTAAGATTTTGGGTTGTCCGGCCTATGTTGAAAAGCAGAATCTGGACAAGCTCGAGGCAAGGTCAGTTCTTTATAAGTTTGTTCGATATCCCAAACATCTGCGAGGGAATATCTTTTACCACACTGAGGAGCAAAAGATTTTTTGTTTCTCAGCATGCCACCCTTTTTAGAAAAGGAATTTCTTGTGAAGAAATTTGTGGTCATAAGGTAGAACTGGAAGGAGTTCCATCTAGAAAAACTAACAGTTGATGATTTGGTAAAACCAAAGGATTCAATAGTCTCCAACGAGCCTCAGCCTCTCCACGAATCTGGTAGGGTTCCTAATCTACTTGAGAGATACAACGGTCTTCTCGGTGACAGTGGGGGTGAGGATTGCATCGTGGTAGATGATGACCCAACTAGGTTCAGGCAGGCCATCACGAGTGACGACTCTGTGAAAAGGCTGAATGCTATGCGATCAAAGATGGAATCCATGTACACTAAAAAAGTATGACTTTGCATGTTGCACCTGAAGGGGTAAAACTCATTAGAAGCAAATGGATCTTGAGAAGATTCTTGGTATAGATGGAAAAGTTCAGACTTTCAAAGATATGCTTAAGTCCATCAGGATCAATGTAAGCATCGCGGAGTTGGAACATCTGTTTTGTTGTGGCAGTCAAAGAGTTTGACTTCATCAAAAAGGTAGATGAACCTTATATACACTAGAAGGTTATAGAGAGTGAGGTTGTCTTACACGTATTGTACGTAGATGACATACTCTTGATAGGAAATGGTTTTCTATGCTACACTCGGTCAAGCTCCTCTTATCACTACGATTCTTCATGGAAGATCTGGATGATACCTACTACATCTTATGGATTATGATCTATGATAATAGATCTAAGTGGATATTGGGAGTGTCCCAAATCCAGGTACATTAACGCCATACTAAAGGGGTTTAGTATGGAGGATTCTAAGCGTTGTGGTTTGCCCACTTACTCAGGAATCACTCTCTCCAAAAAGATGTCTTCTAAGACTGATTTGGAAAGAGCTTGCGTGCAAGAGATACCCTATACTTCGGCAGTAGGCTCTATCATGTATGCGATATTATGTACCAGACCAGATGTAGATGACTCACTAGGTGTAGTGATCAGGGATCAATCGAGTCTTGGGAGAATCACTGGACAACTATGGAGGACATTCTTAAGTACTTGAGAAGCACTAAAAGAATGTTCTTGGTTTGAGCTTCCAGAGTGATAAGGTCGAAGGCATTGTCTTTACCCTCAGTGGAGGGACGATATGTTGGAAGAGTTCCAAGCTAGATAACATACTAGATGATAAAGGCTAGATACATCGCTACCAACAATGCTGCCAAAGTGGCTGTCTGGGCATTTCTTGTTCATGAGATGAACATGGTTCCTACCATTGAGTGTCCAATAACTGTTATTGTGACGACAACAATGGAGTTGTGGCTTTAGCCTAGGAACACCGGTCCCATCAGTGTTCCAGACATATTCTGAAGCAAGTATCACCTGATTAGAGAGATGGTTGATCTCCAAGGGATCGAGGTCAGGAGAGTTGACGCGAAGGATAACACGGCGGATACACTCACAAAGGCCTTACCCTAGAGAGACTTCTAAAGGACGTTGAGTATGAGATACTGAAACAAATGGCCTTAGTGCAAGTGGAAAATTGTTAGTTATATGTATGCCCTAGAGGCCATTACTGTTCATGCGATGTATATTGTAGTGGACGCTTGGACACATATAGGGAGGACTTTCTTGCTCGACATGATTATATGCTATCTGGTTGCACTTTATCTTAACATGTACACTTATTGTCACTCTATTACATGTTGATAAAGCCCTTAGGATGAGTACTTGACTACCAAGATTATGATGCAGATTATACTAGTGGGGCAGAGGTAGTCGGCAAGTACATCCTTCAAATGTACCTAATCGTGGGAGTATCGAGACAGGGCATCGATACTCCAGAGTAGACTAGCATATACGCTTCTCGACCCATATGATGGGCGATGGATGATCCCATATCCATTGGTATTTGACATCAGAGAAGGTATATGGGTGCTCAGTGGAGACTGGGTGCACTGGATGGACTCTCCGAGAACTCCTAGATGGTATAATACCTATCGTCAGATAGCAGTTCTCTGGTGACACTGGTACAGGTTAGTCTGTCGACCCGAGATCTTCATAGAGTCTTGTGTGATTCCCACTGTGCATTGATTTCTACCATACCACGGTCAAGAGATTGTGCAAAAAGGTGGTTTTTGGGTACAGTCCCGAGTCACATAGAGGCAATGAGCGATAGGGGGGATTCGTCTCTCCCGGTATTAGGAGTTGATGTTGCGCTATGCTCGATTGGACATAACAGGAAATCCCTGGCCTGGGTTGCTGAGATCTACTGATAAATGTTATCAATAGTTTCTCGAACCGTTATGGACCTTTCATCGGCATGACTTATCAGGCTATTGTGGTCTGATGTTATACCATCCCCAGGCTGTGATATGCGACAATCTGACGAAGTGACTGGACTGTACGGTAGTGTTACTGATTGGATTTGTAGGAGTATGAGCAGGCTTGCTTGTTGATCTTCTGATCGCTCAATCCCCGGGTGACCGTTACGTTTAGCAGACCTCTTGTGGCTTGTGGGTGTTTGATATGATCATCACCTACTGCCGGCGTATTGACGAGTCTTTAGAGTCATATACAGAGGTTTTCTGGTTCATGCGAAACGAAATAGGAGCACATATGTGATATGTGCGAGACTGAGATAAATGCGCGTATGTGATACCGCATTCTATTCTCGTGATTTGTGACATCGCTCGGTTATATGTGATATAGCCGGGTTATCGGATCAAGTGTTGATTTGATAAGTTGTTACATTTGATATTAGTCGGTTATATGTGATATGGCCGGATTATTAAATCAAGTGTTGATTTAATAATTTAATGTATAATTATATATTTGATATATTAAATTACATTAACAAATATTAGCTCACTTAAGCATTTCTTTTTCTCACTTATGATACACTAAACATATATGTGATATATGTTAATTGTATTCTTTTTACACAAAATATATATGTGATAGTGTCATGTTAGGTTACACATGCAACATGGATGTATGAAACTCACACCATGCTTGATTTAATGTGGGATTAATATTTATTGTTAAGTAATTCAAAATCATTTGGAATTAGTCATGGTTGAGCTTAGAAGAAGCTTGTAGAACATTGACTTAGTCCACTTGTTTTTGTCTTGCTTAACATATTTATTAACCTAACCATTAACTTTACACCATGGTTTATTCTCTACATGAGTTTGTGTATGACATAAACTCACCCATGGTTGCATTTTCTAACCTTATCTCATTATTCATCATCTTCTTCTTCATCTCCTTGAAGCTCTCTTGCTTTTGAGAAAGTGATGAAATATTGTGAGAAAAATAAATCTAAAGTGGGAAAAATTCCTACTTCATCATTCTCTACTATTAGCCATTTAGTTTAGGATGTTTGCTTCACTAATTCACATATTAGTGAAGAGGTAGCATGGGCTTGAGTCTCCTCGATGTAGATCATCTTCGTCTCGAAGACATTGCGCAAGGTTGTTCATTTCTTCTTATGAACCCTTACTAGAGTTCGGGTGTTCACTACTTGGAGCGAAGGGACTACTACACGGAGCTTTAGAAGTGTAGGACCGTTCTACAAAGGTTGTATTCCTCATTCACTTTGTATGCAAAGTTGTTTGCATTGCTTGTTCGTCTAAATCTCTAGTTAAGATCTAGGGTTAGGGTTCTTTAGAACGGCAAATTTTTGAAAACGGCATGGACGATGCCTCCCGAAACCTTGCTGCCGCGCTAGGTAACCCTACATTATCCACCACGACGATCCATCCACTACCTCAGCACAACACAGGACATCAACGTGAATGCCATATTCGCAAACCCGTCTAAAAGAACTATAGCAATTAGACGAGTTATACCGCTCTAATGACATTCATGGTCGCAGATAGTAATGTATGTACTTTAAACTTTTAAACAGTGTTAAAAATTGCGACTTCAAAATACTCCGGATTGCCCCCAAACCAAAGATAACAGAATATCCAAACTGGGAAAAATCAAACAGTACTTAAACTAATATTCCTAAGACCAAAACATACAGAAAATTCCAAGACCCAAATTACAATCTGGACCGGCCAGGCCGGGCATTTGCTTGATCTCGCCGGCCACATTTTTGAATTTGGGGCTCTTGTTTTGAGGGTGTTCTAGATACGTCACAAATAGCATTCTGCAATTGTTTAAATAATTTTTGAAGACCAATTCAAAATCGACAGAAACTGGAATATACGTCGTATTGTTTCGGAGTTGTTTCGGTTTCGTTGTTTAAAACTTCGTTTAAACTGCTAGTGAAGGGTTAATGGGTTGGCTCTGATACCATGTTGGGTTATGCAAGTGCCCTGGCCATCAAACCGTTGTCGATTGCGGAACAAATTTTTTCTAAACTGGCGCTAGAACAACCCCATAATACGGATCGACCATTAACCCTATGGTAGCAAACATAAAGAGAGGAGTTACGAATGGATATACCGAATGATCCATGTCCTTCGGTCTTTAACCATCATCCCAAGCTCCTAGAGGCCACCATGATCAAGCTTAATCTCCGGTCTCCCTCCATCGAAGATGATCCACCTGAGGATTTGTATTCCGAGCTCCTACCTCAATAGCCGAGGTAACTAGGGTACCTAGATCGCTAAAATAGAGAGGATGTGGAGTGTAGTGATGGATTAATTTGTCTTATAACGCCCTATGTTTCTCAACACAAGAGACTTGAAGGGTAGAGGTAGATGAAGTTGCTTGAGGATGAGAGTGTGAGGCAGTTCAAGAAAAATGGCCAAGTGTTTTGTGCTGTGTTGTAAGAAATAATGAAGCATCCAATAAATATCTCAAGTCTCCAAAATATCTCAAGACTCCAAAATATCTCACAACAAAACAAATATCAAGCATGCTTGAATAGTAATCATGAGTCACTACAAGGCCATGTTACAATAAATGCATACAACAGCTCATCCTCCACCTCATTTACCATTTAATCGTAAATGGTTAAAACTAAATGAGGTGGCATCTTCTAGAATCACCTTGTAATAAATTACAAGAATACCCCTCATCTGTATATACATACCTGTATCCGTATTCCGAAAAATACGAATATAATGAGACGAAAATAATCCAACAATATAATAATAGAATTTGGCTTAAACCAAAGCCCACTAGTATTATCCGTCCGAATCATGATACGTGCACAAGTGCACGTATATAATCAAACCCTACCGTAAGTCCATACAACATCTACATCGTTTCACCCGAAGAAGGAAAACTCTCTGTGTGGGACTCTAAAGACTCGTTAATACGCTGGCAGTGGGTTTAACCACAAGCACGTCAACGACACTAGCTGTACATAACGGCTACCCAGGCATTGAGCGAAAGGAAGGCCGACAAGCAAACTCATCCTGACCCCTACTGAGCCTGTCTGTGACAATATCTATACAGTCTAGTCTGTTCGTCTAAGAGTATCGCATATCGAGTCTAGGGCGTGGATAATGTCAGACCCCTAACAATGCGACATTTCGTGTCGGTATGAAGCCCATCACCAACTGAGAAACTACTGATCCAAATCAGTAATTCTCGACTACCTTGGACAAGGATTTAGGGTGATAGCCACCCGTGCACAACGTGACATCAACCCCAATACCGGGAGAGACGAATCCCCGACGATCCGTTCACTGTCTCCATGTGGCTCGGGACTGTACCCAACTAAAACCTGTTTGCACGACTTCATTAAGCCGTGGTAGGGTAGTAAACAAAGCATAGTGGGAACTCATACGAGAAAAATGATGATCTCAGGTCGACAGACTAACCTATACAGATGTCACCTGGGAACTGCTATCTGACAATAGGTATACTACCAACTAGCATGTTCCTGGTGAGTCCGTCCAGTGTACTCATAACCCAATTAGTTCCTGTATACTATCTTAGGTGAACAAACTAACACCAATGGCCTGTGAGACCTGGCCACCGCCCCTCGTCGGGGTCTCGATCAGTATACACTAGTCTACTCTGGAGTATCGATGCCCAGTCTTGATACTCCCACGACTAGGGACATTTAAGGATGTGCTTATAGAACACCCAACTTCCACGTATATGATCGCCATCATAATTCTGGTAGTCAGGCAAGAATCCTATGGGCTCTATCAACATATAATGGTGATCTGTAATACCACATAAAGAATGTACATGATGGTAAAGACAAACCAGATACCATATTATCATCTTGAGTAAGACTATAATATCCTTATAGGTCCTCCCTCAATCATCGCAATCGCGTGCCTGCAATTCAATAATTGACTTGAGGGCACTATATCCAACAGTTTTTTGCAGAAAATCTTTAACGTAATGAAATTGATATCGTTGAAGGAACCGAGTGGTTTTACAAATATATAGTGGTGTAAACTCTTGCCAAAGAGGTCACTTCCTGTGAAGGGATCTAGGCTCTTTCCTCATTGAATGAGGTGCTAGATATTCATAACTGAATACCACTGTGCAAAGATAAATAATCGACTATGGTGAAGTTATTACAAAAACGCAAACTTTTTCCCAAGAGGTCACTCCCCATGAAGGGATCTCGGCTCTTGCCTCGTCGAATAATGTGCTGGATATTCATAACTGAATACCGCTGTGCAGAGCAAAATGAAACGTCTGTAATGTCAGTTTTCAAAAATTGGTTCCCACAACATCATTTAGGTTTATTTTCCATGCATTAATTAAAATTAAAGCGGTCCCATCAATTAATCCCTATCACACCAGAAAAGAACGAAAATACAATGTACATATATGCCATCTGCATTCGCCACGGAGCCTTGTCATACACCGTTAGGTTACTTAACTAACGGCAGAGCGGGGGCTGGACTAGCGCGGGTGCAAAACATATACAACATCTACTAGTATATGTATATATATATATATATGTATATATATATATATGTATATATATATATAACATTGGTCCCAGGCATGATATAAGCAACTTCACAGAAAAGCGATAAACAACACATAATAACGGATAATCTAGAAGCCCCGGGTTTCATTTGAGCCGCAAATGAGACCCGATGTCCCCCGGTCATGTGGATAGCATGTGCAATGTATAACCAAGACCCTTACGAGGGTGGCAAGTTATCCTCCAATCCCAAAAGTGAGGCAACCCCAATCAACAAAGTGAATGGGCCACCCAGCACTTCACGGAATCTGGTAACTTGAGCACCCCTCCATGGGTTATCCTGTACCCCCAACGAGTGCGGAGAATAGCCCGCCAATTCTAGAGTGAGGCCCCTCCGTCTCAACGCCATGAGATGCGGGCCCGTTGCCCTCTAGAAACCGGCTACTCAAGCACTCCACCGCGGGGTAATCCTAGTACAGAAAAAAAAAGTATATATACAATGGCGACATTGACCTCAACCTGGTCGTGCCCCAATAAAAGAATATACAATCTGGTAGAGGCGGCTGTCCACATGTTGGACGCTCGTCCCGCAATAATGAATATACAAATGAATCTGTACTGTACTACTACTATTGCACTATAGGTTATCCAACACGACAATCCATCCACAATATCATCACAAGACAGAACATCAACGTGAATATCATGTTCATAAACCCGTCTAATTGAACATATAGAAATTAGTCGGGTTATACTGCTCAATGATATTCACGATCGCAGATATTAACAAATGCACAGATAAACACGTATTCAAAATTTCGATCGACTAAAACTTTTCCACATTGGCCCCAAGTGCAAACCAGCACTCAAACAAATCTGGGTAAAAAACATACATCCTAAAAATCACATTTCCATATTATGTGCCAGAAGAAATTTGGAGCACAACGGCCATATATCGACCGCGGAACCGCAGCCAACAAGTATGTTAGGTGGTGGTTTCACGGTCGTATATTAGGCTTATGTGCCCAAATTTCTTCAGGGCCTCTAAAAATGCTTACACGTATTTTTAAGGCAATCTGAAATATTTTTTGAACAACTTTCAAAAACGGCAGTGGGCATGTTAAATTGGAAACGCGATTTGGAAAATTTCGTCGATCGATATTTTAAGCTTGTGCAAACTAGCTCGTAAAGGTTTATGGGGTGGCTCTGGTTCCATGTTGGGTTTCCTAGTGCCCTGGCCATCTACCATGGCCGTTGCGGAACAAAAATAGTGTTTAAAAACATGCGCTAAAAAACCCGTCCTAGAATCGAACCATAAACCTAAACTAACTAACAAATGCAGATCTAGCTACTGAGTTAGAATTGTTTTACCGACATGATCCATGTCCTTCGGTCTTCTACCTTCTTCCTTAGCTCCTTGAGGTCACCATGATCGAGCTTGACCACCGGTCTTCCTCCGTCGAAGATGATCCACCAAAGGAATGTGGCTTATGGCTCTAGCTCCACACTAAGAATCTAGTGGAGCAACTAGGGACTCTAGGTTGCTAATCCAAAGTGCCTAAGGATGTAGTGAGTTGCTCTAAGTGTATATCTATCTCTCTTCTACTCTTGATTTTCAACACATGAGATAGTAGGGTAAAATATGAAGAAGGAGGAGGAGCTCAAGAAAGGCTAGAGAAGAGATAAGCAAAATGGTGAGAGTGTTTTCAATATGACCCTCTAAGAGAGAGAAAACCATGAAGCATGGTTTTTTATATCTCATTTTCCAAATAAAAATATAGCAACCATACTTGAATAGTTTGCACAAATGAATTAAAAATTCATTTGTCAACACTATTCAAGCAAGGTTCTCACCATTCTCTCTTCACTACTTTTACACCTCATTTCCATTTAATTTAATAAATGGATAAACAAAAAGAAGGTGTCACCTTCTACAATGTTTTCCGTATAAATACGGAATACACTCAACATTATATACTTGCCTGTATTCATACCAAAATACGAATACCCAAAAAGTTAGAATAACACAAAGAACATAATAATAGAATATACATATCAAAATATATATACGAAAATTATTAAATCAATACCTTATTTAATAATACGGCTCAATCCTAAGCCGGCTAGTATTATCAACAGTCCGAGTAACTAGTACAATCATTTGATCGGAGTCCTGCACGTATCAAAATACGGCTATTACATTATTTCTCCTGAGCCAGGGAAACCCTCTGTGTAGGACTCTAAAGACTCGTCAGTATGCTGGCAGTGGGTTTAACCATTAGCACGTCAGCGACACTAGATGTACATAACGACTACGCAGCTATTGAGCGAAAGGAAGGCCGACGAGCAAACTCATCCGAACCCCTACCGAGCCTTTCTGTGACAATCTCCATACAGTCCGGTCTGTTCATCTAAGAGTATCGCATATCGGGTCTAGGGGGTGGATAAACTTAGACCCCTAATAATGCGATATTTTGTGTCGGTGTGAAGCCCATCACCCACTGAGAAAATACTGATCCAAATCAGTAATTTTCGTCTGCTTTGACCAAGGATTTCTGATGATGGCCACCCATGCACAGCGCAACATCAACCCCTAATACCGGGAGAGACGAATCCCCGACGATCCGCTCACTGCCTCCATATGGCTCGGGACTGTACCCAACTAAAACCAGTTTGCATGACTCTTTTGAGCCGTGGTAGGGTAGTAATCAAAGCACAGTGGGAACTCACATGAGACAAATGAAGATCTCAGGTCGACAAACTAACCTATACTAATGTCACCTGAGAACTGCTATCTGACAATAGGTATAATACCATCTAGCATGTTCCCGGTGAGTCCGTCCAGTGTAACTCATAACCCAATGAGCACCTGTATACTATCTTAGGTGACTAACTGACACCAATGGCTTGTGAGACCGGCCATCGCCCTCATCAGAGTCTCGAAAAGTATACACTAGTCTACTCTGGAGTATCGATGTCCAGTCTCGATACTCCCTCGACTAGGGACATTTAAGGATGTGCTTATAGACCACCTAGCTACCACGTATATGATCGCCATCATGATGCTGGTAGTCAAGCAAGAATCCTATGCGCTCTATCAACATGTAATAGTGATCTGTAATACCACATAATGCATGTACTTGATGATAGAGACAAACCAGATAGCATACTATCATTTTGAGTAAGACTGTTCTACCCGTATAGGTCCTCCCTCAATAATCACAATTGCATGCCTGCAATTACAATAATTGACTTGAGAGCACTATATCCAACATACATAAATAACTTCAAATGAAAATGCGTGTATATCTACAATTTATCGTTCAAAATGAATTAATATGCGTGCCATATACTTGTAGGTGCGGCAAAGTCTACACGGAATGAGTCATCTGGAGAGGGTACGGACTGTGTGGCATTGTATACACGTAATGAGTCAAGTGGAAAGGGTACGAATTGTGTGGCAATGTCCACACGCAATGAGTTATCTGGAGTGGGTACGGACCGAGGTGCAACACCACCTCTCTGCTGTAGGAGCTGCTCCTTATGCAGCTTCAAGGAAAAAATAGCCTTGGGCATCGTATATTATTGCATGGATTGTGTATCCGCCGTGTGGGCATGAGCTATCTCCCGTGTGGGGATGTTTTTTTTTATATTATATGAATTATACGTGGTTTTCTTCAAAATTTACAAAGAAGGTGCTGCTTGATTTTAAAACATAGAAAATTATTTTCAATCAAATTTTATTATATTTCAAACCAAACTTGATTTCATTTTAATAAACCTATTTTAAAACTTAACATTCACTATTTCTTAAATAAAATGGTTTAGATTCCTGGTTTTTGGCGTACTTGGGTTACGGTGGGGTCCTTTAGACTTCACGTGATTCATGTGCCGGTCGCATGCCACTTCCGGGTCATGAAATACAATCATTATATACGCATGCAATATATGTATATAAGAGAAATAATAACAACAATACATATATAGATTATATATAATGTAAAGACGTGATATATGTTGGATATATGTATACCCTAGAGGCCATTATATGATAGTGGATATATTTATACATGTATATATATTCAGTGTACATTCTTGCTCGACATGATAGTATGCTATCTGGTTCTTCTTTATCTGACATGTTGACTTGATTATACTTTTATTCAGTCACACATGTTGATAAAGCCCTGAGGATATTTGCTTGACTACTATGATTATGATGGAGATCATACTAGTGGGATGTCTGTAGTTTATAAGTATATCCTGAAATGTCCCTAGTCGTAGGTGTATCGAGATGGGGCATCGATATACCAGAGTAGACTAGTGTATATGATACTAGACCCATGTGATGGGCGATGGATGTTCCCACATCCATTGATTTTTGACATCGAGATCATATGCGGGTGCTCAGTGAGACTGGGTACACTGGACGGACTCGCCGAGAACTCCTATATGGTATTATATCTATCGTCGGATAGCAGTTCTCATGTGACACTGGTACAGGTTAGTCTGTAGATCCGAGATCGTCATAGAGTCTTGTGTGTTCTCCTATTATTCTTTGATTACCACCCTACCACGGCTCTACTGAGTCGTGCAAACAGGTGGCTTTTGGGTACAGTCCCGAGACACACGAAGATGATAAGCGATAGGAGGGGTTTCGTCTCTCCCGGTATTGGAGGTCGATGCTGTGCTATGCACGATTGGCTATATCATTAAGTCCCTTGCCAGGGCTGTTGAGATTTACTAATAAGAGTTATCAGTAGTTTCTCGATCTGTTATGGAACATTCATCGGCACGACTTATTAAGTTATTTGGGTCGACGTTACCATCCCTAGACTTGATATGCAGCATATCTAATGAAGAGACCGAACTGTGCGGTAGTGTTGCCGGTTGGCTCGACGGAAGTTGTGACAAGTTCGCTTGTTTTCTTCTGATCGCTCAATACCCGGGTGGCCATTACGTTTAGCTGACCTCTTGCGGCTTGAGGGTGCTTGATATGATCATCACCCACTGCCGGCGTATTGATGAGTCTTAGAGTCCTATAATGGAGTTACCTAGTCCAGGCGAAACGATGTGGTGTGCATATGAGATATGCGCGGGGACCCGATTAAATGCGTGTATGTGATACCGTATATTAATCGGACGGTTTGCTATTGGTCGGGTCGTATGAGATATGACCGGTTTGCTAAATCAAGTGTTGATTTAATATTGACCATTTGCATTTTTACTTTAAACCCTTCTTGTCTTGTATGCATGCATGTATGCACTTATTCTCATTGATGCACATATGGATGTGCATGCACACATACATGCATACACTCTTGTATCATGGTTGTTGATACAATGGATGGTGGCAATATAAGACTCACACCTTTTATAAATAAATTGATATTTCTTTTTGGAAATGGAAATTATTATCATGCTTGATTATTTTATTCACCCACTAACCTTTGTATTAACCTTAAGTTAATTTCCATGGCCATTATGCATCCCAAATAAAATATCTAGATTTTTATAAACTAGAGTTAAGAGTGAGAAGAATAAAATATATATTTTTTCTTTTCTCATTCTTAGCTTTATCTTTTATCATTATCTTGAGCTCTTCATTTGCCATCATCTTCTTCCTCCTTTCTCTTGCTCTCTAGCTTTCATTAGTGAGCAAAAGAGTGATCAGGTTAGGGTTTTGAAGTGAGAAAACAAACCACATCACCATTCTACACTACTCGTGCCCATTAGTTTAGAGTATTGGCTTCTACCTCTTCTTTTGATCAAGTGGAGGCTTTAGCTTGGACAAAGAGGACTCCGGGTGGATCATCGTGGACCTAGAGGATCTCAAGCGAGCTTCTTTCAACTCTCAAGTAGTCAAGGAGTTTAGCGTAGGAAGCTATAAAGGTTGTACTCTCAAACCCTAGCCTTTTACTACTTGTGTTTGTGATAAAGTTTAGTGTTACCCTAGCTTTTCTAGTATGATCCTTAGGATGTTTTCTTTAACACCCTATAATATTTAATATGGCATGTGTGATGCTACCAAACCCTTGTAGTGGTGCTGCAGAAACACCTTCATTGTATCAGAGCCTAACTAGAAACCTAGACGTTGTTACGACAATACGAAAACGAAAAACCCCGCAAAAAATACGGTTTTAGAACCCTTGAAATTGCTCTATGGAAATTTTTTAAAAGGTGTTCAAAAAATTATTTCTGCAACTGGAAAGTGGCATTTAGGATGATATAAGAACACAGGTGCAATACGAAGGGGGGCTCGGATTTGGCCGGCGACCAAAGCGAAAAATCCGGCGACGCCGACCCTTATAGCTCCCCTCCTCATCGAATTTCACCAGTGCTCTGTACATCTTATTCTGGGGTTTCTGGTATTGTTTATAAAGTCCAGAATTGCATGTGATGTAAGTTTGGTAATGGACTATTTGCTGAGTATTTCGTATTCGTATTTTCATAGCATTGTATTGGTAACTTTGGCGATATTAAACAGGTCGAACAAATTATCTAACACTGGTATTTTCCAGGTTGAACGTACTCGATATATAATGCAGGTATTCCTATGGACCCTCTAGAAGAAAGTAACCATAACTCGAGATGTGACCACCAAACTGCGACTAAACCTTAGGGTTTACCGTAGTTAGTGGCGCTACAAATGAGGCTTGGGTCTGCCCTTCTACGGTTGGTCCATTAAATACTGTGGCATAGATTTTGGATATTGTTTAACGGTGCTCAAGTGTTGAGCTTGCTGGGGAATATGGGTGTTCGTTAATTCGATCGAAGGGTTTAACATCGCCTGGTAGTATGTGATACTTGTTTATGCGACCGTAAGCATAGTATGTGTATCGCCGGTTTCGTTGCTATATGTCAACGGCAATTGGGGTAGGCATACTTTATTACGTTGATGACATATGATGTTATGTGTTGCTGTATTGTGATGTATAGGATTGTTGTGATCGAATAGCCTGGGGTTTTATGTGAGATGAGAGTTTTACTTTTCATTCATGTCAAATTTATTTGTAATATAATATTCTTTTATTTGGGGCACTTCCGGGTTGAGGAGGATGTCACCATTGTTGTATATTATTTACTTTTCCGTATTAGGATAGACCCAAGGAGGAGAGCACAAGTGACCAGGTTCTGGAGTCTAGTGGGAGACCTTCTCGAGGAGTCGAGACCGAGTCTCCTAACTCTAGAATTGGCAGGGTCGCTTGTCGCTTTCGTAGGGGTCTAAGGTGTGGGATTGGCTATTCAT
This sequence comes from Agapanthus africanus, assembly GCA_030015575.1. Taxonomy (NCBI): domain Eukaryota; kingdom Viridiplantae; phylum Streptophyta; class Magnoliopsida; order Asparagales; family Amaryllidaceae; genus Agapanthus; species Agapanthus africanus. The sequence continues at coordinate 69,157,701 of CM057347.1, read as the reverse complement.
CACGACTGTAGAATCCGTATTTTCTATTCTTGGCTAAATACTAAATACGGACGTCCTAGTATATCCTATATTACCATATTTGTGTTTCTGCTGCCTATATTCTGTGATGTGATCGCTTAATATATCTGAGACGAATGCTATATTATATATGTGATATATATTATACGTTGCTTATGTTTTACACCCGCGCTAGTCCCGTCCCGGTATGCCGTTAGTTAAGTAACCTAACGGTGCATAACGGAACATTGCAGCGAATGCGGATGGCATAAGCGTACGTTGTATTTTCGTTTCTTTTCTATGATTGGCTTAAGAACTTAAATGATGGGACTGCATTAATATGATTAATGTAAAGAAAATAAACCTAAAAAGATGTTGTAGAATCGGATTTGAAAACCACTCGGCTTTTTATGAAAAAGCTATATTTCAAACTTGCGGAGCTTAAGCCACTCCTTTTGAAAACCGTTTGATTCTACAACGATATCAAGTTCAAAGCGTTAAAGATTTTCTTAAAAATCATCCGCAACCCTCCGTCATTTTAGGAAGTAGAGTACTTATTATTCGTGCTACGTTTGTTGACCTTAGCCAAGGCATAGTGTATGGTAGCTAAGTGACGTCTTTCTACAATGCATATGATGCAGATTAATTGGGACGGGCATGTGACTTTGTTGATCTTAGCTAAGGGTCATGTGAACAGGTCTAATTAATCAAGAAATGACGGGTTGAACTTGACTACTGCTTATGATTTGTTGACCTTAGCCAAGGTCATGAGTGCTAGGGGTAAAACCTATATCGGGAATTTCAAGAGTTGAAATTTGCAATGAGATTGCATACCTTCCATGTGATGGTTGGATCCCGATCCCACTGCAGGAAATAGTTTCTCCCAGGAGAGTTTTGCAGTTTACAGATTAGCTAACTTATTAGGTGTCTAGAAAGGTGTTAACGGGCTACGCCTATGGGAAGACAAGGTTTATATTAATAAGGTCCGTGCGAAAGCATGGGGAACTTTCCTCAAGTACCGATACTGGCCTGGCTGAACGGTTAGTGAAGTTGTAGACTGTAATTAATCCTGACTAGTTTTCTTTTTAATGGTTTGAAAGAAAACTTGATTAAAGCAGTGGGAGACATCGATTAGATAAGATAGTAACCAATCTGATCTTTGCAAGAGCTTTCGCTGAGTGTATTCTTTTCGCTCTCTTAATAGCAGATACCAATGACAGGACTCAAGCTTCTACTAGATAAAAATAAACTGAATGGGACCAATTATAAAGACTGGCTGAGAAACCTTAACATTGCCTTGACTTATGATAAGGTATCATATATCCTCACGGCTCCATCCCCGCCCGTCCCAGGTCCTAAATCCTTAGTTGCGGATATTGAAGTCCGCAAGACATGGGACGCTGACTGTGCCACGGCCAAGTGCCTCGCGCTTGCATCGATGGATAACACACATCAGAAGCAGCACGAGAATATGGACGTACAAGCCATATTTCTCCATACAAAGGAGTTGTATGAAGAGCAATCTCGCGTATTACGATACGAAGCATCCAGAAAGCTGTTTCAGATGCGAATGGCCCCTGGCACACCAGTAGGAGACCATGTTCTGAAGATGATAGCTCTCATAGAGGAGCTTGAGGACCTTGGATGGACAATGGACAATGAGAAATATACGGATATTATTCTGCAGTCTCTCCCCTCCACCTTTGCTCAATTTATAGTTAACTTCAACATGCACAACATGGAGAAGGAACTACCTGAACTCCTTAATATGTTAAGGAGTGCAGAGAGCACGTTGAAATCAGTGAAAACTCCCATTTTGAGTGTTGGGCAATCTTCCTCTTCTCGCCCGAAGGCTAAAGCCAAGGGAAAGATGAAGAAGAAACCCACCAAACCTAAGGGTGGAGTTAAGAAGGTTAAGGGGAAAGTCAAGTCCAAAGCTGGGGAATCGGGGAAAGGGGAATGTTATCACTGCCACAAAACAAGACACTGGAAGCGCAACTGCATGGAGTACTTGGATCTTAAGAAGAAGCATGGGGATGCTTCCGCTTCAGGTGTGTTTGTGATAGAAAACCGTTTTTCAATAAGCTCTGCTTGTTGGGTATTAGATACCGGTTCAGGTTCTCATATTTGAAATTCCATGCAGGGGCTGAGAAATAGCAAGGTTTTGAAGACAGGTGACCATACTCTCCGCGTTGGAAATGGTTCCAATGTACATATAGTTGCAGAGGGAGAGTATCACTTGGGGTTGTCGTCTGGATGTATATTGGTTTTGAACCCATGTTATTATGTACCTAGTATGCTTTGTAATATAATATCTGTTTCTTTGTTAGACAATGAAGGATATAATTTTGTATCGCAGAACAATGTTATGAACATTCACCTGAATCAAATGTTAGTTGGGTATAGTACACTTAATAACGTGATATACGTCCTAAATCAACATACTGTTTTCAGCATACAACACACTAATAAAAGAAAACTTTCAGAAATAAATGAAGCTTTTCTTTGGCACTGTAGACTTTGTCATATTAACGAAACAAGACTAAATAAGTTATACAAAGATGGATATTTAAACCCTTTTGAATATAAATCTTATGCGATTTGCCTGTCTTGTATCAAGGGTAAAATGACCAAAACTCCGTTTACCGGACACGGAGAAAGAGCTACTAAGCTTTTAGGCCTCATACATAGTGATGTATATGGGCCAATGTCTACACAGGCTAGAGGCGGTTTTTTATACTTCATTACTTTCACTGATGATTTCTCAAGATTTGTTCATGTATTTTTATTAAATCACAAGTCCGAAGCTTTCGAGAAATTCACTGAATATAAACTCGAAGTAGAAAAACAAACCGGCTTGAGTATCAAAATACTTCGATCAGATCGAGGTGGGGAGTACCTCAGCACAGAGTTTGCAGACTTCCTAAAAGAGAATGTGATTCTCTCTCAGCTCACTCCTCCTTACACACCACAGCACAACGGTGTGTCAGAATGACGTAATCGGACCCTATTAGATATGGTCCATTCCATGATGAGTGATGCTGAGTTGCCCGTCTCATTTTGGGGGCATGCATTGGAGACTGCAACATTTCTACTGAGCAGGGTCCCAACCAAAACCGTGTCTACCACGCCATATGAGATATGGTATGGGAAGAGACCATCTCTTAAACGAATTAAGATTTGGGGTTGTCCGGCCTATGTTAAAAAGAAGAATCCGGACAAACTCGAGACACGGTCAGTCATGTGTAATTTTGTGGGATATCCAAAGAATTCTTATGGATGTCTATTCTACCACAAGGAGGAAAAAAAGGTGTTTGTTTCTCAGCATGCCACATTTTTAGAAAATGAGTTTTTTACAAATGATACAGATGGCAGTGTGGTAGACCTAGAAGAAGTTCTAGAAACACAAATTACAAATGATGACTTGGTTGAACCGGCTGTTGCAACAGAAACTGAGGAACCTCGGCTACTCCATAGGTTTGGTAGGACTTCTCGCCTACCAGAGAGGTACTATGGTTTCTTCATTGATGGTGACAGAGAAGATTGCATCATGGAGGATGATCATCCTACCAGCTTTCAGCAAGCTATCACGAGTGGAGACTCTGTGAAGTGGCTGGATGCCATGAGATCTGAAATGGAGTTTATGTACACCAACAAAGTATGGACTTTGGACGTTGTACCCCCAAGGGTAAAACCTGTGGGGTGCAAATGGATCTTTAAAAGAAAGATTGGTGTAGATGGACAGGAAGAGACCTATAATGCAAGACTTGTTGCGAAGGGCTTTCGTCAAAGACCAGGTTTGGACTATGACGAAACCTTTTCTCCTGTAGCCATGCTTAAATCCATTCGGATCCTACTTGCTATTTGTAGGGTTTCGTTAACACCTCGTATAAGGTTTGGAAGCATCACACATGCCATAACTTTAATTTTATGAGGTGCTAAGTAAACTTAACTAGGAATCGAACTAGAATTATAGAGTAACAATTAAAAGTATCACATCTAAAAGATAATCTAACACTGAGTGGAGATACTACAACATTTGTAGACCTCCTAAGGTGACTCCTTGGATTTCCTTTGGTTTGGAACGGCTCGCTAGATCACTTTCAAGTCCACGACGATCCACCCGAAGTCCTTTGCTCAAAGCTTGTTGCTTCACTTGATCTATGAAATCCTTGAAGCAAAACACCCTACACAAAGTAGCAAGAGTTGTGTAGGATGATGAAGTGGTTGATAATCTCACTTAATACCCTTTCTTTCTTTTTATCTCACTCAATTTAGAACTCAAGAGAGAGCTAGAGAGAGGAAGAAGAAGATGGCTTGATATTTTTCTTTTGGATGAATAATAATGCTAAATGAAAATGAGAGAGAGATAAATATCATAATAGAAACCATAGTTAATAATAATATCTAGATATTTTGTCATGAGTTAAAAGGCAAAGGAAAATAAACCATGGTTAAGTCAAAGGTCAACCATGGAAAAGTGTAGAAACAATGAGTCATTAGAGAAGAAATGAGTCATTATTTATTTTCCTTTATCTTTAACTTAATACAAAAATATCCATATATAAAATTATGAACAATGTGAGTCTTATATTGCCATCTAAGTTGTATCATCAACCATGATACTAATGCATGTATGTATGTGTGTTGCACATCATCATGTACATATACATGCATCCATCCATCAAAAGAAAATTGTTTAAATAAATGAGATAAAAGTTAATATTAAATCAACACTTGATTTAATAAACCGGTCATATCTTATACGACCCAACTAATATAAAACACCCGATTAAAATACGGTATCAAATACTCCTATTTAATCGAGCTTCTGCGCATATCTCATACGCGCACCACTTCGTTTCGCCTGAGCCAGGAAACTTCTATGTGGGACTCTAAGACTCGTCAATACGCCAGCAGTAGGTGATGATCATATCAAATATCTACAAGCCGCAAGCGGTCAGCTAAACGTAACGGCCAGCGGGTATTGAGCGATCGGAAGAAGAACAAGCAAACCTGTCAAAACTCTTGTCAATCCAACTGGCAACACTTACCGTACAGTCCGGTCTCTTCGTCAGATATGCTGCATATCGAGTCTAGGGATGGAATCGTCGATCCCAATAACTCAATAAGTCATGCCGGTATATGGTCTACAACAGATCGAGAAACTACTGATAACACTTATCAGTAATATCTCAGCAGCCCTGGCCAGGGACTTCCTGTTCTAGCCAATCGTGCACAGCACAGCATCAACCCCCAATACCGGGAGAGACGAAACCCCTCCTATCGCTCACTGCCTCTATATGCCTCGGGACTGTACCCAAAATCCACCTGTTTGTACTCCTCAATAGAGCCGTAGTAGGGTGAAGATCAAAGTATACTGGGAGGACACACAAGACTCTATGGTGATCTCGGGTCTACATACTAACCTGTACTAGTGCCACCTGAGAACTATTATCCGACGTATGATATAATACCGCATAGGAGTTCTCGGTGAGTCCGTTCAGTGTACCCAGTCTCACTGAGCACCCGTATACTATCTTTGGTGTCAACACACCAGACGGATATGGGATCATCCATCGCCCATCATATGGAACAAGAATGATATACGCTAGTCTACACTGGAATATCGATGCTCTGTCTCGATATACCTACGACTAGGAACATTTCAAGGATATGCTTATAAACTACAGGTGTCCCACTAGTATGATCCACATCATAATCCCAGTAGTCAGGCCTATATCTTTAGGGCTTTATCAACATGTACCAAATGAATATAAACATGATCAAGTGAACATATGATAAAGTGAAACCAGATAGCATACTATCATATCGAGCAAGACCGTCCTCTGAATATATATATATATATTTATATATATATACACACACACATACACACATCAGTACACACACTATCTCATAATGGCCTCTAGGGCATACATATATCCAACATTATTGCTGCTCACTACGACTATGAAATCTGGCAGATGGACGTTAAAACAACATTTCTAAATGGAGATTTAAGAGAATGCGTTTATATGGATCAGCCAGAGGGCTTCATTGACAGTGTGAGCAGCGGGAAAGCATGTAGATTGCTTAAATCCATTTATGGATTAAAGCAGGCATCACGGAGTTGGAACATCTGTTTCGATGATGTTATCGAAGAGTTTGATTTCATCAAAAATCCAGATGAACCTAGTGTTTATAAGAAGGCTGTAGGGAGAGCTGTCACATTCCTCGTATTGTACGTGGATGACATTCTTCTGATAGGAAATGATATTCCTATGCTACAGTCGGTCAAATCTTTCTTATACTAAGGTTCTCCATGAAAGACCTGGGTGATGCCACATGCATTCTGGGCATTAGAATCTATAGGGATAGATCCAAGAGGTTATTGGGATTGTCCCAAACCAGGTACATTAACACCATCCTAAAAATGTTTAGTATGGAAGATTCCAAGCGGGGTGCCTTACCCGCTTGCCATGGGGTCACTCTCTCTAAGGACTTTTGCCAAAAGACCGATGAAGAGAGAGCTCGCATGAGCATTATACCCTATGCTTCGGCAGTAGGATCTATAATATATGCGATGTTATGTACACGCCCAGATGTAGCTTATGCACTTAGTGTAGTAAGCAGGTATCAATCCAACCCAGGGGAGAATCACTGGATAGCTGTGAAGAACATTCTTAAGTACTTGCGAAGGACTAAAGAATTATTCTTGGTGTATGGTAATGGAGATCTCCAAATGGAGGCCTTTACCAATTCGAGCTTCCAGAGTGATAAAGACGACAACAAATCTATCTCTGGGTTTGTATTTACCATCAATGGAGGGGCGGTAAATTGGAAGGGTTCCAAACAGGATACCGTTGCAGACTTTACGATGGAGGCTGAGTACATTGCTGCGAATGATGCCGCCAAGGAAACCGTCTGGATGAGGAAGTTCGTCTCGGAGCTAGGAGTAGTTCCAACAATTATTGATCCAATACCATTGTATTGTGATAATAATGGGGCTATGGCATTAGCCAAGGAGCCCAGGTCCCATCAGCGGTCCAGACACATCCTGAGGCGTTTTCATTTGATCCGGGAGATTGTAGATCACCGTGAGATCGAGATTAGTAGAGTAGACACAAAGAATAACACTGCGGATCCACTCACCAAGGCCCTCCCTCAGCCGCAGCATGAGCGACTTTTTTAGATGTTGGGTATGAGATACGCCAATAACTGGACTTAGTGCAAGTGGGAGATTGTTGGATATATGTATGCCCTAGAGGCCATTGTATGATAGTGGATGTATTTATACATGTATATATATTCAGTGTACATTCTTGCTCGATATGATAGTATGCTATCTGGTTTTTCTTTATCTAACATGTTGACTTAATCATGCTTTTATTCATTCACACATGTTGATAAAGCCCTGAGGATATTTTCTTGACTACTATGATTATGATGGAGATCATACTAGTGGGACGCCTGTAGTTTATAAGCATATCCTGAAATGTCCCTAGTCGTAGGTTTATCGAGATAGGGCATCGATATACAAGAGTAGACTAGCGTATATGATACTAGACCCATGTGATGGGCGATGGATATTCCCACATTCATTGATGTTTGACATCGAGATCATATGCGGGTGCTTAGTGGAGACTGGGTACACTGGACGGACACGCCGAGAATTCCTATATGGTATTATATCTATCGTCGGATAGCAGTTCTCATGTGACACTGGTACAGGTTAGTCTGTAGACCCGAGATCGTCATAGAGTCTTGTGTGTTCCCCCCTGTACTTTGATTACCACCCTACCACGGCTCTACTGAGGCGTGCAAATAGGTGGCTTTTGGGTACAGTCCTGAGACACACGGAGACGATGAACGATAGGAGTGGTTTTGTCTCTCCCGGTATTGGGGGTTGATGATGTGCTGTGCATGATTGGCTATATCAGTAAGTCCCTGGCCAGGGCTGTTGAGATTTACTGATAAGAGTTATCAGTAGTTTCTCGGTCTGTTATAGACCATTCATCGTCATGACTTATTGAGTTATTGGGGTCGACGTTACCATCCCTAGACTTGATATGCATCATATTTGACGAAGAGACCGGACTGTGCGGTCAACACACCAGACCGGACATGTTCGCTTGTTTTCTTCTGATCGCTCAATACCCGGGTGGCCGTTACGTTTAGCTGACCGCTTGCGGCTTGAGGGTGCTTGATATGATCATCACCCACTGCCTTCGTATTGATGAGTTTTAGAGTCCCACAATGGAGTTACCTAGTCCAGACGAAACGATGTGGTGTGCATATGAGATATGCGCGGGGACCCGATTAAATGCGCGAATGTGATACCGTATATTAATCGGGCGGTTTGCTATTGGTCGGGTCATATGAGATATGACCGGTTTGCTAAATCAAGTGTTGATTTAACAATGACCATTTGCATTTTCACTTTTAACCCTTCTTGTTTTTTGTTGTATGCATGCATGTATGCACTTATTCTCATTGATGCACATATGGATGTGCATGCACACATACATGCATACACTCTTGTATCATGGTTGTTGATACAATAGATGGTGGCAATATAAGACTCACACCATTTATAAATATGTTGATATTTCTTTTTGGAAAAGAAAATGGAAATGGAGATTATAATCATGCTTGATTATTTTATTCACCCACTAACCTTTGTATTAACCTTGAGTTAATTTCCATGGCCATTATGCATCCAAAAGAAAATATCTAGATATTTATAAACTAGAGTTAATAGTGAGAAGAAGAAAATATATATTTTTTCTTTTCTCATTCTTATCTTTATCTTTTATCATTATCTTGAGCTCTTCATTTGCCATCATCTTCTTCCTCCTCTCTCTTGCTCTCTAGCTTTCATTAGTGAGCAAAAGAGTGATCAAGTTAAGGTTTTGAAGTGAGAAAACAAACCACATCACCATTCTATTCTACTCTTGCCCATTAGTTTAGAGTATTGGCTTCTACCTCTTCTTTTGATCAAGTGGAGGCTTTAGCTTGGACAAAGAGGACTACGGATGGATCGTCGTGGACCTAGAGGATCTCAAGCGAGCTTATTTCAACTCTCAAGTGGTCAAGGTGTCTAGCGTAGGGAGCTACAAAGGTTGTATTCTCAAACCCTAGCCTTTTACTACTTGTGTTTGTGATAAAGTTTAGTGTTACCCTAGCTTTTTTAGTATAATCCTTAGAATATTTTCTTTAGCATCCTATAACTTTTAATATGGCATGTGTGATGCAACCAAACCCTTGTAGTGGTGCTGTAGAAACACCTTCAATATAATATTTGTTGGCTATGGTGCCCTCAAGTCAATTATTGAATCGTAGGCACGCGATTGCGATGATTGAGGGAGGACCTATAACGGTAGAACTGCCTTACTCGAGATGATAGTATGCCATCTGGTTTGTCTTTATCATCATGTACAGTATTAGGTGGCATTACAGATCACTATTACATGTTGATAGAGCCCATAGGATTCTTGCTTGGCTACCAGCATTACGATGACGATCATATAAGTGGGAGCTGGGTGGTCTATAAGCACATCCTTAAATGTCTCTAGTCGTGGGACTATCGAGACTGGGCATCAATACTCCGGAGTAGACTAGTGTATACTTATCGAGACCCTGACGAAGGGTGTTAGCCGGTCTCACAAGCCATTGGTGTCAGTTAGTCACCTAAGATAGTATACAGGTGCTCATTGGGTTATGAGCACACTGGACGGACTTACCGGGAACATCCTTTTTGGTATTATACATATTGTCAGATAGCAGTTCCCAGGTGACATGAGTACAGGTTATTCTATCGACCTGAGATCGTCATTTGTCTCATGTGAGTTCCCACTGTGCTTTGATTACTACCCTACCACGGCTCAAAGGAGTCGTGCAAATAGGTTTTAGTTGGGTACAGTCCCGAGCCACATGGAGGCAGTGAGCGGATTGTCGGGGATTTGTCTCTCTCGGTATTGGAGGTTGATGTCGCATTGTGCAAGGGTGGCCATCACCAGAAATCCTCGGCCGAGATGGACGAGAATTACTGATTTGAATCAGTATATTCTCAATTGGTGATGGGCATCATACCGACACGAAATATCGCGTTATTAAGGGTCTGACTTTATCCACCCCGCTAGACCCGATATGCGATACTCTTAGACGAACAGACCGGACTGTATGGAGATTGTCACTGATAGGCTCAGTAGGCGTTCGGATGAGTTTGCTTGTCGTCCTTCCTTTCGCTCAATATCTGGATAGCCGTTACGTACAGCTAGTGCCGCTGACGTGCTTGTGGTTAAACCCACTGCCATCGTATTGACGAGTCTTTAGAGTCCCACACAGAGGGTTTCGCTGGTTCTGGCGAAACGATGTAGTAGCCGTATTGGATACGTGCAGGGTTCCGATCGATTGATTGTACTATGTACCCGGACTTTCAATCAGACAATTGATAATATTAGCCGGCTCGGGTTTGAGCCGGATTATTAAATCAAGTATTGAATTAATAATTTACGTATATGTATTTCGATACGTATGTTCTAGTATTATATTCTTTGTGTTATTCTATCTCTTTGGGTATTCATGTTTCGGTACGAATACAGGTATGTATATACAGTAGAATGTAATCCATATTTTTTACAGATAACATTCTAGAAGGTGGACACCTCTTTTTAGTTTGACCATTTATTTTTAAATGGATAAATGAGGTGGCATTGATTTGATGGAGTATGGTGAGGACCATGCTTGCATAGTGTGCACAAATGAATTCTTAATTCATTTGTGCATACTATTCAAGTATGGGCACGTTTTAAAAATGTAAGATATTGTTTTACAAAACCAAGCATGCTCATTTTCTCTCTCCATGGTTTGCTCATCATTTTGTGAGATGGTTCTTTCTCTTGAGCATGCCATCTTATCCTCACCATTTTGTGCTTCACTCCTCTCTTGAGTTTCATGTTTTCCTCTACCTTCATCTTCCACCTCCTCTCAACCATCTCATGTGTTGAGAATCTTGAGAGGATGTGAGATGAGATAGATTAACACTTAGTTCACTCACTACATCCAAGGCTTTCTAGATTAGAAACCTAGAAACCCTAGTTGCTTCACTTGCATCCTTTGATGTGGAGCTAGAGCCATGACTACATCCTTCGGGTGGAACATCTTCGACGGAGGAAGACCGGCGTGTTAGTGTATATGCCCTAGAGGCCATTACTGTATCATACTAGTTTGTATATTACTTAATGGAAGCTTGGGATATTCACCTTGTATATACAATCTTGCTCAAAATATTAGTATGCTACTTGGTTTGTTTCTACTTCAATGTGTACATGTGTTTATTTTTGTATATCACCTATACACATTAGTGGAGCCCTTAGGATCTTTGCTTGATTACCAGCATTGTGATGGCAGTCACACTAGTGGGGCTGGGTAATCTATAAGCATATCCTTATGCAGGTCCCTAGTCGCAGGACTATCGAGATAGGGCATCGATACTCCGGAGTAGACTAGCGCATGCGCTTCTCATCCCAGTATGGGAGACGGTCTGTCCCACAGCCATCAGTACGTCGTACTTGAGATAGTATGCGGGTGCTCGTTGGGTTACGAGTACACTGGACAGGACTCGTCGGGAACTGACTAGTTGGTATTATGCCTATCGTCAGTTATCAGTTCCCAGGTGACATGAGTACAGCTTAGTCCGCTGACTTGACACTGTCACTTCGCCTCGAGTGTGTTCCCACTGTACTTTGATCACTACCCTACCACGGCTCAAAGGAGTCGTGCAAACAGGTAGTGGTTGGGTGCAGTCCCGAAGCATTTGGAGGCAGTGACGGTTAGACAGGATTCGTCTCTCCCGGTATTGGGGGTTGACATCGCGCTGTGTCTAGGAGAGCCATTACACGAGTATTCCCTGGCCAGGGCAAACGAGATATACTGGTAGGCTTCCAGTGTTATCTCAGGGTGTTTTGGGCTTCACTTCGACACGACTTGTACCGCTATTGGGGGACTGACGTTTACCGCCCCCTAGGCCCGCCATGCAATGTATCAGACGAACAGACCGGACTGTACGGAGAATGTCACATTCAGGCTCAGTAGGAGTTCAGATGGGTTTCGCCTCGTCGGTCTTCTTGTCGGCACTACCTGGGGACCGCTACGCACAGCTAGTGCCGCTTGCGGTCTGTGGTTAAACCCACTGCCAGCGTAGTGTCGAGTCTTTAGAGTCCCACACAGAAAGCTTTTCGCCTTTAGGCAAAAGAGTAGAGGTCGCATGGTATCACGACAGGTCGCATGGTTTTGCGACAGGGTTCGGTCACATCCGTGCACTTGTACACGTACAGTGTCCGGACAGTTTACACTAGCGGGCTTTGGTTTAAGCCGGATCCTAGTGTACCTTTTGGGATTGGATTTATCCAGTTTGCATTCGTGTTCCTCGGAACGCGGATGCGGGTGTGTATGCACAGTTGACGGAGAGACAGAGGCAGAGGATTCTCATTAGGGTTGTTGACCGTTGACAGTTGACTATTGACTTTTTGCTCAACCCTAATGAGAATATGATATGTGATTAACAATTATATTAATTAAGTATTATGGTGACATGGTTGTTGAGGGTTTTGACTTTGTTGACTTGTTGACTTTTGTTGACTTGTTGACTTTGTTGACCAGTTGACTAGGCTTGACTAGTTGACCACCATGATAACCATAGCTATCATTTCATGGCAAAGACTTTTGCTTGCTTGCTCCTTTGTGCAAAATGAGTGCATGAAATGATATGGCTATGGTTGCTTAAACCATCACATAATACTTGATTGATATGATGAGTTATGATTGTTATGGATTATGAGAGGGTGAAAGACAAAAGAGAGGCTCATTCTCACTTGACCATTCTCTCTCTTGTTCTTGAGCTCTCATACTCTTGCTCTCACCCTCTTCCTCTTGCTCCCTCTCTTGACTCTATGGTTCACTTGTCTCATGAGTTGAGAACCAAGAACCATAGATAAAATCCCATACAAACTCTTCTCTACTCACTCTAGTTCACAAGGTTTAGCAAACCGAGTGAACTAGTTTCTTCAAAGTTCGAAGAAGGAGCCAAAGGTTGGAGCTTTCAGGTGGATCTATCTTCAGCGTAAGGAGACGACGGGAAGAAGCCGATCCGGACCACCATCGGAGTTTGAAGACGAAGGAGTTCAAGACAAGAAAGGTATAAACCCCCTAACCGAGTAGTTAACGACTCCTACTTAGGTTGTTAGTTAGATGTTTAACAAAGATCCGGGTTTTAAGTCCATGTTACCACCTCTATAAAAATCGTTTTTTATCAAATTCCGCATGCCCGAAAGTACCGGGAGAGGTAGCATGGACTTACAGTGGTATCAGAGCCTAGTTAAACTCTATCTAACATGTTAGCAAAGTAATTAGAAGATCGATCAAAGAAAAGTCGCAAAACGAACCCAAAACTGTCAAGTTTCTGCCGATTTTTATTCTGTTCAAAAGTTGATAATTTTCATCTTAAAAATCGGCTCAGGCTTTTGTTAGAATAACCACCAAATTTGGTCCAACGATCGAGTCAAAGCGCAGCGGAAACGCGGCGGGAGCACGCTCCCGCCGCGGTTCCGCGGCTGAGTTGACTCGGCCGAGGTCCATCTTTGGTGCAGTCTTTTTCTGGGGTTGTTTTAGGATTTTTGGAATATATATTTTCTGCCCAGATTTTCCAGAACGAAAATTTTATTTTTGGGGTCCTGAAAATCCGTATTTTTGATCGAACTTCTAAAAGACTTAAGCTGACGGGTTTTTCTGTGATGTGATATTTGTATTGAACGTCTGCTAATCGCTATGTGTCGATTAGTGGGGGTTATACAAATCTGTGATCTGTAATGTTATTGGAATGTGTATATGAATATGTTGGATTGTCGCGGGTGAATAGCCGGGGGTTGTGAGACGAGAGTTTTCTTTTCTTTCAATTCATGTAAATTTGTAAATTGATGTAATAATTATTTGTATGGCCGCACAACCGGGTCGGGGTTGTAGCCGTCATTGTATAATTTCTTTTTACTGTTTTTGCTCCTAAGATAGACCCATGGAGGGTGTGCACAAACTACCGGGTATGCCGAAGTGCCGAGTGGCCTACTCACGGAGTTGAGGGAGGTTGCTTCGCTTCGGGTACTTGGCGGGTAGTTTGCCGCACCCGTAGGGGTCTTGGGTGGGGTATTGGCTATTCACCGCGACCGTGTAATCTGCTTTTCGTTACAGGCTCGTACGAATTGCGGATTCCTAGTATATCCAATGTGTTCATCTGTGATCTGAAATGGCTATCATTGCAATATATCTATATATGATATTATTTAGGCGTTGCTTATGTTTTACAGCCGCGCTAGCCCAGCCCCCACTCTGTCGTTAGTTAAGTAACCTAACGGGTAATGACGGGGCCCCGTGGCGAATGCGAATGGCATAAGCGTACGTCATATTTTGGTTGTTTTCTGCAATGGTAGGATTAAATGATGGGACGCATTAAAAGAACTAATACAAGAATATCACGCATTAAAAGAACTAATGCAAGAAAATAAACCAAGTTAAAATCGTTGGAACATTTTCGAAAAACCACTCGGTTCTTTTCAAAACAAACTTTTAAAATGCGGAGTTTGAGCCACTCCTTTTAAAAGCTATCTCGTTCCATCGATTATATCAAGTTCTCTACGTTCACGGTTTCGCCAAAACCATTCGTAGCCTTCCGTCATTTCACATGAATAGTCAATAGTATTCAAGCTGTATTTGTTGGCCAAAGTCAAGGCATAGTGATTGGTAGTTATTGGGTATTCATGTGCAGTATAGATAGATGCGTTGGTTTGGAACAGTTGTACTGCCTTGTTGGCCAAAGTCAAGGGTAGGAACGGGTGAATTCAAATTAACCTGGAGAACGACGGGTAGAACTTGACATGTGACTTATGATTTGTTGGCCAAAGTCAAGGTCATAAGAGCATGGGGCAAAAATCCACATCGGAAGTTTCATAAGTACTGAAACTTGCTAGCGCTGCATACCATTTGGAGTGTGATGATTCTGGTAGGATTCCTTCAGTTTCTTCACGCGATGATATTTGGATCCCGATCCTACTATGAGTATATGCTACTCCTCGGGAAATTTCTCACGTAACGATCAATGCTATAAACCAAGTAGGTGTCTAGAAAGGTGTTAGCGGGGCTACGCCCCCAGGGAAAAGAAGTTATTTAATTAAGGAACTTCGCGAAAGCGTTGGAAAACCTCCCTCGAAGTACCGACACTGGCCTGGCCGAACGGTTAAGCAAGTATTGTACGGTGAGATTGATCCTGACTAATTCTTCCTTTTTGGTTTGAGGAAGGATTCGAAAAACAGTGGGAGCCATCCTGTTTAGACAAACTAAAAACCACTCTAAACTTGCAAGAGCATCATGCTGAGTGTTTCTTCTTCTCTCTCCTAATTGCAGCGACCAATCGACATGACTGGACTTAAGTTACTTCTAGATAAAAACATACTGACAGGGCCAAACTACAAAGATTGGCTCAGGAATGTCAAGATGGCAATCACTTACGACAAGCTGGGGTATCTTCTTACCACCAAAGCTCCCCCTGTCCCTGGTCCCACTTCCAGCGTCGCGGATAAGGAAATCCGTAAGACTTGGGAGATTGATAGCGCGAAGTCAAGTGCCTCGTACTTGCCTCTATGGACAATGAACATCAGAGGAGGCACGAGAATATGGACTTGGAATCCATATTTCTTTATACAAAAGAACTGTATGGAGAGCAATCTCGTATCGCAAGGTACGAAGCGTCGAAAAAGCTATTTTCGGCAAGGATGGCCGTCGGATCATCAGTAGCAGAACACGTGCTTAAGATGATCGGCTACATTGAGGAGCTCGCGGACCTAGGGACCACATTGGAGAGTGAGCTCTATACGGACTTAGTTCTCCAGTCCCTTCCTTCCACTTACGCCCAGTTCATACTGAACTTCAACCTACAAGAAAAGGAGGTTGAACTTTCAGAGCTCCTCAACATGCTGAGGAGCGCAGAGGGCACCCTACAGAAAGGTAGGGAAACATCCACTTTGTTTGTAGGAGGATCATCTTCTTCTAGGTCCAAGGCGAAAGCCAAGGGAAAGAAGAAGAAAGCCCCCGCCAAACCAAGAGGCGGTGTTAGTAAAGTGGATACGAGGGGAAAAGCAAAAGCAACAAAGAAAGCGGGGAAGCTTGTAGATAAGGAAGAATGCTTCTATTTTCATAAGAAAGGACACTGGAAGAATGATTGCAGGGCCTGGAAGGCCAGAACACAGGAATTGAAGCAGGTTGCAGCTTCAGCTTCAGGTGTGTATGTTATTGAAAACTGTCTTTCAATAAACTCTACTTCCTGGGTATTGGATACCGGATCAGGATCTCATATCTGTAATTCTTTGCAGGCGTTGAGAAACCGTAGTGTTTTGAAAGCAGGTGACATGACCCTCAGAGTTGCAAACGGAGCTAGCATGGATGCTAAGGCCGTGGGGGACTATCACCTGGGAATGTTAGATGGACATGTTTTGGTTTTGCGTAATTGCTTTTTTGTACCCAACGCAACTTGTAATATCATTTCTGTATCTTTAGTTTCTAAAAAAGGTTATGAATTTGCGTTTGTAAGTAATGTTGTAAACATTCACCTTAATCAAGTTTTGATTGGGTCAGGTACATTAAGTAATGGTATATACGTATTAAACCAACCACAGATTTTCAATGTCCAGAATACACACAAAAGAAAGTCTCCGGAAATAAATCAGACTTTCTTATGGCATTGTAGACTGGGTCACATCAATGAGAGAAGGTTGACGAAGTTACATACAGAAGGATATTTGAATGCGTTCGAATATCAATCGTATGCCACTTGTCAATCCTGTCTCAAAGGAAAGATGACAAAGACTCCGTTCACTGGACACGGAGTAAGAGCGAGCTCGCTCTTGGGACTCGTACACAGCGACGTGTGCGCTCCAATGTCTACACATGCGCGAAGCGGTTATTCTTACTTCATTACTTTTACGGATGACTTTTCAAGGTACGGTTATGTCTTCTTAATGAAACATAAGTCCGTAGCCTTTAGAAAGTTCCAGGAATATAAGAATGAAGTAGAAAAAAAGACCGGCAAAAGTATCAAGATCCTAAGATCGGATCGAGGTGGTGAATACTTGAGTGCCGAGTTCCTGGACTATTTAAAAGAGAACGGAATTCTCTCTCAGCTTACTCCTCCATACACTCCGCAACATAACGGTGTATCGGAGAGACGGAACCGCACCCTATTGGATATGGTACGGTCCATGATGAGTAACGCTGAGTTACCGCGATCATTCTGGGGGTATGCGCTAGAATCAGCTGCGTACCTTTTGAACCGAGTTCCAACTAAGACTGTGCCTACTACACCATATGAGATGTGGTGTGGGAAGAGACCCTATCTTAAGCACATTAAGATATGGGGATGTCCAGTTTTTGTTAAAAAGCAGCATGCGGACAAGCTCGAGGCACACTCAGTACAGTGTAAGTTCGTGGGATATCCAAAGAACTCCAAGGGATATTTCTTCTACTGCGAAGAGGAACAAAAAGTTCTTGTTTCTCGTCATGCCTACTTCTTGGAAACTGAGTTTTTAGAAACCCAGATAAGTGGGAGCGCAGTAGAACTGGAGGAAATTCCAGAACCACAGACTATTACTGAAAGTTTAGTGGAACCAGAGGGTTCAAAAGAACAGGACATTCCTACGCCGCTCCGCAGGAGTAGTAGGCAGTCTCATCCGCCCGAGAGATACTATGGTTTTCTCATAGACGGGGATAGAGAGGATTGCATCATAGATTATGATGAGCCTACTAGCTTCCAGCAGGCCGTTCAGAGCGTTGACTCGGTGAAATGGCTGGATGCAATGCGGACCGAAATGGAGTCCATGTACACCAACAAGGTATGGACGTTGGACATTGCTCCAGACGGGGTAAAACCCGTAGGATGCAAGTGGATCTTCAAAAGGAAGATTGGTGTAGATGGACAGGTTGAGACCTATAAAGCTAGACTTGTTGCAAAGGATTTCCGTCAAAGACCTGGCTTGGACTATGAAGAAACCTTTTCTCCAGTGGCTATGCTGAAATCCATTCGGATCCTTCTTGCCATTGCTGCCTTCCACGATTATGAGATCTGGCAAATGGACGTAAAGACCGCTTTTCTAAATGGAAATTTAGAGGAGTGTGTCTATATGGACCAACCAGAGGGTTTCATTCAGAGTGGGAGCAGCGGAAAGGTGTGCAAGTTGCTTAAGACCATCTATGGACTAAAGCAGGCATCGCGGAGTTGGAACATCTGTTTTGATGAGACGGTCAAGGAATTTGGCTTTATCAAAAATCCAGATGAACCATGCATCTATTGTAGATTTGTAGCGAGAACTGTAGTATTCCTCGTTTTGTACGTGGATGACATTCTCTTAATAGGAAATGACATTCCTATGCTACAATCTGTCAAGGGGTTCTTGTCACAAAGGTTCTCCATGAAAGACCTGGGTGATGCCTCATACATCCTGGGGATCCGGATCCATCGTGATAGATCCAAGAGGATATTAGGACTTTCACAGTCCAGGTACATCGACACCATACTGAAGAGATTCAGTATGGAAGATTCCAAGCGCGGTAACCTACCGGCTTGTCACGGGATCACCCTCTCTAAAGAGATGTCTCCCAAGACTGATTTGGAGAGGGATCGCATGTCTATTATACCCTACGCTTCTGCGGTAAGCTCTATAATGTATGCGATGTTGTGTACCAGACCGGATGTAGCTTATGCACTGAGTGTGGTAAGCCGGTATCAGTCTAACCCTGGAGAGAAACACTAGATAGCGGTAAAGAACATTCTCAAGTACCTGAGAAGGACTAAGGAGATGTTCTTGGTGTATGGCGGAAAAGACCTCCAGATCGAGGCCTTTGCTGACTCCAGCTTCCAGAGTGACAAGGATGATTCCAAGTCCATGTCGGGGTTTGTCTTTACCCTCAATGGAGGGGCGGTGTGTTGGAAGAGTTCCAAATAGGAAACCGTTGCAGACTCGACGATGGAAGCGGAATACATCGCTGCATCTGATGCCGCAAAAGAAGCTGTCTGGATGAGGAAGTTCTTGAAAGAGTTTCAGGTGGTTCCATCCATTGTTGATCCAATACCTCTGTATTGCGACAACAACGGGGCTATAGCTTTACCGAAGGAACCTAGGTCCCATCAGAGATCCAGACACATCTTAAGGCGGTATCACCTGATCAGGGAGATCGTGGATCGCCAGGAGATCGAGGTTCGGAGAGTCGCTTCAGAAGATAACACTGCAGATCCATTCACCAAGGCCTTGCCCCAGACTCAGTTCGAGCGGCTGATCGAGATGATAGGTCTTCGATACGCCAGTACATGGCCTTAGTGCAAGTGGGAGATTGTTAGTGTATATGCCCTAGAGGCCATTACTGTATCATACTAGTTTGTATATTACTTAATGTTAGTTGTATGTATGCCCTAGAGGCCAGTATTGTACAAATGATGTATATTATATTGGATGCTTGGACATATATAGAGATGACTTTCTTGCTCGATATGATAGTATGCTATCTGGTTACTCTTTATCTTAACATGTACACTAGTCTCTTTATACTGTCTTATAGTTACATGTTGGTAAAGCCCTTAGGATATGTACTTGACTACCTGGACTGTGATGCAGATCATACTAGTGGGGACATGGTAGTCCATAAGTACATCCTTCATGGTCCCTAGTCGTGGGTGTATCGAGACGGGGCATCGATATACCAGTGTAGACTAGCGTATACGCTTCTCGACCCATGAGATGGGCGATGGATGATCCTATATCCATTGGTGTTTGACATCAGAGATGGTATACGGATGCTCAGTGGAGACTGGGTACACTGGACGGACTTGCCGAGAACTCCCAGATGGTATTATACCTCACGTCAGATGGCAGTTCTCAGGTGACACTTGTACAGGTTAGTCTGTAGACCCGAGATCGTCATAGAGTCTTGTATGATTCCCACTGTGCTTTGATCTCCACCTTACCACGTCCATGAGGGCGTGCAAAACGGTGGTCTTTGGGTACAGTCCCGAGTCACGTGGAGGCAATGAGCGATAGGAGGGGTTTCGTCTCTCCCAGTATTGAGGGTTGATGTTGCGCTGTGCTCGATTGGCCGTAACAGGGAAGTCCCTGGCCAGGGCTGATCAGAGATTTGCTGGTAAGTGTTACCAGTAGTTTCTCGACCCGTTATGAGCCTCATATCGGCATGACTTATCGGTTATTGGGGTCTGACGTATACCACCCCTAGACTTGATATGCGACATATTAGACGAATAGACCGGACTGTACGGTAAGTGTTACTGGTTGGATTCACAGGAGTGTGAGCGGGCTAGCTCGTCGATCTTCTGATCGCTCGATACCCGGATGGCCGTTACGTTTAGCAGACCGCTTGCGGCTTGTGGGTGCTTTATATGATCATCATCTGCTACCGGCGTATTGACGAGTCTTTAGAGTCCTACACAGAGGTTTCCTGGTTCAAGCGAAACGAAATAGGAGCGCATATGAGATATGTGCAGGACCGAGAATAATGCGTGTATGTGATACCGCATTTCATTCTCGCGATATATGTTTCGATTGGTTATATTCGATATGACCTAGTTATCGAATCATTGATTCGATAAATCGATACATTGAATACTAGTCGGTTATGTGCGACATGACCGGATCATTGAATCAAATGTTGATTTAATGATTTAATGTGTAATTATATATTTGATATATTACTTTGCATTAGCTAGTATAGGTTCACTTTAAATGGATTTTCTCACTTGATGTGCAAGTTGTATATGTGATATACTTTTGTACACATGTTTGTATCATGTTTGATGATACTTGCTTTCATGGTTAAGTGTAAAGAATTAAACCATGGTTAAGTGTTGATTAGGGTTTGCAAATTCATTTATCTATTTATTTATTTATTTGAAATGGATTAAGATAAGAATGGTGGCTTTATTTGTTTTATGTTGAAGCTTCATGAAGCTTTGACCTTAGTGACCATTCTTGTCTTCATGCTTAACCCTAACTCATCCAAGTAACCATGGTCCATTCTCTACACTCAACTAAGGTTAGATTATGATAAGTATTGATTTCTTTTTTAATTTATCATAACACTTATCATAAACTAGCTTCATCTTCTCCTTCTTCTTCAAGAGAGAAAACTAGATGCCATCAATGGCAACTTGAGAAAAAGTGAGTGAAATCCAATTCTAAAGTGAACCCACCTCCTATTTCTTCACCCTCTACCTCTTGCCAAGTTGTTTTGGGTGTTTTCTTCACAAGTTTCACAACTTGGTGAAGTTGGAGCTTGAACTTGCGCAACCTCGACGTAGATCGTCTTTGACACGAAGCCGACGACCTATTCCTCTCGTTTTCCCGATGAAGCCGACGAATGAGTCTAGAATTCGAAAAGGACAGCGAGAGGATGACTACGTGGAGCTAAGGAAGTGGATATCCAGATCTACAAAGGTTGTAGCATCTAACTTTTAGTTAAAGTGTTAACTAGTTTATTGTTTCGCCTAGAAATCTAGCCGACGATCCGTATTAGGGTTTCTCGGCACCCATAAAATTTTAAATTGGCATGTTCGATGCCTTGTGAGACCTCTATAGTGTGCCTAGGAACCCTACAGTGGTATCAGAGCCTAGCTAGAGCCTTAGGCGAAGTCTACACGCAATTTGAAACCCGATCGAACCCGAAAACCTAACTTTAAGATGCTCTCTGGACGTTTTCTAAATTCTAGGATTTTTCCAGATTAAAAATTGCTAAAAAATTCAGCAGGGAAATATATGAATTACGGTGCAAAAATTTCTTTATGAACAGTCTAAAGCGCGGCGGATCCGCGGCCTAAGCCTCCTTAGGCGGCGGATCCGCGGCAGCTTTATTAAATTATTATATAGTTTTTGCACAGTAACTGATACCTTCTGGTGTTGGATTTTCTGGGAATTTTTAAAATTTATTCAAGAGTTGAATTTTCTGGGGTTGCTTTGGGGATTCGGTGTTTCGATCGGGGTATCAAATTTCGTCTTTGTGTATTTCCGGATAATTTTTAGAATATGTTAAAAAGTTCGACCGGATATAAATACCCAACTTTTCCCCTGTCGGGAAATTTCCAAGTGTTGGATTTTTCCGTAGTTTAACGACGTTCTAAGTAGTGCAAGTAACGCGATGGACCCTCTAGAAGACAACAAACCTTAACTCGATTATGTGACCGTCTTGAACTGCCCTTTGAACCTTCGGGTTTGGGGCAGTACGGCGTGCCACATGTGAGGCGTTGGCTTGACCCTTCTACGGCTGGACCGTTGGTACTGAGGCACGAACTGAATGTTGTTAGACTTATTTCATGTGTTGAGTTGTATCGGGAAAACTTGGGTATTCGATGTTCGATCGGAAAGTTTAACATTTTCTGTTTATCTGGAATGTGATACAATAATTGGAATTCACAAGTAGTTATGAGATAACTGAATGAATGTTATAAATCTAGCAATTTAGTCCCATATGATATTGAAAAGAGTTTTCGATAATGAGACTAAAATGCGGGATTTATATCTGTTAGGCATGCGATGTCTAAAGAGGTTGCGGATTCCAATTGTTGTAGTTTTACACTTTCTTTTCTGTGACCGTAAGTGTAGTATGTTCATATCGCCGGTTTCGTTGCTATACGTCAACGACAATTGGGGTATGCATACTTACTTACGTTGATGACATGTGATGTTATGTGTTGCTGGATATGTTATATTGGATCGTCGTGTTCGAATAGCCGGGGGTTTTTATGTGAGATGAGTGTTTTTCATTTTCATTCATGTAAAAACTTGTATGTAATATTCTTTTATTTGGGGCACTTCCAGGTAGCGGAAGTTGTCACCTTTTGTATATTATTTACTTTTCCGCATTTGGATAGACCCAAGGAGGGGAGCACAAGTAACCGGGTTCTGGGGTCCAGTGGGAGACCAACTCAAGGAGTCGAGTCCGGGTCTCCTAACCCTAGAATTGGCAGGGTTGCTTGCCGCTCTCGTAGGGGTCTAGGGGTGTGGGATTGGCTATTCATCACGACCGTGGAATCCGTGTTTTATACTGGCTCGTATTGAAAACACGGACGTCCTAGTATATCCAATGTTTCATATGTTTCTTCTGCTGCGATATCTGTGAGATGTTCTGTGATGGATATAGTATATAGTATATATGATATATTATATAGACGTTACTTATGTTTTACACCCGCGCTAGCCCTGCCCTGCTCTGTCGTTAGTTACCTAACCTAACGGTGCACGAGGGGACATCGAGGCGAATGCGGATGGCATAAGTGTACGTCATATCTATCTGTGATGTTTAGGTATTTAAATGATGGGACTTCATTAATGTGATTAATGAAAGATAAGAAACCTAAGATGTTGTGGAATCGAATTTTAAAATAAAACAGATAGCTACAGTTCTTGCTTTGCACAGCGGTATATATGATATACCCTGCACCTTATTCGATGAGGAAAGGACCGAGATCCCTTCACCGGGAGTGACTCCTTTAGCAATAACTGGCAGATGCTACACACTCGGTTTGCTTTTGACTGCTTTTGGGCTTTTGCTTTGCACAGTGATATATATGATATATCCCGCACCTCATTCGACGAGGAAAGGGCCGACGATCCCTTCACCGGGAGTGACCCCTTTAGCGAAACTGGAAAAGCCTCAAAATCACTCCATTTCAAAACTTCATTTGATTCTTCAACGATATCAAGTTCATTACGCAATAGGTTTTCAGAAAAACCTGTCGTAGCCCTCCGTCATTTCAGATAAATTTCATATAGTATTCGTGCTACATTTGTTGGCTTTCGTCAAGGTGTAGTGTGCGGTAGCTATGTGCTGTTTATCTGCTGCATATGATGCGACTGGATTAGGGTAGTCGTATGGCTTTGTTGGCTTTCGTCAAGGGTCGTGCGGGTGGGTTTAATTCAGTCAAGAAATGTACGGGTTGAACTTGACTAGCGGGCTGTGGTTTGTTGGCTTTCGTCAAGGTCATAGCACGCTAGGGGAAAAAGCATTATCGGGAATTTCAAGTATTGAAATTTGCAATGAGATTGCATACCTTCTATGAAATAGTTGGATCCCGATACCCACTGCGAGTAAGAGTTACTCCTGGGAGAGTTTTACACATTACAATTAGCCGATCAAGTAGGTGTCTAGAAAGGTGTTAACGAGGTTACGCCTCTGGGAAAACGAGGTTTACATTAATTAGGTTCGTGCGAAAGCACGGGGGACCTCCCTCAAAGTACCGACACTGGCCTGGCTGAAAGATTGGCGAACTTGTAGTGTGTAATTAATCCCGGCTAGTCTTTCCTTTTAGGGTTTGAAGGAAGATTTGATAAAAAGCAGTGGGAGCCATCCTGATTAGATAAGATAATAACCAATCTGATCTTGCACGAGCATACGCTAAAGTGTTTTCTTCTCTCTCTCTCCAGGTAGCGACCATTTCATGCCTTAATCAAGATAATAATATGGATGTATTGACCGAACCCGCATGTTATACTGTGCTGGGGAACGTTGGTTCCGTTCCTTCTTATAAGAGTTATAGGAATGAACAGGAAATAGGGGAATACCAGGATTCCCATGCCACCCGAATGAAGAAAGTACATGATGATGCATTTTCTTCGGGTGTGTTCGTTACTGAGAACTGTTTCTCTATTTGCTCTACGTCCTGGGTATTAGATACCGGGTCAGGATCCTATATATGTAATCAGTTACATGGGCTAAGGAAAGGTAGAGAACTTGGAAAAGGTGATAAAGACATTAGAGTTAGAAATGGTGCAATTGTTGCAGCTAAGACTGTCGGAGAATATCACCTTGTATTACCAACTGGAAATACATTGGTTCTGAACGAATGCTATTACATGCCGAACCTGATATGCAACATTATATTGGTTTCTTTGTTGAGTAAAGACGGATATAATTTTGTATTACAGGACAATGTTATGAACATTTTCCGTAACCAAAAGTTGGTTGGATCAGGCACGTTGTGCAATGGCATTTATGTTCTAAACCAATCAACAGTTCTGAGCATAACAAACACACATAAGAGGAAGAGTTCTGAACTGAACGAATCCTTCTTGTGGCATTGTAGACTGGGTCACATCAATGCGACACGACTGGCTAAGTTGCATAAGGATGGTTATTTGAAACCATTCGAATTTTCATCTTATGACACTTGCCAGTCATGTCTCAAAGGAAAGATAACCAAAACTCCGTTTACGGGACACGGAGAAAGAGTTACTGAACTCTTAGGACTAGTACATAGTGATGTATGCGGTCCAATGTCTACACATGCTAGGGATGGTTCTTCGTACTTCATTACATTCACTGACGATCTCTCAAGATACGGACATATGTACTTGATAAGACACAAGTCTGAAGCTTTTGAGAAATTTAGAGAATATAAACAAGAAGTCGAAAACCAAACCGGAAAAAGTATTAAAATCCTTCGATCTGATCGAGGAGGTGAATACTTGAGCAATGAATTCCTGGACTTCCTAAAAGAGAATGGGATTCTCTCTCAGCTGACTCCTCCATATACACCACAGCACAACGGTGTATCAGAACGGAGGAACCGCACCCTATTAGATATGGTGCGCTCTATGATGAGCACAGCTGAGTTACCTATTTCCTTCTGGGGGTATGCGCTTGAGACAGCCATACATCTATTGAATATGGTCCCCACCAAATCTGTGCCTACCACTCCATATGAGATATGGAAAGGGAAGAGACCATGTCTTAACTATGTTAAGATATGGGGTTGTCCAGCCTATGTCAAACGACAAAATCCGGACAAACTCGAGGCACGGTCTGTTCTATGCAAATTTGTAGGATATCCCAAGAATTCTCAAGGGTATATCTTCTACCACCCTGAGGAACAAAGAGTATTTGTTTCTCGGCATGCCACCTTTTTAGAAAAGGAATTTCTTGAAAAAGAGATTAGTGGTCATGAGGTAGAACTGGAAGAGGTTCCAGCTGCAGAAGCTACAACAGATGATCTGGTGGAACCAGAGGATTCCGTAGTTCCCGATGAACCCCAGCCACTCCGCCGATCTAGTAGGGTTCCTCGCCAACCTGAGAGATACTACGGTTTTCTCATGGACGGTGGGAGCGAGGATTGCATCATGGAGGATGATGACCCAACTAGCTTCGAGCAGGCCATCACGAGTAGGGACTCAGTGAAATGGCTGGATGCTATGCGGTCCGAGATGGAATCCATGTACACCAACAAAGTATGGACTTTGGAAGTTGCTCCTGAAGGGGTAAAACCCATTGGGAGCAAGTGGATCTTCAAGAAGAAATTTGGTGTAGATGGGAAAGTGGAGACTTTCAAAGCTAGACTTGTAGCAAAGGGTTTTCGTCAAAGACCAGGTGTGGACTATGACGAAACCTTTTCTCCAGTGGCTATGCTTAAATCCATCCGAATCATGCTTGCCATTGCTGCCTTTCATGACTATGAAATCTGGCAAATGGATGTTAAGACCGCCTTTTTAAATGGTGATTTAGAAGAGTGCGTGTACATGACTCAGCCAGAGGGCTTCGTAGACAGTGGGAGCAGCGGGAAGGTGTGCAAGCTGCTTAAATCCATTTATGGATTAAAGCAAGCATCGCGGAGTTGGAACATCTGCTTTGACGTCGTTATCAAAGAGTTTGATTTCGTCAAAAATCCAGATGAACCTTGTATCTATAAGAAGGTGGCAGAGAGTAAGGTTGTCTTCCTCGTATTGTACGTGGACGGCATACTCTTGATAGGAAATGATATTCCTATGCTGCAATCGGTCAAGCTCTTCTTATCATAAAGATTCTCGATGAAAGATCTTGGTGATGCCTCCTGCATATTGGGAATCAGGATCTATAGAGATAGATCCAAAAGGATTTTGGGATTGTCCCAATCCAGGTACATTGACACCATACTAAAGAGGTTTAGTATGGAAGAGTCCAAGCGTGGGAACTTGCCCACGATCTCTGGAGTCACTCTCTCCAAAGAGATGTCTCCCAAGACTGATTTGGAGAGAGCTCGCATGCAAGG
The DNA here is from genome assembly GCA_030015575.1 of Agapanthus africanus. Taxonomy (NCBI): domain Eukaryota; kingdom Viridiplantae; phylum Streptophyta; class Magnoliopsida; order Asparagales; family Amaryllidaceae; genus Agapanthus; species Agapanthus africanus. Next base: position 69,130,583 of record CM057347.1, on the reverse strand, counting down.
GATACCCTATGCTTCGGCAGTAGGTTCTATCATGTATGCGATGCTATGTACCAGACCCGATGTAGCATACTCACTAAGTGTAGTGAGCAGGTATCAAGCTGATCCTGGAGAGAGTCACTGGACAGCTGTGAAGAGCATTCTCAAGTACTTGCGAAGGACTAGAGATATGTTCTTGGTGTATGGTAACGGAGAGCTCCAAGTGGAGTCCTTTATCGATTCGAGCTTCCAGAGTGATAAGGACGACTCTAAGTCGCAGTCGGGCTTTGTCTTTACCCTTTACGGAGGGGCGGTTAGCTGGAAGAGTTCCAAGCAGGAAACCGTGGCAGACTCGACGATGGAGGCTGAATACATCGCTGCCAACGATGCTGCTAAAGAAGCTGTTTGGATCAAGAAGTTCATTACTGAACTTGGTGTGGTTCCATCCATTGAGCATCCAATACCTTTGTATTGCGATAACAATGGAGCGGTGGCTTTGGCCAAGGAACCCAGGTCCCATCAGCGATCCAGGCATATTCTGAGGCGGTATCACCTGATCCGGGAGATAGTTGATCGCCGGGAGATCGAGGTCAGGAGGGTTGACACGAAGAACAACACCGTGGATCCACTCACGAAGGCCATTCCCCAGATACAGTTTGAGAGACTCTTCGGGATGCTCGGTATGCGATACTACAGCAGCTGGCCCTAGTGCAAGTGGGAGATTGTTAGTTGTATGTATGCCCTAGAGGCTAGTATTGTACAGATGATGTATATTATATTGGATGCTTGGACATATATAGAGATGACTTTCTTGCTCGATATGATAGTATGCTATCTGGTTACTCTTTATCTTAACATGTACACTAATCTCTTTATACTGTCTTATAGTTACATGTTGGTAAAGCCCTTAGGATATGTACTTGACTACCTGGACTGTGATGCAGATCATACTAGTGGGGACATGGTAGTCCATAAGTACATCCTTCATGGTCCCTAGTCGTGGGTGTATCGAGACGGGGCATCGATATACCAGTGTAGACTAGCGTATACGCTTCTCGACCCATGAGATGGGCGATGGATGATCCCATATCCATTGGTGTTTGACATCAGAGATGGTATACGGGTGCTCAGTGGAGACTGGGTACACTGGACGGACTCGCTGAGAACTCCCAGATGGTATTATACCTCACGTCAGATGGCAGTTCTCAGGTGACACTTGTACAGGTTAGTCTGTAGACCCGAGATCGTCATAGAGTCTTGTGTGATTCCCACTGTGCTTTGATCTCCACCTTACCATGTCCATGAGGGCGTGCAAAACGGTGGTCTTTGGGTACAGTCCCGAGTCATATGGAGGCAATGAGCGATAGGAGGGGTTTCGTCTCTCCCGGTATTGAGGGTTGATGTTGCGCTGTGCTCGATTGGCCGTAACAGGGAAGTCCCTGGCCAGGGCTGATCAGAGATTTGCTGGTAAGTGTTACCAGTAGTTTCTCGACCCGTTATGAGCCTCACATCGGCACGACTTATCGGTTATTGGGGTCTGACGTATACCACCCCTAGACTTGATATGCGACATATTAGACGAATAGACCGGACTGTACGGTAAGTGTTACTGGTTGGATTCACAGAAGTGTGAGCGGGCTAGCTCGTCGATCTTCTGATCGCTCGATACCCGGATGGCCGTTACGTTTAGCAGACCGGTTGCGGCTTGTGGGTGCTTGATATGATCATCATCTGCTACCGGCGTATTGACGAGTCTTTAGAGTCCTACACAGAGGTTTCCTGGTTCAAGCGAAACGAAATAGGAACGCATATGAGATATGTGCAGGACCGAGAATAATGCGTGTATGTGATACCGCATTTCATTCTCGCGATATATGTTTCGATTGGTTATATTCGATATGACCTAGTTATCGAATCATTGATTCGATTAATCGATACATTGAATACTAGTCGGTTATGTGCGACATGACCGGATCATTGAATCAAATGTTGATTTAATGTGTAATTATATATTTGATATATTACTTTGCATTAGCTAGTATAGGTTCACTTTAAATGGATTTTCTCACTTGATGTGCAAGTTGTATATGTGATATACTTTTGTACACATGTTTGTATCATGTTTGATGATACTTGCTTTCATGGTTAAGTGTAAAGAATTACACAATGGTTAAGTGTTGATTAGGGTTTGCAAATTCATTTATCTATTTATTTATTTATTTGAAATGGATTAAGATAAGAATGGTGGCTTTATTTGTTTTATGTTGAAGCTTCATGAAGCTTTGATCTTAGTGACCATTCTTGTCTTCATGCTTAACCCCTAACTCATCCAAGTAACCATGGTCCATTCTCTACACTCAACTAAGGTTAGATTATGATAAGTATTGATTTCTTTTTTAATTTATCATAACACTTATCATAAACTAGCTTCATCTTCTCCTTCTTCTTCAAGAGAGAAAACTAGATGCCATCAATGGCAACTTGAGAAAAAGTGAGTGAAATCCAATTCTAAAGTGAACCCACCTCCTATTTCTTCACCCTCTACCTCATGCCAAGTTGTTTTGGGTGTTTTCTTCACAAGTTTCACAACTTGGTGAAGTTGGAGCTTGAACTTGCGCAACCTCGACGTAGATCGTCTTTGACACGAAGCCGACGACCTATTCCGCTCGTTTTCCCGATGAAGCCGACGAATGAGTCTAGGATTCGAAAAGGACAGCGAGAGGATGACTACGTGGAGCTAAGGAAGTGGATATCCGGATCTACAAAGTTTGTAGCATCTAACTTTTAGTTAAAGTGTTAACTAGTTTATTGTTTCGCCTAGAAATCTTGCCGACGATCCGTATTAGGGTTTCTCGGCACCCATAAAATTTTAAATTGGCATGTTCGATGCCTTGTGAGACCTCTATAGTGTGCCTAGGAACCCTACACTTAATGGAAGCTTGGGATATTCACCTTGTATATCCAATCTTGCTCTAAATAGTAGTATGCTACTTGGTTTGTTTCTACTTCAATGTGTACATGTGTTTATTTTTGTATATCACCTATACACATTAGTGGAGCCCTTAGGATCTTTGCTTGATTACCAGCATTATGATGGCAGTCACACTAGTGGGGCTGGGTAATCTATAAGCACATCCTTATGCAGGTCCCTAGTCGCAGGACTATCGAGACAGGGCATCGATACTCCGGAGTATACTAGCGCATGCGCTTCTCATCCCAGTGTGGGAGACGGTCTGTCCCACAGCCATCAGTACGTCGTACTTGAGATAGTATGCGGGTGCTCGTTGGGTTACGAGTACACTGGACAGGACTCGTCGGGAACTGACTAGTTGGTATTATGCCTATCGTCAGTTATCAGTTCCCAGGTGACATGAGTACAGCTTAGTCCGCTGACTTGACACTGTCACTTCGTCTCGAGTGTGTTCCCACTGTACTTTGATCACTATCCTACCACGGCTCAAAGGAGTCGTGCAAACAGGTAGTGGTTGGGTGCAGTCCCGAAGCATTTGGAGGCAGTGACGGTTAGACAGGATTCGTCTCTGCCGGTATTGGGGGTTGACATCGCGCTGTGTCTAGGAGAGCCATTACACGAGTAGTCCCTGGCCAGGGCAAACGAGATATACTGGTAGGCTTCCAGTGTTATCTCAGGGTGTTTTGGGCTTCACTCCGACACGACTTGTACCGCTATTGGGGGACTGAAGTTTACCGCCCCCTAGGCCCGCCATGCGATGTATCAGACGAACAGACCGGACTGTATGGAGAATGTCACATTCAGGCTCAGTAGGAGTTCAGATGGGTTTCGCCTCGTCGGTCTTCTTGTCGGCACTACCTGGGGACCGTTACGCACAGCTAGTGCCACTTGCGGTCTGTGGTTAAACCCACTGCCAGCGTAGTGTCGAGTCTTTAGAGTCCCACACAGAAAGCTTTTCGCCTTTAGGCAAAAGAGTAGAGGTCGCATGGTATCGCGACAGGTCGCATGGTTTTGCGACAGGGTTCGGTCACATCCGTGCACTTGTGCACGTACAGTGTCCGAACAGTTTACACTAGCGGGCTTTGGTTTAAGCCGGATCCTAGTGTACCTTTTGGGATTGGATTTATCCAGTTTGCATTCGTGTTCCTCGGAACGCGGATGCGGGTGTGTATGCACAGTTGACGGAGAGACAGAGGCAGAGGATTCTCATTAGGGTTGTTGACCGTTGACAGTTGACTATTGACTTTTTGCTCAACCCTAATGAGAATATGATATGTGATTAACAATTATATTAATTAAGTATTATGGTGACATGGTTGTTGAGGGTTTTGACTTTGTTGACTTGTTGACTTTTGTTGACTTTGTTGACCGGTTGACTAGGCTTGACTAGTTGACCATCATGATAACCATAGCTATCATTTCATGGAAAAGACTTTTGCTTGCTTGCTCCTTTGTGCAAAATGAGTGCATGAAATGATATGGCTATGGTTGCTTAAACCATCACATAATACTTGATTGATATGATGAGTTATGATGGTTATGGATTATGAGAGGGTGAAAGACAAAAGAGAGGCTCATTCTCACTTGACCATTCTCTCTCTTGTTCTTGAGCTCTCATACTCTTGCTCTCACCCTCTTCCTCTTGCTCCCTCTCTTGACTCTATGGTTCACTTGTCTCATGAGTTGAGAACCAAGAACCATAGATAAAATCCAATACAAACTCTTCTCTACTCACTCTAGTTCACAAGGTTTAGCAAACCGAGTGAACTAGTTTCTTCAAAGTTCGAAGAAGGAGCCAAAGGTTGGAGCTTTCAGGTGGATCTATCTTCGGCGTAAGGAGACGACGGGAAGAAGCCGATCCGGACCACCATCGGAGTTTGAAGACGAAGGAGTTCAAGACAAGCAAGGTATAAACCCCCTAACCGAGTAGTTAACGACTCCTAATTAGGTTGTTAGTTAGATGTTTAACAAAGATCTGGGTTTTAAGTCCATGTTACCACCTCTATAAAAATCGTTTTTTATCAAATTCCGCATGCCCGAAAGTACCGGGAAAGGTAGCATGGACTTACACGGCGGCCAAGTTCATTCGAGCACGCCTCAAGGAGCTTAGGAAGGTGATGGAAGAACGAAGGACTTGGTTCTTTTGGTATAACACTTCTAACCCTTTAATTTAGTTTCTTTAGTTTTCTAGTATAGCTTTATGGTTTAGATCTTGGGCGGGTTTTGTTTGCGCCAAAAATTTTAAACGCCAGTTTTTGTTCCGCATCAACCATGGTAGATGGCCAGGGTGCCGGCAAAACCCAGTAATGGTATCAGAGCCACCTATAAACCGATACTAGCTAGTTTGCACAAAGTTTGAATATCGATCGACAAAATTTTCCGGATCATTTCTCTATTTTCATGTACTTGCTGCCGATTTTGAAAAGTGTTCAAAATATCTTTCTGGGTAGCTTAAAAATCCGTGCAGGAAAAACAAGAGCACCACAAGAAATTTGGGGATAAGAACCCACCAAATGGTCATGGTTCCGCGGCAATACATGCACATTGGCCGTGGAAGCGCGGTTGATTTGTGGGTGTTTTGCTCCGAACTTCTTGTGGCACACTGTGACATGGAAATTTGATTTTTGGTACATATGGTTTTGGGCCAGATTTGTTTAAAGTGCTGGTTTCCATTTGGGGCCTATACGGGAAATTTTAGTTGATCAAAATTTTAACTGTGTGATTATCATTACATGTGATGATATCTGCGACCGTGAATATTAATGAGCGGTACAACCCGACTAGTTGCTATATGTTCAACTAGACGGGTTTGCGAACGTAATATTCACGTTGATGTTCTGTGTTGTGCTGATATTGTGGTTCGATTGTCATGGTGGATAGCATGGAGTGCAATGCTAGTAGTACAGTTCATATTCATTTGTATATTTGTTATTGTGGGGCGAGCGTCCGACATGTGGACTGTCGTCTCTGCCAGATTGTATATTCTTTTATTGGGACACGACCGGGTTGAGGTTGATGTCACCGTTGTATATACTTTTCTTTTCTGTACTAAGATTACCCTACGGTGGAGTGCACGAATAGCCGGCTTCTAGAGGGCAACAAGCCCGCATCTCATGGCGTTGAGATGGAGGGGGCTTCACTCTAGAATTGGCGGGCTATTCGCCGCACTCGTAGGGGGTATAGGATGACCCACGGTGGAATGCTCAAGTTACCAGATTCCGTGAAGTGCTGGGTGGCCCATTCACATTATTGATTGGGGTTGCCTCACTTCTGGGATTGGCGGGTAACTTGCCGCGCTCGTAGAGGTCCAGGTTTTCATTGCACAGGCTATCCACATGACCGGGGAACGTTGGGTTTCATTTGCGGTTCAAAGGAAACCCGAGGCTCCAAGATTATCCACCATTCTGTGTTGCTTGTTGAGATTCTGTGATGTTGCTTATATCATGCCTGGGACGAATGTTATATATATAGATATATACTATTAGATGTTGAATATGTTTTGCACCCGCGCTGGTCCAGCCCCCGCTCTGTCATTAGTTAAGTAACCTAACGGGTGATGACGGGGCCCAGTGGCGAATGCGGATGGCATATACGTACATTTTATTTTCGTTCCTTTTATGTTGTGTGATATGGATTAATTGATGGGACTGCATTAATTCTGATTAATGCAAGGAAAAATAAACCTATATGATGTTATTGGAACCAATTTTGAAAAACTGTTGTTGCAAGATGTTTCATTTTGCTTTGGACAGTGGTATTCGGTTCAGAATATCTAGCACCTCATTCAACGAGGCAAGAGCCGAGATCCGTTCATCGGGAGTGACCTCTTGAGCAAAAGTTTGCATCATTGTAATAACTTCACTATAGTTGATTCTTTTGCTTTGCATCGTGGTATTCAGTTTGGAATATCCTGCACCTCATTCGACGAGGAAAGAGCCGAGATCCCCTTCTTAGGGAGTGACCTCTTTAGCAAAAGATTGCGCCACTATATATTTGTAAAAACTACTCGGTTCCTTCAACGAGATTAAGTTCGTTACGTTAAAGTTTTTTCGCCAAAAACCAGCCATAGCCCTCCGTCATTTCAGATTAGTATTGCTTAGTATTCGTGCTACATATGTCGTGCTCAGCCGAGGCGTAGTGTTCGGTAGCTATGTAATGCTTTTCTGTTGCATGGTAATGCGATTGGTTAGGACAGTCATACGGTCATTTTGGCTTAATCAAGGACTCGTACGGGTGGGTCTAATACAATCAAGATAATGACGGGTTGAACTTGACTAGAATTCTTTGATATGTTGGCTCAGTCAAGGTCACTTGGGTCCTAGGGGTAAAAACCACATCGGGAGTTTCAAACATACAGGAAAATTTCCAGGCATACGCATAACTTCTGGTTTGTGGTGCCTTGAGTGGCTTCCATCAAATTATCATGTGATGATAGTTGGATCCCGATTCCCACTGATGAGTAAGTGCTACTCCTCGGGTGATTTTAGATGATCCCGACTAATTCTCCTTTTAGGGTTTAATGGAGAATTCGAGGAAGCAATGGGAGCCATCCTAATGAGATAAAGTGATTAACCAATCTAATCAAGGTTAGAGTGCACGCTGAGTGTTTCTTTTCTCTCTCTCTCTCTCTTTGGCAGCGACCATGACCCAACATCAAACTAAACTCATGAACCATGTTAACCGAACCTTCTTAAAATACTTTGGCTTTTGGATTGTCCTAGTCGCATAACTCATTGCTGCTCCTACTTTTCCTTTGCATTTCTCCGGAACATTCTGTATCACTACGAAGATCCACATTTACTGTATATGCCATCGTATAGTTACATACGAACTCGAAAGAACTTTTTCCAGTTCGAGGATGGATTCCGGTTCTGGAGAAATTGAATAGGATTATTCAGTTGTCTTTTCCCTTTACGTTTTCTCAGGTTGCGAGAGCTCCTGGAATTAGAAGAGTACACCTATTACACTTATTGGGTAGTTTTCTTCCAAACCATAGGCAAGTGCCGAAGGGTGGGGAAGGAAGAAAACCAATTAGCCTAAGTTTGGTATACATAAGGTAATAAGTAAAGACATATAAAGGGATTAGAGTGAGGGCAAAGGAAATTGTGACTGCTGTCATTCACGACGAAACCACGTATACCCCTACCACTCATGCTTCACCTTTGCTTTTCTCCGGAATACTCCGTATTACTACAAAGATCCACATTTCTTGGATATGCCATCGTATAATTACATACGAACTCGAAGGAACTTTTTCCAGTTCGAGGATGGTTTCTGGTTCTGGAGAAATTGAATAGGATTATTCGGTTGTCTTTTCACTCTACCTTCTCTCAGTTTACGAGGGCTCTTGTTATTAGGAGAGTACACCTATTGCGCATATTGGATAGTCTACTTCCAAACTATAGGCAGGTGCCGAAAAGTAGGGAAAGAAGAAAACTAATTAGCCTAAGTGAGGTGTACAGAAGGTACTAAGTAAAGACATATAAAGGGATTGGAGTGAGGGCAAGGTAGTATACGGTTACTGTCATGAATTCGGATAGTGGAAGAGGCATTACTAGGAATACCCGGCTACCCCTTCGAAACGTTTTCATGTTTTAGTTTGACTGTGCGATGTTAATCGAAAACCATTTTCCCAATTAGATTCTGACTCCAGGGTATGTATTTACCAGACTTGATTCTCACATCTGTATAGCGTTACAGATGATGAGTAGGAGTAAGATATTAGGAATTAAGTAATTATATACTCAATATATCAGAATTCTTTGTAATTTGTGATATTTGAGGAAATCACATTGGTTTTGCCTAACGGCAAATATTTGGTTTTGAATATCCGTTGTTATGTACCAATTTCAAATTGATATATCTGTAAGTTTATTTTATAAAGTGAGATATAACTTTTTGAAATTATGTCTATGACATTTACCTATATCAGTTGGTGATTAGGTAAGGAGCATTCAACAATGGTGTAATTCTTCTTAACCATAGTACAGTTTTCAATCTACGACGCACAAGGTTTGAGTTTTTAAATTAAGTGGACTTATACAGAGTATTGTATGGTGTCCGGTGTCCATTAGGACAAAGGGGTTGGTACTCGTACTATATTCTATTTGTTAGTGTATATGCCCTAGGGGCCATTATTATATCATACTAGCTTGTATATTATTTAATGGAAGCTTGGGATATTCACTGTTATATAACAGTCTTGCTAAAAATGGTAGTATGCTACTTGATTTGTTTCTACTTTAATATGTGCATATGTTTCTTGTAACGTATCGTTTATTTATATTAGTAGAGCTCATAGGATCTTTGTTTGATTACCAACGTTGTAATGGCAGTCACACTAGTAGGGGCTGGGTAGTCTATAAGCAACATCCTATAAAGGTCCCTAGTCGTTGGATTATCGAGACAGGGCATCGATACTCCGGAGTAGACTAGTGTGTACGCTTCTCATCCCAGTTGGGGAGATGGTCTGTCCCACATCCATCAGTACGTCGTACTGGAGATAGTATACAGGTGCTCGTTGGGTTACGGGTACACCGGACAGGACTCGCAGGAGAACTGACTGAATGGTATTATACCTAATGTCAGATAGCAGTTCTCAGGTGACATATGTGCAGATAGTCTGTTGACTTAAGGTCGTCATTTGTCTCGTGTGAGTTCCCACCGTGCTTTGATTACTACCCTACCATGGCTCAAAGGAGTCGTGCAAACAGGTTTTAGTTGGGTACAGTCCCGAGCCACATAGAGGCAGTGAGCGACTGTTAGGGATTCGTCTCTCCCGGTATAGGGAGTTGATATCGCACTGTGATCGGTTGGTCATTACCATAAGTCCTTAGCCAGGGCTGATTGAGAATTACTGGTGGACTAATCAGTAGATTCTCGGATGGTCTTGAGCCATACCGGCACGACTTGTACGGTTATTAGGGGTTTGACTTTTACCACCTCCCTAGACCATACATGTGATACTCTTAGACGAACAGACCGAACTGCGCGGATATTGTCACGGATTGGCTCAGTAGGAGTTCGGATGGGTTTCCTCATCGGCCTTCTTATCGACATCTACCTGGGGACCGTTACGTACAGCTAGTGCCGCTTGCGGTCTGTGGTTAAACCCACTGCCAACGTAGTGTCGAGTCTTTAGAGTCCCACACAGAGAGTTTTCCTGCTCCAGGCGAAACGATATAGAGGTCGTATGGTTTTACGACAAGGGTTTGGACGCATACGCGTTTAAACGCACGTACGACGTTCGGACAGTTTTTACTAGTCGGCTTTGGTTTAAGCCAGATTCTAGTATCGGATTATTGGATTTATATAGTCTAAAGTATTTCCGTGTTTTCACGAATAGGAGGGGCGTTCTCGTAATTTTGCGGGAAGCTTCTAGAAGCATGGTGGCTTGGGGGTTAAGGTGGCATAAGCATTTATTGCTTTAATGACTCATTTGTGTGATTCATCCATGGAGTTAATGATGCATTTATTAGCTAATGACTCATGAGATGAATCTCACAAGGTGAATGAATCAACCATGATGATTAATCATTTGAATTATTCATTTGATAAATTATTATGGTTGATATATTCCAATGAGTTCATTTTTCAATATCATGATTATGTTCACCTTCTCTCTCCTCAAGCCCACTCTCTCTTCAAACCCTAATCCTCCCATCTCATGTGTTGAGATCAAGGATTAGATAGACTAATTAATCCATAACCTCACTCTATATCACCTATGTGACTTTGATTAGCAACTAAAGAAACCTAGTTATCTCAAGTTAGAGATCAAGCTTGGAGTAGGAGCTCTCGGGTGGATCGTCTTTGACTCGAGGAGGCCATTGAGGTGCCGACGTTCCAAGGAGCCTACGAGGAGTGGAGGACAGCGATGAAGACCCGAAGGACAAGTAACGTGAGGTATAACTTCGAATACGAGTAGTTAAACCTCTCGTAGTATGCTAGTAATGGTTTAGATATGATTCATGCACTCAAGTCCGTGTTACGATGCTTTGATAATTGTTTTTCATATATTCCGCCTCCCCGCAAGCTCGTGGGGTGCGTGACATGGACTTACAGTGGTATCAGAGCAAACTAAACCTTTACTAGCTTGTTAGCAACTAATTAGAACTTCGATCGTCAGAAAATCGCGAAAACGAAACCCCGGACCCCCTCAGTTTCTGTTAATTTTAAGCGTGTCGAAAAAAATATTTGATATGCCTTAAAATTCACAGCAGGGAAATATAAGATTTCTGGGAAAATACGAGGACTTAACGCGGCAAGACGGCCGCGGATCTGCGGCAAGATGGTGCTTTTGGCCGCGGATTCGCCGCCGAGTCAACCCCGAGTTGACTCGGATTTGCTCTGTAATTCATATTTTTTGGTGTTTTGTTTTCCAGAATATTCTGTTTCTGTCCAGGTTACTTTTGTGCTGACTTGCATTTGGGGTAGACGCGGAAAAAGGTAGTCGATCGATATTCTAAATTATTTGCTAATCGGGTTTTTATCTGTAATGTTTAATGTGTTCGTAAACCTCCCCTAACTGCTAGTATGTCGGTTAGCAGGGGGTTGCACATTTCTGTAATGTTTACTGTTTGTGTATATGAACTTGATTGGATAGTTGTGATGATTAGCCGGGGTTTGAGATGGGTTTAATATTCATTCATTCGATGTAATTGTAATATGTTGTAATATTATTTTGCGGGGCGCATCCAGGTTGCGGTTGTAGCCACCGTTGTATTATTTCTTTTTTACTGTTTTTGCTTCTAGGATAGACCCAAGGTGGGGTGCACAAACTACCGGGTACTTTGAAGTGTTTAGTGGCCTACTCACGTTGTTGAGGGAGACCGCTTCACTTCGGGTACTTGGCGCGTAGTTTGCCGTACCCGTAAGGGTCTAGGATGGGGTAATGGCTATTCATCACAACTGTGTAATCCTTCTTTTGTTGCAGGCTCAAAGCAAATGCGGATTGCTAGTATATCCAATAAAGTTCATCTGTGATCTGGAATGCCTATTATTGCGTCTGACAAATATACAATATCTATATATGATAGCTATTAGACGTCACTTATGTTTTACACCCGCGCTAGCCCAGCCCCCGCTCTGTCGTTAGTTAAGTAACCTAACGGGTGATGACGGGACCCCGTGGCGAATGCGGATGGCATAAGAGGACGTGGTATTTTCGTTGTTTTCCGCAATGATAGGATAAATGATGGGACACATTATTATAATGCAAAGAAAATAAACCAAAGTTAAGTCGTTGGAACAAATTTAAAAAAAAACCGCTCGGTTATTTTAAAAGAGCAGAATTTTTAATTGTGGAGCTTTAACCACTCCTTTTAAAAATCTATCAGGTTCCTTCGATTATATCAAGTTCACTATGTTCACGGTTTTGCCAAAACCATTCATAGCCCTCCGTCATTTCATTTGGGAATTCAGTAGTATTCAAGCTATGCATTTTGGCCCATAGTCAAGACATAGTGTTTGGTAGCTGCTGGGGTATTCATTTGTTGCATAGATAGATGCGTTGGTTTGGGACAATCGTATTACTTTTTTTTTGGCCCTTAGTCAAGAGTATGTATGGATGGGTTCAAATTAACAAAGATAATGATGGGTAGAACTTGACATGTGACTTATGACATGTTGGCCCTTAGTCAAGGTCATAAGAGCATGGGGCAAAAATCCACATCGGGAGTTTCTAAAGAAACTGAAACTTGCTAGTGTTGCATACCATTTGGAGTTTGATGAATGTTGGTAGGATTCCTTCAACATTATCATACGATGATATTTGGATCCCGATCCTACTGTGAGTACAGGCTACTTACTAGGAGATTTGTCACTTAACGATCAATGCTATAAACCAATTAGGTGCCTAGAAACGTGTCAGCGGGGCTACGCCCCTAGAGAAAAAAGGTTCTTTAATTAAGGAACTTCGCGAAAGCGTTGGAAAACCTCCCTCGAAGTATCGACACTGGTCTGGATGAACGGTTAAGCAAGTATTGTACGGTGAGAATAGTCCTGGCTAATTCTTCTTTTATGGTTTGAGGAAGGATTCGAGAAACAGTGGGAGCCATCCGGTTTAGATAAATTAAAAACCAATCTAGACTTGCAAGAGCATCATGCTAAAGTGTTTTCTTCTCTCTCTCTTAATTGCAGCGACCTTGTGACCATGACTAGGTTACATCTAGATAACAAATTGACTAAATCTGACTTATATGATTGGCAAAGGTCTGTTCCGATGTCCATTGCCTATGACAAGCTGGACCACCCTATTACTACTCAAGATCCCGCCGTCCCAAGTCCAGTTTCCACCGTCACGGATATGGATATCCGTCAGACAAGGGAAAAGGATAAAGTGAAAGCCAAGTGCCTCGTGTTGGCTTCAGTTGATGGTGTATACCAGAAGCAGCATGAGAAGATGAACTTAGTTTCCATCTTTCTCCATAACAAAGATTTATATGGAGAGCAATCTCATATCACAAGATATGAGACCTCGAACGAATTAATTCAAGGGAGGTTGGCTGTCGGGTCATCTGTAGGGGACAACGTCCTTACAATGACTAGCTATATTGATGAGATCATGGACCTGAAGACCACGTTGGAGAATGGGTCAGATATTGACTTGATTCTACAGTCTCTGCCTTCTACCCTGAAGGAAACCAGGAAAGTAGAAGGAAAGGGAAGGGCAAAAGTTTTGGGAATGGATGTAGTAAAAGAGGGACGTTCCTATTATTACGGGAATGAACATTGGCAGAAGGATTGCAGGGCTAGCAAAGCCAGTAGCCAGGATTCGAAGCATGTTGTGATTTCGGCTTCGGGTTTGTTAGTAATAGAGAACTGTATGTCAGTTAACCCTACTTCCTGGGTATTGGATACCGGATCAGGATCTCACATCTGTAATTCATTACAGGCTCTGAGAAACCGTACGGTTATCAGGATAGGTGATATGACTCTCAGGGTTGCCAATGGAATGAGCATGAATGCTGAATCCGTAGGGGAATATCATCTTGGACTGACAATTGGGCAGATATTGATTCTGCGTAACTGTTTTTATGTACCAGGTGCGACTTGTAATATCATATCTGTATCCTTACTTTCTAAGGAAGGATATGATTTTACTTTTGAAAGCGATGTGGTCCACATCCACCTAAATCAAGTTCTGATTGGGTCAGGTACATTAAAATACGGGATATACGTATTGAATCAAGCTCAGATTTTCAGTGTCCAGAACACACTTAAAAGAAAGTCTCCATAATTAAATCAGGCTTTCTTATGGCATTGTAGACTGGGTCACATCAATGAGAGAAGGTTGACTAAGTTACATAGAGAAGGATATTTGAATCCGTTCGAATATCAATCTTATGCTACTTGTGAATCCTGTCTCATAGGAAAGATGACAAAAACTCCGTTTACTGGACACGGAGTAAGAGCAAGCGAGCTCTTGGGACTTGTACACAGTGACGTGTGCGGTCCAATGTCTACACATGCGCGAGGTGGTTATTCATACTTCATTACTTTTACGGATGGTTTCTCTAGGTATGGATATGTTTTCTTAATGAAGCATAAATCCGAGGCCTTTGAGAAATTCCAAGAATACAAGAATGAAGTGGAAAACCAAACAGGCAAAAGTATCAAGACACTGAGATCTGATCGAGGTGGTGAATACTTAAGTGCCGAGTTCCTGGGTTACTTAAAAGAGAATGGAATTCTCTCTGAGCTTACTCCTCCATACACACCACAACACAATGGTGTATCGGAAAGAAGGAATCGAACCCTATTGGATATGGTTCGTTCCATGATGAGTAAGGCTAAGTTACCGCGATCTTTATGGGGTTATGCACTAGAATCAGCTGCATATCTTTTGAACTAGGTTCCTACTAAGACTGTGTCTACCACACCATATCAGATGTGGAGTGGGAAGAAACCCTGTCTAAAACATTTTAAGACATGGGGATGTCCAGCTTTTGTAAAAAAGAAGCATACGGACAAGCTCGAGGCACGCTCAGTACAGTGTAAGTTTGTGGGATATCCAAAGCACTCCAAGGGATATTATTTCTATTACGCAGAGGAACAAAAGGTTTTTGTTTCTCGTAATGCCCATTTTCTAGAATACCAGTTTTTAGAAAAGGAAATAAGTGGGAGCGAAATAGAACTGGAAGAAATTCCAGAACCACAAAGTACTACTGAAAGTTTGGTAGAACTAGAAATTCAAGAAGAACAGGACATTCCCGCACCCCTCCGCAGGAGTAGTAGGCCGTCTCATCCGCCTGAGAGATACTACGGTTTTCTCATAGACGGGGATCGAGAAGATTGCGTCATTGATAGTGATGACCCTACTAGTTTCCAGCAAGCCATTCAGAGCGGCGACTCGGTAAAATGGCTGGATGCAATGCGGACCGAAATGGAGTCCATGTACACTAACAAAGTATGGATTTTGGACATTGATCCAGATGGGGTAAAACCCGTAGGATGCAAATGGATCTTCAGAAAGAAGATTGGTGTAGATGGACAGGTTGTAACCTATAAGGCTAGACTTGTTGCAAAGGGTTTCCATCAAATACCTGGTTTGGACTATGACGAAACCTTTTCTCCAGTGGCTATGCTCAAATCCATTCGGGTCCTTCTTGCTATTGCTGCCTTCCACGATTATGAGATCTGGCAGATGGATGTAAAGACGGCCTTTATAAATGGTAATTTGGAAGAGTGCGTCTATATGGATCAGCCAGAGGGATTCATTCAGAGTGGGAGCAGCGGTAAAGTATGCAAGTTTCTTAAGTCCATTTATGGACTAAAGCAGGCATCGCGGAGTTGGAACATCTGTTTTGATGATGCTGTCAAAGAATTTGACTTTATCAAAAATCCAGATGAACCATGCATATACAGAAAGATTGTAGGGAGAGCTGTAGTATTCCTCATCTTGTACGTGGATGACATTCTCCTAATAGGAAATGATATTCCTATGTTACAGTCAGTCAAAAGATTCTTGTCATAGAAGTTCTCCATGAAGGACCTGGGTGATGCCACCTGCATTCTGGGGATCCAGATCTATCGTGATAGATCAAAGAGGATGTTGGGACTTTCGCAGTCCAGGTACATAGACACCATGTTGAAAAGATTCAGTATGGAAGATTCCAAGCGCGGTAACCTACCGGCTTGTCACGGAATCACCCTCTCCAAAGAGATGTCTGCCAAGACTAATTTGGAAAGGGATCGCATGTCGATTATACCATACGCTTCAGCGGTATGCTCTATAATGTATGCAATGTTATGTACCAGAACAGATGTAGCATACGCATTGAGCGTTGTAAGCCGGTATCAGCCAAACCCAGGGAAGAAGCACTGGATAGCAGTAAAGAACATTCTCAAGTACCTGAGGAGGACTAAGAAGATGTTCTTAGTGTATGGCGGAAAAGACCTCCAGATAGAGGCCTTTGCCGACTCCGGCTTCTAGAGTGACAAGGATGACTCCAAATCCATGTCGGGTTATGTCTTTACCCTCAATGGAGGGGCGGTCTGTTGGAAGAGTTCCAAGCAGGAGACCGTTGCTGACTCAACAATGGAATCGGAGTACATAGCTGCTTGCGATACCACAAAAGAAGCTGTCTGGATGAAGAAGTTCCTCATAGAACTTCAGGTGGTTCCTACCAGTGTTAGTCCAATACCTCTGTATTGTGACAACAACGGCGCTATAGCTTTACCGAAGGAACCCAAGTCCTATCAGAAGTCCAGACACATCTTAAGGCGGTATCACCTGATCAGGGAGATTGTATATCGCCAGGAGATCGAGGTGAAGAGAGTAGAGACGGAGAATAACATTGCTGATCCATTCACAAAGGCCATTCCTCAAACACAGATCGAGAGGCTATTCGAGATGATAGGTCTGCGATATGCCAGCTCATGGCCCTAGTGCAAGTGGGAGATTGTTAGTGTATATGCCCTAGGGGCCATTATTGTATCATACTAGCTTGTATATTACTTAATGGAAGCTTGGGATATTCACAGTTATATAACAGTCTTGCTAAAAATTGTAGTATGCTACTTGGTTTGTTTCTACTTTAATATGTGCATATGTTTCTTGTAACGTATCGTTTATACATATTAGTAGAGCTCATAGGATCTTTGCTTAATTACCAGCGTTGTGATGGCAGTCACACTAGTGGGGGCTGGGTAGTCTATAAGCAACATCCTATAAAGATCCCTGGTCGTTAGATTATCGAGACAGGGCATCGATACTCCGGAGTAGACTAGTGTGTATGCTTCTCATCCCAGTTGGGGAGATGGTCTGTCCTACAGCCATCACTACGTCGTACTAGAGATAGTATACAGGTGCCCGTTGGGTTACGGGTACACCGGACATGACTCGCAGGAGAACTGACTGGATGGTATTATACCTAACATCAGATAGCAGTTCTCAGGTAACATGTGTGCAGATAGTCTATAGACTTAAGGTCGTCATTTGTCTCGTATGAGTTCCCACTGTGCTTTGATTACTACCCTACCACGGCTCAAAGGAGTCGTGCAAACAGGTTTTAGTTGGGTACAGTCCCAAGCCACATGGAGGCAGTGAGCGACTGTTAGGGATTCGTCTCTCCCGGTATAGAGAGTTGATATCACACTGTGATCGGTTGGTCATTACCATAAGTCCCTGGCCAGGGCTGATTGAGAATTACTGGTGGACTGATCAGTAGATTCTCGGATGGTCTTGAGCCATACCGGCACGACTTGTACGGTTATTAGGGGTCTGACGTTTACCACCTCCCTAGACCATACATGCGATACTCTTAGACGAACAGACCGAACTGTGCGGATATTGTTACGGGCAGGCTCAGTAGGAGTTCGGATGGGTTTCCTCATCGGCCTTCTTATCGACATCTACCTGGGGACCGTTACATACAACTAGTGCCGCTTGCGGTCTGTGGTTAAACCCACTGCCAACGTAGTGTCGAGTCTTTAGAGTCCCACACAGAGAGTTTCCCTGCTCCAGGCGAAACGATATAGAGGTCGTATGGTTTTACGACAAGGGTTCGGACGCATACGTGTTTAAACGCACGTATGACGTTCGGAAAGTTTTTACTAGTCGGCTTTGGTTTAAGCCAGATTCTAGTATCGGATTATTGTATTTATACAGTCTAAAGTATTTCCGTGTTTTCACGGCTAGGAGGGGCATTCTCGTAATTTTGCGGGAAGCTTCTAGAAGCATGGTGACTTAGAGGTTAAGGTGGCATAAGCATTTATTGCTTTAATGACTCATTTGTGTGATTCATTCATGGAGTTAATGATGCGTTTATTAGCTAATGACTCATGAGATAAATCACACAAGGTGAATGAATCAACCATGATGATTAATCATTTGAATTATTCATTTGATAAATTATTTTGGTTGATATATTCAAATGAGTTCATTTTTCAATATCATGATTATGTTCACCTTCTCTCTCTTCAAGCTCACTCTCTCTTCAAACCCTAATCCTCCCCTCTCATGTGTTGAGATCAAGAATTAGATAGACTAATTAATCCATAACCTCACTCTATATCACCTAGGTGACTTTGATTAGCAACTAAAGAAATCTAGTTATCTCAAGTTAGAGATCAAGCTTGGAGTAAGAGCTCTCGGGTGGATCGTCTTTGACTCGAGGAGGCCGTTGATGTGCCGACGTTCCAAGGAGACTACGAGGAGTGGAGGACAGCGATGAAGACCCGAAGGACAAGTAACGTGAGGTATAACTTCGAATCCGAGTAGTTAAACCTCTCGTAGTATGCTAGTAATGGTTTAGATATGATTCATGCGCTCAAGTCCGTGTTACGAAACTTTGATAATTGTTTTTCATATATTCCGCCTCCCCGCAAGCTCGTGAAGTGCGTGACATGGACTTACACTATTTACTTTTGACTTCTATAGTTTTAGACAGGTATTTCGTTGAAATACATGGTCCAGATATTGAGATGTTATAGGTATAAGAATAAAAGTAGAGAACAATATGTTGCAAGTATCAGGATTCTTCAAGATAGTCGAAGATGTAGATACTTGTGTTTGGTATTCCGTTGTAAGTAATGGTTTTGAGAACTTGCTTCTCTTTCAAGTTACTCATACATGGGTATACCCCTTGATGAGGAATGCTGATTGGTCTCCTTCCATTTAGTTGATATGCACTGGAAACGACTGCATGTATTTTGAATCTGGCCCCAATTAAATTAGTGCCTTTGTTTCTATATGGTATATAAAATGGTTTCATATCTTAACGATGCTTAAAACGATAATCTGGACAAACTCTAGGCACGTTTCAGTAATGGCAGTTTGTGGGTTATCCCGGGCTTTGACGAGGGTTAATATTCTACCATTTGGAAGATCAATATTTATATTGTTCTTGACTCGCCACAGTTTTAGTAAAATGGATTCTTTTCAGAAAACATTAGTGGGAGTATGGTAGAACTGGAAATGATTCTAAAACCACAAACGATTACTGAAAATTTAATAAAACCTAAAGATTCAATTGGATTCGACATTCCATTAACCACTCCGCAGATTTGGTGGGTAACCTCAGGCACCTGAGAGGTATTTCGGTCTCCTTAAAGACGGCGACATGGAGGTTTTTGATGACCCAAAACTTGCCACTGCTGCTGTTCTAGACAATGAGATCTGGCAGGAGGATGAGTATAACGTCGTTCTAAATTGGTTTTAGAAGTGCACGTGTATATGACTCTGTCAGAGGGTTGTTGTAGTCAGTGGGAGCAGCGGAAGCGTAGTGGGCAAATAGATTATGTCTATTTATAAACTAAAGCAGATATAGCGGAGATAGATCGTCTATTTTTGATGTGACAGTCATAGAGTTTGACTTCATCAGAATAACAGATGGATCTGGTAAGAAGGTAGTAGGGAGTGATGTCCTGGTTTTTGGATGACATGCTCTTGATAGGAAGTGACATTTCTATACTACGATCGGTTATACTGTGATTGTCATAAGTGGTTTCTCCACATAGGATATGGATAAAATATCAGAGTTTCTGGTCACTAGATCTATGGTTTTAGATCTAGATTTAGGAAGTGTCATAATTTGGGTACTTGACACGATTCTAAAAGTATTTTAGAATGGATGACTCCTGGCGTGGTGGTGTACCTGCAGGTGATGGAGTCACCCTATTTAAAGAGATGTCTTTCAGACTGATGAGGAGAGGGATTTGCATGATTGGCATATCACTTGCTTAGGCAATTGAGTTAATCATGAAATGTCAAGTACCACACCAGATATTGTTTTTACACTGGCTGCAATAAACATATATTAATCCAATCCTGGAGAAACGTTGGGAAGCGGTTATAAACACAAGCGGATGTTCTTGGTATACGGTAACGACAGCCTCTTCTGGAGGCGGTTATCATTTTAGGATTCCAAGATGACCTAGATGACAGAGTTGCTATCAGAGTTATAGTTTTCCCTCTTTTAAGGGACGGTATACTGAAGAGGACATGGTGTAGGTTACTGATTAAATTCAGTAAATGATATAGTCTAAGAAGTTTGTTGGATTTAGAGTTCATTTGTGAACTGGATCCTATCAGACATCCAGACAAATTCCAAGACAGGTATCGCTCATTTCGGGAGATAGTCATTCTCCGCGAAGTTGAGATATAGAGAGATAAAGATAGAAACACCAGAGCAGATCCACTCACTGAGGCTATTTCTCGAACGCAATAGTTTCGCAAATGGGCTTTGCGAGACTGATTAGTAGAGAAGTTGGGTGTTCGGTATCACACAGGCTGTAAGTAAGCGACACCGCAATAATTAGCCTTAAGTGCAAGTGGGAGATTGTTGGCTATAGTGCTCTCAAGTCAATTATTGAATCGCAGGCACGCAATTGTGATGATTAAGGGGGGACCTATACCGGTAGAACAGTCTTACTCGAGATGATAGTATGCTATAAGATTTTTCTTTATCATCATGTACAGCATTAGGTGGCATTATAGATCACTATTACATGTTGATAAAGCCCATAATATTCTTGCTTGACTACCAGCATTATGATGGCGATCATATAAGTGGGAGCTGGGTGGTCTATAAGCACATCCTTAAATGTCCCTGGTCGTGTGTGTAGGGTTCCTAGGCACCCTAGTGAGGTCTCACAAGTGATCAAACATGCAAATTTCTAAAAATTACGGTGCCGAGAAAACCTAGAACGGATCGTTAACTAGATATTTAGGCAAAGCAAGCAAGTAATCGAATTAAATGCTAGGGGAAAGTGACTACAACCTTTGTAGATCCGGTCCACCACTTTGTGAGCTCCACGATGATCTCCCTCCGCTGTCCAAATCGAACTCACGACTCTAGCATTGGCATCATCGAAGAATGGGCGGGCTTGATCGTCGGTTCGATGCCGAAGATGATCTACGTCGAGGCATCACAAGAACAAACTCCAACTTCACCAAGCTTTGAAAACTTGTGAAGTAAACACCCTATACAACTTGGCAAGAGGTAGAGGATGAAGAAATAGGAAGTGGGTAGACTTTAGAATTGGATTTCTCACTCAATTTCACTAGTTGCCATTAATGGCCACTAGCTTTCTTCATGTTGAAGAAGATGAAGAAGAAGAAGAAGATATGATAAGTTAGTTAAAAATGAGATAATTAAATCAATACTTATCATGACTTCAACTATAGTTAAGTGTAGAGAATTAACTTGGGTTAGTTAAATGGTTAGGGTTAAGTATAAGACAAGAATGGAGACAAAGTCAAAACTTCAAGAAAGTTCAACTAAAAACAAAACAAGCAACCATTCATTTATCCTTTTCATTTCCAAAATGAATAAATGAATAAGATAAATGAATAAGTAATTAAGTAGACAAAACCCTAATCATTAACTTAACCATATTTTAATTCTTTACACTTAACCAAATAAGCATGCATCATCAAACATGATACAATCATGTGCACAAAAGTATATCACATATACAACTTGCACAATTCAAGTGAGAAAATCCATTCAAAGTGAACTAATACTAGTTAATGCAAAGTAATATATCAAATACATAATTATACATTAAATCATTAAATCAACACTTGATTTAACGATCCGGTCATATCGTATATAACCGACTAGTATCCAATGTATCGGCTTATCGAATAAATCCTTGATTCGATAACTAGGTTATATCGCATACAACCATTCGACACATTCATCGCGAGAATGAAATACGGTATCACATACACGCATTATTCTCGGTCCCGCACATATCTCATATGCGCTCTTATTTCGTTTCGCTTGAGCCAGGAAACCTCTGTGTAGGACTCTAAAGACTCGTCAATACGCCGGCAGCAGATGATGATCATATCAAACACCCACAAGCCGCAAGCGGTCTGCTAAACGTAACGGCCACCCGGGTATTGAACGATCAGAAGATCAACGAGCAAGCCCGCTCACACTCCTGTGAATCCAACCAGTAACACTTACCGTACAGTCCGGTCTGTTCGTCTGATATGTCGCATATCTCGCCTAGGGGTGGTAAACGTCAGACCCCAATAGCTCGATAAGTCATGCCGACTTGAGGTCCATAACATTCGTAAAACTACTGATAACTCTTACCAGTATATCACAGCAACCCTGGCCAGGGATTTCCTGTTATGGCCAGTCGAGCATAGCACAACATCAACCCCCAATACCGGGAAAGACGAATCCCCTCCTATCGCTCATTGCCTCCATGTGAATCGGGACTGTACCCAAAAACCACCTGTTTGCACAACTCAGTAGAGCCGTGGTAGGGTGGAAATCAAAGCACAGTGGGAGACACACAAGACTCTATGACGATCTCGGGTCAACAGACTAAGCTGTACCAGTGTCACCAGAGAACTGCCATCTGACGTGAGGTATAATACCATCTGGGAGTTCTCGGCGAGTCCGTTCAGTGTACCCAGTCTCCACTGAGCACCCGCATACCATCTTCGATGTCAAACACCAATGGATATGGGATCATCCATCGCCCATCGCATGGGTCGAGAAGATATGCGCTAGTCTACTCTGGAATATCGATGCCCCGTCTCGATATTCCCACGACTAGGAACAATGAAGGATGTACTCATTGACTACCCAGACCCCACTAGTATGATCTGCATCATAGTCCTGGAAGTCGAGTAAACATCCTAAGGGCTTTATCAACATGTAATCAGAGAGACAGAAAGTATACATGTTAAGATAAAGAGCAACCAGATAGCATACTATCATGTCGAGCAAGAAAGTCCTACCTATATATGTCCCAGCATCCACTACAATATGCATCCAATGTACAGTAATGGCCTCTAGGGCATACATATAACTAACAATCTCCACTTGCACTAGGGCCATCTGTAGCAGTGGTTGCAGTATCACATACTCAACCATCCCATAAAGTCTCTCTTTGGGAAAAGGCCTTCGTGAGTGGATCCGTCGTGTTCTCCTCTGAGTCTACTCTCCTAACCTCGATCACCCTGGAGATCAACTATCTCCATGATCAGGTGATGCTGCCTCAGAATATGTCTGGGTCACTGATGGGACCAGGGTTCCAGGGTCGAAGCCACGCTTCCATTGTCATACAATGGCAGGAACCTAGTTCATCTTATGAACCAATGTACACCCAAACTTCCTCTTTGGTAGTATCTTTAATAGCGATGTTACCAGCCTTTATCGTCTAGTTTGCCACGGTATCGAGCTTGGAACTCTTCCAACATACCGTCCCTTTACTGAGGGTAAAGACAGTGCCTGTGACTGACATTCAGTCGTCTTTATCACCCTGGAACACTTCCAGTGATTCTCCCCAGGATCGATTGATACCATCTCACTACAACTAGTGAGTATCCTAACATTCAATTAGATCTATCTCATAGATCCAAAGCTTAGGATTTAGTAGGTATCACTTTGATCCTATATGGAAAATCTTTGTGATAAGCGGAGATTGATCGAGTGTAGCATAGGAAACTCCTTCCCTAACAAGAGTATGTCATCCACGTACTCTACGAGGATCGTCACCATACTCCCTACTGCCTTTTTGTTTATACAAGGTTCATCTACCATTTTGATGATGTCAACTTCTTTGACTAATCCATCAAAACAGATGTTCCAACTCTGCGATGCCTGCTTTATCCTATAAAGCATCTTGCACACGTTTCCGCTGCTCCCACTGACTACGAGGCCCTCTGGCTGCGTTCTTATAGACGTTCTCTTCTAAATCAATATTTAGAAAAGTAGTCATGGCACCCAACCACCAGATATCGTAAGTCATGGTATGTAGCCGTGGCAAGTAGGATCTGGATGGATTTAAACATAGTCCCTGGAAAAGGTTTCATCATTATCCGTGCCTGGTTGATGACGAAAACCTTTAACAAGTCTAGCTTTGAAAGTCTTAACCTTTCCATGTACACCAAGCAATCTTCTCAAGATATACTTGCTCCTGATGGGGATTTAACCCTTCAGTTATAGCAACCAAAGTCCATACTTTGTTGGTGTATATGGATTCCATCTCAGACCGCTAAGCATCCAGCCATTCTTACAGAGTCCCTACTCTTGATGGCCTGCTCGAATCTAGTTGGGTCATCATCTCATGATGCAATCCTCGCTCCCACTGTCATCGAGAAACCGAGGTATCTCTCAGGCAGGCGAGGAACCCTACCAGATCAGCGGAGAGGCTGAGGTTCGTCGGGGACTATAGAATCCTTTGGTTCTGTCAAATCTTCAGCTGTAGTTTCGTATAGCTGGAACCTTTCCAGTTCTACAGAACTAACCTTGCCTTGATCTTGTCCGGATTTTGCTTTTGACATAGGCCGGACAATCCCAAATCTTAACTTACTTAAGAGATGGGTTCTTCCCATACCATATCTCATATGGAGTGGTAGGCACTGATTTGATTCAAACCTAATTCAATAGGTATGCAACTTCTCAAGTGCATAACCCCAAAAGGAAACAGGTAACTCAGTAGTACTCATCATAGAGCACACCTTATCATATAGGGTGTGATTGCCCCGCCCCGATATACCATCGTGCTATGGTGTATACGGAGGAGTAATGCTGAGAGAGAATCTCATTCTCCTTTAGAATAGTCCAGGAATTCTATGCACAAGTATTCTCCTCCCTGATCTTATCATAGGACATAATACTTATACCCGTATTTTGGTTCTCTACTTCTAACTTATATTCTGTGAATATCTCAAAAGGTTCGGACTTATGTTTCAACAGGAATGTATGACTGAATCTTGAGAGATTATCAGAGAATATAATGAAGTATAAAGAACCAGTCCTGGCATGTGTAGACAGGAGACCTTACATACATCATCATGCATCAGTCCCAAGAGTTCTTAGCTCTTTCTCTGTTTCCAATAAACAGAGCTATGGTCATATTATCTTTGTGACATGACTGGCAAGTTTCACAAGATGTAAATTCAAACTGATTTAAATATACATCTAAATGTAACTCCAGCCAGTCGGGTCGCATTGATATGACCTAGTCTACAATGCCTCAAGAAGAATTTGTTCATTTCTGAACTCTTCCTCTTGTGTGTGTTCAGTATACTAGGAACAGTAGTTTGATTTAGAACGTTAATGCTTTTAGATAGCGTGCCTGAACCGATCAACTTTTGATATAGGAAATGTTCAAAACATTATCCATCAATACAAAATTATATCCTTTCTTTACTAATAAAGAGACTGATATGATTTTGTATATCAGGTTCGGTATCTAATAGCATTTGTTCAGAATCAATGTATTCGTAATACAGGGTGACAGTGACCAACAGACTTGGCTGCAACACTTGCCCCGTTTTCTGCCACATGAAACTTATCACCTGTTCTCAGTTTTTCTACCCTCTTGTAGCCCTATGTAACAGATTACATATCAGGGATCCTGATCCGGTATCATATACCCAGGAGGCAGAGGATACTGAGAAACAGTTCTTTATAATGAACACACCCGAAGGAGATGCATCAGCATGCACTTTCTTCGTTTGGGCGGCACGGGAAATCTGGTATTCCCCTATTTCCTGCTCCGTCTTATAACAATTATAAGTTGGAGCGGGACCAACGTTCCCCAGCTCAGTATAACAAGCGGGTTCGGTCAAAATTCCGTATTATTATCTTGATTAAGGCATGATATGGTCGCTACCAGGAGAGAGAGAGAAGAAAACACTCTGCGTGCGCTCTTGCAAGATTAGATTGGTTATGTATTTTATCTAATCAGGATGGCTCCCACTGTTTTTATCAAATCTTCCTTCAAACCCTAAAAGGAAAGACTAGCCGGGATTAATTACACCCTACAAGTTCGCCAATCTTTCAGCCAGGCCAGTGTCGGTACTTTGAGGGAGGTTCCCCGTGCTTTCGCACGAACCTAATTACAGAAAACCTCGTTTTTCCAGAGGCGTAACCCCGTTGATACCTTTCTAGACACCTACTTGATCGGCTAATTGTAAAGTGCAAAACTCTCCCAGGAGTAACAATTACTCGCAGTGGGTATCGGGATCCAACTATCACATAGAAGGTATGCAATCTCATTGCAAGTTTCAACACTTGAAACTCCCGATAAAGGTTTTTACCCCTAGCACCTATGACCTTAACTTTGTTCAACAAATCATAAGTACTAGTCAAGTTCTACCCGTCATTTCGTGATTAATTAGACCCACCCACATGACCCTTAACTAAGGTCAACAAAGTCACGCGACTGTCCTAACTAATCGCATCATATGCGGTGTAGGAAGACATCACTTACCTACCGTACACTGTGCCTTGACTATGGTCAACAAACACAGCACGAATACTAAGTACTCTACTTCCTAAAATGACGGAGGGTTGCGGCTGGTTTTTGTGAAAACCTTTAACGCTTTGAACTTGATCTCGTTGCGGAATCAAATGGTTTTTAAATGGAATGTTTTCGAGGCTTTTCTAGTTTTGCTAAAGGGGTCACTCCCGGTGAAGGGATCGTCGGCCCTTTCCTCGTCGAATGAGATGCGGGATATATCATATATATCACTGTGCAAAGCGGAAACTATAGAAGCGATCAAAGACAAACCGAGGGTTGTAGCATCTGCCAGTTATTGCTAAAGGAGTCACTCCCGGTGAAGGGATCTCGGTCCTTTCCTCATCGAATAAGGTGCAGGATGTTCTATAATGAACACCGCGATGCAAAGCAAGAACTGTAGCTACCTGTTTTATTTTGAAATTCGATTCCACAACATCAATTAGGTTTATTTTCTTTCATTAATCTCATTAATGAATATCCCATCATTTAAGTCCACCTAATCATCACAGATAAATATAACGTACGCTTATGCCATCCGCATTCGCCTCGATGTCCCGTCTGCACCGTTAGGTTAGGTAACTAACGCCAGAGCGAGGCAGGGCTAGCGCGGGTGTAAAACATAAGCAACGTCTATATAATATATCATATATACTATATATAATACCTGTCACAGAACATCACATGATCACAGATAAATCACAGCAGAAGAAACATATGAAATATTGGATATACTAGGACGTCCGTGTTTTCAATACGAGCCAGTATAAAATACGGATTTCACGGTCGTGATGAATAGCCAATCCCACACCCCAAGACCCCTACGAGAGCGGCAAGCAACCCTACCAATTCTAGGGTTAGGAGACCCGGACTCGACTCCTCGAGATGGTCTCCCACTGGACCCCAGAACCCGGTTACTTGTGCTCCCCTCCTTGGGTCTATTCTAGTGTAGAAAAGTAAATAATATACAAATGGTGACAACATCCGCAACCTGGAAGTGCCCCAATGTAACGTTTTGAAAATCGTTTCGGTGAAATTTCGAAAAATCGGTAAAATAAGGGGGTTTTCTGTAAAAAGTCAAAATACAAATATCTTATTATAAAAAATTAAATATACATATTCTAGCTATGTAATTGCTATTATTTGGTGTTTATTGAGCCGCTGGTGAAATTTCAAATTTTCTGAAAAAAATTATTTTATTATTATTTTAAGCCGCCACTAATACATTTAATTAGGGAAAATTACAAATTGGAATGAGTTGAAACAAATTTTGTGCATCATAAAACATTAAATAAAATTTTATCATGTAGTTTTTGGAATGAAATCGTTTGCCAAAACGGTTTAGAAATTATTGAAGAAAAAAGGCTTTTTTTTAGCGTAAATGGATGTTTGGGGTATTGTATTTATCATTTTCCATCACCCCACATCCATACACACACTCACACACCCCGATTTTCCCTCCCCCTTGACTGAATTCAGCAGCCTCCCCCCTCTCTTGTCCCCACTTGTTTTGCAAAAGAAAAGAAAAGAAAAGAAAAGAAAAGAGAATGATAGAAGTAAAAGGTGGACTTTGACTTTTCTTCTCACTTTTTCCACCCCACTCTCTCTCCTCCCTCACCCACCCACAATTTCTGAACGAAATTGTGCAGGCCCAACAGCAGCCTCTCCTTCCTTCTTCTCCTCTCTTTCCATCAAAAAAAAATTTGTCAAAAAAATCAATTAAAACCTCACCGAAATCAAAATCCGACTCCTACCCATTTTCCCTCATCTCCTTTAGCATGGATCTTGGTGCAAGGATTTCAAAATGGAGGTCTAGAATTCAAGTTTGATCATGGTTTGTGAGGTATAACTTTTGACCCATTATTCATTTTTTTGATTTAAATTCCTTAATGAAGCTAATTAGGTGTTAAATTGTGGGTTTAATTGAATGTTTGGAAATTCAATTGGGAATTTTGAATTGAAGCTAGGGTTTGAATTAAATTAGGTTCTTTATCATTAGCTTATGATTGTAATGAGGGGATTAACATGTAATTGAATGCAAAATCTAATTTGGTTACTAGTTGCTAATTTGTTAGTTTAAAAATGGTGATAATTATGCTAAATTGCTAACTAGGTTTTAGAAATTAAATAAAAACGTGGGATTTAAAATCTAGTTAGGATTTTTAGCACATCATTAAGGTTTCCATGAGTGGTTTAACCATTTAATATACGCAAAACCAAGTTTAATTGTAAAATTGTGAATTTTACAATAAAAAGTGTTAAAATTGATATTTTTGCAATCTAGGATTTTGGAAATTATGCAAATTTATGTGATTAAATTATGGAAATGGTTTTTATGACTTATTTAAGTTATTTAATAAGTATTATGGCCGCTAGAATTGTTTAAAGATCGAGTTTTGCACTAAAACGGGTAATTTTGCTTGCTAGTTTTTCGGAAAAACGGCTTTTAAAGTGAATTTGGGGTTTTTATGAGTTTTAACCTAGTTTATATTAAAATTAGTGTGCGTGAATGTGCAAATGAGTGTGATTGGATTTTTCTCGATGGTTTGACTTTTGTACATCGACATCGAGGGTTGATTTGACTATTCTTGCATGCGTAGGCGATAGGTTTGGACCTATGCGTGATACGCGTGCCGATTTGATTTTCGTATGCCGTTTCGATTTCGAATTTAGTTTTAATGCGATACGGTGCGTTATGATATGTAGGTACCCCATGTGGACTTTGAGACGACCAGCAAGCGCGTGGCGACGTCGGCACCGGCGAGCGAGGACCAGGTGAGTAGATTTATATCTACGGGGAGAAGTCGGGTGGATGGCGTATAGCACCCCCGCAGTTCGTGGTGATGTATACGGACACGTATACACACATATATATATTGGTTATATATTGTTTGAGTTATTGATGATAAATATGGATTTTTGGTTTTCTTGGATGATTGAGTGTCGCGAAACCCTAGAGTAGCGGTCGCACCACACTTGCACACACCCACCCATACTTGCATACTTTGTTCTTTCTTTTGTGCTTATTCAGGAATATATAGTTATGTGTACACATAGGTATGGGACTGTGTGTTCACATACGGATTTGAGGATAGTACTTGGGATATATGATGAGTCGATGAGATTTGATTTGAGGCCGTGAGATCGGTGATATAGCGGGGTTCGTATTTGAGATACGACATGACGTTGTAGCGGGTCCTTGACGTAGTTTTTACACACGTGCATGCATACTTAGGCGATATCAGTATTGTACTAGACGTAGATCAGTACCAGATCATAATATTGATAAAGAGGATACCAGGTGAATAGTATGATGAATGTGATATTGACCCGTACCTAGATTTGGGATGCCGTACGACGGATTTACGTACGAGCTATATTGATGATTGATCCGCACTCTTGACTTGGGATGTCTGGTTATGGATATGATATTATTGAGGCGGGATCACCGACTATACATATACATGTATGTATATGTATCGACTCAGATGATAGGTGGTTTCCTTACCTGTAGTCCAGCTTGTTAGCTTAGCCCTTTAGCTTAGTTTAGTTGTTAGATTAGATTCGATTCTTACCTATTTCAAAGCTTACGAATCATGCGTATTTTAAAAGACAGGTCAAGGGATTCTACGGATATTTCAAAAAACGTATCTTTTCTTAAAAACACCGTAGCCCCTATTTTCAAAACCCCATGATTCGTGTTATTTCAAAAGGCACCATTTGTAGGACTTAAATTAGATTAGTGCAGATTAGTTATAGTTGCGTCTAGTATTCAGCTCCCGCTCATTTTTACTGTTCGCTCCGCATCGCATACTTATATTATAATTTCTTATTGCATTATTAATATCATGCTGTTAGGACACCAGCACCATTACCGATGACGCGTATGTACCACGTACACTTACTTGCCGGCTCACACACATCTTCATCGGTAATTGACATGTCACGAACACTTTAGAAAATACTATTTCATTTGACATAGGTTGTTAGCTAATAGTTTAGACATGATATTGGTGTATTTGCCTTATATGCTAGTTAGACATTGTAGTTATTGCCTACTACTTCATGCATGTTATTATTCACTGTTGTGTCGCATTCATGGATTCTCATGCCTATATTCACTGTTTACATGCTATTGATGACTTGGATTCGGATTTCATGAGATTTCTTGGATTTGGAGGAAA
Organism: Agapanthus africanus; assembly: GCA_030015575.1. Taxonomy (NCBI): domain Eukaryota; kingdom Viridiplantae; phylum Streptophyta; class Magnoliopsida; order Asparagales; family Amaryllidaceae; genus Agapanthus; species Agapanthus africanus. The sequence goes on along the minus strand of CM057347.1, from coordinate 69,099,731 downwards.
ACCGCAAAAACATAAATAAACCTTTTCTCCCTTTTAAAATAAAAAGTGCGGTTTTCCCATGATGTATGAGTCGTCCACCATGAGTTTGCTGATGGATTTCGAGACCCGATTCGAGGAGTGGAGGAACCGTTTCGGGTACATGGTGGGCCCGGTATGGTACCCCGGGGCAAGAGGAATGTGGTGTTGACGTTGAGCCTGGTTGGGGAGCACTACCTACCGGTGATATTACCCGACGCATGGAATATCCGGAGGATACCGTCGTGGTCTTGAGATGGATGGTAGGGGCCGGTCTGGACTGACGGCGCCCTAGATATTGAGATTGAGACATTGATATTTCGAGACAGTAAGATTTATGTTTTGTGTCGATGCTAGACACTGTTGATGCTGATTTCATTTATGATACCTTGGTTTAAAAATACGAAGGAAATCTCACTAATTTATGAAAACAGTTTCTTCATTTACATGTATTCTGTTTCATGCATTCATACCCCATTCATATGATATATTGCTACCTGAAGCACTGACACGGGCACATGAGATTATACTCGGGTTAGATATTTACCCTAGCCTTGTTATAGGCTACGTGTTATTCCTATATTTGAGGACATATTATGATCATTGACCTAGGTTGCGTTATTTATGCGATTTCTGTGCGTAGATGTTTTTCTATTCACGAGTTGGCAACTCACCCCCGTTGTGCCCCAGTTTCTTGCAGGTTTGCCGTACAGGTTTCATTACGGCTTGCGGGCTCAGTTTCATTCGGGTGGCTTGCTAGTAGGTGGGTTTTTTTCTTGTATCGTACCCATCATATTACCTTGTATGATATTATTCAGTTGTATCTAGTAAATTCCATCAACTAAACATGTTTTTATTGAGATAGAGACCAGTGTTGTTTATTCTTTCGACCTTAGGGTCGCTCGTTATATTTTTGGTGGTTTTGAGTTTCCTTTTGAGTTTTGATCCTCGCCGTTGGCGTTGTATATTATATTGCTTGTGTAGTTGTGACCGTCGATTGACGAAGAGCTAGCTCCCGCTTGGGGATGCCTTTTTCTTGATTTCGTATACTATTCATGTTGTATCCCGTTTGGGGGCCAGTATTTACAAAGGAGACTCCGCCGAAATTTTCAGTAAATTTTTGATGTTTTAAAAAACCGCATAATTCGGGTTATGCTATTGAAATTACTTGCTTTAAGTTGGTTTTTCCTGCACTCTACTACTTTTCTTGGTTTGGATTTCTGGGTTTTCGGTTTACTTAGATCACGTACGCCTCGAGACTTTCGTAGTTTAAGTGCCGGTCATGTTCCGTACTTTCGGGTCGTGACAAAGTTGGTATCAGAGCGTTAGGTTTTAACCTTCGGAGTGTAGGATGACCCTTGGTTGATGGAATAGGTGACTAAAGTAGAGTGACGTACCGTTGATATGTTCTGCGGCATATTTACGACACGCCACTCCACTTATGAAGCCTTAGGATGTACATTTCCTTGTTCAGTATTATATTCCTTCCTGATCTAGCCTCATCGGTACCAGTTTGGTTTTGCTGCTACGGTTATGGCAGGGAGGGCTACGGCTAGAGTTGCGGTCAGCACAAGCTCGTCACGAACGAGGACTGACCAGGGCATGATTCCGGCGACACCCGATTGTAGAGAGGTGTCTTTTGATTGTGTTTTCACACCATGAGCGTTTGGCGGATCGCCTTTATGAGATTTCTCGGACGTGCCGATCAGTATCAGAGGATTGGGCCACTGGCAGAAGCCAGCCAGATCTTGATGACCGTTGGTGTGTTGCTTACTCATGATGATTGAGGCACTGTTCAGCGTGCAGACGAGTGAGCTAGTTGTTGCTGCGAGTGACGAGATATCGCCCAATATGTTAGAGCTATTGCGGGACGAGTTGTACTAATAGATGCTAGAAGGTCGCTAGTCATCGAGGATGAATGACTAGGACATGTGGATCGTTCGCCTACCCCGATGCGAGGTCATCAGATAGATTGATTTCAGCTGGAGACGACTTCACGCGGAGACGTTGAGAGTCGACAGAGACGATCGAATGTCAGAAACCTATTATTCCAAGTTTAAAGTAGTCGGAAAGACATGCAGGCAATTCTATGGTCCCTCTAGAAGAATGAAACCCTAACTCGACTTAATGACCGTGTGAAATCCTTTGAACCTTTGGGTTTGCGGCAGTTCTACGGCGCCATTAGTGAGGCTTGGGTTTGCCCTTCTACGGCTGGACCACCGATGCTGTGGTATGTACTCGATACTATTAAACTGTGCCCAAGAGGTTGAGCTCTTGGGGGATTATGAGGTTTGACGACTCGGTCGGATGGCTCGACTTAATTCGGATGCTAGGTGGTGAGATGCATTTCTTGGGAGACTCCAGATACGAGGATAGTCGTTGGAGCTCAGTCCATGCAGCCGCGACGAGACGAGTCCAAAGCAGACGACATTAGAGAAAAGTGGAGTAAGAGGTTCGCACCAGATCTAGATGAGATGATGTTCCACTCCGCCGACATCAGAGAGGCGATGCGCATGCCGAGGCATGGTACTTGGACTTACCTTCTAGAAGGAGTCGCGATGAGTATGCAGTCGTTCCAGAGCAAGATGCAGATATAGGAAAGGACGATGACTTCCGGACAGTTGGCAGAGACGAGGCATGGAATAGACCGTGAGCAGGATTCCTTCCAGGACACTGCTGCAATGATACTTGCACCCAGGATCAGATGTGTCACGTACATTCAGAGAGCCAGAGGCCGACGCCAGTGATATGCTGTCTTACGAGTGGTCATGATGATTGACCGGGAGATGACAAGAGACGTGCCAGAACTGGATCATCCCCGTTAGCACACCTGACAGGCCGATGAGCCGATGGACCGAAAGATTGGTAATTCACAGTGAAGACCTTGACCCAGGAGTGATCATTGTTACGCACACCAGCAGGCCAGAGTTCATGATCATCGACGAGACGTCCCACTAGTGACCGCGACAGTTGGCCCAAGATTCTTAGAGGATTCACTTGAGCGGTACTATTCCGCCATTATTGATTTCGATGTTTTGGGTGATTTATTCGCATGATTTGATTTTGATGATTGTGGATTTACGATCCTTGCACAGTGTTGCACTTGATATCGTTTTCGTGCTTTGGTTTCACATATTTGTGATTTTACGGTTTTAGACACTTGAGTTGATTTTGTGCGTATACATGCACACGATTTGGTTCCTGCACTCTGTATAGTTTATATATGCTTGCAGTGCAGTGATACGCCTTTTGTGCACTTAGATGTATTGGACTTTGATTTCGATGGTGATGTTCGATATTTGTTTTGTGCACCTCGTGCACCTGATTTGATTTTGCGCATGTTCGGCGCCTGATATTGGATTTCATGATTTCGTGCATGATGGATGCCCCTGGTTTTGGGTTTTCGCGGATGTTGAGCGCATGTCTTGAGATGCGATTTTGGTGCACACCAGATGCACTAAATCGAGATTTTTCGTGCATGTCAGATGCACCTGATTTTGCTGTCAGGCACACATGTTGCCTACGACAGATGTTTCGTGCACACCCGATGCACTTAGATGTTGTTTCTGTGCGCATGTATGGCACATTCATGGATTTTGATTTCCGTACGCACCAGACGCACGTAGCATTCATGTGCATATTTTGGGGATTGATTTCGTATAGAGCAGTACGTTTTTATGATATTGCTATGTGTTTTCGTACTGAGCAGGACTAGTCAGAGGACAGTACCTGAATATATTTGGCATTCATTTCCTTCAGATATTTATATATATAGATTTGATATTTACATGTATAGTTTCGAGTTATATCATATTGGTTTTATATTGGATTTGACATTTGTGTCTTTACCGTGACTCCGATGATTGCGGGATGCTTGACGGAGTTTTGATTTTGAGTTATCTGCTCATTAATCATGCGCATGTATTGCGCTATGATGCGTTTTATGTACCTGGGATTTCGGAGCCCCGACGGCTTGATGGTTTTGCTTAGATGTTTTTGTATTTGGGAGGAGTTTGAATTTAAATTCGGGGACCGAATTTCTTTAAGGGGGGAAGATTGTAACGTTTTGAAAATCGTTTCGGTGAAATTTCGAAAAATCGGTAAAATAAGGGGGTTTTCTGTAAAAAGTCAAAATACAAATATCTTATTATAAAAAATTAAATATACATATTCTAGCTATGTAATTGCTATTATTTGGTGTTTATTGAGCCGCTGGTGAAATTTCAAATTTTCTGAAAAAAATTATTTTATTATTATTTTAAGCCGCCACTAATACATTTAATTAGGGAAAATTACAAATTGGAATGAGTTGAAACAAATTTTGTGCTTCATAAAACATTAAATAAAATTTTATCATGTGGTTTTTGGAATGAAATCGTTTGCCAAAACGGTTTAGAAATTATTGAAGAAAAAAGGCTTTTTTTTAGCGTAAATGGATGTTTGGGGTATTGTATTTATCATTTTCCATCACCCCACATCTATACACACACTCACACACCCCGATTTTCCCTCCCCCTTGACTGAATTCAGCAGCCCCCCCTCTCTTGTCCCCACTTGTTTTGCAAAAGAAAAGAAAAGAAAAGAAAAGAGAATGATAGAAGTAAAAGGTGGACTTTGACTTTTCTTCTCACTTTTTCCACCCCACTCTCTCTCCTCCCTCACCCACCCACAATTTCTGAACGAAATTGTGCAGGCCCAACAGCAGCCCCCCCTTCCTTCTTCTCCTCTCTTTCCATCAAAAAAAAAATTGTCAAAAAAATCAATTAAAACCTCACCGAAATCAAAATCTGACTCCTACCCATTTTCCTTCATCTCCTTTAGCATGGATCTTGGTGCAAGGATTTCAAAATGGAGGTCTAGAATTCAAGTTTGATCATGGTTTGTGAGGTATAACTTTTGACCCATTATTCATTTTTTTGATTTAAATTCCTTAATGAAGCTAATTAGGTGTTAAATTGTGGGTTTAATTGAATGTTTGGAAATTCAATTGGGAATTTTGAATTGAAGCTAGGGTTTGAATTAATTTAGGTTCTTTATCATTAGCTTATGATTGTAATGAGGGGATTAACATGTAATTGAATGAAAAATCTAATTTGGTTACTAGTTGCTAATTTGTTAGTTTAAAAATGGTGATAATTATGCTAAATTGCTAACTAGGTTTTAGAAATTAAATAAAAACGTGGGATTTAAAATCTAGTTAGGATTTTTAGCACATCATTAAGGTTTCCATGAGTGGTTTAACCATTTAATATATGCAAAACCAAGTTTAATTGTAAAATTGTGAATTTTACAATAAAAAGTGTTAAAATTGATATTTTTGCAATCTAGGATTTTGGAAATTATGCAAATTTATGTGATTAAATTATGGAAATGGTTTTTATGACTTATTTAAGTTATTTAATAAGTATTATGGCCGCTAGAATTGTTTAAACATCGAGTTTTGCACTAAAACGGGTAATTTTGCTTTCTAGTTTTTTGGAAAAACGGCTTTTAAAGTGAATTTGGGGTTTTTGTGAGTTTTAACCTAGTTTATATTAAAATTAGTGTGCGTGAATGTGCAAATGAGTGTGATTGGATTTTTCTCGATGGTTTGACGTTTGTACATCGACATCGAGGGTTGATTTGACTATTCTTGCATGCGTAGGCGATAGGTTTGGACCTATGCGTGATACGCGTGCCGATTTGATTTTCGTATGCCGTTTCGATTTCGAATTTAGTTTTAATGCGATACGGTGCGTTATGATATGTAGGTACCCCATGTGGACTTTGAGACGACCAGCAAGCGCGTGGCGACGTCGGCACCGGCGAGCGAGGACCAGGTGAGTAGATTTATATCTACGGGGAGAAGTCGGGTGGATGGCGTATAGCACCCCCGCAGTTCGTGGCGATGTATACGGACACGTATACACACATATATATATTGGTTATATATTGTTTGAGTTATTGATGATAAATATGGATTTTTGGTTTTCTTGGATGATTGAGTGTCGCGAAACCCTAGAGTAGCGGTCGCACCACACTTGCACACACCCACCCATACTTGCATACTTTGTTCTTTCTTTTGTGCTTATTCAGGAATATATAGTTATGTGTACACATAGGTATGGGACTGTGTGTTCACATACGGATTTGAGGATAGTACTTGGGATTTATGATGAGTCGATGAGATTTGATTTGAGGCCGTGTGATCGGTGATATAGCGGGGTTCGTATTTGAGATACGACATGACGTTGTAGCGGGTCCTTGACGTAGTTTTTACACACGTGCATGCATACTTAGGCGATATCAGTATTGTACTAGACGTAGATCAGTACCAGATCATAATATTGATAAAGAGGATACCAGGTGAATAGTATGATGAATGTGATATTGACCCGTACCTAGATTTGGGATGCCGTACGACGGATTTACGTACGAGCTATATTGATGATTGATCCGCACTCTTGACTTGGGATGTCTGGTTATGGATATGATATTATTGAGGCGGGATCACCGACTATACATATACATGTATGTATATGTATCGACTCAGATGATCGGTGGTTTCCTTACCTGTAGTCCAGCTTGTTAGCTTAGCCCTTTAGCTTAGTTTAGTTGTTAGATTAGATTCGATTCTTACCTATTTCAAAGCTTACGAATCATGCGTATTTTAAAAGACAGGTCAAGGGATTCTACGGATATTTCAAAAAACGTATCTTTTCTTAAAAACACCGTAGCCCCTATTTTCAAAACCCCATGATTCGTGTTATTTCAAAAGGCACCATTTGTAGGACTTAAATTAGATTAGTGCAGATTAGTTATAGTTGCGTCTAGTATTCAGCTCCCGCTCATTTTTACTGTTCGCTCCGCATCGCATACTTATATTATAATTTCTTATTGCATTATTAATATCATGCTGTTAGGACACCAGCACCATTACCGATGACGCGTATGTACCACGTACACTTACTTGCCGGCTCACACACATCTTCATCGGTAATTGACATGTCACGAACACTTTAGAAAATACTATTTCATTTGACATAGGTTGTTAGCTAATAGTTTAGACATGATATTGGTGTACTTGCCTTATATGCTAGTTAGACATTGTAGTTATTGCCTACTACTTCATGCATGTTATTATTCACTGTTGTGTCGCATTCATGGATTCTCATGCCTATATTCACTGTTTACATGCTATTGATGACTTGGATTCGGATTTCATGAGATTTCTTAGATTTGGAGGAAAACCGCCAAAACATAAATAAACCTTTTCTCCCTTTTAAAATAAAAAATGCGGTTTTCCCATGATGTATGAGTCGTCCACCATGAGTTTGCTGATGGATTTCGAGACCCGATTCGAGGAGTGGAGGAACCGTTTTGGGTACATGGTGGGCCCGGTATGGTACCCCGGGGCAAGAGGAATGTGGTGTTGACGTTGAGCCTGGTTGGGGAGCACTACCTACCGGTGATATTACCCGACGCATGGAATATCCGGAGGATACCGTCGTGGTCTTGAGATGGATGGTAGGGGCCGGTCTGGACTGACGGCGCCCTAGATATTGAGATTGAGACATTGATATTTCGAGACAGTAAGATTTATGTTTTGTGTCGATGCTAGACACTGTTGATGCTGATTTCATTTATGATACCTTGGTTTAAAAATACGAAGGAAATCTCACTAATTTATGAAAACAGTTTCTTCATTTACATGTATTCTGTTTCATGCATTCATACCCCATTCATATGATATATTGCTACCTGAGGCACTGACACGGGCACATGAGATTATACTCGGGTTAGATATTTACCCTAGCCTTGTTATAGGCTACGTGTTATTCCTATATTTGAGGACATATTATGATCATTGACCTAGGTTGCGTTATTTATGCGATTTCTGTGCGTAGATGTTTTTCTATTCACGAGTTGGCAACTCACCCCCGTTGTGCCCCAGTTTCTTGCAGGTTTGCCGTACAGGTTTCATTACGGCTTGCGGGCTCAGTTTCATTCGGGTGGCTTGCTAGTAGGTGGGTTTTTTTCTTGTATCGTACCCATCATATTACCTTGTATGATATTATTCAGTTGTATCTAGTAAATTCCATCAACTAAACATGTTTTTATTGAGATAGAGACCAGTGTTGTTTATTCTTTCGACCTTAGGGTCGCTCGTTATATTTTTGGTGGTTTTGAGTTTCCTTTTGAGTTTTGATCCTCGCCGTTGGCGTTGTATATTATATTGCTTGTGTGGTTGTGACCGTCGATTGACGAAGAGCTAGCTCCCGCTTGGGGATGCCTTTTTCTTGATTTCGTATACTATTCATGTTGTATCCCGTTTGGGGGCCAGTATTTACAAAGGAGACTCTGCCGAAATTTTCAGTAAATTTTTAATGTTTTAAAAAACCGCATAATTCGGCTTATGCTATTGAAATTACTTGCTTTAAGTTGGTTTTTCCTGCACTCTACTACTTTTCTTGGTTTGGATTTCTGGGTTTTCGGTTTACTTAGATCACGTACGCCTCGAGACGTTCGTAGTTTAAGTGCCGGTCATGTTCCGTACTTTCGGGTCGTGACACCCAATAAAAGAATATTACATACAAGTTTTTACATGAATGAAAATGAAAAACACTCATCTCACATAAAAAAACCCCGGCTATTCAAACACGACGATCCAATATAACATATCCAGCAACACATAACATCTCATGTCATCAACGTAAGTAAATATGCGCATCCCAATTGTCGTTGACATATAGCAACGAAACCGGCGATATCACATATTACACTTACGGTCACAGAAAAGAAAGTGTAAAACTACAACAGTTGGAATCCACAACCACCTCAGACATCGCATGCCTGACCAAATGAATTCTTTAGACATCGCATGCCTAACAATTATAAACCCCGCATTTTAGTCTCATTATCGAAAACACTTTTCAATATCAAGTCGGGCAATTCAACAAGATTCCCGACATTCTGATCGAATGCTCGTCGCAAACTTTAGTAGACGGCCGCACCCCCGAAACCGTCGACGAAGTGCACCAAGGCGGAACACCGCTACCGCGAGCACCCGAACGGATGCTTTCGGCGATGGGGTTCTCCTACAGTCACTTGGTCGGGGCAATGGAGTGAGACTGTCTATTAAGTTTACCCGGCGAGTATCCGCGTACGCTACGTGATTGCTACGGACTTTTGATCACATCAAAATTCCATGGCAACCGATCAAGTGAGACTAAACTGCTATGTTTATAACATTCATTCAGTTATCTCATAACTACTTGTGAATTCCAATTATTGTATCGCATCCCGGATAAATAGAAAATGCTAAACTTTCCGATCGAACAATCGAACACCCAAGTTTTCCCGAAACAGCTCAACACATGAAATAAGTCTAACAGCATTCAGTTCGTGCCTCAGTAGCAACGGTCCAGCCGTAGAAGGGTCAAGCCAACGCCTCACATGTGGCACGCCGTACTGCCCCAAACCCGAAGGTTCAAAGGGCAGTTCAAGACGGTCACATAATCGAGTTAAGGTTTGTTGTCTTCTAGAGGGACCATCGCGTTACTTGCACTACTTAGAACGTCGTTAAACTACGGAAAAATCCAACACTTGGAAATTTCCCGACAGGGGAAAAGTTGGGTATTTATATCCGGTCGAACTTTTTAACATATTGTAAAATATCCGGAAAGCCACATAGACAAAATCTGATAATCCGATCGAACAATCGAATCCCCAAAACACTCCAGAAAATTCAACTCATGAATAAATTCTAAAAATTCCCAGAAAACTCAGCACAATTTATCAGGAATTACTGTGCATCTATTTAGGGCTGACGTCACATAAATGCCGCGGAACCGCCGCAGAAGCCAGGCTTCTGCCGCGGTTCCGCCGCACTCTTCACTGTTCACCAAAAATATTTTGCACCGTAATTCTTAATTTTCCCTGCTGAATTTTTTAGTAATTTTTAATTCAGAAAAATCCAGATATTTCAAAAATGTCCAGAGAGTGGGTCGGATTAGGGTTTCGGGGTTTGTTCGGATTTCAAATTTCGTCTAGACTTCGCCTAAGGCTCTAGCTAGGCTCTGATACCACTGTAGGGTTCCTAGGCACCCTAGTGAGGTCTCACAAGTGATCGAACATGCAAATTTCTAAAAATTACGGTGCCGAGAAAACCTAGAACGGATCGTTAACTAGATATTTAGGCAAAGCAAGCAAGTAATCGAATTAAATGCTAGGGGAAAGTGACTACAACCTTTGTAGATCCAGTCCACCACTTCGTGAGCTCCACGATGATCTCCCTCCGCTGTCCAAATCGAACTCACGACTCTAGCATTGGCATCATCGAAGAATGGGCGGGCTTGATCGTCGGTTCGATGCCGAAGATGATCTACGTCGAGGCATCACAAGAACAAACTCCAACTTCACCAAGCTTTGAAAACTTATGAAGTAAACACCCTATACAACTTGGCAAGAGGTAGAGGATGAAGAAATAGGAAGTGGGTAGACTTTAGAATTGGATTTCTCACTCAATTTCACTAGTTGCCATTAATGGCCACTAGCTTTCTTCATGTTGAAGAAGATGAAGAAGAAAAAGAAGATATGATAAGTTAGTTAAAAATGAGATAATTAAATCAATACTTATCATGACTTCAACTATAGTTAAGTGTAGAGAATTAACTTGGGTTAGTTAAATGGTTAGGGTTAAGTATAAGACAAGAATGGAGACAAAGTCAAAACTTCAAGAAAGTTCAACTAAAAACAAAACAAGCAACCATTCATTTATCCTTTTCATTTCCAAAATGAATAAATGAATAAGATAAATGAATAAGTAATTAAGTAAACAAAACCCTAATCATTAACTTAACCATAGTTTAATTCTTTACACTTAACCAAATAATCATGCATCATCAAACATGATACAATCATGTGCACAAAAGTATATCACATATACAACTTGCACAATTCAAGTGAGAAAATCCATTCAAAGTGAACTAATACTAGTTAATGCAAAGTAATATATCAAATACATAATTATACATTAAATCATTAAATCAACACTTGATTTAACGATCCGGTCATATCATATATAACCGACTAGTATCCAATGTATCGGCTTATCGAATAAATCCTTGATTCGATAACTAGGTTATATCGCATACAACCATTCGACACATTCATCGCGAGAATGAAATACGGTATCACATACACGCATTATTCTCGGTCCCGCACATATCTCATATGCGCTCCTATTTCGTTTCGCTTGAGCCAGGAAACCTCTGTGTAGGACTCTAAAGACTCGTCAATACGCCGGCAGCAGATGATGATCATATCAAACACCCTCAAGCCGCAAGCGGCCTGCTAAACGTAACGGCCACCCGGGTATTGAGCGATCAGAAGATCGACGAGCAAGCCCGCTCATACTCCTGTGAATCCAACCAGTAACACTTACCGTACAGTCCGGTCTGTTCGTCTGATATGTCGCATATCTCGCCTAGGAGTGGTAAACGTCATACCCCAATAGCTCGATAAGTCATGCCGACTTGAGGTCCATAACATTCGTGAAACTAATGATAACTCTTACCAGTATATCACAGCAACCCTGGTCAGGGATTTCCTGTTATGGCCAGTCGAGCATAGCACAACATCAACCCCCAATACCGGGAGAGACGAATCCCCTCCTATCGCTCATTGCCTCCATGTGAATCGGGACTGTACCCAAAAACCACCTGTTTGCACAACTCAATAGAGCCGTGGTAGGGTGGAAATCAAAGCACAGTGGGAGACACACAAGACTCTATGACGATCTCGGGTCAACAGACTAAGCTGTACCAGTGTCACCAGAGAACTGCCATCTGACGTGAGGTATAATACCATCTGGGAGTTCTCGGCGAGTCCGTTCAGTGTACTTAGTCTCCACTGAGCACCCGCATACCATCTTCGATGTCAAACACCAATGGATATGGGATCATCCATCGCCCATCGCATGGGTCGAGAAGATATGCGCTAGTCTACTCTGGAATATCGATGCCCCGTTTCGATATTCCCATGACTAGGAACAATGAAGGATGTACTCATTGACTACCCAGGCCCCACTAGTATGATCTGCATCATAGTCTTGGAAGTCGAGTAAACATCCTGAGGGCTTTATCAACATGTAATCAGAGAGACAGAAAGTATACATGTTAAGATAAAGAGCAACCAGATAGCATACTATCATGTCGAGCAAGAAAGTCCTACCTATATATGTCCCAGCATCCACTACAATATACATCCAATGTACAGTAATGGCTTCTAGGGCATACATATAACTAACAGTGTGAGTATCAAGACCGGACATCGATACTCCGGAGTAGACTAGTGTATACTTATCGAGACCCCGACGAGAGGCGGTGGCCGGTCTCACAAGTCATTGGTGTCAGTTAGTCACCTAAGATAGTATACAGGTGCTCATTGGGTTATGAGTACACTGGACGGACTCACCGGAAAAATGCTAATTGGTATTATACCTATTGTCAGATAGCAGTTCCCATGTGACATGAGTACATGTTAGTCTGTCGACCTGAGATCGTCATTTGTCTCGTGTGAGTTCCCACTGTGCTTTGATTATTACCCAACCACGGATCAAAGGAGTCATGCAAACAGGTTTTAGTTGGGTCCAATCCCGAGCCACATGGAGGCAGTGAGCGGATCGTCGGGGATTCGTCTCTCTCGGTATTGGGGGTTGATGTCGCATTGTGCACGGGTGGCCATCACCAGAAATCCTTGGCCGAGGTGGATGAGAATTACTGATTTGGATCAGTAGATTCTCAGTAGGCGATGGGCTTCATACAGACACGAAATATCGCATTATTAGGGGTCTGGTTTTATCTACCCCAAGACCCGATATGCGATACTCTTAGACGAACAGACCGGACTGTATGGAGATTATCACTGACAGGCTTAGTAGGGGTTTGGATGAGTTTGCTCGTCGGCCTTCCTTTCGCTCAATACCTAGGTAGCCATTACATACAATTAGTGCCGCTGACATGCTTATGGTTAAATCCACTGCCAGCGTATTGATGAGTCTTTAGAGTCCCACACAGAGGGTTTCCCTGGTTCTGGCGAAACGATGTAGTATCCGTATTGGATACGTGCAGAGTTCAAATCGATTGATTGTACTATGTACCTGGACTTTCGATCAGACAGTTGATAATACTAGCCGTCTCGGGTTTGAGCCGGATTATTAAATCAGGTATTGATTTAATAATTAATGTATATGTATTTCTATATGTATATTCTAGTATTATTTTCTTTGTGTTTTTCTATCTGTACGAGAATTCATGTTTCGGTATGAATACATGTATGTATATACAGTATAATGTAATCCGTATTTTTTACAGATAACATTCTAGAAGGTGGACACCTCATTTTAGTTTGACCATTTATTTTTAAATGGATAAATGAAGTGGCATTGATTTGATGAAGTATGGTGAGGACCATGCTTGCATAGTATGCACAAATGAATTCTTAATTCATTTATGCATACTATTCAAGTATGGGCACATTTTAAAAATGTAAGATATTGTTTTACAAAACCAAGCATGCTCATTTTCTCTCTCCATGGTTAGCTTATTATTTTTTGAGATGGTTCTTTCTCTTGATCTTTCCATCTTATCCTCACCATTTTGTGCTTCACTCCTCTCTTGAGTTTCATGTTTTGCTCCACTTTCATCTTCCACATCCTCTCAACCATCTCATGTGTTGAGAATCATGGGAGGAGGTGAGATGAGATAGATTAACACTTAGTTCACTCATTACATCCTAGGCTTTCTAGATTAGCAACCTAGAAACCCTAGTTGCTTCACTTGCATCCTTTGATATGGAGTTAGAGCCATGACTACATCCCTCGGGTGGATCATCTTCAATAGAGGAAGTCCGGCGTCCAAGTTCGTTCGAGCACGCCTCAAGGAGCTTAGGAAGGTGATGGAAGACCGAAGGACATAGTTCTTTTGGTATAACACTTCTAACCCTTTAGTTTAGCTTCTTTAGTTTGCTAGTATAGCTTTATGGTTTAGATCTTGGGCGGGTTTTGTTTGCACCAAAAATATTAAATGCCAGTTTTTGTTCCGCATCGGCCACGGTAGATGGCCAGGGCGCTGGCAAAACCCATCAATATTAATAATTACCTTTTTCATTTCGTAGACGCATTAAACGCCGTAGAAATATCTACTTGGATTTGATTATCAATATCATTCTTAACCCACGTAACTGCGCGCTCATCTGAAGACAACCCGTTTACGGAGATAGATGGTTGGAGCACTCTAAGTCTTTTATCTTGTTCTTCCTCATCACTGTGATCCATGCGATTTTTGAATTGTGGATCATTATAAATATCTCTAGGTTTCCATCGGCATACAACACTCCATCCCGGATGTTTCAAGAACTTTGAGTAGTATACTTGAAATGCTTGTTGCGAAAATATAAATGGATCGTCCTCAGAGAAAAATCGACGTGTGTTTACACTAGTCAATCAATATTCATCATTCCAAGTCCCAAGATTGTCTCTCCACCTATCAGTTGCGGTTCGTGTATCATACCAAATACACTAAAATATATAAAATGGTTCTGCTCATCTGGGATATTGGATACCAAGTATGGAATCTAAGTACCCATAATAAATCACACCATCCGAGCTAACGGTCGTAATCCCACTATTCTGGGTGGTTCGAGATTCTTCTATGTCCTTAACTTCAAATTTGTAAACAAAGACATGGAATCCTTTGTTGTATGCAGGCTAGGGAACTGAGCTAGACATCTCGAGTCTTTCTCTAATGATACAAACATGTTTGGATCTTGGATCTAACAAAACAAATTATGCGGCAATTATATAATGATATAAATTTAGATTAAGACTAGTCACAAAAACATAAGATTCGAACATCTTACATGATGTGGAAACCAGTGGCAAAAATTGTCCAGATGATATTTTTCCAATCGTCAGGGTTCCAATCAGGATGCCGACCACATACTTCATTCTCATGAACTCTGTTCTAAACATTAAATTTGGACATCAACATTATATTATTTCACACACACACACACACACACACATACACACACACACACACACACACAAAGAACAATTAATGCAAAACAGACTTACTCTCTAACTTCATCAAGACATGTGCTATTGAGGAGGATAAACCAATGTTTCGATAAACATGGGTTCCATTTTCTTATAATATGTTTTACCGTATGGTCCATCCTGAATTCTCCGAGGCCTGTTAAGATTCGTCTCAGTATCTTCGTCCAGATAGCGGGAACAAAATGCGGTTACTTCATCTAGGAGATAACCTTCCATAACAGAACCCTCTGGTCGATTTCTATTACGTATATAATTTTTTAGAGTATAGAGATACCTAAACAAACTTATGTTAACTAAAGAAATACAAGCATAGATAGCAAAAATATATCGATTGCGTGAACTGAAAAATTCAAGGTACCAATAGATGGGATACATCCATCTATATTGTACCGGTCCGGAAAGCTTAGCCTCGGTTGCAAGATGAATCGTCAGGTACATTATGATATCAAAGAACGAAGGCGAGAAAATCCACTCAAGCTTGCACAGTACCAAGAGAATGGCATTTTCTAGCTTCTCTAGCGCCACAACCTCAATTATTTTAAACCATAATTCCATAAAGAAGCAGCAAAGTTCGTTGATTACTAGACCAACTGATTCAGAAAGGGAAGTCCTAAAAGATAATGGAAGAAGGTGCTCCATAATAATATGGTGATCATAACTTTTCAGCCCATCGATATTACCTTTCACAATCTTTATCTTCTTACTAATTGATACTGAGAAACTTGTGGGAACTTTCAAATCTTGTAACACGTGCAGAAACCTTTTCTTCTATACTTATGACATATGATACGCGGCATTGAGAAGTACAAACTTACCTGGTTTACCCACTATTCGTTTAGAATGCAAATCGCTTCTAATTTCCCAGTCCTGAAGATCCATCCGAGTACGGAGGCCGTCTTTCAATTTTCTAACTTTATAAAGAAGCAAGTTAAGTACGTGTTCGGATACTCCCTTCTCAATGTGCATGACGTCCAGATTATTAGATCTAGTTCCCTTAAGGCAATTATTGTAATTGCAGGCAGGCGATTAAGATAATTGAAGGAGGACCCATACATGTCGATTAGTCTTATTCGAGATGATAATATGTTATCTAGTTTTTCTTTATCATTAATGTATATACATTTTACTGGTTATTACGTGTCGCTAATACATAATGATAAAGCCCATAGGATTCTTTCTTGACTGCCTGCATTATGATGGCGATCATATACGTGGGAGCAGGGTAGTCCATAAGCATATTCTTAAATATCCCTAGTCGAGAGAGTATCGATACTGGGCATCAATACTCCGGAGTAGAATAGTGTATATGTTTCTAGACCCTGACAAGGGGAGGTGGCCGATCTCACAAGCCATTGTAGTTTTGGCACCTCAAATTGTATACAGTTGCTCATTGGAGGTGAGTACATCGGACGGACTCGTACCTATCGTCAGATAGCAGTTCTCAGATGACATGAGTACATGGTAGTCTTTAGACCTGAGATCGTCATTTTTCTCATGTGAGTTCCCACTATAATTATAATACTACCCTACCATGGCTCAAATAAGTCATGCAAACATGTTTTAGTTGGGCACAGTTCGGAGCCACATGGATGCAGTGAGCGATTGTCAGGGATTCGTCTCTCCCGGTATTAGGAATCGATATCGCTCGGTGTTCGGTTAGCTATCACCATAAATCCTTAGCCAAAGTGGATGGGATTTACTGATGGGAGATCAGTAGTTTCTTAGTGGGTGATAAGCTTGACACCGGCACAACTTATCGGGTTATTAGGGGTCTAATGTTATCCACCACCTAGACCCAGTATGTGATACTCTTAGAAGAATATGTTAGGTTATACCAGCACCTTGGCCATCAACCGTGACCGTTTGCGGAACAAAAATTTTCAAAATCGGGGCTAGAACAACCCTATAACTCGGATCTACTATAAACCTAAAGCTAGCAAACTAAAGAGGAGTTTAGAATGGTTATACCGAATGATCCGAGTCCTTTGGTCTTCAACCATCTTCCTAAGCTCTTAGAGGCCTAAAAGTCTACCCTAGCACCACCATGGGGTCCAAGTGGAATCAAGAATGCCAAATTCAAATTTTTATGGCGCTAAGCTAGACTATCCAAGATCACTGCTAGAATATTAGGGTTTGCTATAAAGAAAACAATATGAAATGAAAGACAGCTATACCCTCGTAGATCGAGCCCTTCACTTCACATGCTCCGTGTAGTAGTCCCGCGACTCCACTAGGCTCAACTTGAGGCTTTGGACGAGCATCCTCCGATGACCTTCGTGCCGAAGATGATCCATGCGAAGTCCCTCCACCTCAAGCTACCTCTACACTACACACATTAGCGTAGTAAACAAGCTACACTCGATCGCTAGTCAAGTGTAGGATAGTGAAGTAAGGGATGTTAAAAGCTCACAAGTTTGTGTTCAAGCTTCATGGTTCACATCACATATGAGGTTTGATGCTTGAACTATAGCAATTTAGGAAGAAGAAGAAGCTAGAGAGAAACCATGGGAGCAACACAAGAAAATGGGTAAGTGTTGAGAATGAGCTCTAGAATGAATGGCAACCCTTGACCCCCACTCATTCAAGCATGGAATTTTGCAATATAAAATTGCAACCATGCTTGAATAGTGAGTCAAGATGAATAAACAAATATAAATCCCATACTTGCAACCATGCTCTCATTTTCCACCTCATTTCTATTTTCACAAAATAGAATTTTATGATATATATATATATATATATATATATATATATATATTATGAAGAATAATTAGTGAGCTAATGATATTAGTTAAGATATAATTATATCACATATAATGCATATCACATTATTAAATCAACACTTGATTTAATAATCTTGTTATATCACATATGACCGACTAATATCATTTATCTGTATATCACATTATCAAATCAAAACTTGATTCGACAATCTGGTTATATCACATATAATCGAACCGATAACAGATAACTATCGGATTACAATACGGTATCACATACACGTATTTAATCAGGCCCACACACATATCACATATGTGTCTTACTTTGTTTCGCTTGAACCAGGGAACTTCTGTGTGGGACTTTAAAGACTCTTCAATACACCAGCAGTAGGTGATGATCACATCAGTCACCTATAAGCCATCAGCGGTACTAGCTGGACGTAACGGCTACCCGGGTATTGAGCGATATGAAGATCAACAAGCAAGCTTGTCTATAGTCTCCATGAAGCCTATCAGTAACACTACCGTACAGTCCGGTCTTTTAGTCGGATATGTCGCACATCTTGTTATATCACATATGACCGACTAATATCATTTATCTGTATATCACATTATCAAATCAACACTTGATTCGACAATCTGGTTATATCACATATAATCGAACCGATAACAGATAACTACCGGATTACAATACGGTATCACATACACATATTTAATCAGGCCCACACACATATCATATATGTGTCTTACTTTATTTCGCTTGAACCAGGGAACTTCTGTGTAGGACTTTAAAGACTCTTCAATACGCCAGCAGTAGGTGATGATCACATCAGTCACCTACAAGCCGTCAGCGGTACTAGCTGGACGTAATGGCTACCCGGGTATTGAGCGATATGAAGATCAACAAGCAAGCTTGTCTATAGTCTCCATGAAGCCTATCAGTAACACTACCATACAGTCCGGTCTCTTAGTCGGATATGTCGCATATCTGTCACGCCACATCCCCAATACAGAGAGTTTTGTCCGCTCTTGCCGAAGCCGCACGGTTTTGTCCTTCGGAGCGAACCGGACCTGACCAGGGGCCACTTCCCATGAGGTCACCCATCCTAAGACTTCCCTGGCCCCAGCACGCTTAACTACGGAGTTCTCAAACTCCTGTAGTGCCAGTTCACTTAAAAGGCGTCTCTGTATTGAAGAGTAGTATCATTCCATTTATAGTACAGATCTGTCCTCTTTCGGAATGTATTCCAAAGATTCCCCATTGTTTTATAGTGGGTCCCCATGCTTATCTGGTATATATGGGTATACCGGATAATACCTGGGGTATTACATTCTCCCCCACTTAGAACAATGGTTCGTCCTCGAACCACAAACCTACTATTGAGGAACCAGCTCTAATACCATTCTGTCACGCCCCACCACCAATACAGAGAGTATTGTCCGCTCTGGCTGAGACCACACGGTTTTTTCCTTCGGAGCGAACCGGACCCGACCAGGAGCCACTTCCCAGAAGGTCACCCATCCCAGGACTTCCCTAGCCCCAGCACGCTTAACTACGGAGTTCTCAAACTCCTGTAGTGCCAGTTCACTTAAAAGGCGCCTCTGTATTGAAAAGTAGTATCATTCCATTTATAGTACAGATCTGTCCTCTTTCGGAATGTATTCCGAAAATTCCCCATTGTTTTATAGTGGGTCCCCATGCTTATCTGGTATATATGGGTATACCGGATAATACCTGGGGTAAACTTTGTCACGACCCGAAATAGAACGTGACTGGCACTTGAATCATATGAAGTCTATAGGACCCCATCTAATTCAAGTAAGCCAAAAATCCCAGAAGTCTAAACCATTTTAAAGAAGAAGTGAAGAAAACTTATCTTTAAAGCAAATGGTTTTAATAACATAAGCCGAAGTATTGCGTTTTAAAATCTCAAGTCTTTTCTGAAAATTTTGGCAGAGTTTCCTTTGTAAATACTGGCCCTAAACGGGGTACAACATGAATAATATATACATCAATGATAAAGGGCATCCCCAAGCGGGGGCTAGCTCTTCGTCAATCGACGGTCACAACCACGCAAGAAATATAATATACAACGCCGAAGGGCGGGGATCAAAACTCAAAAGGAAACTCAAAAATCAACATGAAAACCATAATAATACAACGCGCGACTCTAAGGTCGAAATAATATACAACTGGTGTCTAAGTCTGAAATAATTATACAAGTTTGGTTGATGGAGTTACTAGATACAACTGAAAATAAATAAAAGGTACAAGGGTGGCCACGATGCGAGTGGACCCACTTACCAAAGCAATCACCCGGAATGGAAGCAGTGTGCCAGAAAGCCGCAGCGAACCTGTACGGCAAAACCTGCAAGAAACTGTGGCACAACGGGGGTGAGTTGCCAACTCGTGAGTAGAAAATATCACAGAGCAGAAATCACATGTATGACTCAATCCTAAGTCAATACGATCAGTAATATATATAACCTCAAAATGATAAAGTCTGAAGCATGATAAGGTAGCAAGGGTAAACATATATACATAGGTGCAATACCATGTGCTCGTGTCAGTGCCTCAGGTAGCAACATATCATAAATATGAGGTATGAATGCGGTATAATGAAAACAGAATATATCATGAATTAGAAAGCTGTTTTCTTAATATAGTGAGATTTCTGTATAAACATTTAAGTATTATCAATGAAATCATTAGAAAATCAGTGTCAAGTATCGACATAAATATATACCTTAATATCTCAGGCTCCGGTTATCCGGACTGGCCTGTATCATCAAATCTCAATATCTCAGGCTCCGGCTATCCGGACTGGCCTGTATCATAAATCTCAATAAAATCACCGGTCAGCAATGCTCCCCTGTCACAGGTTCAACGCCATTCTCTGCGATCTTCTCGCCTCGGGGTAACGCACCGGGTCCACCATGCACCCACAGACGGTTCATCTCCTTCTCGAATCGGGTGTATGATATCGCTCAAGAGCCGAGAAAACTCATGGTGGGCATATCACAATCGTAACATGAGAAAACCGCTCTTTTATCTTTTAAGATGATAATTGAGTTTAATAAATCTTGCGGTTTCTCCAAATCCAGAAATCTCATGGAAATCCGAAATATCAACCATCAAAGTAAATAAAGAATGAATTACAAAATATTGGGCTCCGGCAATCCGGACTGGCCCTAATAATAATGCATGACAATGGATATGTAGATATGCATGAAAATCACAGTAATAGATGCAATGTCTAAGCTATCATATAAAAGCGAGCGCATTAGCACCATGTTGAAACTATCAGCTAACACTTATACTAATGAATAGTATTTTCTAAGGTGTACGTGAAATGGCAATTACCGATGATGATGTGTGTGAGCCGGCAAGCAGGTGTATGTGGAACATACGCATCATCGGTAATGGTGCCGGTGTCATGACAGCATGGTTTCGTAATAATAATGAAAGCACAAGTATAAGCATGCAAATGCGATATGAATAATATAAATGTGCGATGATAACCACAAGAATATGCAGGAATAAATAGCAATGCAACAATAAGGAATAAACATTGTATATAATTGAGTCATACAGTTTGGCATTTGAAATCACACGAATCGTGGTTTTTAGACAATAGGACTTGTCTTTAAAATACCTACGATTCGTCAGTTTTGGAAATAGATATGACTCGAGTCTAGTCTAACATCTACTAAGTAAACTACAGGTCTAAACTACCAGACTAATCGAAAAGGTAAGGAAAACCACTAAGTCTGAGTCGATATATATATATATATATATATATATATATATATATATATATATATAATAGTCAGTGATCCTGCCTCAATAGTATCGCGTACGATATAATATATCATATGACATCCTCGAGTCAAGAGTCCGGATCTAACATCAATAAATAGCTCGTAAAGTAAATCCGCCGTACGGCATCCCAAATCTGGGTACGGGTCAATATCACATTTATCACCTTATTCATCTGGTATCCTTTTTATCATATATCATGATCTGGGGTACTGATCTACGTCTAGTACAATACTGATACCATCTACATAATATATATGCGTGTGTATGAAAACACCACGCCTAAAGACCCGCTAAACATCATGTCGTATCTCAAATACGAACCATATCACATCACCGATCTCATGGCCTCAAGCCCAATCTCATCGACCCATCTCCAAGTATCATATACTATCCTCATAATCCATGTATACGTATACGTATATATTTACATACTCGCATACCTATGTGTGTGTGTGTGTATGTATACATATCCCCATATACGCACAAGTATAAAATGAATGCATGTGTGTGTGTACGTGTGGATGTAATCTTACTCTAGGGTTTCGCGACTAGAAGGCTAAACAAGCTATTCCTAATGACACTAAACTATAACATGTACACCTATAAACCATCTTGATCGACTAATAATCTCGCAATACACACACACATATATATATATCATATATATAACGAATATCATATTCTATACCACGAACTGCGGGGTGCTATAGCCATCCACCCGACTTCCCCTGCAGATATATATCTACTCACCTTGATCCTCGCTTTTTGGAGTCGATGACGCCATGCTCGTCCTCGTGGTCTTGAAGTCCACATGGGGTACCTACAGATCACATATAGCATCGTAAACGAAATCACGCACGAAAACCAAAATGTCGCACGAGTCACCTATAGGTTAAAACCTATAGTTTACGCATGCAAGAATAACCAAACAAACCCCCGTCGTTGACGTTCAAACGCCAAACGACGGAACACAATAACAAATACCAAATTCCTGTTCATTAAAACCCGCAAAACGAATTCAGAAACTTGAAAACTTGCTCCAGATTTTACCCTAGGTCAAATTGGTCAATTTTGCACATGTAAAGGGTCTAGTTTACTGGAGATGGAGCCACAGAACAAGAACAAACCAAAATGAACCAGGTCTGGCCGCAAATTGCGGCCAGAATATATTTGCGGCCATGGAGAGGGTGTTGGGTCTAGGGTCTTGGGTGATTCTCCCTAGGTGCCTGCTGGTATCTCTGTGTATGCTAATTAATTTTCCAGGTCCCCGAGTGTTAGCAGATTCCATTTTCCCCACACAAATCCAACAAAATACGATATCGGCAGAATTTCTAAGTTCGTGAATTAGGGTTTGTCTTTGGTTTTGAGTCCAAAATACTATCACTAAGGGGATTTAAGGTCACTACTAAGTCAATTACACTATCTCAATTCAAAATCCCTTCAAACCCTAACTAGGAATTTTCAAAGTTCACTAAACCGCATTTAAACACTTCTAAACATGCAAGAATACTGAAGTAACTGATATACTAGTATAAAGGTGGAGAAATTACCTCATTTGGCAACTCAAGAATTTTCTTGATTTGCCCCAAGTGCCCAAAATACTTGCTTTCTTGGTCCAAAGTGTTTGTGAGAAGTTTGTGCATGTTTTTATTGAAATGGAGATGAACTTTTGAGTTGATTTGGGGTGTGATTGTGAGGATGAAGAGGGAGAGGGAGACGGGCAGCAGCCATGGTGAGAGAGGAGAGGAAAAAGGATGAAGAAAATGATGAGGGAGACAATGACCAAGACTTAGGTTTGACCCCTCACCCCTCTTTCTCTCATGCCCATCCCTCATTTATTTATTCTTATTCATTTTCTTTTGTTTTCTTATCTTTTCTTTTCCATTTCATTTTAAAACCAATCATGCTAGAAAAATGAAGGAAAACCCATGAATACAATGTAATAAGTGCTAAAATGTGACATGGTGCATGTCATGTGCACAAAACCGGTTTAATGCGGGATTAGCGATATTTAATCACGATTAGCATTAAAATGGAATATAATTAAGTATAAAGTTTCATAATTTGCTTAAATCCAATAAAACACCCTCATTTTAGTAATTTCTATAATTTTCCAAATTTTTCCCAATTTATCGGTATTTAATTATACCGCGTCATCAAAATATTCATCATATTTATTATTTAATTATAAAAATTCCCAAAAATAATATTTTATTTTTCTGAAATGTTGCAATATCATGTCAAGGGGTGGTAAATGTCAGTCCCCAGTAACATGATAAGTCATGCCGATGGCTGGCCTATAACGGTTCGAAAAACAACTGGTAACACTTATCAGTAAATCTCGGTAGCAGCCCTAGTCAGGGACTTCCAGTAAAGACTCAATACTACGCTGGCAGTGGATTTAACCATAGACCGCAAGCGGCACTAGCTGTACGTAACAGTTCCCAGGTAGATGTCGATAAGAAGGCCGATGAGGAAACCCATCCGAACTCCTACTGAGCCTGATGTGACAATCTCCGTACAGTCCGGTCTATTCGTCTAAGACCATCGCATATCGGGCCTAGGGGCGGTAAACGTCAGACCCCTAATAGCGGTATAAGTCGTGTCGGAGTGCAGCCCATTACACCTTGAGAAACTACTGGAACCTACCAGTAAATCTCGCTTGCCCTGGCCAGGGACTTTGCGTAATGGCTTTCCATACACAGCGCGATATCAACCCCTAATCCCGGGAGAGACGAATCCTGTCTAACCGCCACTGCCTCCAAGTGCTTTGGGACTGCACCCTGTTACTGTATATGCCCTAGGGGCCATTATTGTATCATACTAGCTTGTATATTACTTAATGGAAGCTTGGGATATTCACAGTTATATAACAGTCTTGCTAAACATGGTAGTATGCTACTTGGTTTTCTCTATCTTAATACGTGTGTACGTATTGATGGAGCCCTTAGGATCTTGCTTGACTACCAGCGTTGTGATGGCAGTCACATTAGTGGGGGCTGGGTAGTCTAGAAGCACATCATTTTTCAGGTCCCTAGTCGCAGGATTATCGAGACAGGGCATCGATACTCCGGAGTAGACTAGTGTGTAAGCTTCTCATCCCAGCTGGGGAGATGGTCTGTCCCACAGTACGTCGTACTGGAGATAGTATACAGGTGCTCGTTGGGTTACGGGTACACCGGACAGGACTCGCGGGGAATTGTTGGTTGGTATTATACCCATCGTCAGTTAATAGTTCCCAGGTGACATGAGTACAGCATAATCTGCAGACTTGACACTGCTGCTTCGCCTCGAGTGTGTTCGCACTGTTCTTAGATTGCTACCCTACCACGGCTCAAAGGAGTCGTGCAAACAGGTAGCAGTTGGGTGCAGTCCCGAAGCACTTGGAGGTAGTAGCGGTTATACAGGATTCGTCTCTCCCGGTATTGGGAGTTGATATCGCGCTGTGTCAGAGAGCCATTACGCAAAGTCCCTGGCCAGGCAAGCGAGATTTACTGGTAGGTTTTCCAGTAGTTTCTCAAGGTGTAATGGGCTTCGCTCCGACACGACTTATACAGCACTTGCCGCCCCCTAGGCCCGATATGCGATAGTCCTAGACGAACAGACCAGACTGTACGGAGATTGTCACATCAGGCTCAATAGGAGTTCGGATAGGTTTCCTCATCGGCCTTCTTATCGACATCTACCTAGGGACCGTTACGTACAGCTAGTGCCGCATGCAGTCTGTGGTTAAACCCACTGCCAGCGTAGTAGTCGAGTCTTTATAGAACCACACAGAAAGTTTCCCTGCTCCAGGAGAAACGATATAGAGGTCGTATGGTTTTTCGACAAGGGTTCGGACGCATACGTGTTTAAACGCACGTACGATGTTCGGACAGTTTTTACTAGCCGGCTTTGGTTTAAGCCAGATTCTAGTATCGGATTATTGGATTTATACAGTCTAAAAATTTTCCGTGTTTTCACGGATAGGAGGGGCGTTCTCGTAATTTGGCTGGAAGCTTCTAGAAGGATGATGACTTGGGGGTTAAGGTGGCATAAGCATTTATTGCTTTAATGACTCATTTGTGTGATTCATCCATGGAGTTAATGATGCATTTATTAGCTGATGACTCATGAGATGAATCACATAAGGTGAATGAGTGAAACATGATGATTAATCATATGATTTATTCATTTGATAAATCATTATGGTTCATATATTCATTATCATTCATATCATTCTCATGCTCACCTTCTCTCTCCTCAAGCTCTCTCTCTTCAAACCCTAATCCTCCCCTCTCATGTGTTGAGATCAAGGATTAGATAGACTAATTAATCCATAACCTCACTCTATATTACCTAGGTGACTTTGATTAGCAACTAAAGAAACCTAGTTACCTCAAGATTAGAGGCAAAGCTTGGAGTAGAAGCTCTTGAGTGGATCGTCTATTACATAGAGGAGGCCGACGAGGAGGTGGATAACGAAAAGACGAAGGACTAGGTTCACTAGGTATAATCTCTTTTCATAGTAGTTAACAACTCCTATGTATGTGTTAGTTATAGTTTAGCAAAGATCCTTTTCGGTTAGTCGATGTTAATCCAAAGAACAAGATTGTTTTTCATATTTACGCCTCTCCGCAACTCGTGGGGTGTAGTACATCGACTTATTGTCGCTAAACAATAACTAACTTATTAGCAAAGTCGTTACAATTTCAACACAAAACGAACCGGAAAAAATATCGTATTCACCAAGTTTCTGTCGAATTTAAATCGAGGTCTAAAATTTTTTCAGGGACCTCTAAAAATACATGCAGGGAATTCTAAGAACACTGGAGAAATTTGGGTGCATGAATTGGCCAAACAGCCGCGGAACCGCGGCCGATCCAAGCAATCCACCGCGGATCCGCGGCCGAGTTGAAACCGATTCACCCTAAAATTCCCCAGTAACTCTTCTGTGAATATTTTGTTCTTTCTGGAATGTTTATTTTCTGCTCAAGTCTCAGGTGCACAGAGAAGTTTTGGAGTAGAATCTAATGTGTTTGCTCGATCGAAATTATACGATGTTTGGCTAATTAGATTATATCTGTGAACTGTATAATGTGTTCGTAAACCTCCCCTAACTGCTAGTATGTCGGTTGGCAGGGGGTTGCACATTTCTGTAATGTTTTAACTGTTTGTGATTATGAACTGTATTGGATTGTTGTGATGATTAGCCGGGGTTTGAGATGGGTTATTATATTCATTCATTCGATATAATTGTAATATGTTGTAATATTATTTTGCGGGGTGCATCCAGGTTGCGGTTGTAGCCACCGTTGTATTATTTCATTTTACTGTTTTTGCTCCTAGGATAGACCCAAGGTGGGGTGCACAAACTACCGGGTACTTTGAAGTGTTTAGTGGCCTACTCACGTTGTTGAGGGAGACCGCTTCACTTCGGGTACTTGGCGGGTAGTTTGCCGTACCCGTAGGGGTCTAGGATGGGGCAATGGCTATTCATCACAACTGTGTAATCCGTCTTTCGTTGCAGGCTCAAAAGAAACGCGGATTGCTTGTATATCCAATAATGTTCATCTATGATCCGAAATGCCTATTATTGCATCTGACGAATGTACAATATCTATATATGATAGCTATTTAGACGTCACTTATGTTTTACACCCACGCTAGCCCAGCCCCCGCTCTGTCGTTAGTTAAGTAACCTAACGGGTGATGACGGGACCCCGTGGCGAATGCGGATGGCATAAGAGGACGTTGTATTTTCGTTGTTTTCTGCAATTATAGGTTAATGATGGGACGCATTATTATTAATGCAAAGAAAATAAACCAAAGTTGAATCGTTGGAACAGTTTAAAAGAAACCACTCGGTTATTTTTAAAACAGAAGATATTTTTAATTGCGGAGCTTTAACCACTCCTTTTAAAAGCTATCAGGTTCCTTCGGTCATATCAAGTTCACTACGTTCACGGTTTCGCCAAAACCATTCGTAGCCCTCCGTCATTTCATTTGGGTATTCAGTAGTATTCAAGCTATGTATTTTGACCAACGCTAAGGCATAGTGTTTGGTAGCTGCTGGGTATTCATTTGTTGCATAGATAGATGAGTTAGTTTGGGACAGCCGTATTATCATTTTGGCCAACGTTAAGGATATGTACGGATGGGTCAAAATTAACAAGATAATGATGGGTAGAACTTGACATGTGACTTATGACATTTTGACCAATGCCAAGGTCATAAGAGCATAGGGCAAAAATTTATATCGGGAATTTCTAAAGAAACTGAAATTTGTAAAGAGATGCATACCATTTGGAGTTTGATGAATGTTGGTAGGATTCCTTCAGCATTATCATACAATGATATTTGGATTCCGATCCTACTGTGAGTATATGCTACTTTTTAGGAGATTCGTCACTTAACGATCAATGTTATAAACCAAGTAGGTGTCTAGAAAGGTGTCAGCGGGGCTACGCCCCTAAAGAAAAGAGATTCTTTAATTAAGGAACTTCACGAAAGCGTTGGAAAACCTCCCTCGAAGTATCGACACTGGCCTGGATGAACGGTTAAGCAAGTATTGTACGGTGAGAATAGTCCTGGCTAATTCTTCCTTTTTGGTTTGAGGATTCGAAAAACAGTGGGAGCCATCCAGTTTAGATAAATTAAAAACCACTCTAAACTTGCAAGAGCATCATGCTAAAATGTTTCTTCTCTCTCTCCTAATTGCAGCGACCCTGATAATGACTGGACTTAAGTTACTATTAGAAAAAAATATACTGACAGGGCCAAACTATAAAGATT
Organism: Agapanthus africanus; assembly: GCA_030015575.1. Taxonomy (NCBI): domain Eukaryota; kingdom Viridiplantae; phylum Streptophyta; class Magnoliopsida; order Asparagales; family Amaryllidaceae; genus Agapanthus; species Agapanthus africanus. Next base: position 69,071,299 of record CM057347.1, on the reverse strand, counting down.
GGCTGCGGAATGTCAAAATGGCTTTGACCTATGACAGATTGGCGTATGTCCTCACCGCTAAGGCACCTGCAGTCCCAGGTCCCAAATCCAGTAATGCGGATAAGGAAATCCGCAAAACCTGGGAGTTAGATTGTGCGTAGGCCAAGTGCATCGTGCTTGCCTCGATGAATAATGAACATCAAAGGAGGCACGAGGATATGGATCTAGATGCCATATTTCTCCATACAAAGGAACTTTATGGAGAGCAATCTCGTATAGCAAGATACGAGACCTCAAAGAACTTGTTTCAAGCGGGGTTGGCCGTCGAATCATCGGTAGGAGAACATGTTCTAAAGATGATTGGCTATATTGAAGAGCTCGCAGACCTTGGGACGACTTTGGATAATGAGCTCTATACAGACCTTATTCTCCAGTCCCTCCCTTCCACCTACGCCCAGTTTATTCTGAACTTCAACATTCAAAGAAAAGAAGTTGAACTTTCAGAATTCCTTAACATGTTGAGGAGTGCAGAAGGCACCTTGCAGAAGGCAAGGGAAACACACACTATGTTTGTTCGCGGTGCTTCTTCTTCCGGGTCCAAGGCTAAGGCTAAAGGAAGGAAGAATAAGGCCGCCACCAAACCTAGAGGAGGTGTTAGTAAGGTGAGAGTGAAGGGAAAGAAAAAGATTACGATGCCAGTAGTGGCTCAGGATGAGTGCTTCCATTGTCATAGGAAAGGGTACTGGAAGAAAGATTGCAAGGCGTGGAACGCCAAGAACTAGGAACCGAAGCAAGCTGTGGCTTCGACTTCAGGTGTGTTTGTAATTGAGAATTGTCTGTCAATCAACTCTACTTCCTGGGTATTGGAAACCGAATTAGGATCTCATATATGCAATTCATTGTAGGCACTGAGAAACCGTAGAGTGCAGAAGGAAGGTGATATGACCCTAAAGGTTGCTAACGGAGCTAGCGTGGGGGCTGTGTCCGTCGGGGATTATCACCTGGGATTGACGAGTGGACACATTTTGGTTTTACATAACTGTTTTTGTGTACCTAGTTTAATGTGTAATATCATATCAGTTTCCTTGTTATCAAATAAAGGTTATGATTTCACGTTTGTAAGCGCTATTGTTAACATCCACCTTAATCATGGTTTGATTGGGTCCGGTACACTGGATAACGGTATATATGTCTTAAACCAATTCCAGATTTTCAATGTCCAGAACACACTAAAAAGAAAGTCTCCAGATTTAAATAAGGCTTTCTTATGGCATTGTAGACTAGGTCACATCAATGAGACAAGGTTAACTATGTTACATAGAGAAGGATATTTGGACTCGTTCGAATATCAATTTTATGCCACTTGTCAATCATGTCTCAAGGAAAGATGACAAAGACTCCATTCACTGGACATGGAGTAAGAGCGAGCGAGCTCTTAGGACTCATACACAGCGATGTATGTGGTCCAATATCTACACATGCAAGAGATGGTTTTTCCTATTTCATTACTTTTACGGATGATTACTCTAGATACGGATTCATTTTCTTTATGAAACATAAATCCGAGGCTTTTGAGAAATTCCAAGAGTATAAGAATGAAGTAGAAAACCAAACCGGCAAAAATATCAAGACACTAAGATCTGATCGAGGTGGTGAATACTTAAGTTCCGAGTTCCTTGGTTACCTAAAAGAGAAAGGAATTCTCTCTCAGCATACTCCTCCATACACTCCACAGCATAATGGTGTATCGAAGAGATGGAATCGAACCCTATTGGATATGGTACATTCCATGATGAGTAATGCTGAGTTACCGCGATCTTTCTGGGGTTAAGCGCTAGAATCAGCGGTATAACTTTTGAACAGGGTTCCTACCAAGACTGTGCCAACCATGCCATATCAGATGTGGAGTGGGAAGAAACCCTATCTTCAGTATCTGAAGATATGGGGATGTCCAGCTTTTGTTAAAAAGTAGCATGCGGACAAGCTCGAGGCACGATCAGTACAGTGTAAGTTTGTGGGATATCCAAAGAACTCTAAGGGATATTATTTCTATTACGCAGAGGAACAAAAGGTTTTTGTTTCTCGTAATGCCCATTTTCTAGAACATCAGTTTTTAGAAAAGGAAACAAGTGGGAGCGAAATAGAACTGGAAGAAATTCCAGAACCACAAACTACTACTGAAAGTTTGGTAGAACCAGTAGTTCAAGAAGAACAGGACATTCCCGCACCCCTCCGCAGGAGTAGTAGGCCGTCTCATCCGCCTGAGAGATACTACGGTTTTCTCATAGATGGGGATGGAGAGGATTGCATCATTGATGATGATGAACCTACTAGCTTCCAGCAGGCCATCCAGAGCGGCGAATCGGTACGATGGCTAAATGCAATGCGGAACGAAATGGAGTCCATGTACACCAACAAAGTATGGACTTTGGACTTTGCTCCAGATGGGGTAAAACCCATAGGATGCAAATGGATCTTCAAGAAAAAGATTGGTGTAGATGGGCAGGTGGAAACCTATATGGCTAGGCTTGTTGCAAAGGGTTTTCGTCAAAGACCTGGTTTGGACTATGACGAAACCTTTTCTCCAGTGGCTATGCTCAAATCCATTCGTATCCTTCTTGCCTTTGCTGCCTTCCATGATTATGAAATCTGGCAGATGGACGTAAAGACGACTTTTCTGAATGGTAATTTAGAAGAGTGCGTCTATATGGATCAGCCAGAAGGTTTCGATTAGAGTGGGAGCAGCGGGAATGTGTGCAAGTTGCTTAAGTCCATTTATAGACTAAAGCAGGCATCGCGGAGTTGGAACATCTGTTTTGATGAAACGGTCAAAGAATATGACTTTATCAAAAATCCAGATGAACCATGTATATATAGTAAAGTTGTAGCACGAACTGTCGTATTCCTCGTCTTGTACGTGGATGACATTCTATTGATGGGAAATGACATTCCTATGCTACAATCTATCAAACGATTCTTGTCACACAGGTTCTCCATGAAAGACCTGGGTGATGCCTCTTACATTCTGGGGATCCGGATCTATTGTGATAGATCCAAGAGGATGTTGGGACTTTCGCAGTCCAGGTATATCAACACCATACTGAAAAGATTCAGTATGGAAGATTCTAAGCGCGGTAATCTACCGGCTTGTCACGGAATCACCCTATCCAAAGAGAAGTCTCCCAAGACTGATTTGGAAAGGGATCGCATGTCTATTATACCCTACGCTTCTGCGGTAGGCTCTATAATGTTCTTGGTTTACGGCGGAAAAGACCTCAAGATCGAGGCCTTTGCTGATCCCGGCTTCCAGAGTGATAAGGACGATTCCAAGTCTATGTCAGGTTATGTCTTTACCCTCAATGGAGGGGCGGTGTGCTGGAAGAGTTCCAAGAAGGACACCGTTGCTGACTCGACGATGGAAGCGGAGTATATTGCTGCTTGCGATGCCGTAAAAGAAGCAGTCTGGATGAAGAAGTTCCTAACAGAACTTCAGATGGTTCCTACCATAGTTGATCCAATACCTCTGTATTGCGACAACAATGGAGCTATAACTTTAGCAAAGGAACCAAGGTCCCATCAGAAGTCCAGACACATTTTAAGGCGGTATCAACGGATCAGGGAGATCGTAGATCACCGGAACATCGAGGTCCGGAGAGTTGCTACTGAAGAGAACATTGTTGATCCATTCACAAAGGCCATTCCTCAGATTCAGTTTGAGAGGCTACTCGAGATGATCGGTCTTCGATATGCTAGTACATGGCCCTAGTGCAAGTGGGAGATTGTTAGTGTATGTGCCCTAGGGACCATTATTGTATCGTACTAGCTTGTATATTACTTTATGGAAGCTTGGGATATTCACAGCTATACAACAGTCTTGCTAAACATGGTAGTATGCTACTTGGTTTTCTATATCTTAATATGTGTGTACGTATTGATAGAGCCCTTAGGATCTTGCTTGACTACCAGTGTTGTGATGGCAGTCACACTAGTGGGGGCTGGGTAGTCGATAAGCACATCCTTTTTCAGGTCCGTAGTCGCAGGATTATCGAGACAGGGCATCGATACTCCGGAGTAGACCAGTGTGTACGCTTCTCATCCCAGCTGGGGAGATGGTCTGTCCCACAGCCATCAGTACGTCCTACTGGAGATAGTATACAGGTACTCGTTGGGTTACGGGTACACCGGACAGGACTCGCGGGGAACTGTTGGTTGGTATTATACCCGTCGTCAGTTAACAGTTCCTAGGTGACATGAGTACAGCATAGTCCGTAGACTTGACACTGCTGCTTCAGCTCGAGTGTGTTCCCACTATTCTTAGATTGCTCCCCTACCACGGCTCAAAGGAGTCGTACAAACAGGTAGCAGTTGGGTGCAATCCCGAAGTACTTGGGGGCAGTGGCGGTTAGATAGGATTCGTCTCTCCCGGTATTGGGAGTTGATATCGCGCTGTGTTAGAGAGCCATTACGCAAAGTCCTTGTCCAGGGCAAGCGAGATTTACTGGTAGGTTTTCCAGTATTTTCTCAAGGTGTAATGGGCTTCGCTCCGACATGACTTATACCGCTTTTAGGGGACTGACGCTTGCCGCCCCCCTAGACTCGATATGCGATAGTCCTAGACGAACAGATCGGACTGTACAGAGATTATCACATCAGGCTCAGTAGGAGTTCGGATGGGTTTCCTCATCGGCCTTCTTATCGACATCTACCTGGGGACCGTTACGTACAGCTAGTGCCGCTTGCGGTCTGTGGTTAAACACACTGCCAGCATAGTAGTCGAGTCTTTAGAGTCCCACACAGAGAGTTTCCCTGCTCCAGGCGAAACGATATAGAGGTCATTTGGTTTTACGACAAGGGTTCGGACGCATACGTGTTTAAACGCACGTACGATGTTCGGACAGTTTTTACTAGCCAGCTTTAGTTTAAGCCGGACTCTAGTATCAGATTATTGGATTTATACAGTCTAAAGTTTTTCCGTGTTTTCACGGATAGGAGGGGCGTTCTCGTAATTTGGCGGGAAGCTTCTAGAAGGATGATGACTTAGGGGTTAAGGTGGCATAAGCATTTATTGCTTTAATGACTCATTTATGTGATTCATCCATGGAGTTAATGATGCATTTATTAGCTAATGACTAATGAGATGAATCACACAAGGTGAATGAATGAAACATGATGATTAATCATTTGATTTATTCATTTGATAAATCATTATGGTTCATATATTCAAAATGAGTTATCATTTCATATCATTCTCATGCTTACCTTCTCTCTCCGCAAGCTCTCTCTCTTCAAACACTAATCCTCCCCTCTCATGTGTTGAGATCAAGGATTAGATAGACTAATTAATCCATAACCTCACTCTATATTACCGAGGTGACTTTGATTAGCAACTAAAGAAACCTAGTCACCTCAAGATTAGAGGCAAAGCTTGGAGTAAAAGCTCTCGGGTGGATCGTCTATTACATAGAGGAGGCCGACGAGGAGGTGGATAACGAAAAGACGAAGGAATAGGTTCACTAGGTATAATCTCTTTTCATAGTAGTTAACAACTCCTATGTATGTGTTAGTTATAGTTTAACAAAGATCCTTTTCGGTTAGTCGATGTTAATCCAAAGAACAAGATTGTTTTTCATATTTCCGCCTCCCCGCAACTCGTGGGGTGTAGTACATCGACTTACACACCCAACTACTACCTGTTTGCACGACTCCTTTGTGCCGTGGTAGGGTAGTAATCTAAGTACAGAAGGAACACACTCGAGGCGAAGTAGCAGTATCAAGTCGACGGACTAAGCTGTACTCATGTCACCTGAGAACAGCTATCTGACGATGGGTATAAATCCAACCTGCAGTTCCTTGCGAGTCCTGTCCGGTATACCCGTAACCTAACGAGCACCTGTATACTATCTCCAGTACGACGTACTGATGGCTGTGGGACAGACCATCTCCCCAACTGGGATGAGAAGCGTACACACTAGTCTACTACGAAGTATCGATGCCCTGTCTCGATAATCCTACGACTAGGGACCTGTATAGGATGTTGCTTATAGACTACCCAGCCCCCAGTAGTGTGACTGCCATCACAACGCTGGTAATCAAGCAAAGATCCTAAGGGCTCTACTAATATGTATAAGCGATACGTTACAAGAAACATATGCACATATTGAAGTAGACATAAACCAAGTAGCATACTACCATTTTTAGCAAGACTGTCAATATAACTGTGAATATCCCAAGCTTCCATTAAGTAATATACAAGCTAGTATGATACAATATTGGCCTCTAGGGCATAAACTCTAACAATCTCCCACTTGCACTAGGGCCATGTACTGGCATATCGCAGACCTACGATCTCGAATAGCCTCTCGAACTGCGTCTGAGGAATGGCCTTTGTGAATGGATCAGCAATATTATTATCCGTCTCTACTCTCTTTACCTCGATTTCCCGGCGATCTACGATCTCCCTGATCAGGTGATACCGCCTTAAGATGTGTCTGGACTTCTGATGGGACCTGGGTTCCTTCGCTAAAGCTATAGCGCCGTTGTTGTCGCAATACAGAGGTATTGGACCAACACTGGTAGGAACCACCTGAATTTCTGTGAGGAACTTCTTCATCCAAACAGCTTCTTTTGCGGCATCGCAAGCAGCTATGTACTCCGCTTCCATCGTTGAGTCAGCAACGGTCTCCTGCTTGGAACTCTTCCAACAGACCGCCCTTCCATTGAGGGTAAAGACATAACCCGACATGGACTTGGAGTCATCTCTGTCACTTTGGAAGCTGGAGTCGGCAAAGGCCTCGATCTGGAGGTCTTTTCCTCCATACACCAAGAACATCTCCTTAGTCCTCTTTAGGTACTTGAGAATGTTCTTTACTGCTATCTAGTGCTTCTTCCCTGGGTTTACCTGATACCGGCTTACAACGCTTAATGCGTATGCTACATCTGGTCTGGTACATAATATCGCATACATTATAGTGCCTACCGCAGAAGCGTAAGGTATAATCGACATGCAATCCCTTTCCAAATCAGTCTTGGGAGACATCTCTTTGGAGAGGGTGATTCCATGACAATCCGGTAGGTTACCGCACTTAGAATCTTCCATACTGAATCTTTTCAATATGGTGTTTATGTACCTGGACTGCGAAAGTCCCAACATCCTCTTTGATCTATCACGATAGATCTGGATACCCAGAATGTAGGTGGCATCACCCAGGTCCTTCATGGAGAACTTCTGTGACAAGAATCTTTTGACTGACTATAGCATAGGAATATCATTTTCTATTAAGAGAATGTCATCCACGTACAAGACGAGGAATACTACAGCTCTCCCTACAATCTTTCTGTATATGCATGGTTCATCTGGATTTTTGATAAAGTCGAATTCTTTGACAGCATCATCAAAACAGATGTTCCAACTCCGCGATGCTTGCTTTAGTCCATAAATGGACTTAAGCAACTTGCATACTTTACCGCTGCTCCCACTCGGAATGAATCCCTCTAGCTGATCCATATAGACGCACTCTTCCAAACTACCATTTAGAAAGGCCGTCTTTACGTCTATCTGCCAGATCTCATAATCGTGGAAGGTAGCAATAGCAAGAAGGACCCGAATGAATTTGAGCATAGCCACTGAAGAAAAAGTTTCGTCATAGTCCAAACCAGGTCTTTAACGGAAACCCTTTGCAACGAGTCTAGACTTATAGGTTTCGACCTGTCTATCTACACCAATCATCTTTCTGAAGATCCATTTGCATCCTACGGGTTTTACCCCATCTGGAGCAATGTCCAAAGTCCATACTTTGTTAGTGTACATGGACTCCATTTCGGTCCGCATTGCATCCAGCCATTTTACCGAGTCGCCGCTCTGAATGGCTTGCTGGAAGCTAGTAGGGTCATCATTATCAATGATGCAATCTTCTCGATCCCCATCTATGAGAAAACCGTAGTATCTCTCGGGCGGATGGGATTGCCTACTACTTCTGCGGATAGGCGCTGGTATGTCCCTTTCTTCTTAAACCTCTGGTTCTACCATACTTTCAGTAACAGCTTATGGTTCTGGAATTTCTTCCAGTTCTACTGCGCTCCCACTCTTCTGATTTTCTAAAAATTCTGTTTCTAAGAAGTGGGCATGACAAGAAACAAAAACCTTTTGTTCATTTGCGTAATAGAAATAATATCCCTTGGAGTGCTTTGGATATCCCACAAACGTACAATGTACTGAGCGTGCCTCGAGCTTTTCCGCATGCTGCTTTTTTACAAAAGCTGGACATCCCCATGTCCTAAAATGTTTAAGACATGGTTTCTTCCCACTCCACATCTGATATGGTGTGGTAGGCACAGTCTTGGTTGGAACATGGTTCAAAAGATATGCAGCTGATTCTAGCGCATAACCCCAGAAAGATCGCGGTAACTCAGCCTTACTCATCATGGAACGAACCATATCCAATAGGGTTCGATTCCTCCTTTCCGATACACCGTTGTGTTGTGGTGTGTATGGAGGAGTAAGCCGAGAGAGAATTCCATTCTCTTTTAAGTAACCCAGGAACTCGCCATTTAAGTACTCACCACCTCGATCAGATCTCAGTGTCTTGATACTTTTGCATGTTTGGTTTTCCACTTCACTCTTGTATTCCCGGAATTTCTCAAAGGCTCCGGATTTATGCTTCATCAAGAAAATATGTCCATACCTAGAGAAATCATCGTAAATGTAATGAAGTAGGAAAAACCACCTCGCGCATGTGTAGACATTGGACCGCATACGTCACTGTGTACGAGTCCCAAGAACTCGCTCGCTCTCACTCCGTGTCCAGTAAACGGAGTTTTTGTCATCTTTCCCATGAGACAAGATTCACAAGTAGCATAAGATTGATATTCGAACGGATTCAAATATCTTTCTCTATGTAACTTAGTTAATCGTGTTTCATTGATGTGACCTAGTCTACAATGCCATAAGAAAGCCTGATTTATTTCTGGAGACTTTCTTTTAAGTGTGTTCTGGACATTGAAAACCTGAGCTTGACTCAATATGTATATACCTCATCTAATGTACCGGACCCAATCAGAACTTGATTTAGGTGGATGTGAACTACATCGCTTACGAATGTAAAATCATATCCCTCTCTCGAAAGTGAGGACACTAATATGTTATTACAAGTCAAACTAGGTACATACAGACAGTTACGTAGAATCAATATCTGCCCACTTGTCAAACCTAGGCGATATTCTCCCACGGATTCAGCGTTCACACTCATTCCGTTTGCAACTTTGAGAGACAAATCACCTACCTTTATAACTCTACGGTTTCTCAAAGCATGTAATGAATTACAGATATGAGATCCTGCTCTGGTATCTAGTACCCAGGAAGTAGAGTTAATTGGCAAACAGTTCTCAATTACAAACACACTTGAGGCCGAAGCCACAACATGCTTCATATCCTGGCTACTGGCTTCCAAAGCCCTGCAACCCTTCTGCCAATGCCCAATCCCATAACAATAGGAACATCCCTCTTTACCTATAACAAGTCCCGAAACTTTTACTCTTCCCTTTCCTCCTACTTTACTGACACCGTATATCGGCTTTGTCGACGTCTTCTTCTTTTCACCCTTTGTTTTCGCCCAGGATGCAGAAGAAGAAGGTCCCCATTAAGCAGAGCTTGTGTCTTCCTGGTTTCTTTCAGGGTGTAAGTAGAGGGTAGGGACTGTGGAAATAAGTCAGCATATAACCTGTTTCCCAACGTGGTCTCCAGGTCCTTGAGCTTATCAATATAGCTAGTCATCGTAAGGACGTCGTCCCCTACAGATGAACCGACAGCAAACTTCGCTTGAATTAATTCATTCGAGGTGTCATATCTTGCGATATGAGATTGCTCTCCATATAAATCTTTGTTATGGAGAAAGATGGAAACTGAGTCCATCTTCTCGTGCTGCTTCTGGTATACACCGTCAACTGAAGCCAACACGAGGCACTTGGCTTTCGCTTTATCCTTTTCCCTTGTCTGACGGATATCCATATCCGCGACGGTGGAAACTGGACCTGGGACGGCGGGATCTTGAGTAGTAATAAGGTGGTCCAGCTTGTCATAGGCAATGGACATCTGGACAGACCTTTGCCAGTCATATAAGTCAGATTCAGTCAAATTGTTATCTAGATGTAACCTAGTCATGGTCACAAGGTCGCTGCAATGAGAGAGAGAGAAGAAAACACTTTAGCATGATACTCTTGCAAGTTTAGATTGGTTTTTATTTTATCTAAACTGGATGGCTCCCACTATTTCTCGAATCCTTCCTCAAACCATAAAAGAAGAATTAGCCAGGACTAATCTCACCGTACAATACTTGCTTAACCGTTCAGCCAGGCCAGTGTCGATACTTTGAGGAAGGTTTTCCAATGCTTTCGCGAAGTTCTTTAATTAAGTAACCTCTTTTCTCTAGGGGCGTAGCCCCGCTGACACCTTTCTCGACACCTACTTGGTTTATAGCATTGATCGTTAAGTGACGAATCTCCTGATAAGTAGCATATACTCACAGTAGAATCGGGATCCAAATATCATCGTATGATAATGTTGAAGGAATCCTACCAACATTCATCAAACTCCAAATGGTATGCAATACTAGCAAGTTTCAGTTTCTTTAGAAACTCCCGATGTGGATTTTTGCCCCATGTTCTTATGACCTTGACTAAGGGCCAACAAATCATGAGTCACATGTCAAGTTCTACCCATCATTATCTTGTTAATTTGAACTCACCCGTATATACTCTTGACTAAGGGCCAAACAAAGTAATACGACTGTCCCAAACCAACTCATCCACCTATGCAATAAATGAATAGCCCAGCAGCTACCATTCACTATGTCTTGACTTAGGGCCAAACAAACATAGCTTGAATATTACTGACTATCCATAAGAAATGACGGAGGGCTACGACTGGTTTTGGCGAAACCGTGAACATAGTGAACTTGATATAATCGAAGGAACCTGATAGCTTTTTAAAAGGAGTGGTTAAAGCTCCGCAATTAAAAAATTCTGCTCTTTTAAAATAACCGAGTAGTTTCTTTTAAATTTGTTCCAACGATTCAACTTTGGTTTGTTTTCTTTGCATTATAATAATGCGTCCCATCATTTATCCTATCATTGCAGAAAATAACAAAAATACCACATCCTCTTATGCAATCTGCATTCGCCACTGGGCCCCGTCATCACCCGTTAGGTTACTTAACTAACGACAGAGCGGGGGCTAGGCTAGCGCGGGTGTAAAACATAAGTGACGTCTAATAGCTATCATATATAGATATTGTACATTCGTCAGACGCAATAATAGGCATTCCAGATCACTGATGAACATTATTGGATATACAAGCAATCCGCGTTTCCTTCGAGCCTGCAACGAAAGGCGGATTACACAGTTGTGATGAATAGCCATTACCCCACCCTAGACCCCTACGGGTACGACAAACTACTCGCTAAGTACCCGAAGTGAAGCGGTCTCCCTCAACAACGTGAGTAGGCCACTAAACACTTCAAATTAGCCGGTAGTTTGTGCACCCCATCTTGGGTCTATCCTAGGAGCAAAAACAGTAAAATGAAATAATACAATGGTAGCTACAACCGCAATCTGGATGTGCCCCGCAAAATAATATTACAACATATTACAATTATATCGAATGAATGAATATCGAAACCCATCTCAAACCCCGGCTAATCATCACAACAATCCAATCAAGTTCATAATCACAAACAGTAAAATCATTACAGAAATGTGCAACCCCCTGCCAACCGACATACTAGCAGGAGGTTTACGAACACATTAAACATTACAGATAAAAACTCGATTAGCAAATAACTTAGAATATCGATCGACAATTTTTTTCCGTGTCTATCCCAAATGCAAGCCAGCACAGAAGTAACCTGGGCAGAAACAGAATATACTGGAAAACAAAACACCACAAAATATGAATTACTGCGCAAATCCGAGTCAACTCGGGGTTGACTCGGCGGCAGATCCGCGGCCAAAAGCACTAATTGGCCGCGGATCCGCGACCATCTTACCGAGTTAGCATCTCCTATTTTCCCAGAATTCTTATAATCCCCTGCTGTTAATTTTCAGGCACATCAAATAATTTTTTCAACACGTTTAAAATTGACAGAAACTTGAGTGGTCCGGGGTTATGTTTTCGCGTTTTTCCAACGATCGAAGTTCTAATTAGTTGCTAACAAGCTAGTAAAGGTTTAGTTGGCTCTGATACCACTGTAAGTCCATATCACGCACCCCACGAACTTTTGGTGAGGCGGAATATATGAAAAACAATTATCAAAACTTCGTAACACGGACTTGAGCACACGGATCGTGTCTAAACCATTACTAGCAAATTATGAGAGGTTTAACTACTCAGATTTGAAGTTATACCTCACGTTACTTGTCCTTCGGGTCTTCATCGCTGTCCTCCACTCCTCGTAGGCTCTTTGGAACGTCGGCACCTCAACGGCCTCCTCGAGTCAAAGACGATCCACCCGAAAGCTCCTACTCCAAGCTTGACCTCTAACTTGAGGTAACTAGGTTTCTCAAAGTGCTAATCTAAGCAACCTAGGGGATATAGAGTTGGATTAGGGATGTATTAGTCTTGCTAACCCTTGATCTCAACACATGAGAGGTTAGGGTTAGGGTTTGAAGAGAGAGAAAGAGCTTGAGGAGAGAGAAGGTGAGAATGAGAATCCTTTTGGATAAATGATATCATTTGTGTATATATGAAACATATCATATTATTAAATGAATAGCAAATAATGATATATCATCATGTTTCATTAATACACTTAGTGATTCATCACATGAGTCATATAAATTATAAATGAATCATTAACTCCATATATGAATCACACCATGACTCATTAATCCAATAAATGCAAATGCCACCTTAACCTCCAAGTCATCATCCTTCTAGAAGCTTCCCGACAAATTACGAGAACGCCCCTCCTATCCGTGAAAACACGGAAAAACTTTAGACTGTATAAATCCAATAATCCGATACTAGAATCTGGCTTAAACCAAAGCCGACTAGTAAAAACTGTCCGAACATCATACGTGCGTAAAAACACGTATGCGTCCGAACCGTGTCGTAAAACCATACGACCTCTATATCGTTTCGCCCGAAGCAAGGAAACTCTCTGTGTGGGACTCTGAAGACTCGACACTACGCCGGCAATGGGTTTAACCACAGACCGCAAGCGGCACTAGCTGTACGTAACGATCCCCAGGAAGATGTCGATAAGAAGGCCGATGAGGAAACCCATCCGAACTCCTACTGAGCCTGATGTGACAATTTCCGTGCAGTCCGGTCTGTTCATCTAAGACTATTGCATATCGGGCCTAGGGGCGGTAAACGTCAGACCCCTAATAGCGGTATAAGTCGTGTCGGAGTGCAGCCCATTACACCTTGAGAAACTACTGGAACCTACCAGTAAATCTCGCTTGCCCTGGCAAGGGACTTTGCGTAATGGCTCTCCATACACAGCGCGATATCAACCCCCAATACCGGGAGAGACGAATCCTGTCTAACCGCCACCGCCTCCAAGTGTTTCGGGATTGCACCCAACTACTACCTGTTTGTACAACTCCTTTGAGCCGTGGTAGGGTAGTAATCTAAGTACAGTGGGAACACACTTGAGGCGAAGTAGCAGTATCAAGTCGACGGACTAAACTGTACTCATGTCACCTGGGAACTGCTATCTGACGATGGGTATAAATCCAACCTGCAGTTCCCTGCGAGTCCTGTCCGGTGTACCCGTAACCTAACGAGCACCTGTATACTATCTCCAGTACGACGTACTGATGGCTGTGGAACAGACCATCTCCCCAACTGGGATGAGAAGCGTACACACTAGTCTACTCCGGAGTATCGATGCCCTGTCTCGATAATCCTACGACTAGGGACCTGTATAGGATGTTGCTTAAAGACTACCCATCCCCCAGTAGTGTGACTGCCATCACAACGCTAGTAATCAAGCAAAGATCCTAAGGGCTCTACTAATATGTATAAGCGATACGTTACAAGAAACATATGCACATATTGAAGTAGACATAAACCAAGTAGCATACTACCATTTTTAGCAAGATTGTCAATATAACTGTGATTATCAAGCTTCCATTAAGTAATATACAAGCTAGTATGATACAATAATGGCCTCTAGGGCATAAACACTAACACCATATTCCAGTGCAGCGATGCAGACTCCAACCAAATTCCAAATTCCAATCCCCAAGTGGCGAATGATGTGTCGCTCCTGGTACCATATTCCAGTGCAGCGATGCAGACGCCAACCAAATTCCAAATTCCAATCTCCAAGTGGCGAATGATGAGTCGCTCCTGGTACCATATTCTTGTGCAGCGATGCAGACGCCAATCAAATTCTAAATTCCAATCCCCAAATGGCGAATGATGAGTCGCTCCTGGTGCCATATTCTAGTGTAGCAATGCAGACGCTAACCAAATTCCAAATTCCAATCCCTAAATGGAGAATGATGAGTCGCTCCCGGTACCATATTTCAGTACAGCGATGCAGACGCCAACCAAATTCCAAATCCCATACCCCAATGGCGAATGAAGAGTCGCTCCTTGTACCATATCCCAGTGCAGCGATACAGACGCCAACCAAATTCCAAATCCCATACCCCAATGGCGAATGATGAGTCGCTCCTGGTACCATATTCCAGTGCAGCGATGCAGACGCCAAAAAAATCTCGAAATTTTACCGGCCCTACGGTCTGGATCATACATCCTGCAAAATCGTATACAATCCACGGGCGTAAAACAATCCCAATCTCTCCAAAGTCCTACTAGCGAGACCACATTCAAAGTCCTACCGACGGGGAAGATTCAAAAAAAAAAGAGAAGAAAAAAAGAAGGTATGTCCATAAGCAAAATGGGCATGGATGAAAACCCGAAAGGGTTCCGTGAGTAAAAACAGCAGGACTGCCGGCGAGTTTTTTAAAACCCGAAAGGGCGCAAACTCATGAAAAAGAGATGAAATGCACCCGCAAAGTCCTCTCAACTTTGTGAGGAGAAAATTCCTATGTGAGATCCTTACGACTCACAAAAGAGCAATACACTTGGGAGTCCCCACGACTCCTAAGAAGAAAATACACTTACGGGATCTTTACGACCCGTAGGGACAAAATGCTTTGTGAGACCCTTACGGCTCACAAAATTGAAAATTCTTAGGTGATAGGGACCTAAAACCTGTCTCCTAAGACGTCGTTTCCTAATAAGCAAACGCAAATGATGATTAGCTCCTGGTACCATATTCCAGTGTAGCGATGCTGATGCCAAACAAAAAAACCAGTTCCCAAGTCCTCCCGGGGCAAATAATGAGTTGCTCCTGGCATTATTCCAGTGCAGCAATGCAGATGCGAAAACAAAACCGAAATCCTCAAATCCACTCATGGCAAATGATGATTCGCTCCTGGTACCATATTCCAGTGTAGCGATGCTGATGTCAACCCAAATCAAATCAAACCAACAACCTCTGCGGCGGAATCATGCTCCGTCCTAGAATTTACCCCGTATCGAAATCATGCTTCGCCTCGGGATATCTGCCTTCCCTGTCGGAATTATACTTCGGCTCGGAATCAACCAACGACCTCCTCGTCGGAATTATGCTCCACCTCGGAATCAAATCAACCAACCAGCTCTGCGCCAGAATCATGCTTCGTCTCAGAGTGTACCCCGCATCGAAATCAAGCTTTGCCTAAGTGTATCTGCCTTCCCTGTCGGAATTATGCTTCGACTCGGAATCAACCAACGACCTCCTCGTCGAAATTATGCTCCGCCTCGGAATCAAATCAACCAACCAGCTCTGCACCGGAATCATGCTTCGTCTCAGAGTGTACCCCGTGTCGAAATCAAGCTTTGCCTCGGTGTATCTGCCTTCCCTGTCGGAATTATGCTTCGGCTCGGTATCAACCAACGACCTCCTCGTCGGAATTATGCTCCGCCTCGGATTCTTGTCAACTAGCAAGCTCTGCATCGGAATCATGCTTCGTCTCAGAATGTGTACCCCGTGTCGAAATCATGCTTCGCCTCGGTGTATCTGGCTTCCCCGTCGAAATTATGCTTCGTCTCGGAATCAAGTCGGCCAACAAGCTCTGCACCGGAATCATGCTCCGTCTCAGAATGTACCCTGTGTCGAAATCATGCTTCGCCTCGTACTATTTACCCTCCTTATCGGAATTATACTTCGCCTGAGAATCAGCCTCTGCATCGAAATTATGCTTCGGTCAGAATGTTTGCCGCTCATCGGAATGATGCTCCGATCCCTGGAATCATGCTCCGCTCATAGGAATGATGCTCCGACCCTTAGAATCATGCTCCGCTCATTGGAATGATGCTCCGATCCATGGAATCATGCTCCGCTCATCGGAATGATGCTCCGATCCCTGGAATCATACTCTGCTCATCGGAATGATGCTCCAATCCCTGGAATCATGCTCCGCTCATTGGAATGATGCTCCGATCCTTGGAATCATGCTTCGCCCTTCGGAATCATGCTCCGATCCCCTGGAATCATGCTCCGCGCTTCGGAATGATGCTCCGATCCCTGGAATTATGCTCCACCCTTCGGAATTATGCTCCGCGCTTCGGAATGATGCTCCGCGCTTCGGAATGATGCTTCGATCCCTGGAATCATGCTTCGCCCTTCGGAATGATGCTCCGATCTTTGGAATCATGCTTCGCCCTTCGGAAGGATGCTCCGATCCCCTAGAATCATGCTCCGCTCTTTGGAATGATGCTCCAACCCCTGGAATCATGCTCCTCTCATCGAAATGATGCTCCGATCCCTGGAATCATGCTCCGCTCATCGGAATGATGCTTCGATCCCTGGAATCATGCTCCGCCCTTCGGAATGATGCTACGATCTCTGGAATCATGCTCCGCTCATCGGAATGATGCTCCGATCCCTGGAATCATGCTCCGCTCATCGGAATGATGCTCCGATCCCTGGAATCATGCTCTGCTCATCGGAATGATGCTCCGACCCCTGGAATCATGCTCTGCTCATCGGAATGATGATCCGATCCCCTGGAATCATGCTCCGCTCTTCGGAATGATGCTCCGATCCCTGGAATTATGCTCCTCCCTTCGGAATGATGTTCCGATCCTTAGAATTATGCTCCGCTCATCGGAATGATGTTCCGATCCTTAGAATTATGCTCCGCTCATCGGAATAATGCTCCGATCCCTGGAATCATGCTCCGTTCTTGGGAATGATGCTCCGATCCCCTAGAATCATGCTCCGCTCTTCGGAATGATGCTCCGAACCCTGGAATCATGCTCCGCTCATCGGAATAATGCTCTGATCCCTGGAATCATGCTCTGATCCCTGGAATCATGCTCCGCTCTTCAGAATGATGCTCTGAACCTCGGAATGATGCTCTGATCCTTGGAATCATGCTCCGCTCTTTGGAATGATGCTCCGATCCCCTGGAATCATGCTCCGCTCTTTAGAATGATGCTCCGATCCTTGGAATCATGCTCCGCGGTTCGGAATGATGCTCCAATCCCTGGAATCATTCTCCGAGCTTCGGAATGATGCTCCGATCCTTGGAATCATGCTCCACACTTCGGAATGATGCTTTGATCCTTGGAATCATGCCTCCACTCTTCGGAATTATGATTTAACTCTTCGGAATGATGCTCTGACCTTGGAATTATGCTCCGCAAATCGGAATGATACTCCGATTCCTGGGAATCAAGCTCCCCGAGGGATACTCCGACCCTGGAATTATGCTCCGCAAATCGGAATGATGCTCCGATCCCCGGGAATCATGCTCCCCGGGATGATGCTCCGCCCCTGGAATGATGTTGTACCTCGAAGTCCAACTTCAAGATCCATCAATTTCGTGCACACAACTCATGCATGCGGTGTCCATTCATTGATGGGGGGCACTTTGTTGGGGTCAAAATTTGCACCCCGGTTGACCGAGTCAAAGTCAAGGTCAACCCCAAGCCAGGTGGGCCCAAGCCCAGGTCAGGCGGGCCCATGCCCAGGTTGAGTCCGAACATGAAGCGGCCGGCCCTCCCCCATACCAAAATGAAATCATGTAATAAATAATTTTTATGTAATTTTTTATGCATGAATGTAAACAAAATAGGCGTAAAGCCAAATTTTTGTAAGCCCATGGCTTATGTGCAAAAAGAAATGGCATATGAGCCATAGGATGGGCAAAATGCCATTTTGTAAAGCCCATGTGGCTATATGTAAATATGTAAGCCTATATAAGGCAACATGATGATGAATAAAATAAAAAACTTTTCATTCCTCTCAAAAAACCTAGGGTTTTTGCCTCTTTTCCCTTTCTGAAGGTTCCAAACCTTCCCCTTTCTTTTGAATTAAATCAAGAGTTTTACTCTTCCTTTTCCAAAACTAAATAGTATTTTACCACAAAACCCATAAAGGGGAGCTTGGATCTGTCATTAGATCTCAAAAAGAAGAGATTTTTAAAATCTCACATATCTTGATCTTCAAGATCCGACCAAACGACAGGAAGAAGAAGGAGACCCATCTCCAGAAACCCTACTTTGGGGAAGAACTAGGGCTCAAGGGGAGAAGCCCCTTCATCAGCTTCAAACATCCTTGGAGTTTAACTCCTCATATATATATATATATATATATATATATATATATATATATTTATATATATATATATATATATATATATTTATATATATATATATACATACATACATACACACACACACACACACACACACACACACAAAATAATAAGTGCTCCTTTCCGGGAGTACAACTCCCATTGCAGGGACCAAGTCCCTTTTGCTGCTCGAGCGCCCACGTGCTGACACGCGGTGCGCTAGCGCTCTTGCGCTCAGAGAGCTAGCGCCCAGAGCGTTAGCGCCCGAGCGCCCACATGCTGACACGTGGCGCGCTAGCGCTCATAGCGCTTGCGAGCTTGCGCTCAGAGCGCTAGCGCCCAAAGCGCTAGCGCTCGAGCGCCCATGTGTTGACACGTGGCGCGCTAGCTCTCAAAGCGCTAGCGCTCTTGCGCCCAAAGCGCTAGCGCTCGAGCGCCCACGTGTTGATACGTGGCGCGCTAGCGCACTTGCGCTCAGAGCGCTAGCGTCCAAAGCTCTAGCGCCCGAGCGCCCACGTGTTGACACGTGGCACGCTAGCGCTCAGTGCGCTAGCGCTCTTGTGCTCAGAGCGCTAGTGCCCAAAGCGTTAGCGCCCAAAGCGCTAGCGCCCGAGCACCCACGTGCTGACACGTGGCACGCTAGCGCTCAAAGCACTAGCGCTCTTGCGCTCAAAGCGCTGGCGCTAGCCCCCACGCATCTTTTGGATGCCTTTTTCCCTTTTTTTATATATACACACACATACTCCACGACACTGTCCCTGTTAGAAAAAAATTTCTAACGGGACGCTGCCCCGCACCCCGCAAGGGGGCTGCTAGCCTCCTTGACCCCCAGCCCACTATCCGGGTAGCGAGATCCCAGTAAAAACTCTGCGGGGACCCCGATATATCCAAAACCCCTCCAAAACACAACACTGCACATTGAGTTCGCATGACCAGTTTAACCCGTCAGGTTCTCTCGCTCCAAGTGCGAGGGGTAATTAACGGCAGCTTAGTCCGCGGCTGCCGGAGATTCGGATCCCCACAATCAATAAACCCCCGCCTACCCTAGGTAGGGGGAATCTGTAGTACGCCTGACAAGCGCGCACGTATTCCCATCTCAATGGGGTGACGAAAAACACCTTACAATAGGCGACAGATCAAATAAGCAAAAATCCACGTCGGGGTCACGTGTTAAACACGTGTGAGAGCGCCTCCCTATTCTTCAGAATATACCACCCTTGATCTTTCTAAATGGGAAAGATATTCTCTGTTAACAGAGAATAATTGGATCAAAGATCCACTGGTGATTAAAAATCTCCAAATATAGAATTAGATTCTATTGGGGGGAAATATCTCCCAAATATTTCTAAATGAGAAGAATATTTTCTGTTAAACAGAAATTTGTTGGATCAAAGATCCAATAAAATAGAAGAATATTTCCCCAATCCTTCGAAAGAAAAAAAGATTGTTCTCTGTAAAACAAAGCCCTTGGATTAAAATCCAATGGTGATTAAAAATCCCCGTTTGACAGAATTAAATTATGCATATAGGAAATTATTTCCCTAATTTTGAATATTTATCTACAAAACATAAATTCACTGGATCAAAGATCCAACGGTGGATAAAATCCCCTGAACAATTTTTGAGGCCAATTAAATCAATTGGTATCTCTCAAATGAGAGATTTTCTCAAACTAATTAATAATTTGTCTCTCCTATATAAAGGATCTGAGACTTCAAGTCTCGTATCGAGAATCGGTCCCATAAGTTTTCCACAAGAACAGAGAATTTAATTCTCCTGTAAAAAGAAGAAGATCCTCGCTCTCTCAAACCCGAGGTAAAAAAAGAAAAGATTAAAAATATCTCTTTTGCCTATGGCAAGTAAAAACACAAGGGTTTAACCCTTCATATAAGAACTTAGTTTCTTCTTTGGATCTGAGATCCGTAAGACAAATCTCCAACAAGTTGAGAATTTAATTCTCATCGGGATGATTATGTCCTTCAGACTCAAAATTTAGGGGAAAAACTAGATAAAAATAAAAGACATAAAAGAAACTTAGTTCTTATAAAAAAAAACATAATAACTTAGTTCTTAAAGAAAACTTGATCCCAGATTTTCAAAACAAAGATCTTGGTGATCATTAATGATCAAAATGCTATTAACAGAGATTCAATCTCTAAAAAAAATAAAAAGAACTCAGCATCTCATGTGAAAAACATATGAGCGCCAAAAAGATTCCCAAAACAAAAGACTCAGTGCCTCACATGCTTCCCACATGGGCGCCCCAAACGAAGGACTCAGCACCACACGTGCTTCCTATATGAGCGCTCAAAACAGAAGGCCAGCGTCTCACGTGAAATATACGTGACCACTGAATAAAAGTGCTTAGCACTTCATATTCAGTCAAAATGACTGAGTGCTTAGCACTATTTAGGCAACACCCACATCATAGCGCTGCATGTGCTCCTCTCGTGAGCGCCATATAAAAGTGTTCAGCACTATATATTCAGTCAAAATGACTAAGTGCTTAGCACTGATTGGGCAGCGCCCATATCTCAGCGCCTCACGTGATACACACATGAGCGCCATATAAAAGTACTTAGCACTATATATTCAGTCAAAATGACTCAAGTGCTTAGCACTGATTGGGCAACGCCCATGACTGAGTGCCTCACATAATACACATGTGAGCACAAAAGCTCTAAACAAGTGCTCAGCACTTCTGCATTAAAGTAAAAGGACTGATCAAACAGAACCACAAATAAGTGCTTAGCACTTGTTAAAAAAAACTGAGCAGACCAAGCCCAAATTAGCAAAAAGCCTCTCTGAAAGTTTCTTGCAGAATATCTCAGGGATCAAATATTTTTGAATTAAAGGAAAATATAACTTAAGTTCAAAATCCCAAATCTAAAAATATACGGATTTGGACTGATCCGCGCCCTACGGGCGACGAAATAAATTAGTCTCCATATACAATCTATGGGCAACCCTAACAAATAAAATAACACACGACACAAAGTGAACTACCGGAGAAGGAGAAAGTAGTTATCGCAATGTGACGTAATTAACTGCATGGGCTTGTGCCTGCAGGGAAGAGCGTCACCACAATAAAAAAAACCCTAACAAATGAGGGGGAATCTGATAAAATCTACTATAACGGTCACATCTATCCAAACCTCTGATATACGGTGCCATAAATCAACTTGGTATCTTCGGAGAGGTGGATGGATATATCCAAATAGCATCTGCCCCCAAATTCAGGTTGGACGTCCCAACGTCTCAGTCTGATCTTTCGGCAGTGAACAGTTTAGTAGATGTAGAGAATGTTTATTGGATTAATATATCTCATAAACCTATGGTTTCTCAACTTATGAGAGGGTTCGGGTTTGAGGAAGAAGAAGAGAGGAAAGGAGGAAAGAGAAATCTAAGTGTAGAATGAAGTATCAAGTGAAGAATGGCTAAGTGTTAGAAAATATCAAGCATATTATTTCCAATAGAAATAATGCAACCATGCTTGAATAGTTAGAAAAAATGAATGAGAAAAACAAGTAGCCATGCTTCAACCATGCTTTTAATACACCTCATCCTTCCACCTCATTATCTATTTAAACAAATAGATTAACACAAAAATGAAGTGTCTTCTTCTAGAAGCATTCTAGTATAATTACAAAATTACCCCCCCAACCGTATATACATACCCGTATTCGTACTACAAAAAATACGAATACCAAGAGATAAAATAATCCAATAGTATAATACTAGAATGCGGCTTAATCCTATGCCCACAAGTATTATCTGTCAGAACAAGAATCCGGGTAGCTAGTACACGTATATGATTGAAACCCTGCACGTAAAACTAAATGGCCTCTATATCGTATTGCCTGAACCAGAAAAACCCTCTATGTGGGACTCTAAAGACTCTACAGTATGCTAGCAGTAGGTTTAACCACAACCACGTCAACGGTACTAGTTGTACGTAACGGCTACTGAGGTACCTATCAAAAAGAAGGCCGACGAGCAAACTCATCTGAACTCCTACTGAGCTTATTCGTGAAAATCTCCGTATAGTCTGGTCTGTTCGTGTAAGAGTATTGCATGCCGGGTCTAGGGGGTGGAAAATATCAAACCCCTAATAACCTGACAAGTCGTGCCGATGTAGCTCAAGACCATCCAAGAATCTACTGATCTACTTATCAGTAATTCTCAATCCGCCCTGGCCAAGGACTTATGGTGTTGGCCAACCGAACACAGCGCGACATCGACTCCCTATACCAGAAGAGACGAATCCCCGACAATCGCTCACCACCTCCATGTGGCTCGGGACTGTACCCAACTAAAACCTGTTTGCACGACTCTGTAGAGCCGTGGTAGGGTAGTAATCAAAGCATAATAGGAACTCACACGAGACAAATGATGACCTCAGGTCAACAAACTATTTGTACTCATGTCACCAGAGAACTGCTATCTGACGATTGGTATAATACCATCTAGCCAGTTCTCGGTGAGCTCTTCTAGTGTACTCACCCCAAGTGAGCACTTATATACGATCTTAGGTGCTAAAAACCAATGGCTGTGGGACCAACCATCGCCCCTCGTTAGGGTCTAGAAACGTATACACCAGTCAACTTCAGAGTATCGATTCCCTGTCTCAATACTCCTATGACTATGGACATTTAAGGATGTGCTTATGTACTACCCAGCCCCTACATCTATGATTGCCATCATAATGTCGGTAATCAAGCAATGATCCTACGGACTTTATCAACATGTATTAACGATATGTAATAACAAGTAAAACATATGCACGTGTTGAGATAAAGACAAACCAAATAGCATATTATCATATCGAGCAAGATTGTCATGTACATACATATGTCCAAGCATCCACTTGTATATATATACAATAATGGCCTCTAAGGCATACATATCCAACAATCTCCCACTTGCACTAAGGCCATATATTGGCGTATCGAGTATCCAACATCTGCTCTAGGGCAGTTGTTGGCGTATCGCATACCCAATATCTTAAATAATCTCTCGAACTGTGCTTGAGGGGGGCCTTGGTGAATGGATCCACCGTGCTCTCTTTTGTGTCTACTCTCTTCATCTCGATCTCCCGGCGATCAACGATCTCCCTGATCAGGTGATACCGCCTCAAGATGTGTCTAGAGTTTTGATGGGACTGTGGTTCCTTCGCTAAAGCCATAGCCACATTGTTGTCGCAACATAAAGGTATTAGATTAATAATGAACGGAACCACCTCAAGCTCAGTAATGAACTTCTTTATCTAGACCGCTTCTTTTACAGCATCGTGGCAGCAATGTATTCAGCCTCCATCATCGAGTCTGCCATTGTGTCCTATTTGGAGCTCGTCCAACCGACCGCCCCTCTGTTGAAGGTAAACATAAAACCCGAGACGGATTTATTGTCATCCTTGTCTCTCTGGAAGCTCGAGTCGGTAAAAGACTCTATCTAGAGGTCTCCATTACCATAGACAAAGAATAGTTCCATAGTCCTTCTTAGACACTTAAAAATGTTCCTCATTGTTGTCCAGTGGTTCTCTCCTGGGTTCGACTGATACCGGCTCACCACGCTAAGCACGTAAGCTATATCTGGTCTGGTATATAGTATCAAATACATTATAGATCATACCACCGAAACGTAGGATATAATGCTCATGCGAACCCTCTCCTCATCAGTCTTTGGAGACATATCTTTAGAGAGGGTGATCCCGTGCAATGCGGGTATATTACCGCACTTGGTATCATCCATACTAAATCTCTTTAGTATGGCCTCTATATACCTGGACTATGAAAGTCCCAACAATCTCTTGGATCTATCTCTATAAATATTAATTCCAAGAATGTAGAAGGCATCACCCAGGTCTTTCATGGAGAACCTTTATGATAAGAACAACTTGACCGATTGTAGCAGAAGAATGACATTTCCTATCAAGAGAATGTTGTTCACGTATAAGACTAGGAATACGATAGTTCGTCCTACAATTTTCTTATATATACAAAGCTCATCCTCGTTTATTATGAAGTCAAATTTCTTGATTGTTTCATCAAAATAGATGTTCCAGCTTTGCGATGCCTATTTTAATATATAAATGGATTTAAGCAACTTACACACCTTGCCGCTGTTCGCACTGTCTACGAATCCCTCCGGCTGATCCATATAAACGTACTCTTTCAAACTTCCGTTTAGAAAAGCCATTTTTATGTCCATCTGCTGAATTTCATAGTCATGGAAGGATGCAATGGCAAGTAAGATCCGAATGGATTTGAGTATAGCCGCTGGAGAAAAGGTTTCGTCATAGTCCACACCGGGTCTTTGACGAAAACCTTTTACAACAAGTCTCGCCTTATAGATTTTCACCTGTCCATCTACACCAATCTTCTTTTTGAAGATCCATTTGCATCAAACTGGTTTTACCCTAAGAGGAGCAATATCCAAGGTCCAAACTTTATTGGTGTATATGGACTCCATTTCGAATCGCATAGCATCCAGCCATTTATCAGAGTCACTACTGGTAATGGCATGCTTGAAACTAGTAGGATCATCTTCTTTCAAGATGAAATCCACTCGATCCCCATCTATGAGAAAACCGTAGTATCTCTCGGGCGGATGAGAAATCCTACTAAATCTGCGGAGTGGCAGAGATTCGTCTGGGATTATTGAATCTTGAGATTACACCAAATCTTCAATTTCAGTTTGTGGTTCAAGAATTTCTTCCAGTTCTACCGTACTCCCACTAATTTCTTTTATAAGAAATTCTCTTTCCAAAATGGTGGCGTGGCAAGATACAAACACATTCTGTTCCTCAGTGTGGTAGAACAGATATCCTAATGAATTCTTAGGATATCCCACAAACTTACTTAGAACATATCGTGCCTCTAGTTTGTCCGGTTTTTGCGTTTTAACATAAGCCGGACAACCCCATATCTTATTGAATTTAAAACATGGTCTCTTACCACTCCATATTTCATATAGAGTGGTAGGCACAGATTTGATCGGAACTTGGTTCAAAAGATATGTTGCTGTCTGAAATGCATGTCCCCAAAATGAAAGAGGCAGATCAGCACTACTCATCATGGAGCGAACCATATACAATAGGATACGGCTCCTCCGCTCCGATACACCATTGTGTTATGGTGTATACGGAGGAGTAAGCTAAGAGAGAATACCGTTCTCTTTTAGATATTCTAGGAATTCCGTGCTTAAGTACTCCCCTTCCCTATTAGCTCGGAGGATCTTAATACTTTTGTCAGTCTGGTTCTCTACATTGTTTCTGTATTCTTTGAATTTCTCAAAAACTTCAGATTTTTGTTTCAAAGATACACATATCCGAACCTTGATAGATCATCAGTAAATGTGATGAAGTATAAGAACATACCCCTTGCATGTATTGACATTGGACCACATACATCACTGTGTATGAGTCTCAAGAGCTCTGTCGCTCTTTCTCCGTATCCGGTGAATGGAGATTTGGTCATCTTTCCTTTAAGACAGGACCGACAAGTTTCATAAGATGAAAATTCGAACAGATTCAAATATCCATTTTTATGTAACTTTGATATTCTTTTCTCATTGATATGACCAAGTCTACAATGCCACAAGTAGACTTCGTTCATAACCGAACTCTTCCTCTTGCGTGTGTTTTGTATATTGAAAACTATATTTTGATTTAAAATGTAGATACCATTACACAGTGTACCTTCTGCAACCAATACCTGATTAAGATAAATGTTCATGATATTTCCATCTAAAACAAAATTATATCCATCTTTATCAAGTAAAGAAACTGATATGATGTTGCAGATTATTGAAGGTACATAGTAACAGTTGCTCAAAATCATAGTATTGCCGCTTGGCAATACCGGGTGATATTCACCGATGGCGGTAGCATCAACTTGTGCTCTGTTTCCTACTTTGAGAGACATATCATCAGGTCTAACCATCCTTCTTTTTCTCAGTCGCTGAAATAAATTATAGATATGAGATTTGATCCGGTATCTAGTACCCAGGAGATAAGATTGACCGAAAAACGGTTCTCAATAACAAGAACACCTGAAGAAGATTCAATAGTATGCTTCTTCTTCGCTAGGGTCATCAAGGAAATCATGTAATCCTCTTTCCTGTGCTCAAGCTCATGACATTCTTCATAAGTTAGAGCCGAACCGACGTTTCCTAACCCCGTATAAGAATCTGGGTCGGTCAAGTCATACATTTTATTATCTTAATTAAAGCGTGGCATGGTTGCTACCTGGAGAGAGAGAAAAGAAATACTCAGCGTGCGCTCTTGCAAGTTTTGATTGGTTATTATTTTATGTAAAAAGGATATCTCCTACTATTTTCTCGAATTCTCCTTCAAACCTTAAAAAGAGAACTAGTTGGGATCATTAACACCTTATAAGTTTGCTAACCAAGCAAGATGGGTGTTGGTACTCTAAGAGAGGTTCTACGTGCTCTCGCACGGACCTAATTAGAATAAACCTCGTTTCCGCAGAAGCGTAGCCCTGTTAACACCTTTCTAGACACCTAATAGGTTAGCTAATTGTGAAGTGAAAAATATTTTCCAAGAGTAATTTTACTAATCAGTGGAATCGGGATCCAACTATCATCGCGTGATAACCTAGATGGAAGCCACTCTAGTGAACACACTGTTGAATATAGTGCCCTCATGTCAATTATTGTAATCGCAGGCACGCGATTGTGATGAATGAGGGGGGACCTATACGGGTAGAACAGTCTTACTCAAAATGATAGTATGCTATCTGGTTTGTCTTTATCATCATGTATATACATTATGTGGTATTACAGATCACTATTACATGTTGATAAAGCCCATAGGATACTTGCATGACTACCACGTTATGATGGCGATCATACATGTGGGGGCTGGGTAGTCCATAAGCACATCCTTAAATGTCCTTAGTCGTGGAAGTATCAAGACCGGGCATCGGTATTCCGGAGTAGACTGGTGTATACGTTTCTAGACCTCGATGAGGGGAGATGGTTGGTCCCACAGCCATTGGTCTTCCGCACCTGAGATCGTATACAGGTGCTCACTGGGGGTGAGTACACTGGACGGACTCGCCGAGAACATGCTAGATGGTATTATATCTATTGTCAGATTGCAGTTCTCAGGTGACATGAGTACAGATTAGTCCTTCGACCTAAGATCGTCATTTATCTCGTGTGAGCTCCAACTTTGCTTTGATTACTACCCTACCACGACTCAAAGGAGTCGTGCAAACAAGTTTTAGTTGGATACAGTCTCGAACCACCTGGAGGCAGTGAAGGGATCATCGGGGATTCGTCTCTCTCGGTATTGGGGGTTGATGTCACGCTGTGCACGGGTGGCCATCACTAGAAATCCTTGGCCAAGTTGGATGAGAATTACTGATTTGGATCAGTAGTTTCTCAGTGGGTGATGGGCTTCATACCGACAAGAAATATCGTGTTATTAAGGGTCTGACTTTATCTACCCCCTAGACCTAATATGTGATACTCTTAGATGAAGATACCATACTGTATGGAGATTGTCATAGATAGGCTCAATAGGGATCCGGATGAGTTTGCTCATCAGCCTTCCTTTTCGACGGGTACCTGGGTAGCCGTTATGTACAGCTAGTGCCGCTGACGTGCTTGTGGTTATGGATTTATCAAGTAACTCACTGCCGACGTACTGTCGAGTCTTTAGAGTCCCACACAGAGGGTTTCCCTGGTTTAGGTGAAATGATGTAGTAGCCGTATTTTCATACGTACAGGGTTCCGATTGAATGATTGTACTAGTTACCCGGAATTTTGATCGGACGGTTGATAATACTAGTCGTCTTAGGATTGAGCCGGATTATAAAATCAAGTATTGATTTAATAATTTACGTATATATATTTCGATATGTATACTGTAGTATTATGTTCTTTGTGTTATTCTATCTCTTTCGGTATTCGTATTTTGATACGAATACGGGTATGTGTATACAGTTGAGTATATTCCTTATTTATACAAAAAAACATTCTAGAAGGTGGATACCTCATTTGGATTTATCCATTTATCAATTTAAATGGAAATGAGGTGTAAAGGTAGTGAAGAGAGAATGGTGAGAACCATGCTTGAATAGTGTTTACAAATGAATTGAAAATTCATTTGTGCAAACTATTCAAGTATGGTTGCTCTATTTTTATTGAAAAATGGTTTTATACAAAATCATACATCATTTTATTCTCTCACTTGGATGTTGGATGAACACTTGGTTATTTTTGATAAAAACTTTCTCACCATTTACCTCATCTCTCCTCACTAGCCTTTCTTGAGATCCTCCTCCTTCTTCATGATCTTCCACCCTACCATCTCATGTGTTGAGAACCAAGGGTGGATGAGAGATAGAAATACACTAAGAACAACTCACTACATCCCTAAACACTCTAGATTAGCAAACTAGAGTCCCTAGTTGCTCCACTAGATTTTTAGTGTGGAGTTAAAACCATGAACCACATCCCTCGGGTGGATCATCTTCGACGAAGGAAGACTGGCGGTAAAGCTCGATCAAGGAGACATCAAGGAGCTAGAGAAGAGGGTAGAACACCGAAGGACACAGATCTTTTGGTAATACACTCTATCACAGTAGCTAGAACTTCTATAGCTTGCTAGTTTCATGTTTGGTTTCGATTCTAGGTAGTTGTTTCTAGCGCCAAAGTTTTTAAACTACAAAAAAAAAATTTCCGCAACGGCCGCAGTCGACGGCCATGGCGCTAGGAACCCCAACACAGACTCCAGAAGGTATGCAACACTAGCAAATTTCCTGTATGTTTGAAACTCTCGATATGGTTTTTCCTTAGGACCTTAGTGACCTTGACGAATAACCAACAAATCAAAAGATCCTAGTCAAGTTCAATCCGTCGTTATCAAAAATTGCATTAAACCCACCAGCATGACCCTTGACGAATAATCAACAAAATCATACGACTGTCCTAACCAATCGCATTATCTATGCTGCAAACAATCATTACTTAGCTACCGTACACTACTTCTTAATGAATAATCAACAAATGCAACACGAATACTAAGTACTAATTATTTGAAACGACGGAGAGCTACGGCTGGTTTTTGGCGAAAACCTTTAACGTAATGAACTTGATATCGTTGAAAGAACCGAGTAGTTTTGAAAAGGAGTGGTTTAGGCTCCGCTTTTGAAAACTGGTGGTTTTTTTGAAGAAAATCGAGTAATCTATAGTAATATAAACTTTTGCTGAAGAGATCACTCCTCATGAAGGGATCTAGGCTCTTGCCTCCTCGAATGAGGTGCGTGATATTCATGACCGAATACCGCTATCCAAAGCGAAAGAATACGACTATAGTTTTTCGAAATTTGTTCCGATAACATCTTTTAAGTTTATTTCTCCTTGCATTAATCAAAATTAATGCGGTCCCATCAATTAATTCCTATCACACTAAAAAAGAACGAAAATATAATGTACGTATATACCATCCGCCTTCGCCACGGGGCCCCATCATGCACCATTAGGTTACTTAACTAACGACAGAGCAGGGGCTGGACTAGCACGAATGCAAAACATATACAACATCTACTAGTATATATAAATATATTTATAATCATTCGTCCCAGGCATGATATAAGCAACATCACAGAAAAGCAATAAGCAAAAACCGAACTGCGGATAATCTAGGAGCCTCGGGTTTCATTCGAGCTGAAAATGAAACCCGACATTCTCCGGTCGTGTAGATAGCCTATACAATGTAAAACTAAGACCCCTACGAGCGCAGGAAGTTACCCGCCAATTCCAGAAGAGAGATAACCCCAATCAACAAAGTGAACGGGCTACCCAACACTTCATGGGATCCGGTAACTTGAGCACTCCACCGTGGGTCATCCTATACCCCCTAGGAGTGCGACGAATAGCCCTCTAATTCTAGAGTAAGGTACCCCAGTCTCAACGCCATGAGATAGAAGCCCGCTACCATCTAGAACCCGGCGAATCGAGCACTCCTACGCGGAGAAATCCTAGTATAGAAAAGAAAAATATATACAGTGGTGACATCGACCTCAACCCGGTCGTGCCCCAATAAAAGAACATACAACAAGGCAAAAACGGTAGTCCACATGTTAGACGCTCTCCCCACAATAATGAATACAAATGAATCAAAACTGTACAACTAACATTGTACTATTGGCTATCCATCATGACAATCCGTCGAAACCATCTCAAAGATATCACAAGCAACACCACAGATAAATAAAATGTGTGCAACCCCTTCTAATCAACATATAGATATTAGAAGACATTAAACAACATATATACGCATCACAGAAGTAAGTAAAGAAAACCACGACATTAGATTTCCGCGCACAGTTAGCAAACCAACAAAATTTTCCAAGACTTGAAAATCCAGTGAGCTAAAATCCCCAAAAAAATCCATTTTAAGCCAATCCGGGAGTCGAAACAAACTCGAAACCTGTCCGAATCTTCACGGAGGCGAAGGGGCCAAAATTAACTATCGATTAGGAGGCCTAAGGGGTACCCACCCCCAGGGGCCACCACGAGGTAGCCCCTAAGGGAAGGCAGACCCGAGAGCACCTTATTGTGGTGCTCTCGGGTCACCACCCCCAAGGCCGCTTTGTGGTGGTCTTGGGGGATGGGCCCGACCTTCGCTCCCCTCGGGGTATCCCTGGGGTGTCCATACTTCATCTTGTGGCTTATCGTTTCAAACCGTAAGACCGCGGGATGTGCAAACTTGTCAAAATGTCATTTTTATGGACTGTTTTTTATCGGCAGTTCGTGCACAACAAAAAGGCGCATTTCTTACGTCACTACGAGTTGTCTAAGGCTTATGGAGTGGCTCTGATACCATGTTAGGAAGTGTTGTACACTAAACTGGTTTGGTAGAGAGGCAGAATTTTCAAAAAACAATTTTTAAGCAGGCAACACCAACTAATCCCCAAGATCTACCGTAAGCCATAGATAACAAAACTTGCAAAGGTTCTAATCTACTATTAAAGTGATTATATCTATATGAACAAGTCCTTCGGGTCTTATTATTCTCCTTCTTAGGCTCCTCGTCCGTCGGGATCGAGCTTGGTCGTCGGCCTCCTCACGTCGAAAACGATCCACCCAAGAGTCTATAGTTCAAGCTCCAACCTCAGACTTCAGGTAACTAAAGCACCTAGATTGCTAATCTAAGTGGTTTAGTAGATGTAGAGAATGTTTATTGGATTAATATATCATATAAACCTATAGTTTCTCATCTCATGAGATGGTTAGGGTTTGAAGAAGAAGAAGAAGAAACCAAAGGAGGAAAGAGAAAACTAAGTGTAGAATGAAACATCAAGTGAAGAATGGCTGAGTGTTAGAAAATATCAATCATATTATTTCCAATAGAAATAATGCAACCATACTTGAATAGTTAGGACAAATGAATAAGAAAAACAAGTAGCCATGCTTCAACCAAGCTTTTAATACATCTCATCTCTCCACCTCATTATCTATTTAAACAAATAGATTAGCACAAAAATGAGGTATCTTCTTCTAGAAGCATTCTAGTGTAATTATAAGAATACCCCCACTGTATATACTGTAAGTCTACAGTAGCGCCCCAGCCGTCAATCCGAGGCCAAACGCGGAACAAAAACTTTTATAAACTGGAGCTAACACATACTTCCACCCGGATCGTGCCATTAACACTAAACTAGCAAACTACAAAGATGATAGAATGGCTATACCGATCGATCCGTGTCCTTCGGTCTTTAGCCACCATCCTTAGCTCCTCGCGGCATCTCCGATCTCGCTCGATCTCCGATCTCCTCGTCGAAGTAGCACCACATCAAGGAATCTTTTTACGGGCTCCCGCTTCAAACTGAAGCAACTCGGACATGAAGTTTGCTAGCCGACATGTCTAAGATGAAGTAGAGAGTGAGTGTGAATACTTTATCTCAATACACCCTAGGATTCTCATCACATGAGAAGGATATGGTGGAGATTGAAGAAGATGTAATGAGATGAAGGGTGTGAGCTCAAGAAAATATCAAGTGAGCCAAAAAAACCAAACCCCAAAAATTGTGTTGGCTGCCCACTCATTTTGTTGGGTTGATATAATAAGGTTTTGTGATTAAAAACCAAAGTAAAGATCTCACTAATTAATCCCCACAAAACCATCAAAATATCTCTCCCAAAACAAAAGCCATTAATCCACCATGACTCGCTATATGACTCATTACTATGAGTCATTAAGTGAACATGCTAGAATAATGACTCATTACATGAGTCACACTTTCCAAATCATATAAATATTTAAACCAAAATGTTTAACCAAAAAGAAATGCATCTTCTAAAGTAATCTTGTAACGGATCACAAGAATACCCCTTACCTGTATATACATACATGCATCCGCATTCCGACTGAATACGAATACAATGAGACTAAAATATTCTAGCATAAAATAATACTGGGATCCGGCTTAAACCAAAACCCTCTAGTATTATCCGTCCGAATCATGACACGTGCATAAGTGCATGTGTATTTTCGAACCCTGCTATAAAACCATACGGCCTCTACAATGTTTCGCCCGAACTTCGGAAACATTCTGTGGGGGACTCTAAAGACTCGTCAATACTCTGGCAGTGGGTTTAACCATAAGCACGTCAGTGGTACTAGCTGTATGTAACAGGCGCCTAGGTATTGACCAAAAGGGAGGCCGATGAGCGAACTCATCATGAAACCCTACTGAGCCTGTCAGTGACAATATCCATACAGTCCGGTCCGTTTGTCTATGAGTATCGTATATCGGGCCTAGGGGGCTGGTAAACGTCAGACCCCCAATAGCGGTACAAGTCATGTCGGAGTGTAGCCCAGAACACCCTGAGATACTACTGGAATACCTATTAGTAAATCTCGCTAACCCTGGCCAGGGATTTCGTGTAATGGCTCTCCAGACACAGCGTGATCTCACCCCCAATACCGGGAGAGACGAATCCCTTGCCAATCCGCTCACTGCCTCCATGTGGCTCGGTACTGTACCCAACTAAAACCTGTTTGCATGACTCCTTTGAGCCATGGTAGGGTAGTAATCAAAGCACAGTGGGAACTCACACGAGACAAATGACGATCTCAGGTCCATAGACTAACCTGTACACATGTCACCAGGGAACTGCTATCTGACGACAGGTATAATACCAACTAGCATGTTCCCGGCGAGTCCTATCCAGTGTACTCATAACCCAATGAGCACCAGTATACATCTTAGGTGAACAAACTGACACCAATGGCTTATGAGACTGGCCAACGCCCCTCGTCGGGGTCTCGACTGTATACACTAGTCTACTCTGGAGAATCAATGCCCTGTCTCGAAACTCCCTCGACTAGGGACCTTTTAAGAATGTGCTTATAACCCCAGCTCCCATGTATATGATCGCCATCATACTGCTGGCAGTCAAGCAAGAATCATATGGGCTCTATCAATGTGTAATGTCACCTAAAACATGTACACGATGATAAAGACAAACCAGATAGCATACTATCATCTCGAGTAAGACTGTCCTACCGGTATAGGTCCTCCTTCAATCATTGCAATCACGTGCCTGCGATCCAATAATTGACTTTGAGGGCACTATATCCAACAATCTCCCACTTGCACTTAAGGCTAATTATTGTGATGTCGCATACTAACAGCCCGTGTGATACCGAACATCCAACTCCTCTACTAATCAGTTTCACAAAGCTCATTTGTAAAACAGTGTTCGAGAAATAGCCTCAGTGAGTAGATCCACCCTGATTTTTCTTTCTATGTCTCTCTTAATCTCAAGTTCGTGGAGAAAGCCATCTCCCGAATTGAGCAATACCTGTCTTAGAATTTGTCTGGATATCTGATGGGACCTAGTTCATAAATGAACTCCAAATCCAGCAAACTTCTTAGACTGTATCGGCAACTGAATTTAATCAGTATGCTGCACCATGCCTCCCTCAGTATCCGCTTGGACCACCTATCCAAACTACTGCCCCTCGTCAGAGGGAAAACTATAACTCTGACAGTCACTCTGTCATCCAGGTAACCTTGGAAGCCTGGAATGATAACTATCTCCTGAAGGAGGCTTTCGTTATCATATACCTAGAACATCCACTTAGGTTCTAAAACTGCTTCCGAACGTTTCTCCAGGATTGGATTAATATCTCAACTTTTTGCATCTAGTGCAACATCTGGTGTGGTACTTGACAACTCATGATCAACTCAATTGCCTAAGAAAGTGATATGCCAATCATGTACATCCCTCTCCTTTTTAGTCTGTAAGACACATTTAGAGAGGGTGACTCCATCACCTGCAGGTACACAACCATGCCAGGAGTCGTCCATTCTAAATATCTTTAGAATACTGTCTAAGTACCCAGATTGGAAAACTACCCAAATCTAGATCTAAAACCACAGATCTAGTAAACAGAATGCCCGATATTATATCCATATCCTGTATGGAGAAACCACTGTGTGACAACCACAGTATAACCGATTGTAGGATAGGAATTTTACTTCCTATAAAGTGCATGTCATCCAAATACCAGGACATCACACCCTACTACATTCTTAACAGATCCATCAACTATTCTGATGAAGTCAAAACCTATGACTATCACATCAAAAATAGATGATCTATCTCCGCTATATCTGCTTTAGTCTATATATAGACACAAGCTACTTGTCCACTATACTTCCGCTGCTCCCACTGACTACAACAACCCTCTGGCAGAGTCATATAAACGTGCACTTCTAAAGCTAGTTTAGAACGATGCTATACTCATCCTCCTGCCAGGTCTCATAGTCTGGAACAACAGTAGTGTCAAGTTTGAGTCAACAAGAACCTCCCTGTCACCGTCTTTGAGGATACCGAAGTACCTCTCGGGCGCCTGAGGTTACCCACCATATGTGCGGAGTGACTAATGGAATGTCAAACCTGATTGAATCTTTAGGTTCTATTTAAATTTTCAGTAATCATCCGTGGTTCTGGAATCACTTCCAGTTCTACCATACTCCCACTACTGTTTTATGAAAAAGTCTATTTTACTAAAACTGTGGCGAGTCAAGAACAATATCACTATTGATCTTCCAGATGGTAGAAAGTTGCCCATCGTCATAGCCTGGGATAACCCACAAACTGCCATTACAGAAACGTGCCTTGAGTTAACCAGAGTCTGGTTTTAAGCATAAGCCGGACAACTCCCCGTACCTTAACATCGTTAAGATATAAACTGTTCTATATACAATCTAGAAACAGATGCACTGATTTAATTGGAACCAGATTCAAATCATGCAGCTGTCTCCGGTGCATGTCAACTAAATGGAGAGAGGCCGATCAGCATTACTCAACTTTAGAGTGCATCCAATTATGAGTAACCTGAAAGAGAAACAAGTTTCTCAAAATCATTACTATCGACTGAATACCAAACACAAGTATCTACATTTTCGATCACCTTGAAGAATCCTGATATTTGCAGCACGTGGTTCTCTACTTTATTCTTGTACCTAAAACTTCTCAAAACTTGGACCTTGTATTTCTACGAAACACGTGTTTAAAACTTAAGAAGTCACAAGTAAACAAAATATAGTACGAGGACCAACCTCTATGTCCTAATAGACACTGGACAACAAACATTACTTTGAATAAGTCCCCTGAGTTGAATAACTCAAACCCTGTGTATCGTAGGTTGAAAACTGTACCCAGGCGATTTCCTCAAATATCACCAATTAAAACGAATTCCGATATAATGAGGATGATCACCTAATTCCCAATAACTTACTCCCACTCATCATCTGTAAAACCATACAGATGTGAGAATCAAACCTGGTAAATACATACCCTAGAGTAAGGATCTAATTAGGAAATCAGTTTTCTATTAATAACGCATAATGAAACTGAAACATAAACAAGTTTCGAAGGGATATCCGGGTATTCCTAGTAATGCCTCTTCCATTATCCAGATTCATGACTATAACCATATATTTCTTTGCCATCTCTCCAAATCCCTTTATTTGTCTTTATTCATTACCTTCTGTACACCATCGTTAGGCTAAATGGTTTTCTTCCTTCCCTATCGTTCGGCAACAGCCTATGGTTTGGAAGAAGACTATCCAATAAGCATAATAGGTGTACTCTCCTAATCCTAGGAGTACTCGCAGCTTGAGGGAAGGTGGTGATAAAAGACAACTGAATAAACCTTATTCTATTTCTCCTGAACCGGAGAAAAGCAAAGGTGAAGTAGGAGTGGCGATGAAATGTGTGGTTTGGTCTTGAATGATAGCAGTCGCATTTTACCTTGCCCTCTTTCTAATCCCTTTATTTTGTCTTTACTTATTACCTTCTGTATACCCCACTTAGGCTAATTGGTTTTCTCCATTCCCTACCTTTCAGCACCTGCCTATGGTTTGGAAGAAGACTATCCAATAAGCGTAATAAGTGTACCCTCTCCCAATCCTAGGAGCCCTCACAACTTGAAAGAAGGTAAAAGGAAAAGACAACTGAATAGTCATATTCAATCTCTCCAGAACCAGAATCCATCCTCGAATCTGGAACAAGTTCCTTCGAGTTCATATATAACCATACGATGGATTTATCCAATGGAAGTTGATGTTCGTAGTGATACGGGATGTTCTGGAGAAATAAAAAGGGTAAAAGAAGGAGTGGCAATGATGTATGCAACTCAGACAATCCAAAAACCAGTGTTTTAAGAAAGTTCGGTTAACTTGGTCACTGAGTCATAGTCTAGGGTCGGGCAATGGCCGCTGCCAAAGAGAGAGAGAAAAGAAACACTCTGCGTGCACTCTAACCTAGATCAGAATGGTTAATCACTTTATCTAATCAGGATGTCTCCCACCGTATGCTTAAATTCTCCTCCAAACCTGAAAGAAGAATTAGTCGGGATCACCCGAGGAGTAAACCAACTCATCAGTGAGAATCGGGATCCAACTATCATCGCATGATAACGTGATGGAATCCACTCACGTTATCACACTCCAGAAGGTATGCGCATGCCTGGAAAGTTTCAGTTTCTTTAGAAACTCCCGATGTGATTTTTTACCCTATGCTCTTATGATCTTGACGAAGGCCAACATATCATAAGTCACATGTCAAGTTTTACCCATCATTGTCCAGGTTAATTTGAACCCACCCGTACATACCCTTGACGAAGGCCAAAATAGTAGTACGACTATCCCAAACCAACGCATCTATCTATGCATCAGAAAAGTAACAAATAGCTATCATACACTATGCATTGACGAAGGCCAACATACATAGCATGAATACTAAGTGCTACCTGTCTCAAATGAAGGAGGGCTACGAATGGTTTTTGGCGAAAAACCTTTAACGTAATGAACTTGATATCATTGAAGGAACCTGATAGCTTTTTATAAATATATAGTGGAGAAAACCTTTACTAAAGAGGTTACTCCCGGTGAAGGGATCTCGGCTCTTTCCTCGTAGAATGAGGTGCAGGATATTCCAACTGAATACCGCGATGCAAAGAAAAAAG
The DNA here is from genome assembly GCA_030015575.1 of Agapanthus africanus. Taxonomy (NCBI): domain Eukaryota; kingdom Viridiplantae; phylum Streptophyta; class Magnoliopsida; order Asparagales; family Amaryllidaceae; genus Agapanthus; species Agapanthus africanus. The sequence continues at coordinate 69,033,164 of CM057347.1, read as the reverse complement.
TAATCGACTATAGTGAAGTTATTACCCTGACGGAAACTTCTTCCCAAGGGGTCACTCGTGGTGAAGGGATCTCGGCCCTTGCCTCGTCGAATGAGGTGCTGGATATTCGAAACTGAAAACCGCTGTGCAAAACAAAAGAGAACGTCCTTGCAATAACAGATTTTTGAAAATTGTTCCAATAACATCGAATATGTTTGTTTTCCTTGCATTGATCAGAATCAATGCAGTCACATCAATTAACCATACCAGAAAAGAACGAAAATAAAATGTACGTATATGCCATCCGCATTCGCCACTGGGTCCCGTCATCACCCGTTAGGTTACTTAACTAACGACAGAGCGGGGACTGGACTAGTGCGGGTGTAAAACATATACAACATCTACTAGTATATATATCAATATACAATAATCGCACCAGGCATGATAAATGCAACATCACAGAAAAGTAATAAGTATCACAGAGCAATACAGATATCTGGGAGCCCCGGGTTTCCTTTGAGCCGCAAGCGAAACCCGACATTCCCCTGGTCGTGTGGATAGCCTGTGCAATGAAACCTAGACCCATACGAGTGCGGAAAGTTACCTGCCAAAACCTGAAGCGAGGCAGCCACCTTCAGCAAAGTGAATGGACCACCTGGCACCTCACGGAATCCGGTAACTTGAGCACCCCTCCTTGGGTCAACCAGTACCCCCAACGAGTGCGGCGAATAGCCCGCCAATTCTAGAGTGAAGCCCCCTCCGCCTCAAAGCCATGAGATGTGGGCCCGTTGCCCTTTAGAACCCGGCTATCCGTGCACTCCACCGCGGGGTAATCCTAGTACAAAAAAGAAAATATGTACAACGGTGATATCGACCTCAACTCGGTCGTGCCCCAAAAGAATAATATACAAACAAGCAGTGACGGCAGTCCACATGTCGGACGCTCGCCCCGCAATATCATATATACAAATATAACCAAACTGCACTACTATTGCACGCAAGCTATCCACCACGATAAATCCGCAACATCACAGCACAACACAGAACATCAACGTGAATGTCACGTTCGCAAACCCGTCTAAAAGAGGTATAGCAATTAGACAAGTTGTACCGCTCGAATGGCATTCACAGTCGCAGATAGAAATGTAAGTACTGTAAACTAACATATTTAAAATCTCGATCGACAAAACTTTCCCTAAGTGGGCCCCAAGTGCAAGTCCAGCACTCAAATGAATCTGGGCTAAAACTAAATATTCCAGAAACTACAATTCCATATAAAAGACACCCAAAAGAAAAATGGTGCACTGAATCGACCATTGCGCCGCGCAATCGCGGCAAACATGGTGGTTCCGCCGCGGTTCCGCGGTGTGATGGTACGATCGTGCTCCCAAATTTCTTCCAGGGTCTTAAAAAAGCCTGCATAATTTTCTGACATACCCAAAATAATTTTTAGACAACTTTAAAAATTCGACAGAAACTTGAAAAATGGAATCGCGGTTTTGGAAAATTCCGTCGATCGATATTTTAAACATGTTAGAACAAGTTAGTATGGGCTAATGGTGTGGCTCTGATACCATGTAAGTCTACGGTAGTGCCCCGGCCGTCAATCTGAGGCCAAACGCGG